>OW119932.1:19042574-20245112 GCA_933210815.1 Meta bourneti
AGCTCCCCACTAGAGAGAAATGCGTTTGAAAGAGTGTGAAAATTACAATATGTGTATACAATGTATGTATTCTACAAATTTTACCAATTATAACTTATAAACAAGTATTACTTTAAAATAGTGGTGGCTTTGACTATAATTATGGATATCGAGTGTAAAGGATTTCCTACACGTAGGAAGGCTCTTGTGTAAGCTTGAACTTCATATTAGCTCCTCGTATGAGCATAGAGTTCAGTACTTTTACAGCAGAAAATGATAGAAAACAATATTATCTTTGGTAAAAGAAAATAGTTAACTTTAAATTTTACCAGAGATTAGAAAAATGGTACTTTCGTATTAACCGCATGCCAGCGTTTAATACGAAACGGCGTCGATTGCAATGTGGAGATCGATGAAAGCATGTTTACAAGACGTAAAAATAATGCTGGAAGAATATTCGCACCCCAATGCATATTTGAGGGCATTTGTCGCGAAACAAGAGAAATATTTCTTGTTATAGTCCCCGATCGTAATGTTACCACATTAATAAACGAAATAAAAAAACATATTACAGATGGATCGACCATTTTTTTCCTGACTGTTGGAAGGGGTATAAGATGGAAGAACTGGAACCATCTGTTGTAATCACTGCTAATTGAGCCACAAATACAATTTTATTGATTCTGAAACTGGCACGCACACACAGAATATAGAACGCATCTGGGGAAGTGCAAAATTGCGAAATAAAAACATCTCGCCACCACCTCGAGTTGTACCTCGCGGAGTTTATGTGGAGGAAAAACAAACCTCTTGTTGTGAAGTGAAGTAATCGTGAATGTAACTGTCCAATGAGCGGCGCTGTAAAAAGTGACGTCAGCTTCCGAGCTGAATTTTGTAAGTCAGATTAAGTTTGTTCTCGGCGGTATGTGGTATGTATGTTTTTGGCGTCTGTTAATCTTGTAAATAAAATTATGAATGTTGTGTTAAAAGGCTTTTTGGCTTATTTCCAAATGCACCCAGCATCGGGTAGATGCAGCCCGTGAAGACTTTCTGAACTTATTTTTACGAACTTGTTTTCTAACATAGTGGTACCCTCGGCGGGACTGGGTGCTTTGGCCATTTAAGAACTTTTGAACCTAGAACTTTTGAAAATGAATTTAAATGCTTTAAAAACACAACGAAAAGGGCTGAGAACTGCTTTTTCTCTGAGTTTAAAGAAAATAGAAACGGCATTATCGAAAGAAGTATGTGATTTGAAATCGCTTTCGATTTTGAGAATTCAACTTAGTGATAAGTTTCAGAGACTTGATGTCTGTCAAACTGCTATTTCAGAACAGTTTTTACAGAGTGAAGATGACGAACATTTATTTAATGAAGATTTAGAAGAATCTGAAACTTACAGAGACCGGTACTTAGAGCTATGTGCTCAGGTAGATTTGAAATTGCAAGAAGTCGCTCTGTCGAATGACAATAAGGAAACGAGAAAATTCAAATTGCCAAAGATAGAGCTGAAAAAGTTCAATGGCGAAGCGAAAGAATACCTGACTTTTTGGAGTCAGTTTCAGAAAATACACGACGACAAAAGTATTGCCGATGAGGATAAGATGCAATATTTATTGCAATCTATGGAACCCAAATCGAAAGCAGAACGTTTAGTTCTGAGTTTCCCAGCTACGGCGGCCAATTACCCTAAGGCAATTGAACAATTGAAAGAGCGTTTTGGACGAGAAGATTTGCTTGTGCAAATCTATGTTAGAGATTTGTTAAGCTTAGTTATGAAGAACGCTGCTACCGGAAGAGCGAAGACGGATCTTCCCTCTCTATATGATGAACTGGAAGGAAAGCTGCGAGCATTGGAAAGCTTGGGAAGAACACAAGAAAAGTACGGGGACTTTCTAACGCCGTTAGTGGAGAGTTGCCTTCCAGAAGAAGTGTTAGTGGCTTGGGAAAGAAGTAGAAATCACGACTCGACAGAAACCAAAGGATCTCGAACTTTAGAACATTTGATGAATTTTCTTCGACAGGAAGTAAAGGGTGAAGAAATGGTTTTACTTGCCCGGACTGGTTTCGCGCCGCACCAAAGTCATCGAAAGAAGGACTTTATTGAACAGGTAAAACAAGCTGACCTGACAACAGCATCAGCATTTTTAAAGTACCCGAACCCGATACAACATCACACCTATCAGGCACATTTTCTTCTTTTCCGATTAAAGTATTACCCAGTTTTGTACATAGCAGAATTAATCCCGACTTTAAATTTTTGTTATTACCAGTCATTATCTGACCAGCAACATCAGCTCCGAGAAGCAAATCAATATCATATTCTTCAGAGCTCAAGTCAGGAACAAACAAATTATTGTCCTGTAATTCCTTTAAAGTCATAACAGTTTTAGCTTTAGGCACAGTACCACAAATCTTATCTTGAGACAAAACATCTAATTTGATAGAAAAACTATTCTTTAAATCACAAATATTCACCTCATAGATATGATGTACTTTGGGTTCTGATCTGCTCCCCCCAAATAGACCATGCACAATATTCAACTTTCCTTTAGATTGTAATTTCAGATTATTGATAACTCTTTTACTTAAATATGACAATTGTGAGCCCGTATCAATAATAGCTCTTACACACATCTCCTTTCTTACACTCTTAATCTTAACAATTAATGACATTAATAGTACAGTATCGACAGTGCAACTATTTGATAAATAACTAGTCGATTCAAGATTACTTTTACTTTCATCTACACTTTTGTTTTCACTAGTGTTAGCTTCACGGTCTGGACACATCAAAATAAAATGGTTTCGATTACACTGTATACATTTGTTTTTAAACCTACAATTTCTAACAGAATGTCCAAGTTTTAGACAAGAAAAGCAAGCATGACTCTTGGTTACTATTTTCCTTCTGACATCAAAAGTCAGCTTTCTAGCAACGAAACAATTTTCACTTGGATGTCTTTTCTGACAGAATATACAAACATTTCTCTTACCTGAACTGTCCTGATATGTGCTTACCAAAGCTGCAGCAGAAGGAATGTCCTGTGCACTTTCTCTGACTTGCGGTTTCAGTTTCCTAACAAAGTTCGTCTCAAAACCACTGCGAGCAAGTCCTACCATTTCTTCTCCTATGACTTCTTGCTTCAAGAAACTCATCAAGTTCGGCAATGTCCTCTCATCTGCATTATTTTCCACCTTGTTGCGGCTTCTTTCCCAAGCAATCAAAGTGTCCTCTGGAAGGCAACTCTCCACAAGCGGTGTCAAAAAGTCTCCATACTTCTGAGACGTCCGTCCTAGGGATTCCAGGGCTCTCAGCTTTCCTTCAAGCTCGTCATATAGTGACGGTAAATCTGTTTTGACACGTCCGGTTGCGGCGTTACGCATAACCATGGTTAGTAACTCGCGGACGTAAATCTGCACCAACAGGTCTTCTCTTCCGAACCTTTCTTTTAACTGTTCCACAGCTTTCGAGTAATTAGCAGCAGTTGCTGGGAAGCTTTCAACCAATCGAGCCGCACGAGAATTGGGTACGACTGATTGCAGAAGATACTGGAATTTATCCTCGTCCGGAAGACTCTCATCCAAATGAATCTTTTTCAAACATTGACCAAAAGGACAAAAAATCCTTGGCATCACCATTAAAACGTTTCAGTTCGATTTTGGGCAACTTAAACTTTCGTTTTCCCATATCCTTTTGCGCTGAGGAATCGCAACACTTAGCATCTAGCTCAGTCAATAAAGCACAGTATTTATCTCGATAAACATCAGCACCTTCGAGATCATCCACGAAGATCTTTTCAGAATCCTCTTCTAAAATTCGATCCGACAAGGATTCTTGACAAGCTTCTAAGCGGGCAAACTTATCATCCAATTGATTCTTTAAAATCAAAAGTTGTTTCACATCACGCGTTTCCTTTAAAAGTTCCTGTTCAACTTTATTTGCACAAGAAGTGAACGAAACGCGTAATCCTTTCCTTTTAATTTTCAATTGCTCCATGCTTTCGGTTTCATCAAAGGGAGAACCACTATTCGCCCCACGTTGGGCGCCAGTAATATGTAGGGAACAACTCTCTAAAACAAAATGTATTCCCTTTCAATAAAAGTTGTAGGGCCGTTCACGTCAACTTGACGCATAATGATTCTATCAAACGAAAGAACAAGGAGTCTAAAAGATCCACAACCATCCTCCGAGATTGCTATTTCAAATCTAACTTTATTACACAGCACATACATGAACATCAACAAATGCAACATAGAAACAGAAAGCACATAAAAATAACAAACAAGTAAAAAAGCAACGCTCGCACTCGCGAAAGTACGAACTGAAACCAGCAGAGGGGGAGGAGTCAAGAAGTGAGAACTGAAACTACACTTAAAGGAATGAGTCATCCCGCGGCCCATTTCCAACATACTCCCCTCTTTTGAGTCGCTGAAAGGTGACTCAAAATATAACATTCAGATTTAACCTCTCAGCTCTCTCTAATTCTCTTAATGACAACCTTCCGATTTCTCGCTCACCGTTTTCACACCGTGTATTGTTCACAAAACGCAAAACCCAGGCTACCAATCGAATAACGGATTCAAATTTAGAAAACTTCTCATACCAAAGAGGACTATTTATTTCCAAGTTCAAATTACTTAGTCTAACTTTTCGCCTCTCCGAGTTTACCTCACTCTCACAAAAAATGTCACCTAACGGCCAGTTTTCAGCAGCCACGTACAACCAGAGTGGTCCTCTCCACCACTGAGATTTAATCAACTGATGAGGACTGCAGCCCCGGGAAACAAGATCAGCTGGATTTCTGTCCCCTGGCACATGCCGCCACTGATCAGGGGATGTGAGTTTATTAATCTCTTTTACACGATTTGATACAAACACTGACCACTCTCCGTGTTCTCTTATCCACCAAAGAGCCGTCATGGAATCACTCCAGAATGTAATCTTCATATCTGGCAGATCAAATGCCAGTCTAATGGATCAAATGCCAGTCTAGCTCCTATACAGCAGGCCATGAGCTCCAATTTGGGAATAGACATGTCCTTCAAAGGAGCAACTCTACATTTAGCTCTGACAAGCTGCACATTAACTTCTTGAGATACTACCGATCGTAAAAAGACACAAGCTCCGTATGCCTTTTTGCTTGCGTCGACAAAAACATGTAATTCGGAAGTTTGGTTACTTTTCAAATATCTGGGAACTTGAAACTCATTAAGGATACACATTTCACTTAAAAAACTGTAAAACTCATTCAGTAACTTGGAGGGCAAAGGGCTATCCCAAGCTAACTTCATTTTCCAAGCCTCCTGCAGTAGTAGTTTGGGTGGCAAAGTAGCAGGAGACAACAAACCAAGAGGATCAAAAAACTGTTGCACCAATGATAAGACACTTCGTTTGGTTTGCTCTAGCTCAATGTCGGTTTTCTTAGGAATATTGCACTTCAAGGAATCCTGATCTAAATTCCAAATCATTCCCAAAAGAGAAGTTTCTCCAGAAGAATTGGAAAGGTAAGGATTAGCAACATTCCCTTCCCACATTCGTAAATTGAAACATGCACTTTTCATTAATTTTTGGGTAAGAGGCACAAACTGTTCCAATTCTTTTACATTATTGACACCCGTGACACAATTATCCACATAAAAAGAATGACACAGTTTATGAACTATCTCTGAATACTCTTCAGAGGCATTTTCAAGTAAATGATGTAATGATGCCATTAATAAGTACGGGCTAGTTTTAACACCAAAAACCAAACGACAGTGTCTATAAATTATTGCATCTTCAGTCTCAGAGGGAAAGAAAAAACGCAAAAAATCGCGGTTCTCAGGAGCTATACTTAACTGGAGAAAAGCTTTCTCAATATCAGCAGATAAGCCAATCGGATACAGCCTAAACCGATCAATTATATCCGGAATTAGCTCAATTAAATTTGATCCTTTGATCAAACAATCATTTAGCGAGGGTTTCTTACCCTCATTTGCACTAGCATCAAAGACCGGCCTAATTTTGGTGAATTGGCTAGACTCTTTAATTACCGGCCTGTGAGGCAAATAGTGTCCAAAGTTATCTATCTCAATGGCAGGAACCTTTTCGATTATTTGCATTTCTTCCCACTCTTTAAAAACATTAATATAATCTTTTAAATAATTTTCTCTTGATGCACGTTTACACATATTTTTATATCTCAATAAGGCCAAATTCTTATTACTTGGTAAATCACTTTCACATGTGAATGGTAAGTATTGAGATGTTGCCGACCCGGCCTTGGCCATACGGCATAGTTGTGGGTTGCGACAGCAACCCTACTCAGCACAAGCAAAAACGCATTTATTACAGTTTGAAATATTACAAAAAGGCCACATGGCCAGACATTTTTTCAGAAGATGACATTTGTTTTCCTTTCTTTTCCTTTTCCTTACATAAATTGTAGAGGCATTCTGCATTTTACATTTTATATTCTATTTCTTGAGTTC
Organism: Meta bourneti; assembly: GCA_933210815.1. Taxonomy (NCBI): domain Eukaryota; kingdom Metazoa; phylum Arthropoda; class Arachnida; order Araneae; family Tetragnathidae; genus Meta; species Meta bourneti. The sequence continues at coordinate 19,049,028 of OW119932.1, forward strand.
TTTTCCTGTTCACTGCTCCTTCCTTGGTTGAATACATTTCTCTTCTTTTCTTTTTCTTTTCTATTACCTTACCTTACCTTACCTTACCTTGACCTTACCTTACCTTACCAATACTTACCCAAAAATTACCCAAGATGGATATTGTTCTTTTCTACATGAAGTATTCAAGTCCAGCACTATCAATATGTCTCGGGCCGTTACCTTGTAGAGAAACCGCATAGGTCCGATAGACCAACAAGGTCCAACACAGTAAAATCCTCTCAAACACAAAAATAAATACATATTCCGAGAGGTAGCAATTCACCTCAATCAGCAGTACCTAAAAATCAGTCAAATACCAATAAGGGGAGCTGATTAAACAAGATCTGAATTACTGCTGTTCGAGTCAATAACAACGAAGGTGGATTGGGCTCAATATCAAATACCCAAAGGGCGAATTCTTTAGGTACAACTAGCCCCATCCAAATATTCCTCCTATATTTCATTTAAGTTATGTTATCAGTTAATAAAATAATCTCAAATTTCAAAATCGTTAGTATCGCTAATCCGATATATCACACTCGTGTATCTCCTTTGGGTATACCCGAGGGGATTACTAAGGATCATATAACACCCTACAGTTACAAAACTTATCAATTGTAGACATATATGCAAAACAGGGTTTAATCCTCAATTGTTCAATATCTGGACCTTCTATACTATAATCTGTATAATATCAAAATACAATGTCTAGTTATTAAATGATTTAATCTCCTATACTTCCAAAACGTTTAAGCTCAAAAGCTCATTCCAGAACAACGAGTCCTAAACCAAAATTCGAAACCAAAACCGAAAAATCAAAATATCAAAAAATCAAGGATCCGCCTATCTAAGAGAAGGAACCAGCATTCTCCAACACACTACTAAAATCGACCGAATCGGTATTCACATAGGAACCACCCTATTCAGGGTGGTTACCACACCTATAGCCAATAGCTATGTCCAATATTCCGATCAAGATTTGGGTTCGATTCCGAAAACAGGTTACAGGGAATTTCCCTCAACCTTAATTATTAATAATTATTTTATGTAAGGTACATACTAATTAACGCCCAAATCAACAATAACCCAAAATCCCAACGTCCAACGTGCATCCAGAAACAGACCCCGGCGTCAAGCACTCCGCACCAGAGGACAGGCCGAATTAGTTCTCCAGTCCTAGCTACAGACGCACATCAATAGATGTCGAAGATTTCAGTCACCATCAACCAGGCCTTCCGAGAGGAGCAGTCTCCAGCTGTTCACAATGTTCGTATAGAGCATCTGCCTCTGGCAAGTTGCCGAGACCAATATTAAGTTCAAACTCGCGAGAGTTGAACTGTTCATTAATCCTTCTTTGGGTGGGTATTACTTATCCAATCCAAAACAGGGATCAGACAAACCATGACTTCAGCCTAAGAAATAATAAGTCCTTTAAATTAGACCAATTTCAAAGGTTCAGTACTCTCGTAAATTAATAATCACCAAATTGGAGAACGCGGATTTCGTTATGATTCTAACTCCAAGCCGCAAATGGGTTCATCACAATGCATCCCTCTTCTTCTATCGATCTAATCTGGCTATACAAAGCTAAGTTAGCGGGGGATTAGAGGACGCGGTGCAGTCCCATGAGCCCCTCCGAGGGAATATCGAAAATGATTTTCTCTCCGCCTCCAATCTACGATGTCAATTAGTTTCTGGCCCCATTAAATTCAAATTTGGGTCCCGATCTAAGTCCAATCCAAGCCCGAACTCAAGAACCCCAGGGGGACTAGAGTACACAGTGCTATCCATGAGCTCCTCCAAGGATTACCAAAATCATTCATTCAGTCTTCAATAATGGATCAAATTATTTCAATCATGGTGCTAAATTGAACAATTCCGTCTGTGTGTACTACGTATACTATCCAATCATACTAAGGTCCAATAGTCCCCAACATTAGGTCCAACAGTCCAAGCTCGATTCCGATATGTTGTCATCAGGGTCCGGGTTCGAGTCCGAACAATAGGTAGCAGGGGTTTTCCTCAATCCCGTTTATCCGTAAGTATTATATGTGAGTTTCTCACCAATCCAAAACAGGGATCAGACAAACCATGACTTCAGCCTAAGAAATAATAAGTCCTTTAAATTAGACCAATTTCAAAGGTTCAGTACTCTCGTAAATTAATAATCACCAAATTGGAGAACGCGGATTTCGTTATGATTCTAACTCCAAGCCGCAAATGGGTTCATCACAATGCATCCCTCTTCTTCTATCGATCTAATCTGGCTATACAAAGCTAAGTTAGCGGGGGATTAGAGGACGCGGTGCAGTCCCATGAGCTCCTCCGAGGGAATATCGAAAATGATTTTCTCTCCGCCTCCAATCTACGATGTCAATTAGTTTCTGGCCCCATTAAATTCAAATTTGGGTCCCGATCTAAGTCCAATCCAAGCCCGAACTCAAGAACCCCAGGGGAACTAGAGTACACAGTGCTATCCATGAGCTCCTCCAAGGATTACCAAAATCATTCATTCAGTCCTCAATAATGGATCAAATTATTTCAATCATGGTGCTAAATTGAGCAATTCCGTCTGTGTGTACTACGTATACTATCCAATCATACTAAGGTCCAATAGTCCCCAACATTAGGTCCAACAGTCCAAGCTCGATTCCGATATGTTGTCATCAGGGTCCGGGTTCGAGTCCGGACAATAGGTAGCAGGGGTTTTCCTCAATCCCGTTTATCCGTAAGTATTATATGTGAGTTTCTCACCAATCAACATCCAAATCAACCATAAGCTCAAGACTTCAAGGTCCGAATTATATTCAGGGATAGACCCTGCCACAGATGTCATGTATTTGAGGACAAAAAGTTTTCCATCACGATTGCCGACATAAATCAATTGTTATCGAAAATTTCAATCACTATCAGCACTGTACTACAAATAAATAAATCTCCTTTATTCTAATTGTGTTGCTCCAGTGTGACGTTAATTGAAAATACCAAATACCAAAATACCAAATACCTTTATTCTAAAGTTCATATTTAAACAACAATCCGCAAATTTAGTTTCGTTTAAGGTGCGAACTCATTTCACCTGCTTCCCATCATAATTCATCATTTATTCCCCATCTGGGTATAGGTTCGATTCCAATAAATGACTATGTATATTTCGGCTCCGTTGTAGTTCAAGGGGATCAGTTCCAGTGTTCAGTAATATGATCTATGTATCTGAGTAAGTCTGTATACTCCCAGGGGACCGGAGAACACAGTGCAATCCATGAACCCCCCAAGGGAACACCAGAAATAATTCACTCAGTCCCCAATGCTGGATCCCCAGGTCAATAGCACTCTAAGCAGAATCCCAATTGTAATCCAGGTTCGGGCCAATTATTACACGTTTACGTCATTTCCCAGTCATGGTACTCAGTCCATCCCGTCGGGGTACAAGTTCAATTCCAAAAATGTTATAATTTCTTTCCAATTCCAATATTGCCCAGGACCAATCCAACATCCATGCAATAGATTTATAAGATCTGTAGTATTTTTTATCCTATTTTACTTAGATCTATTGTTATTTCAGTCAATGTTATCCAATTCCTCTTCCATTTCTTTAATTCTTTGCTTCAAGATACCCTGTACAATCCTGAATAAACCCTCTCGCGACTTTTGATTATTCAACAGGTTAACCACTGGTACAGTACTGTGGTTCCCCGGAAAAAATTTGTCTCTTATTTCTGTCCATTGAGTGCATCTGTATATTGCATGATTGACATTTTCTATTTCGACATTACACGCACAAATTCTATTTTTAGCAAAAAATCGGTGCTGGTACTCTGCAAAAGCGCCATGACCAGTCAATATTTGATTTATCTCAAAAGAGCCCTGAATTCTTTTAACACTGACTCTCGGGTAGAACTCATAAATCGGCCTTCCCTTGTCCGCCATGTCCCAAGTCGACTGCCAAATTGTTAATTGTTCCCGTCTAAGAAGTTTAACGATTTTATCTTTATTTCTTTTTATGTCTTTATCAATAATTAATTTTGTAGTGGCTTGCTTTGCTATTAAATCAGCTCTCTCATTTCCTATATGCCCCTTATGTGCACGTATCCATAACAATTGGATCCCATCCGTATAGTTATCTATTTTTTCCTTAAGTAATTTTATTCTTTGATTTTTAGTCTGTGTATTATCTAATGCCATAAGTACCGATCTCGAATCTGTTATTATTTTTGCTCCTATAAGTTTATTAGTAATAATTATATCAGTTGCCATACTTATTGCCATTAATTCTGCATCATAGACTGTGGAAAAGTCATTTATTTTAATTTGTTCTGTATATATCTCCTGGTTGTCCAAATAGATCACCAATCCGCTTCCCACTTTATCTCTAATTTTTGAGCCATCGGTATATATATCTATACCCCCAAGGCTTTGTTCATGATAGTAGTCCCAAGGTACTCTCTTATACCTCCAGGGGGTCTCAATTTCTGTATCGTCCTTCTCAATATCATTTATTCCAAATATAGCCCCTTCTATTTCTATCTCTTTTTTTAATTTAAATAGCTGATATAATTTTAAGTTACTCTTAATTTTAATATCGATCGGGATACATCCTGAGAGTATTTGAAGTCCGACCGTAGACACTGTACTGTATGCCTTAGTAACTAGTTTTAGGCATTGTCTCTGTATTTGTAGCAATTTAGACCTTTGTTTTTGTTTATCTTGGTACCAGATCTCGAAACCGTACATAATTTTTTTTTCAATTGCTCTAAGATAAATTTCTTTTTTAACAGATGGAGACAGTCCCCAGGTGGCTCTTGAGATTCTATTCAGTTTTGATATTAAATTAGTGCATTTTTCCTTAATTTCATTTAGGTGAGGAATAAAGGTTAAATTCTGATCTAGGATTATTCCCAAATATTTAATTTTTTTTTCAAATTTCAACGTCTGGTCTCCAATTTTTAATCTAGGAATATGAGTATATTTCTTTCTTGACACCACTGTAAAAATACATTTCGCTTTATTTAATTTTAGGTCATTTAATATAATCCAATTATTAATTGTTTCCAATATTCTATTAGCTCTATTTGTTATTCTATAGGTTGCGGTATCCCTTAAGATTATTAATATATCATCAGCGAAGGCCTGTATTTCAATGCCTTCTTCTAAATCTAATTCTAATATCTCATTTATGAATATATTCCATAACAGGGGTCCTAGGCTAGAGCCCTGTGGAACTCCCCTGTTATAATCTTTTTGTACTTCTCCTAGTTTAACTTTTCTATTTCTTAAAAAATTAATGATCGTAGATGTTAAATAGTTAGGAAGGTTTAAATTACGTAATTTATTGATTAATAGACTCGTATTAACGCTATTAAATGCGTTTGACATATCTAATGAGATCAGGCAGGTATATTTATTTTCCATATTGGCTATCAATATATTGTCCATGATATTTTGGAGGGCGTCAATTGTACTTCTATTTTTCCTAAATCCATATTGTTTATCACTGAGCAAACCATTGATTTCCAAATAATATCTTAGTCTGTGTGTCAGAACTTTATCCAAGATCTTTCCCCAACAAGGCAATAGACAAATAGGCCTGTACGAACCAGGTAGATCAAGGGGTTTATTTTCTTTATGTATAAGTATGATTTTTGCTATTTTCCATAACTTTGGAAAATTTCCTTTTTGTATTAGCATATTAAGAATTCTTACAAATTTATTTCTATCCGCTAAATATATTTCTCTAATAATTTCCATTGGGAGGCCATCTTCACCTGGTGCCCTATTTGGTTTGCAAGTTTGAAACACATATTCAATTTCCGTTTGGTTTATACTTTCCCACCCCTGATCAACAGAATGCCCCGCATCACCCACCGAGTTAATCGCTGGGTCTAGTGGAAAATGATACTCCAAAATTACATTATTAGTTTCGAGCAAATTGTCCGTTTTTTCATTTTGCTCATTTTTAATAATTCCCCTTTTTGGCTCTATTCTTTTCTTTTTTTCGGTGATTCTGTCAAAGTTTTCCCCAAAAATCTTTTCCGTTGTTAAGTTATTTATATAATCTTTAAATTTTTCTCTTTTTTGGATAAGGATTGATTTTTTATATTCGGCTAATCTTTTTTTATATTCTACTTTAAAAATAGTTCTGGATGGTTCTTCAATTTCCCTCTGATATCTTCTTCTGAGTGAATTTGTTTTACTTCTTAGTTCTCTAAGATGCGGTGTCCACCAATATGCGTTCTTTTTTATTCTTTTATATTGTGCAGTTGATTTTACATTAAGGGTTAATCTGTTCATTATTTGATTTTGAACAGTCAATAATTGTTTCTCAATACTATTAATATCTTCAGTGTGGTTAAAAGGGGACTCCTTAAAAACGTTATAAATTATTGGCTTTAGGGTCAACCAATTAATTTTTTTTATATTTGCTTGTTGATTTTTTATTACATTTACGTCCTCCAATATGATCTCTATCATATTGTGGTCACTAGCCGTAATATCATCTATAACTGTTACTGTTATTTTTTGTTCAATGTTTTTTTGCATAATCAGATCGATCCAGCTCTGTCCTCTAATTGAGGAACAGGTTGGTGGGGATTCCGGATCGTTTAATATATCTAAATCACAATCATGACACAGATCAATAACCAATTCGCCTCTATGGTCTGTGTCTCTTTTCCCCCACAGGGTTGATTTTGCGTTGAAATCTCCCATCAAAATGATCTTTTTATTATTATATCTTATTAAATAATTTTTTATTGTGTCTATTTTTAATTCTATCTCTTGACTTGGACTAAAATAAATTGAGCATAGCATGATCTCCATGTCCCGAATTAAGGCGGAGGCCATGACCAAGTATTCATTTTGAAATATCAATTGCACCTCATATTTTTTATTGATTAAAAGTACAGCATACCCGTTTCCTATTATATAATAGTTCAAGGGGACTCCCAAAATTTTTTCTTCAAATCTATAAGGTTCGTTTACACTGACAAAGTTCGGGGATCTATTCATAATTTCATTATTAAGCTGCAACATTGCGGCCCTTGTATTTGCAGTATTTATATGTAAACCCATAATAATTATTAAAGAGGTAGTACTATTATCATCTGATGATACTGTTTGTTGTCTATAGTTCATAATTTATTTTATTTGTTAAATTTTTAACCTCTCTAATATATAGTGTGCATATTTTATTATTAGCCGCGTGTTGGGTTTCATATTTGGTTTTATATTTTCCATTATGGAAAGTGCAATTTAAGCAATTTTTATCGTTAGTACAATTTTTCCATTCATGACCCTCCTGTCCACAGTTTGAACAGACATGAATTGCCGATCTGCAATATTTTGCTATATGGCCGTATCTGTAACATTTAAAGCACTGAGTTGGCCTGAGATATTCGTTTATTTTAATTCTTTCCCAGTTTATTTTTAGATATTTAAATTCCATAATTTTTGCGAAAGTCCTAGGGTCCAATTCAATTATCCAATTTATTCCCTCTCTGTTTGTAAATTTAGTTCTAAATCTAATAAGTGGATCCGAATTTTCTTCAGTAAAGTCCTTTCTAATTTTTTCAATTATGTCCTCCTCAGTCGTATCCCCGTCTACTCCCATTAAAATAATTTGTGGATTTCGTTTTATTGGTTTATCTACTTTATAATTATTCACTAATTCCTCACAATTATTAATTTCATTTGTTAGTTTCTCCAATTCCTCCGCCGTTCCAACTTTAATAGCCAATCCACCATTTCTTATATTTGTGACTTTTTTAATATTGATATCAAGTTGATCTATTTTAATTTTCCTTTGAAGGTTTCTTTTTGTGTCTATTGAGGTGGTTTCCCTATTGGGTCTTATTAAGGTTACGTGTGTAGTTTTGTGAGTGCTTCTACTCCTACTTTTTTCTTTTGTCACTCTAAGTTTATCTGCGTAGGTGGGTCTTAATTCTTCTCTAGATCTACGTATTTCCGGACTGGATTCAATCTGAATTTCTTTGGACTGTTCAGCAATTTTAGTTAAAATGTCATTTTTGCCGTGTAAAACTCCTAAGTATGACTGTAATCTTACTATTGTCTCTAATAGCTCGTAGGCTTTTGATCTCATTTCTGTTTTCAATATATTTGTATCGCCTTTTGTTCCTTTTTTGTCTATTAATTCTATAAGTTCTCTATATGATTCCATTGCGGATTTAATCATAGTATTTTCCAAGTCTATTTCCTCTTTATGTTTATCATCCCCCGGTGATTGCCATTTAAAATTTCCTTCTACATCGATTATTGTTGGGGTCCCTGCCTGGTCGGTTTCTATAGACTTGTCCATATTTTCCATTTCATCCATTTCTCAAACACAAAAATAATTATGTATTCCGAGAGGTCGCAATTCACCCCAATCAGCAGTACCCAAGAATCGGGCGAATATCAATAGGGGGGACTGATCAAAGAGGATCAGAATTACTACTATCTGAATCAGAGACAGCAAAGGTGGGGCTAGGCTTAATACCAAAAACGTTAAAGGGCGAATTCAAAGGTGTATTCAATAGGCACGATTTAGCCCTATCCAAATATACCTCCTATATTTCATTTAAATTATGTTATCCGTTAATAAAATAATGTCAAATTTCAAATCCGTTGGTATCACTAAACCGATATATCGCTCTCGTATATCTCCTATGGGTATCCCCGCGAGTGGATTACCAAAGATCGAATAAAGATCAATACAATTACAAAACTTATCAGTTATAGATATATATGCAAATCAGGGTTTAATCCTCAATATTTCATCAAGTAGATATAGTCTATTCTATATCCACTAAATAGAGCAAGTCCGCCCCAAGCCACATACAAATGTACAGTATTAATATTCTACCCTAGCAAGTATTAAGTTGTACAATATCTGGGCCAACTGTACTATAATCTGTATAGTATCAAATTACAATGTCTAAGTTGTTAAATGGTTTAATCTTTCATATCCTTCAGAAACGTTTGGGCCCAAATAGCATATTCCAGAACAATAAGTCCCAAACCAAAAATCGAAACACCAAAGATCAACCTACCTAGGAGCAGGAACCAGCACTCTCCAACTAACTCACATGTGAATGGTAAAGACAACTCGTACCTTCCATTGGGAAGAATAGTTAAATTGTCCTGAAATTGCTTAAGAGTATCAGAAAAAACAAGTTTCTTTCTAGCATTCTCCCATGGATCGGTAATTCCAATGACATCTAGATCCCACATACGATTTACATCACAGTTCATAGCATGCATAGTTATTACATCAGAAACATTGAAACAAGAAACACTTTTTAAAGTACCCGAACCCGATACAACATAACACCTATCAGGCACATTTTCTTCTTTTCCGATTAAAGTATTACCCAGTTTTGTACATAGCAGAATTAATCCCGACTTTAAATTTTTGTTATTACCAGTCATTATCTGACCAGCAACATCAGTAGATAGAAAATGCGGGTTCTAAATCAGCGGTGGAGAAGGTGGAGAAATCGAGTGGAGTTGAGTTGTACCGGAAGTGACGTCACGACAGGAAGTGACGCCATGACCGGAAGTGGAGTTGAGTTGTACCGGAAGTGACGTCATGACCGGAAGTGGAGTTGAGTTGTACCGGAAGTGACGTCATAACCGGAAGTGGAGTTGTACCGGAAGTGACGTCATACCCAGTGGAGTTGAGTTGTTAGTTGCGTTTTCAATTTTGAGTTGAGTTTAGTTGTTTTCTTCCTGCTTCGAGTGGAGTTGAGTTGTTAGTTTCGGTTTCTCGGATTTCGTCGAATAACACGTGTTTACGTTTTGGACTTGCGAATTTCAGAGGGATTGGATTTAAGGCGAATTTCAGAGCGGTAGGATTTAAGAGCTGATTTTTCTGTAACTCGTAGCGCCATCTATTAGTACTTTTTGAGTAAAAAAATAATAAAATCTTTAAAACATATTTTTAAAACTAAAAGATGTGATATTTTTTGCTGGGATCGAACTGACTACCATAAAGTACTCGTAGTCGAGTGTTAGTTGGATGAGAATATAACCATTCGGCCACGAATACCTGGTTACTTACCGAAATATAATCAATTTAAATCTGAATACATTAAGTGCGTAATTGGCTGTTAAAATAGTATAGATTGCTCCACCACATCCATAAGTTCGATCAGTTTTTATCTGCGTTTCTGACATAGAAAGGTGAATGTGGTGGAGAATGACGTCATTCCAACGTGTTCAAACGTGGAATCAAACACGTGGTGGAGAATGACGTCAATCTAACGTGTTCAAATGTGGAATCAAACATGTGGTGGAGAATGTGGTGGAGAATGACGTCAATCTAACGTGTTCAAACGTGGAATCAAACATGTGGTGGAGAATGTGGTGGAGAATGACGTCATTCCAACGTGTTCAAACGTGGAATCAAACACGTGGTGGAGAATGACGTCAATCTAACGTGTTCAAACGTGGAATCAAACATGTGGTGGAGAATGTGGTGGAGAATGACGTCAATCTAACGTGTTCAAACGTGGAATCAAACATGTGGTGGAGAATGTGGTGGAGAATGACGTCAATCTAACGTGTTCAAACGTGAAATCAAACACATGTGGTAGGCAATGAAGTCACTCGAGAGTAGAGTAGAGTTGAGTAGTAAGTTTACCTCCGCGTTTCTGACATGAAAACGTGAATGTGGAGAAGAAAAGTTTTAGTACCGAATCTGGCAATGGTATGTAATAAGGTTATTTGTGGACTCGCAGAATGGCAACACCTGGACCCATTCTAACAGGTCTGACCAGTAAGATTCTTTTGACTGCAAAATATCCCAGAGGAGGACGTGTCGCTGCCCTGAAATCTTGGAAGTGATATCACTTGTATCTTCAAACGTGTTCATTCCTGTTCCTTAGTGCTTTTAGTGGAAAAACATGAAGCGATCATTTCCTTTTGGATATACTTTACCCTTTACAGATCAAAAAGTGAATATGCATTCTGGGGCCGATGTACTTTCATCTCAAGTATCTGATTCATCAATGAATGAACTAGGTCCAAATAGCTTCCATTTGGGTGATACCAAATTTGCTGTTGTCTCTTGCTTCAAGGGAATTATCCGCGTGCATATTCGTCATTATTACAGAGATCAGCAGGGAGTGCTGCAGCCTTCCAGAGAGGGAGTTTCTTTGCTTCCTAAAGTCTGGAAAGCCTTCTACGAAGCAATTCCTAGCTTTCGCTCAAAGAACGCTAGCGATGTTATTATCGTTTCAAGAAGCCTTTTACTCTCCAAAGAAATTCGGGGAAACGAGAAATGTGTGAGTTTTCAAAATATGTTTCAAAAGAAAGACTGTGCTTTTCAACTAACTGCAACGCGCATTCTTCTCTCTGTGAAACAATTGGATCGACTGGAAGCTGTATCGGAGGAAATTACTGAAGCCATTAATGAAGGATTTGTTAATGAATCCCTCGATTATTTTGTGAAAGAAGAATTCGTGAAACGTGGAGCAGGAACCGATGATAAATATTACGGCGATCCTGATAGATCTGAGAAAGTGAGCGAACTTACCGACAGAGTGGCTAAACATCTAAAAGTACTCATTTCGGAAAAAATAAAGAAAATGATGAATTGTTTTGGATGTGAAAACAACTTTGAAAATCAACTTGGGCATGAATGTATGACTATGAGTTTAAGTGAACGTTACGATCGGTATTTCCTAAACGCTTTATATGAAATCGACTGGAATAGATTCGGAGAAACTTTAACTTCGGAGAATATGTCCTTGAGGTATTTATTCTTTGATTTTGACGTTCTACGTTTTGTAAATACAACAACTCTGTACGAAACAGTACGGAGGCTTTATGTTAATGATAAATCTGATAGTTTTACATGTTAAAGAATATAAATATGTTTTGTATATATATATATATGTATAATCAATAAATTCTTTGTTTATCTTTTTCAAATGTGTCTCTCTTTATTTTAAAATGTATAAGTACTTATTTTATTACTTTTCTTTTTTTTTTGTATTTGTATACATACTTTTACTTACTGCAGTGTCATTTGACACATTTAGAATTGTATATTATACAGTCTGTTATTAGAACTAAAAAAATGACAAACAAGTAACATATTTCTGTAAAAGACAAGTTTATTCAAACACAGACATGTACACAAAATAAACATTCCCTTACAAGCTTCCGTGTATTTAACATTTAATAGATTGCAAGTTCACAAATTGAATAGATTTGTAACATTGACATTTTTTTCTCTTTCAAAGATTTTCTGAAAAACTTTCTAGAGATCTTTGACGCGGCTGTTTCTGTTTTGGAGAATGAATTGTAATTTTTCTTTCTCCAGGTAGATGTAATTCCATTGTATCATTACACATATTTAAAGAGTAATCATCTATGATTCCATCACTATCACAAATTGTTACATAACCTTTATCGAGTATCATTGTAAGGCCAAATATGAATGCTGAGATTCCCATGAAAATAAGAACAGAAAATGCTCTTCTCTGGATGAGTTCCATTGCTTGAAATGAGACATAGACCTTGATTATAATCAATATATACTGCTTGAAACTTGAAAGCCTCATGGATTTTTTATAGCGGGGAAATAACTGATGATTTACAGAGGAAGCCAATTACAGACTCGTTTTGGGGTTGGGGTAGGCATCACTTCTTTCATTACCCTCACTGCCTTACCGAGTTGTTGAGGTATAGCAAATTTATTTTTTACAAAGGAACTGGGGAAGTTAATTTCCTTAAGTGCATCTTTAAACTGTTCTTGTCCATTCACGTACTTATCCATCTTTCTTTTTCGCACTAAACGGTCTATCAGGTCAACAATATTAGAACTTTTCACTATTTTACCTTTATACACAAATTCTCCATTAGGCATCCAAGAAACAACCTCTTTATTGCGTTTTAAATAAAGAATAATATTTGTAGTTAATCCAATTAAGTTTTTGGGAACGGTCTTGAGCACCATCTCCTCCACATTTAACGTTCTTTCTTTCTCATTCGCAATATCTGTTTCCTTCTCTGGATTATCTGACAGTTCTGAATTAATTGATACAGATGGTGGATTCAATACATTCACGTTAATCCTCCTCTGCAATACTTGATTGTATAACTTAATTTTTTCATCATCATCCATTTTATTAACTAAAATACTTTTCATCTCACAATCTAATTCACTCAGCTGTTCGTCTGAAGGTATATGTCTTGATAATCTCTCCTCTGGAACTAAAATCATTTTCCTTGCATATTGCATGTTTTTACTTGTTAAGTAGAGTAGTCAAGACAGTGAGTGCTGCGGGTATTAAGATATTTAAAAACCCTCCTTTTTGAATAATAATTTTTCGCTTTTTAGTGAGGGTTACTTTTTTATCTGCTAGGTCTCTAAGCGTATGCTTATGACGAGAAAGTTTTTTCTTCTGTTCATCTGTTAAAGGAACATTCCCTTTTAAAGTGTTCAAACAACATTCAGCTATGCAATGGATGCTAGATTTCGGAAGATTTTTTAAAAAGGCTTTCCGACATTTTGTGGGGCATACAGTTAAAAGTCTCATCCGTTGCACGTCTCCTTCTGTTAAAGGCATGATGAACAATGAATTATTTGCAAGTTGGGAGTTTATTTATTTTAACTGATAAACACAAGTTTCTTCTCCTGGAAGGATTTTTGTACGCAGTCGCATACTCTCTTCTGTTTCAGATTTCAAATCTACAAGTAAATAGCTGAAAGGCTTTTTCGTGGCGTCCTCAAACACTTCAAGAAAAAAATGTAAATTTCGAGGGTAGAGTTGTCGACCGAGGTGTATAATTTGACTTACATCACGTCGCGATTTAAATAAAAACATGTAATGACAGTTTAATGAAATTTCTCTGAATTCTTTTCCTTTATGAAACAAATTTTGCGTTACAGTCATCACAGATAAATTCATATGATGAGATCCTTTTGTATACAAGTTTGTTATTCTTTTATCACTGCCACATTCAGAAATTAAATCGTCATATATAAAAAGTGTATTATATCCTAAATATTGCTTAAAGTTTTCGGGTATTCCTTCTACAAAGATGATATTCGGCATCTCATCGTATAACTTTTGATAGATTCCATAAAACCACACTATTTTATCAAGGGTAGGATGAATTATATCTGTGTGGCTGTTTATCAATTTTTTCAAAAAATGCGACTTGCCTGATGATGTAGGTCCACAGACAAGAGCAGTGAAAGGATGCTTTAAAGCGAATGAATTCATGGTTACAAATGACAGAAGTAAAGACTAGGGCGATTACTTATACTTTTTTTATTGAAATAAAGGTACATGTATATTCGAAATTTTTTTCACAAAGTTATACACACGTATATCATTATTTGTAGACTGTCTATCAAATAATTTAACAGTAAATTCCATAGATCTACTTCTAGATCTTTGATACAAAAAGTATACACAATATTGTCCACAAACAGCAGTTTTAACACTTTGAAGAGGTATGTCGTTGTAGACCACATGCGGAACTTTTTTGAAGTAGTCATGTATGTAGCCCAAAAAATACGAAGGTGGTTGACCGAACGAATCGAAAAACTCTACACTTGTTGGTGATTTCATATAAACAGCTAACCAATGAGTCCCTGGTTTGTGATGAGGATCGGTGTTTAAAATAAATGCAGCCGGAAAACTCTTAAAATTCTTGGGAATTCGATCACTTGGGAAAACTCCAACAAAATATAAACGTGTGTATGCATCACTTCGTAAAATGTTATTCAATTGTACCACATTCATATCGAAAAATCACACAAAATATTTCTAGACTTCGTAATTTCGATCACGTTTTGAAATTCTGCATATACCAGCACTGAAACAGTTTTCGGTAAAGCGTTTGCAAACTTTATTTCAATGCGAAGATTTCCTTGATGAATTAAATTTAAATGGTTGCCATCACCCAAGTCTGGTGTTAAGTCAAAGGCATAAAGCGTGTACCCTTCGGAAAACTCATCTCTGTTAATATAGATACCTTTATTGGATGAGAGTTTTTCACTTCCTAGGAGCAAACTATTGTAAGCACGAATAAATTGACCGTCGGCATAATTAGGATCCAAGGGTTTGTAGCTGATAGGATTTCCATCTACGTAAACGCCTATGAAATTTACATGGTTATGCTTGAGGTAAAATGGGTTTGTTGGGTAAGTGCCACTAAATGAATCATGATCGACACATGTTACAACTATCCGTTTCGGGAGTTGCCCAGAAAATATGTTATCCTGTGAAAATGAGAAAGAACCTTTCGATACTGAATATAGCTTACACAAAACTCGATCCATTGGATATTTTGCAGATGATTTTTCTAAGGCTTTGGCATGTCCAATTAAAACACCTGGACTGACTTTCACTTTCCGGATGAAAAGGGATGCATGTTCAATAACAACGTCATAATTTGCTTTTTGAGGAGCAATGAGACAAAACTCCGGTTTGCTGCGTATTAACTTTAACTTTAAGTCTACCAAGTTGAGTAATAGACGATCTTGATAAAACAAGTCGCAGTGTAAATTTCCAATCATATCTAAAACTTTACTCTTTTCAATCATAGAAGCCCGTTTCTTCAACCCTGCATTTTCACTTGAAGGATCGGTTTCATCAAAGTGTCCTGCTGTATCTTTGTAGAAGCATTCTGAAGTTAGGAAGCTTTTCTTATAATCAGAGCCGTAATTGAGCAAAGTCTCAATGTAAGCTCGGTAAGGGTAAGTGTTACTGGATGATGAAATTAGACGCTCATTCAAACTCACATCGACTTGGGAAAATAACGAGTGAAGAAATAAGTTACATGGAGCAACTTTTTCATTTTCTGGTAAAACTGCATTGTCCTTTACAACTTTAACTTTTACATAGAGTTGGGTTGCTGATAAATCGATGTATTCCTCACCACTACCAGATATGTTGAATTCGATAGGTCCACCATCACGAATATTAGCTATGGGATAAAATTCAGACCACTGCCCTTTTTCAATAGCTGTTTGAGTCGGTGGCATAAGAAATAAGTCCAGTTCAGATTTCACAGAGGGTAGGGAATCATTTCGTATTAAGGCCATGCTAAAGATTATGAGAATATGTCAGGTGCACACAGCTTGCGATACTTCTTTCGAATGATGCGTTTCTTATTTGTGCGTTTCCTTTTATTTCCTCCAACCATTGATTTCACTCGAGTGGATACTTTATCGGTTAAAGTTTTCGTTGCTTCTTTAGCTCGGTCTTTGATAGCTGACTTTACATCTTTACCTTGCAAGTAATCATTTGCAATATCCACCCCAGATCGAAGTGCTTGCTTTCCCAATGCTTTCGCACCTGATTTAAATAAAGGAAAAACCATCCTAAACATGCTTCGAAAAATTCCACCCAAGCCACTTCCTTTCTGCAGAGAGATGCCTTTGTAATATGACAAGCCATTACCTGCTTGCTGAGTATAATAGTCTTCAAATGTTTTGGTGCAACAACGATAAGGTTGATACATTTTGTTCTAGAGATTACAAATGTCTCAAGCGAAAATGTAGTTTCACTATCAACTTCCCGCGTTCAAATGAGACGTAACGACCAGTGTGTGTCCTTATAACGATTTCAATCGAGTCAAAATTTTTTCTGGAAACTGATAAATAATGAGGTCTCTCAAATTGTTCTTGAATCATGTCACCATCTCTTCCCTTCACTGTCAGAGTTCGTAAAAGAGGAGCTAAGACCCCACCAACAAATTCAGGCTGAATGATATCGGTGTAAACGTACAGCAAATGTAAATCAACATTAGGATCCGCAACAAAAGGACTCTCAGTGATTACTGTATCTATGCCTCCATTTCCTGGAATAATATTTTCTCCAATCACTTTATTAGGTTCAAAACCTAAGTTTTCAGCTAATCCCTTGGATAATCGCAGCTTTGCTCCGTTAGTGAGCTGCAACACCACCTTTTTTGTGTGTTTGTTATATTTCATTTGAATTTTTATGTGCTTCGGAAATGCATTTAAAATGTCAATCGGAGAATCATAAAATCCGCACGCTATTTTTCCATTCGTTTTTACTCCGTTTCCTAAATCATATTCGAAAGAATTTTCACCATCAATAATGTTATTCCACATTCTGGGATAAATTATTTCAACTAATCCAACTTCCCATTCACCTGAGAGTTCTAGACGTTTGGGGAGTTTCGTGTAGAAGTGAGACATTGTGTTGCCAGGATAAAACTCGATAGAGCTGTCGCTGGGCAGTGTGACGTAGAAACTCATTGTGGGTTATGGAAGCGAAACAAATTTAATGAGCAGACTCAATTTATCGAAAATAAGTCTTTGGAATGAATCCAGGCGTTAAATTTGCGAGGATAACCTCTAAACTTGACAAAGTATTCCAAACGTTTCTTAACTACTCTCTTCTTTAAAATTTTCTCAACATGAAAAGAATGCGATTTTTTAACTTTCTGCAGTTCTTCTGAGTAAAATGTACCAGTGATTATTTCTCCCATTAAATCTTTTATCTTATATACTGGTAGCTTTCTACGTATACAACGCTGAATCGTAAATATTTCCTCGGACCAATTATTTTCATATCCTTTCTCAAATGTTAATTTAGTCTTTGCAACCCTAACGAAGTCTCCAACCTGAAATTTGAATGGAATCTCCTTAACATTAGTTTTATTTACATCTCCATATAAGGTATTCCACACTTGTTTTTGATTTTCAACTGTTACATTAATAGGTTCTTTTTTTATGCTGCGATGGAGTGTATGATTATAACTGTGTACGAGTTGGTCTAAGACATCTATAAATCGATAGGTGTTTTTATTGGTAAAGTATTTCCACATTTTCGTTTTCAAAGTACGATTGAATCTTTCAACAACACTAGCTTTGGTTTCATTATTTGTCGTGAAAAACTTTACTTGGACAGATTTTAAATAAGATTGAAATGATTTATTTGTAAATTCAGTTCCTTGATCTGTTTGTAATTTTTTCGGTTTTCTTTCCTTGAAAATTGACTTAAATGCATTTACAATGCTAGATCCATTTTTCCGTTTCAAAGGTATGACCCATGCATATTTAGAAAAAATATCTATACATGTTAACAGATATCGATAACCATCGTTGTATTTTACAACACTTAACATGTCTACTAAATCCGATTGCCATTGAAAATCGATTCCCCCAACAATAACTCTGTTTCGCAGAAAGTTGCGACGAACGCTTTTATGTAGGGTGTATGCATTCTGACTCTCCAACCATTCTTTGATAGTCTTTTTTGGAACTTTCCCTTTCATTGCTTGATACAAGGCATTTATTCCACCAAAGCTCCCTGGTAAGCTAGGGTCTTCATAATACTGAGCTAACTCGTCTTTACCCATTCAGTCCAGTTACAGAGATGCAACTTCTGTTACTTTACTGATATTTCTACTAGAAATAGTAAAAAAACTCAAACTATACTTCCTTAATTTCATCTACTTTCTATCAAAAAATATATATAAATCTTGTCCAATGGTAGATTATATATATACATGCTTTCAAAATAGTGGTAGAGAAATCAGTTTTCTAATGCAATAACTTTTTCATAACAAATTGCAGATTGTAACCATAACATGAGAAAAATACTTGTTTGTAAGTTTAAATAAAGAGAGAAACATTTTTTTAAAGAAAAAAATCGTTTATTAAATAATCATAATCAGAGCATGTATGTAAACAATAATGTACCCCTCAATACTAAACTGACCCATATGGCCAAGTCATTAATACTTCTTTTTTCTTTTTTTTATAAGCATAATTCCATGTTCCTTGACAAAAACACAATGAATTTCTGGGGTAAAGTTAGGGAAAATATTTTTAACATCTAGTATAGTAACACATAGAATTTATATATATATATATATATATAAAATACATCTCATATTAATTTTTTTAAATCAAATACAAAAGCAATCAGTACAGCAAAATACGAAAGCATTCAGTACAGCAAAATACGAAAGCGTTCAGTATAGCACAATACGAAAGAATTTAGAGCAAATATACATATATACATTACATCAGACAAGCGAGTAATGCCCCCAAGGTAGCGTATGAATACCATCATCGAGAACGTATCGTTTGGAATCAGTGGAGGAGAGGGCAAGTTTATTTTGTGTTATTGAATACAAAGTATGATGCTTGGATTTGATTAGATTCATCTTTGCATGCTTATTTCGTTTATGTAATAGGCATTTTAGATAGTCATCAAAGTTAATGCTTTGTTCAATTGACTGTTTTTTGATGCCTTTCAGTTTCTTAACTACCTTCCTACCTTCGACTTTGTACGAGTACATTTTTGACCTTAACCCTACGAATTCGGTCATAATACTACCACTATTCTCGTCCTTCATTTTACCTACTATTTTCTTATTTAATTTGGGAATATCATATTTATTGTTTTCTGGGAAATCTGAAGTGTCATAAAGGTCCAAATTTTTTTTAATATCTTCGAAAAAATCATTTGTGCGAATATGATAAATAAAAGAGTCCGTATCAGTATATAATAGTTTTGCTTTTACGTCATATTCATTTTTTATCACATTATAGTGAAAATCAGTCATTAAAGTTTTGGATATGTCCAGTATTGACATACCAATACAGATGGGTTTGTTAAAAATTAGTTTAGTTTTTTGCATATGAATGGCTACTAAATTTTCTGAAAAAATTGTCCTGCGATTAAAATTAGGTTTAGCTATCAATTTTGAAGCGGACTTTTCGTTTGAGCATAACCGAATGTCAACTCTTCGTCGAATATTTTCGATGGTTTTTCCAAATATAGAGTTGTTCATGAGTTTAAAAAAATCTTTTTCAAAAGAGTTTTTAGCTATTGCTCTCATATTTGTATTCAGTTCTATATAAGTTTTTAACCAATCTGTTTCTATAAATTTTATAGCTCTGTTAATTTTTTTTAATTTTAGACCTAAATCCAAATAATGCAAAAGAGATTTATGATGAATAACATACCTCTCCTTGTGAGTGAGCGTTAGTAGTAAGCGATTTTCCTTATACCCAGGTGGAACGGCATTTAGGGCAGCTAATGGATAATCACTATGTAGATCATGGAGTTCCTGTGGATACTCCAAGTCCACATCTAAAATGTATCCATTTTGGTCATCATTACGCAGTGTATCTATATCAATAATGTTGCACCACTCAAATCCTTTGAGAGGTAGTTTCTGGGACATCGCCCAACCATACAAATTATTGGCGTCTAGGTAGAGAAGGTAGCTGGAGGGCTGAGAATCATCATAATTAGACATATATTTATTATTTGCTTTAGCATGTCGATGAGAACATTGAGAAACTCCTCCCCTGATTCCTTGTTCGACAAACATAAGCATGTCATAATCTGTTAAAAGTTCTATTTTCACTCCGGTACTCTTCAACATGGCATCCCAAGATAGTCCTGGAGCGGTATAATACTATGCAGGATCTAGCTTGTAGGATGCCATGCATAGTTTTCGAAAATTTTCGAAAACGTCGCAGAGCAGTAAAACATCAGTTTTAACATATAAGTCCGAATATTCTCCGAGGGTTTTAATGTTGAAAGATTTCCACACATTTTTTGCATGAGCGTAATCACTATCCGTAGTTGCTGTTTTATTTAACACATTATAAAATTTTTCTTGAGATGGAAGTTGTGTTTCGGAAAATTTATCCATGGAATCCATGTAATCATACGGGTACACACCCTTTCTTATCATAAGTTTCCAATTTGAAGGAAAATGATTCTTCGTATGGTGAAATTCATGTTGTAGGAGATTATTCGCGAGGGTATCTAAACTACTGGCCATGAATTTCATTGTGTCCAAAAACCTCAAATTAAATTTATTCCCGGTTTTTTTGCTAATCGAGATGTATCTTTCTTCTGTATTCGGAATCACGGTTATGTTTTTAGAGTCCTCCGCTAATTCCCGAATAAAAAGATGCGAGTCATAACCTGCGAGGTTATGGAGAAAAACCGGGATAAAATTTGGCAGTTTGTAGTTGAAATTACATGACGCATGTGCCGGTCCTCGGTAATTCCCAGTCACATGGTCATGATCCCTCACTTTTATGTCTCCAGCTGAGATTGGCTTCTGACAGATGAAGCACACATTTGATTCATGGAGTTTTTTCTGCGACTCATTCAATTCCTTCATCGGCACAAAGTTTGTGTACTTTGACTCGATGATCTGCGCCTCCATCTGAAGGCATTCTATGAATTTCCGCGAAGCATCTTCTCCTCTATAAACTACCGGAGGTTTGGTTTCTCCTCGACCGACTACGTAATAGCAGAAGCTTACAGGCTTGTGCTTTTCGTACACGTTAGTGTATGAGCAATCATCATCAAAAGGAGCACAGGTAGATACTTTTTCAGTCAATGTTTCAAAATCAGCATAAATAACGTAAGGCACGTATTGAGAATGCTTGAAATTATTAAAAAAAACCCACTTCTTCTCTTCAGAAGGCATCTCTATTTTGCAAGGAACATTCATTTTGCAAAGCTCAGAGTGTAAAGTTAAACTATCGTTTGAACTAAAAAAGCTTAAACATCGTCTACAAATGAAATGTCTTCGCTTTCCTTTGGTTAATTGACTTGAAACAAGACGTGAAAGACTAGTAATTGTACAATAATGAGATTTTTCTTTCTCTTTAATAAATAAAAGATCAACGTGTTTATTTTTAATTTTGGGTGTGACTACTAATGGAAAAATCATCATATCTTTACAAAAAGAGTAAACGTTAATAGAAATATCATTATTGTTTTTTTCAAATATTTTTATTTCTTCTGGTTTTGTAGGGAAACTTATCCCAGAAAAGTTAAAAGCATCCTTAAAGTTGACATAGTTTGAAACTCTGGATGTATTTTGATCTGCTGGAAATAATGCAGCTAAAATGGCCCAACGAAAACATTCATTGTCTGAATTTCTAACATTTACAACCGCACGTTTTAATTTTATTTCATTTGGTAACTCTATAAAACTAGTTCCTCGTAAAGGTAAATATTTATTACATCGTATTTCCAATTTAACAATAGATTTAAGGGCCCAACCTGAATCCTTCATTTCAAATTCTTCGCTTTCTTTTAAAAATTTTTCTGAAGCAATACTGAAAGCGTAGTCAATTTCATTTATAGATAATAATGCAACATTTTTAGTTTTAAAAGAACACTCTTTGAAAAGTGAGCCTTCCGAGAAACGTTCATAGATACATATAAGTAGAAAATTTACCTTTACTGCATTCTGCTGATGAACAATTTCTGTAATTAGTTCCACAGCTGCGCTCCTCTTTGCCTCCATAAACTCGGAGACATCTAGTATGCCTTGCGGGTTCGAAAGAGTCCAAGTAGAGAGACGATTTCCAAACGCACTCTCTTTCCGTCGCACAGTTCGAGAAGAAGCTCCACTCGTTGATGTCGATGCTTCAGGATTCACTCCACCCGCTGATGTTGATGGTCCAGGATTCACTCCACCCGTTGATGGTCCAGGATTCACATTATTACCCCCTTGAAAGTTTTCACTGCGTCTGGGCCGCTTGCTTTTCTCAGGGTTAGCCTCGCCGGGTTTTTTTCTTTTTGGAGGTTGTTGATGGAGGCTTTTTTTATGTCGCGTAAGTGCGTCAAGTCTTGAAAATGCCTTATTGCACACATCACAACGGAAATCATTGTTTTCGTGTACACTGGCTACGTGTCGCTGAAGGGTTGATTTTCTATTAAAGTTTCGCTCACATAATATGCACGGAAATGACTCCTCGTTATGCGCGGAAGAAACATGACGTTCCAAATTAAACTTGGAGCTGTAGGTGTTGCTGCAAAGTCCACAAACGTGTGTATTCATTACATATGGTATACTGGCTTGCAAAGTTCTATGAGAAAAATGAGAATGCGTCCCTCTCTCACACACACAGGTTAAGTATAAGAGGCAGGAAAATGAGAAAGCGCTACACACGCTCACAGGATAGAATGAGAATGCGAAACGACTACACGTACTATCTTGAAATACAGGTAGGGGCCAATCCCTTGGAATGCAGGACAAGTACGTACAATGCTTTGGAATGCAGGAGGGTAGATAACAAAAGGCTAGTTTCTGACATGAAAGAGGGGTGTACTCAATGCCTTGGAGTTCAGAAGGGTAGATGACAAAAGGACTGGTTTCAGGACGAATCGGCCTCAGAAAGCATATCCACTTTTTGATCTGTAAAGGGTAAAGTATATCCAAAAGGAAATGATCGCTTCATGTTTTTCCACTAAAAGCACTAAGGAACAGGAATGAACACGTTTGAAGATACAAGTGATATCACTTCCAAGATTTCAGGGCAGCGACACGTCCTCCTCTGGGATATTTTGCAGTCAAAAGAATCTTACTGGTCAGACCTGTTAGAATGGGTCCAGGTGTTGCCATTCTGCGAGTCCACAAATAACCTTATTACATACCATTGCCAGATTCGGTACTAAAACTTTTCTTCTCCACATTCACGTTTTCATGTCAGAAACGCGGAGGTAAACTTACTACTCAACTCTACTCTACTCTCGAGTGACTTCATTGCCTACCACATGTGTTTGATTTCACGTTTGAACACGTTAGATTGACGTCATTCTCCACCACATTCTCCACCACATGTTTGATTCCACGTTTGAACACGTTAGATTGACGTCATTCTCCACCACATTCTCCACCACATGTTTGATTCCACGTTTGAACACGTTAGATTGACGTCATTCTCCACCACATTCTCCACCACGTGTTTGATTCCACGTTTGAACACGTTGGAATGACGTCATTCTCCACCACATTCTCCACCACATGTTTGATTCCACGTTTGAACACGTTAGATTGACGTCATTCTCCACCACATGTTTGATTCCACATTTGAACACGTTAGATTGACGTCATTCTCCACCACATTCTCCACCACGTGTTTGATTCCACGTTTGAACACGTTGGAATGACGTCATTCTCCACCACATTCACCTTTCTATGTCAGAAACGCAGATAAAAACTGATCGAACTTATGGATGTGGTGGAGCAATCTATACTATTTTAACAGCCAATTACGCACTTAATGTATTCAGATTTAAATTGATTATATTTCGGTAAGTAACCAGGTATTCGTGGCCGAATGGTTATATTCTCATCCAACTAACCCTCGACTACGAGTACTTTTTGGTAGTCAGTTCGATCCCAGCAAAAAATATCACATCTTTTAGTTTTAAAAATATGTTTTAAAGATTTTATTATTTTTTTACTCAAAAAGTATTAATAGATGGCGCTACGAGTTACAGAAAAATCAGCTCTTAAATCCTACCGCTCTGAAATTCGCCTTAAATCCAATCCCTCTGAAATTCGCAAGTCCAAAATGTAAACACGTGTTATTCGACGAAATCCGAGAAACCGAAACTAACAACTCAACTCCACTCGAAGCAGGAAGAAAACAACTAAACTCAAAATTGAAAACGAAACTAACAACTCAACTCCACTAGGTATGACGTCACTTCCGGTACAACTCAACTCCACTTCCGGTTATGACGTCACTTCCGGTACAACTCAACTCCACTTCCGGTTATGACGTCACTTCCGGTCGTGACGTCACTTCCGGTGCAACTCAACTCCACTCGATTTCTCCACCTTCTCCACCACTGATTTAGAACCCGCATTTTCTATCTACTAACATCAGCTCCGAGAAGCAAATCAATATCATATTCTTCAGAGCTCAAGTCAGGAACAAACAAATTATTGTCCTGTAATTCCTTTAAAGTCATAACAGTTTTAGCTTTAGGCACAGTACCACAAATCTTATCTTGAGACAAAACATCTAATTTGATAGAAAAACTATTCTTTAAATCACAAATATTCACCTCATAGATATGATGTACTTTGGGTTCTGATCTGCTCCCCCCAAATAGACCATGCACAATATTCAACTTTCCTTTAGATTGTAATTTCAGATTATTGATAACTCTTTTACTTAAATATGACAATTGTGAGCCCGTATCAATAATAGCTCTTACACACATCTCCTTTCTTACACTCTTAATCTTAACAATTAATGACATTAATAGTACAGTATCGACAGTGCAACTATTTGATAAATAACTAGTCGATTCAAGATTACTTTTACTTTCATCTACACTTTTGTTTTCACTAGTGTTAGCTTCACGGTCTGGACACATCAAAATAAAATGGTTTCGATTACACTGTATACATTTGTTTTTAAACCTACAATTTCTAACAGAATGTCCAAGTTTTAGACAAGAAAAGCAAGCATGACTCTTGGTTACTATTTTCCTTCTGACATCAAAAGTCAGCTTTCTAGCAACGAAACAATTTTCACTTGGATGTCTTTTCTGACAGAATATACAAACATTTCTCTTACCTGAACTGTCCTGATATGTGCTTACCAAAGCTGCAGCAGAAGGAATGTCCTGTGCACTTTCTCTGACTTGCGGTTTCAGTTTCCTAACAAAGTTCGTCTCAAAACCACTGCGAGCAAGTCCTACCATTTCTTCTCCTATGACTTCTTGCTTCAAGAAACTCATCAAGTTCGGCAATGTCCTCTCATCTGCATTATTTTCCACCTTGTTGCGGCTTCTTTCCCAAGCAATCAAAGTGTCCTCTGGAAGGCAACTCTCCACAAGCGGTGTCAAAAAGTCTCCATACTTCTGAGACGTCCGTCCTAGGGATTCCAGGGCTCTCAGCTTTCCTTCAAGCTCGTCATATAGTGACGGTAAATCTGTTTTGACACGTCCGGTTGCGGCGTTACGCATAACCATGGTTAGTAACTCGCGGACGTAAATCTGCACCAACAGGTCTTCTCTTCCGAACCTTTCTTTTAACTGTTCCACAGCTTTCGAGTAATTAGCAGCAGTTGCTGGGAAGCTTTCAACCAATCGAGCCGCACGAGAATTGGGTACGACTGATTGCAGAAGATACTGGAATTTATCCTCGTCCGGAAGACTCTCATCCAAATGAATCTTTTTCAAACATTGACCAAAAGGACAAAAAATCCTTGGCATCACCATTAAAACGTTTCAGTTCGATTTTGGGCAACTTAAACTTTCGTTTTCCCATATCCTTTTGCGCTGAGGAATCGCAACACTTAGCATCTAGCTCAGTCAATAAAGCACAGTATTTATCTCGATAAACATCAGCACCTTCGAGATCATCCACGAAGATCTTTTCAGAATCCTCTTCTAAAATTCGATCCGACAAGGATTCTTGACAAGCTTCTAAGCGGGCAAACTTATCATCCAATTGATTCTTTAAAATCAAAAGTTGTTTCACATCACGCGTTTCCTTTAAAAGTTCCTGTTCAACTTTATTTGCACAAGAAGTGAACGAAACGCGTAATCCTTTCCTTTTAATTTTCAATTGCTCCATGCTTTCGGTTTCATCAAAGGGAGAACCACTATTCGCCCCACGTTGGGCGCCAGTAATATGTAGAGAACAACTCTCTAAAACAAAATGTATTCCCTTTCAATAAAAGTTGTAGGGCCGTTCACGTCAACTTGACGCATAATGGTTATATCAAACGAAAGAACAAGGAGTCTAAAAGATCCACAACCATCCTCCGAGATTGCTATTTCAAATCTAACTTTATTACACAGCACATACATGAACATCAACAAATGCAACATTAGAAACAGAAAGCACATAAAAATAACAAACAAGTAAAAAAGCAACGCTCGCACTCGCGAAAGTACGAACTCTACGTAGTAACTCTATTCGTAGAGTTCTACAGGATGAATGTACCAAATTTAGTGTGAATTGGTCTGGCATTGATCGTATAAATACGCAATGTTATTCCTATGAGGATTTCGAATTGTCTTTAGCCTCCTGTACTTATCGACGATAAAAAAGACCATTTTCAAAAAAAAAAACTTTTGCAAGTCTTGAAATTTCTGACACAAATGTTTCTCATCTTTGAAAAGTTTCTTTAATATTTGTTAAAATTAGTATAGTATTTTGGCTATGCTGACCCGATATCCAGCGAAATGGATGCTGAAAACTGGTTTGTTTCTTTATTTGCAGAAATGAAACTACTGTTTGCGAGGTAAAAATAGAAGTGCGCCCTCAAAATGCATAAAAATTAAATTGCAAGTATTATTTCATTAATACTTTTTGGTGAATGACAAAATATCATATGTGTACTCTTCTAGTCGGGAAAACAAATGCTACCCCCATAGAATACATCCTCCAACACTAAATTTGTGTTCTCACTTAGCATATTAAAACAATTTGAAAGATTTTTTTGCTGTTACCCAACTGAAATGCAAAAGTTGAAATATCTACAAAAAAATATTTATTCCTAATAAATTAGATTTAATAACTTGATTAACATTGAATAATTTTTTATAAATGTAATGCATTAATAATAAAATAATTGAAAATAATTGACACTCAGGCAGGTGTTGAGAAAAAGTTTCATAGGTGGTCCATATTTCATTTAATTTTTTTCATTTTGCTAAAATATTTGACATAATAGGTTATTTGAATATCTCCCTTAAACCAAATAAGTATTTGAAAGAGAAAAAAAATTTTGTTTTAAAGACAAAGGAGCGGCGGGCACTTTTTTAGATAGTTAATATCTGCCTGAAATGCTAAGTATGGTTATGTAATTTAATTAGCATAGAACTGGAGCAACACAACGGACTATTGGCGACGGTCCGGGATCAATCCCGAAGGGAAAGATACGAGGACAACACGTAATTTTGAACCACGATCAGATGATGATGTCAACAACTGAGTTGGCACCCCAGTCTCCAAACTTCCACACCAACGTCGGAACATTTGAGACCACGACAGATTTAACGTATACCAGCCCCATGTACACGATGGTTTTTGATTGGATCGAGTTTCGAACTCGCAAACCTCCGGTTGCTACACTGCTACTCTCCCAACCGGGCTTCCACTGTCCCTACTAAGTATGGAATATCTATTGTTTAAATTAAGAAATTAAACGTACATACATTACCTAAAGTTGTATAAAATGGGTATGTGCCCACATTTTTTTTTTTAACATTTTCTTTCTACTTTATCAAAAACGATAGTAACGATGTTTAACAAAAAAGTGAAAGCCAACAAAAATTGTATGTGATTTCATATTTAAAATGCTTTTCAAGTTTGAATTTTGTGAACACTGGGGAATGAAGTAGAAAAAGCAGCTTAAAATGTGTTAATTTCTGCCACAATAGGGTCCTAAAATTTTCATGGAATAATTTTATTTTTTAAATAATTTGAAATATATTTATTTGAGCTTTCTGGGCCTTATATTCTCCTCCTTCATTGCTCTCTCGCTTTTCTTTAACCATTTTCCAGCACGTTTAAATTTGATATCAGAGCATCCGAGACGCTCTAAATCATCTTTCAAATCTCACCTTCATTTACCAAATCAAATAACATCTTATCTGATGAGGTAGGTCTTCCGCGAGAAGATATTTCTTTCTTGTCACCATACCCCTTCCCATTCAATCCCCGAACAACAGCTAATGGTTGCCAACGTATAAGATGACAGAAAAGTAGCCACGAGGAGAGTGCTTTTCATCGCCAAGGCGCCCATCCAGAAGGTACATCGTGTGGTGGCAACGATATCTCGATTTCCTAACCATGTATTTTCAATGGGAGTTCCCCTCCTTCAGCCTCCTCTGGAGAATCTGGCGAGGAACGACTTGGCGCGTTTGGTTCACAAAAGGCGATACATGATTCAAAAACCTGAATGGGTTTTTAGACGAGATGCTTTTACTATTTTTATGCATCTAAATGGCATTCTCGTGTAGATTTCAAATGCGGGAAAAATAGTACAATTAAATGTGGAAGAAGTCTGTATGAGGGGATAACTGTTTCATCGAGACGGTTTCCTAAATGTTTTTAGAAATCACAAGAAACTTTCACAAGTTTTTATAGATTTCTGAACTAAAGGTTCAAATTAAAAATAATGGATGCTGCAAATTGGTTTGTTCCTTCTTTATTTTCAGAAATGGAACTAATTTTGCGAGGTAAAAATAAAATTGCACCCTCAAAATGCATAAAAATTAAATTTCGATTTAAAAATGATTCATTTAATTAAAAGTAAAACACCAATTTATCAAACTTAGAAATGCTCAAATATGACCGCAACATTTCGATGTCCAATATCATGGATGGTGTGATTATTAATATTGACTAGGTTGTTATAGAACTTTTTAGAAAGATAGAGAATGGGTTTTTGGATTGTATTCAATTTAGTTTCTCTGTAAACATCAGTCTGTAGTATCACGGTGATCTAGCGATCGTTTGAATTGTGCAGTTTTTTTGCTTCTTAGTAACAGGCTAAGAATAAACCTTTCTTAAACTAAAAAAAATTGACTGGCTTCCTTACTTTGTTTCTCCTACATTGTGATATACAATCGCAGATGTCGAGTATCGACTAGCTGTTCTCTGTGCAACGAAAGGAGATCAAGTCGAACTGTATGGAGATTGTCTTGGAAATTTTTTAAAATTAAATTAAACTTTGTAAAAAAAATTAGGTTCTAACAAGCTTCGTTTATATGTTATGAATTTTCTTAATCAGGAAAACACTTTATGTACCACCCTGTGTTTATTAGTCGTATTATTTTTGGAAAAATATATCTACTAAAAATGTTTTACTTATCTTCTCTTCTGACTTCAAAGAATGGTTCGTGGTGATGGTGACTTCAAAGAATGGTTTTTAATAACTGCAAATAAAGGAAATTAGGCGATTCTTTTTCCACATCACCCAATGGGGTAAGAATCCAGATGCGTCTTTTTTTAAGAGGTATCGCCAAGAGCCCTATCCTCTGATATAAAAAAAAACTTACCTTCTTACCTGTTGATTGTCCGGTGAACCTGTTGATTGTCCAATGAAAATGCCACTAGCTGTACAGTAATAAAATTTAAATAAGCATCATCATCATCAGAAAATCATCATTTGCGAAGAAATTCGTAAATGACATGGCAATAAAACCTTCATTGATTATCTGCTAAATATCTGGAAACACAAAAGACTTTAAAAAGCCTTCTCTTACATTAGTCGGATAGACTCATTAAAAGACACTCTGCGAAGAAATGGATATACGTACGTAGGGATGTAATGGTATTTTCTTAGAATCCTGACCGAAACTCGCCGATTGACGGTGGCAGGGTCAGCGGGCCCTTGCGCCAATGCCTAGAGCAGTGGTTCAGATTAACGCACATTTTTTTCATTGACATGACAATTTTTAAACCACGTACTCATTTTTTTGTAAATAACGTTGCAAAATTTTCAATTCGTCAAAGATCTACTGAGATGGCAACCAATTGCACGATTTTAATTTGATAATTCATTAACTAAGAATAATAAACGTACTTAAAAACAGGTTAACAATTAGGGTTGTGTTAGTTTTTCGAAATGGAGCAAGACTGATCAAATTTTAGTACTCACGTTGTTAGCCGAATAACAATTCGGATTCAACATCTGAAACAGAAGACATATTTATCTATAGACTGTGTGTTAACAAATTCATCTGTTTCCAGACCTGTTGTGGTTGGTGAAAACTTATACTTTTCAAACCGACATTTTAATATTTAGGTTAAAGTACAGACATCTTTTTAAACTACGCACAATTGTTTAATTTAATATACCAGAATGTAATAAACACTTAACGAAGTACGATAATTGGAAGAGTTCGAATAGGTTTGGTATAATGGGCAACCTGGGGGCCATCGATGCGATAAATAATTTGAAAATTTCAAAAGCTTTAGCTTCGTCCTTTCTCTCAAATATTAATTATCAACGGATAATCAACCCTTTGAAAATCATCCTAAATAAATTTTGCAAAAAAAGAAACTGGGTAAAAACCTTTCTCCTCGTATGAATGTAATTTGCAAAAAACAAAATTTAGTTTTTTTAAGGGGTGATGCGCACTTGTATGTCTCCTCTAGAGCACCTCCTAGATATTACACTATCAAATTGGTTGGTTGGTTGGTTTTTTATGGCACAAGGTATATCAAATTGTAGAATATAGAGTCTTAATATGCCTAGAGCATCAATAGACCAAGCTTTTACCATTTGAAGGTGATACGTCCCCCCGCCGTCAAAGTACTAAGCTTTACCAACATTTGTACAAAATACATATAGAAATTACTATTAATTTATTTTTAAGAAAGGAAATGTTTCATTAACTCACATTCTTGAATGTCTTAAAGAGCAATTTAATTAAGATATGTAGGTATTTAATTAACGTCGTACTGGAGCAGAACAACTGGTTATTGGCGGCGGTCCGGGATCAAATCCAAATGGAAAGATCCAAGGAAAATTTGTAATTTTGAACCATGGTCAAATGACGAGGTCAACACCTGAGCTGGCACACCACTCTCCAAACTTCCACACCACGCCAACGTGAGGACATTTGAGGCCACAACAGATTTAATGTGCACCAGCCCCCTCTATACACAACGGTGTTTGGTTGGATTCGATCTCACAACCCTCCGGTTGCTAAACCGTTACTCATCTAACCGGGCTACCGCGGCACGAATTTATTCAAGGAACACATGTATGTGCAGTCAAAACTGAATTCGGTGGATGGGATACTGAATGACATATTCAAAATCCAATACAATCTTCACTAGCAGAACGTATTTTATCTGTCTTATTTTAAGCGTTTATTTCTCTTATATAAAGCGTGTCATTATAACAGTAAAGATTAAACATTGGTGTGATAGCCAACCTATTCGTTGACGTTTTGTAAATTCAACAGTTAGAAAAATTTTCTTTACAGTTCCTTGGTCAGTGATTGCTATACAGATGTTATTAAGGCTTTCTGAGTCTGAACATTTTGGCACATTCACGAATATTATTCTCAGAATATTACCACAATAAAATATTTCATCATAAAAAATCCTTAGATATCAAAAATGACAAATCCCAGGATAACCTCTTACGACCCGATATAACTAATGCTAGGGCAAGGTAATTGGCTGCGACCCGGCGGTTGCGAAACACTTCATTTTCAGTGGATAGGTATTTAATTAACGTTGCACTGGAGCAACACAACGGCTATTAGCGACGGTAAAGGATCAAACCCGAAGAACGATCATATAACTTCATTTAACAGCTTTAATGAACAATTTTCTATTTCCGTATGTAGTGCACAAAGATCTTAATGTTCCTCTGAGATAAGAAAGTAATAAGATTCACCCCTTGACTCCACTGAGTCATATAAACTCGCATTCGTTTAAAGTTGGGACCGTCGTAGTTGTGGGTATGCCCACTGCGCTAGCTCTCTTCGAGTTGTAGGCGGCGCAGGTTCAATTCCTGGTGTATTCAGCAGGGCGAAGCATGCATTCCTCCCTGGGTGTATTTCTCTCTTCTGTGTCAGTAAAAGCTTTTATTGTGTGTGTGTTTATTACTTGATTGCGTCTTGAGCATGGCCAAATACGGCCCTTGGGCCATAAAAACCCAAAACCATCCATCAATCACATAACATGTATTATGATTACCCTAGCCATTGGAAATGAAAAAAAGCTTTGGACTGATAATTTAATTGTTAAATTTTGTTTTTAAAATTTCGAAGAGAGGAGAAGCAGTAACAAATATTGATAAATTTTGCGAAAACGAGGTACGCACTTGTAATGAGCGTTTATATAAACTTCTGGAATGTCAGTTCTTTTTAAAGCTAATATATTGGGTTCTTTTTATTTATTTTTAAGGTAGAGAACTCTTTCATAGCTTTTCTTATAAGATCTGTAAGGAAAGAGGTTTGTTACCTTCCGTTTCTGACGATATTGATGGAACTGCTTGTCTTACTCTTAGAATAATTAACTATTGCCCTGAAATTCACTTATTTAATGAGTAAAACTATTTTAAATAGATTAAAATACAATTTAATTGGGCGTGGAGTTTCTGCTTCTTTCCATAGGAGGGGAAGAAATGGTAAACTTCGCGATGTGTAGCGTCTATTTTTATGCATGCCGTAGAGATCCTAATCCAAGAATATCATAATAATTTTAATGATTTCTCTATTGTGTCAGTGGCCCATGGTTCAACAGGCTCTGGGTTCGAATCCCGTTCGTAGGGGTTCGGAATCCATTTTTAGCTGTAGGTCCGGGTCTAATTAGCTCTCGTGTTGCAAAAAATGAAAAGCGACAAATCGAGTCAAATTCGTTAGTGTCCATGGGGCAACTGATTTTACACGCTCCAACCTCTTCTAACTAATATCACAATTTTCAACGTGGGGGACAATATTTAAAAAACCGTTTGAACCGTTCCTAAATTTTAACCAGACATTCAATACATCAGATAAGTCCCTTTACGAATCCTCTCCGATAGCCGTGAGAATGCCTTTAACAGCCCTTCTTTTCATCCTTAGAATTCAATACTTGGAATGGGCAAGAATTAAAACTGTCATGCGCCTGGGAACGAAACAGTGGGACGTTACGATTTGCGCAAGCACGGTTTTTGTTTTCTTGACAGTGATCTTTAGAGATGGAATGATTCAACATCTTGGAGATATGCTGACTTTGGCCTGAATTCATATCCTGGATATTAAACAATTTTCTTAGCAGTAAAGGAAGTAGTTTTTATGACAAATGTACAGAAGTTTCCATATAAAACAATATCAAGGATTAATCTCTCTACATAAAAATAGATGTGGGTGTGTATGTTCTCCATACAAATCTACGCCATTTGACCAATCCACATCAAATTTGGTACACTTACACTTTAGAACCCTGAGCAACCTAGGCTACATATTAACCACCGTTCTATTTGTCCTAGGTATGCAGAAGGGTGTAAAACAATTCCAAATTGCCATAGGAATAACATTAAGTATAAAACGATTGCTGTACGCAGCCCAGTTTGCTTTACCAGTATTGATAGAAAATAGGCGTTCCAGAGTAATGCTGGAACAAACACACACACATCTATTTTTATATATGGTAATTTCTTGGTGGTATTTCGACGAACTTTTCCTAAGTCTAGTTTTATAGTTATCGTTTCTAGTCTATCGTTTTATAGTTTGTAGAATTCTGTTTCATAGGCGGAAACCTTTTTAAATAAGGTGTATAACTTCTTATTTTAAAATGACTGGTAAAGTTAAAATAAAATAAGTTACGTTCAATCAAAACGGGTAGCTATACGTTGTAGTTCAAGGATATTTCTAAATTTTGACATATTTTCATTACAAGACGATTAAAATCAATTTAATTTACATTTGCTTTTTCATGTTTCATTGATATTATTGAAAGCTGTATTCCAGTCACGTAACTACATCTGTCATTCTAAATAGGTACATGTGGTTTCCATATAAAAACAGTCTATCAATTGAAAAAAGTACCCTTAAGGATTCGATTTGAAACTACATTTTCCTGTTGGAGGAAAGCGAATTTCAAATACGACTTTGCTGATCTTGGAATAATATAGTAAGGAAGTATGTAAACTAGGACTGTTGAAAAATAGAATTTTTTTGTCTTAAGTGGCAGATGGTCGAGGTTGCTTACTTGAATTTGAAACTGTGAGTATACAACTTAGGTACTACCTGTGAAACATTCATTGAAAGCAGCGATTTTATAAAAAGTGTAATCGATTGAGTCTGCTTTGTCTACACTGATGACATTTGTTTTAAAAACAAGCTCCGTTATTCCACGTGCGACTGAATAGAATTTTCAAGAAAAAAGTGGGGGCTTCAAAATAAATTAACCACGAATGCCGTAACAGTTTAATTTGTCATCCTCTCACAATGATAATGTAATTCGAAAATATCGAATCCATGGTGCAAGGGTACCACAAATAATAAATATTGTTTGGAAAACTGAGTGCAAGACTATACGGCTGAAAATTCCTCATTTTTACTGAAAATGAACTTAATTGGCATTCGTTATCACTCCAAAACTCAGAATCGATTTCTAAAGAAGTCATCTCAGAAAAAGCTTTTGTAGTTTGTCTTACAGCAAGAGTGATGAATATTGTACCGTTGCGGTCTAGCATTCCCACATCTGGAATTCAGATTTTCCCCGACTGCAAAACAAGTTGTCAAATAAATTATCTTGGGCCCTCCATGAGAGAAATGCAGATGGCCACCCCCAGGAAAACACTTGATTTTCAGTTCTGTGGGAGCCCAGGCCAGAGAGACATTAAATCTGTCCTCGGGTCGGGAAGTTGTCGAGGTTCTCATGACCTTCCGATGCAGGGGCGTGAAACTCAGGGATTAACATTCCAAGACGGAGACGAACTCCCCCCGCAAGAGAGCAGAGGAGATTGAAACCACGAAATAATAATAATATTAATAATTGTTAATTAAAAAATATTAATAATTTTATTGTTTAAAATTTAATTGTACCCCTACTTCTCACGAGAATACCGTAAAAATTCGAATGATTTATGGTTTTTTTAAATTTTATTTTTACCTAAAATCGATTTTATGTTTAAATACCTACCCCTATTTTCCGGTCAATTCCGGCTATTTTTAATGTGGCCAGTAACCATTAATTTTCCTATTTTTGCTCTGTACCTCGTCTCACTGTGTAGACGTATTCTATATACAAAAATATGACGCTAAATCCAAATTTTTGGTTGGGTAAAACATCGCTAGTGTTACTTCTCTAAGCCCCGTGTTGTACTTCTGTGGTGCACTGAGAGCTTGCTTTCGTTTAATAAAAAATCTAAATTTTGAGCAATTTCTTTTGAATAATAAATTTTGAACAATAAAGTTAAATATTTCGCTTTTGCCTGATTTCGTTAATGAAATCTAAATTTTCAACCTCTCAAGCTAGCATGCGACATCATACAAGTCCCCAAACACATCCATGACTGGGAGCGTGTAGAGTGTTGAGGAAGATATTCACTTTTAGGAATCTGATCAACCTATCATCGACCATCATCTCGAGAAACCTTGAATTTCGTTCTTAGAAAGCAGTTAAAAATCAGGACTACATAATTAATTACAAATTAGTCTACATAATTAATGAGGCACCAAGTCGAGAGGCGTTCCAACATGTAACGTAAACATCCAACACGAAATAAAAAGTTAATTGCAAAATTTAGTGGATTAGGAAAGGAAGAGTCATTATAGAGGGTGTCTTTTACATATAACTGAAATGCAGAAAAATTTAAAAAATCCAGCGTCTCCACGGGACCAGACGATTGTAGTATTTCTGAAGCTATCCAAAAATTGCGTAAGAGGCGTTACGGAAAGATACACCTAACAAGTTACTTATAAAATTTGCGGGTCTCGACTAGCTTTATAAATATAAATAAATAAGTGCTCTGAAAGAAAAACTAAATGTCTATTAACATTTTACAAATTACAAAAAATAATGCGATGACAAAAAATGTTTCAAATAAATTTAAACAGTTTAAGTAGTACATATTTAATGTAAAGTACGGTGTTCGCTTAGAATTTACTAAACATGTTAATTTCAACTGCTTTAAGTGTTTTGGTTTCTCTTTTATAAATAAATTTCTTAATTTCTCAGTACCCAGTTTTAAATTTTGTTTTGGTGTAACAAAATGCAAGTTCTTAACACTCCAAGTGGTTTCCCAGAGATATCTCATCCAACACGATTAGGCCAATTTTTCTAAAACTACTCTATTTTGCAAAAGACGAGCCCGTGGAGAGGAGAGATAACCTGCAGGTGTCAGTGGGAGGCTTGCCGTTTGATCCCCTTTCGGAAAAAAAATCAAAGGTGGGCCGCTAATGTGTTTCTCTTTCCCGATGCCCTTCACCCGAGCAGTTGATTGACAGGTGATTTTCGTTTGAGAAGGCATGGAAGTTGTTTCAAAAGGTTTTTAAAAACAGCTTTGCTATACCTTCTCACACTTCTGAGCATTTTTGCATGCGACTCTCACGTGTTTTGATAATTATGTAACCTTTGATTTTAATCATTTATTAGAAAAAAATCGACTCGGAGTAAAAAATAAATCTACTCGCAGTATAATTTAATTTTCTACTTATATAAATGATAGAAAGAGATAAAGTAATTAAAAAATTGAATAAAAATAGTTAAACTAGTTAAAATTCAATAACCTACATAGAACAGTACATGAGGGAATTTAGTATTTCTGATAAAGGAATCAGCACTGTTTAGCATTTGTTTTCAGTATGTTATAAATGAGTACTGGATGTCCATCATTAGCTTATTTAATAAGCCTTTCAAACGAAAATCAACTGAGTTTAAACATAAAGAACTTAATATTTGCAAAAGCAAAATATTCATCTAATATGATTCGGTTTTTCATATTTCCTCTGCGAAAACATTGTATTCCAGATATCTCCTTTGAAATAGAGTAAATTCATTTGTATTTTAATAATTGTGTAAAAAGACAAGTCATTCATAAAGTCATCTTACCACCACTACTATTTCTGTACTTGTAGAAAGAATATTTTCAACTTAATAGTTAAACTTAGTTTTTACACTTGAAATAAGTTAGGCAATTAAAAGGATGGAAATTAAAATTAATTTTAATTATGATTTATAAAAATTTTAAATTCAATTTTATTTCTCCTTATTATACTGTTTATTTTTTAATTTATAATTGTAAATATTATGGATTTGTATCACGAAATAGAATTCAAATGGAAGAATAAAAGCAACAAGGCCCACAGAAAAATTTTAGTTGTTTTAATCTTGCTAACATTTGTTCTGCCACATTTTCTAACTCCCCCATGTATAATGTTAAATATAAATCACTTATCTAGAAATCATTGTGATTTGCATGTCTCTCTAACATGTTTAAACCCTTAGGGGATCTTATATTTACCTGTGTCAGCTTCCATAGGAAGCTACTATATATTTATAGGATATTATGCCTGTGGAAACAGATATAAATGTATCATATAGGGCAGTTAAATAATAAGCAGGGTATGAAAAAAAATCATGATTTTTTTTAAATAAAAAACATCCGATTTATTTAATTTAAATCATACTTTTTTTTTATTTAAATCGGATTATTTTTACGACTTTAATTCCTTGCCCGTACAAGTTTAAATGCGCCAAAAGAATAAGTGCCCAACTCGATTTCTTCAAATCCTCTCCTTCCTTCCACTTGACACAGGGGGAAAAAAGGAGAGCCGTTGTGCACCCCTTAAAAACCATCTGGACGGGAGATCTTCCCGATAGATATGAGATTCACGACCGCCTCGGCGGTCAGCGGTGATCTCGAGCCGAAAGCATCTAGTCTAAAAATTCCGTGCAGGTAGCTGTTTTTGAATCGTGTATCGCCTTTTGTAGACCAAACGCGCCAAGTCGTTCCTCGCCAGATTCTCCAGAGGGGAGAGCTCCTATAGAAAATACGTGGTTAGGAAATCGAGACATCGTTGCCACCACACGATGTACCTTCTGGATGGGCGCCTTGGCGATGAAAAGCACTCTCTTCTTGGCTAATTTTCATTCATCTTATATGTTGGCAACCATTAGCATTTGTTCGGGATTGTTTCAGAATGGGTAAGATCTTACTGAAGACCTCGCCATTTATTTTATCTTTGGTACTGTTGAATAGGAACATCTGGTCTAAAGAAAAGTACCATTGGGTATCAAAGAATAAGTTGTTTCTTGCGTTATGAAGAGGCAAGATACTCTCGGAATTAATCATTTTGGAAATCTTGTTGAAAATCAAATTGACGAATGATATAGTAGCAACAGAAATTTTGATGTTCAGTGGATAAAATCGGTGCTAAAAATTAGATGTGCGGTACGTTAGTAAAATAGATGTTTTTATGTCCTTTCATTTACTGTTTATAATGGAGCACAATTTCGCAAATTTCTTGTTTGA
The DNA here is from genome assembly GCA_933210815.1 of Meta bourneti. Lineage (NCBI taxonomy): Eukaryota > Metazoa > Arthropoda > Arachnida > Araneae > Tetragnathidae > Meta > Meta bourneti. Next base: position 19,087,777 of record OW119932.1, read on the forward strand.
CTAGAGTAGAAGAAATTTCATGTCTGACACGCAAGAAATTATTGTAACTTAAGTAAAGATTTTGAAAGGTAATTTTCTAACTTCGTAATAATTACGATATAATAGTCTGAATAAAAATAAAAAAACTTTTGAATTTAATCTGCTTTTTGTCAAAAATTGCATAGCCAATGAAAAGTCACTATAAGTAGTCGAAATGATCCTTTTGCTTGCAGAAAAATTAAATTGAACATAAAATCTTTGAAAAAGCACATGTTTGCAGGTTGCATTCACATTGAATTAAAAAAAGGAAACCATGATTTAAAATATTTAAACTGTTTTAAATACATATTTCAGAGCTGATACGTCGTTATACATCAAATAGTTTGATTATTTTTCCAACTAACATAAAATACGTTTAGCTCTGATGATTTTGTTTGTCACTCTCTACATTTAAGATTTTTTTTTACTATACGATGGCTGATTAGAGACTGCGAACTAAGGTTAATGTGGATTTTGAACCACTACGAACATACATAGCAAGATTGGGATGCGAACTCAGAGCCTATGGAACCGAGGGTAAGCTCTGAAGAACATAGAACAAAATCTACCAGTATATGTTGAGGATATGAAATTTGTGCAAAGAAAGGGCTTGTGAGTGTTGCAATACATATTTTACTGCCCATTTTACGATGACAAAATGAAAAAAACGTTTATGAATTCGGACTTTTCTACGTTTTTTGTGTGAATTGAGTTGACTGCTTTAAATTTTAATGCATCATCCCCTTTGTGTGATCCGACTATCGCACAGCATATTTTATCCTACTAAATACCAAAATCAGGGAGTCAATTTTTACCTAAGATGGTAAAAATTGTCCTGGCAAAAAAGTAGGGTTTTGCAATAGTGAAAATAGATTTTTTGTTCACGAACAGTGCATTAAGTTTTACCTTTAGAAAAAATATTATACTTGCAAAATAATATTTATTTATTTGATTTCGTCAACTGATTGGAGTAATTCTGTCAAACAGCAATTATAACGTTCTGTATGGGTTGGTGACCTTGATAACATTCCTGATTTATTAACTGAACAGAACTTTGAAAATATAACGTTCTATTTTCGGATGTATCGTTTATGGAATCTTGATAAGGAATCTTAAAGTAGTCAGATTTTTATGAATTTGAAGACCAGAAAAATTTATTTTGACCTAAGAATTTCTGAAAACATTCATGAATGTCCCGCATACACCACTTATCCCGGTGTCTTGTCTGTTTACCTACTTTTTATAACAATATAATAAAGAAATCAATGAAATTGATTACATTGTTAGATGGTAGCTAATTTTTAATTAAATTGTGAATAGATGACAAAGGCAAAGTATCAAAGAAACAACATTGTCTGAAAATCTGATCTTATTTTCAGTTCTAAAACCTGAGAAATATTTATTATTGATGCCCTAAAATGAACATGCAAAAATAAATATCATTCAGTGTCCACATCCATCCATTGAAATAAGCAGTCAACTTGACCGTTGTGTTATCTGTAAAAAACATACAAAAAATCAGTTTAAAAAAAACTTTTCCACAATCTGAGAAATATTTATTATTGATGTCCTAAAATGAACATGCAAAATAAATATCATTCAGTGTCCACATCCATCCATTGAAATAAGCAGTCAACTTGACCTTTGTGTTATCTGTAGTAACATACAAATCAATTTAAAAAACTTTTCCACATTCACTAACAAGGTACATGCTACATACAGCAGAAACATAATAAAGGAAAGATACGGTGCAGCTCCTGCAAGAGAGAGGCAGTCCACCTTGGGTCAGTTGATTTCTAAATGGGTGTGAAAGAATGTTAAACGAAGGATGCCATTAGCAAAAGCATGAATAGCTATCGTCATGGATCGCTTTCTCTCTGCCAACTCATTATCAATGCTTTCGCTTTCAGCATGTGAACAATTAACATAGAACCAGAATCTGCCCTACAGATGCCAATTGCCAGAAAGGATTTATTTATAGTACCACCAGTAGCCTAATTTCATTCAAAACCATGCAATTCATTTGCCTTCTCTTGGCAGCTGCACTATAGCAAACTTACCATTAGTTTATAAATACTTCTCAATAAAACATCAAAATGCCAAATTATAACAGGTAAAACAAGTTTAGAAAATAAATAAAACAATGGCACAATTAATTGAATTCATGTAATCAAGGGCATTCAGAAGTCTAGTTTAATGTAACTTATTTTGCACTTCCTACTATTGACAAAATTGTACTGATTTGTATGATTCTGTTAGAGATGTTTACAGTTGATTATGCTAACTAGAAAAGGTACAAATGCTAAATACAAACATGAAAATCAATGTTCATAAGAATTTTTTTGCATTTTGCCTTGCATCTTAGATTTCTACATATCATTGTTTGCAACAGGTATTTGAAATTGGAAGCAATTTCATTCTAACTGGAATGAAGATATTTTCAATGAATTTCACTATTTTGTGACAAAATGTTATTTCTTCAGATATAAAGAATTTTTATCGTTTTGATATTTTATAAACCAATCAGACCTTTGTATGCAAGGCACTACATTTTGGATTACTGTCATGGTAGACCAAAATCTACTTTAAATTCAAATTAACTGGTAAAGATTTTCAATTAAAAACTTGTTTCACTTTCAAAACATGCAAGTATTAAAATCAAAATTTTTTAGGAGCAATGAAACACTGAACCAAAAAATTAGACTCAAGAGGTTTCGACAGCAATATACTATGATATATACATTGAACCTTGGTACTAGCAATAAATTCAAGTGTATCAATTTCAGCCACCAAAACAAACACCCTGCCTTTGATGTGTGGTGACTATTAATCAAACTGATTTGAGCTTCCTTCAAATTAAAAATTGATTTTCAATGCTGGATTAAAATATTGGAAATCAAATTTTAATGCTGAGTTTAAGTTCTGAGTAGTTCTTGGTATTTATTACAAACAAGAAAATTGTGTGAAGGAAACTTAAATCATTGATTTGTCAATATCACAGTGCACAATGTCAAATTCAAAGCACTCTCTATAACGATAAGGGTGTATATCGGAAGTTGGAGTAGATACAATTGAATTTATTACTAGAACTAAGGTTCAATATGCATATTTGATCTTTTTCTCAAGACATTTGGATTTAAGTAGATTTTGGGCCATGACAGTAATCCAAAATTTAGTACTTTGCATTTAAGTCTGGTTATTACATAAAAGATCAAAATAACTTAAAATCTGACCTCAGTTTAAATATTAGAATATTGTCATTACCTGTTATTGTGTGAAGATTACTCATTTATTTCATAAAATTGTGAAATACATTGAAAATCTATCTTTAAGAATAGGTAGAACAAAACCTGGTTTCAGTTTGACCATGGGGGTGCCAATAATTCTTTAAAGGATAAACCAAGTTAAGGAATAAAATAATGCAACAAATTTAAACATTAATTTTAATATTTTTGTTTAACATCTACACTTTTTACAAAACACAGCTGTATACTTTCATATGCTTGTTTTCTCACATTGCTATATTTTAGTATTGCAATTAAAAAATATTTGGTTATTTGTATGGGAAACTTAAATAGAACAGAGCTTATATATGGTTAAATTTCAAATTTTAATTGCATGCATGTAAAATACATAAACATATTTAGAAACGTAAGTTCAACAAATACTTTGGTGACCCACTGCATAAATTCTGCTTAAACAACTACTTCATTGTTAAATTATTTTTCATTCTTGCTTTTACAAATAGCTTCATCTTAATCAAAAAGTTGTAAAAATAGAGCAAAATTTCGTTTTCTGACTCAAAGTGACCCTTGAACAAACACAATAACCGAAACAATACTCGATCGCAAAAATGATGCGAAAAGATTGGAAAACTATCTGGCAAGATTTTCACAAAACACTATTCGCCATAATGAACTGTAAAAATCCGGAATAGTTGACATCTTTATGTAAAAAACGTAACGTTTATGACACTTATTTACAATAAACACACACACACAAGTCGCCTTTTACAATTCAAGGGGTACAGCCAACGCCACCTATATACAAGGCCGAAGTACAGGTTTCGTGACGTAGCCGAACTTGGGCCATGTAGAATCCATACGTAATTTTCCCAACACTCGCTGCTGTAAATGTTTTTTTTTTTTTTTTATTTCAATTAACGTCACACTGGAGCAACACAACGGGCTATTGGTGACGGTCCGGGATCAATCCTAAAGGGAAAGATCCGAGGACAGCACCACGTAATTTTGAACCACGGTCAGATGACGAGGCAACACCTGAGCTGGCACCCCACTCTCCAAACTTCCACACCACGCCAACGTGAGGACATTTGAGGCCACGACAGATTTAACGTGCACCAGCCCCCTTTGTACACGACGGTGTTTGGCTGGATTCGAACTCGCAACCCTTCGGTTGCTAGTCCGTTACTCTTCCAACCGGGCCACCGCGGCCCGCTGCTGTAAATGAAGAGACTACACTTCTCCAAATTACTCTCAAAAAAGGTTTTTTTAGCCCAATCTATAAAAAAAAGTACACTAAAATCTAGAGTAGGGCATTTTTCTTTATATTAAGATACGAGTTCCTCGGTAATTGTTTTATATACGTTTGAAAACCTTATATTAAAACACAAATATTTTAATAGCTTATTAAATTTGATTTAGTGACATCAGCTGATTAAAGAGCAAAGTATATTAAATTTTTTAGATAACATTTCAAACGTGAAATTTCGGCAAGTTTCAATCTGTTTTGGAAACTAAGATCAACGTTATATAAATTTGATAATAGTGTCATTTTAGTGAATTTTAACTAAAACAAACAAGTTTTCTATTTTAATCAGTATGGAAAAGAAAAAGTCTTCTGATACTTAAATATAAAGGAACTTTAAAAAAATAAGTATGAAAACACAATGTTTCAAATAAGTTGTTTATTTACACAAGCAAAATATAATGCAGAAACTGCATTACAAATCAATTGCTGTCACATTTAAATAATGTTTCATAGAAGAAAGAATACAAATAATTTATATAGAAGGACTAAATGATTTTATATACATGCAGATCTTTATATACACCCTTCAGAAAAAGTAACAAAATAGTGTCCTGAGGTTAACATGGAATAAATTGAATTATTATAAAATGTTATTGTTATTGTTATTTCAATTAACGTCACACTGGAGCAACACAACGGGCTATTGGTGACGGTCCGGGATCAATCCCAAAGGGAAAGATCCGAGGACAACACCACGTAATTTTGAACCACGGTCAGATGACGAGGCAACACCTGAGCTGGCACCCCACTCTCCAAACTTCCACACCACGCCAACGTGAGGACATTTGAGGCCACGACAGATTTAACGTGCACCAGCCCCCTTGGTACACGACGGTGTTTTGGCTGGATTCGAACTCGCAACCCTTCGGTTGCTAGTCCGTTACTCTTCCAACCGGGCCACCGCGGCCCTTATTATAAAATGAAAATATGCTTATATTTAACTGTGTTTTAAAGACGTTTTAAGACTGAAAAGGCATTAGAATGGTATACATATAGTATATAAAGTTATAAATACATATTTATATTTCAAAATGATTTGATTGGGAAATTGTTGCAATTATTATTTTTGCAACGTTTGAAGTTTGCGCTTTTTTCTCAAAAAAGTTGCACCTTCTTTTTGTTTAATCAAGTTATCGTTTTTATTTTTGCACAAATTTTTTAATAATATATTTGAAGCAGACCAAATTATGCATTTCATTACATTGTCTCCTAAATGATTACAAGGGCAACCATCTGTTTCAATGAATATTTCATTGGAACACAAAATCCTAAACCGACAAGAACAGAACATTGGTTATTCATTTTTAAAAATCCAGTTTCTTTCGAACGTGTAACTAACTTATCAATTATTATGTAAGTATATAAAATTATATTTATTATATCCTCACATGGATACTTCAATTGTCCTCTGTCCAGGTTTTTAATTAATTTAAATCTATCATCAATTTCTAAATCATCGTCCATTAAAATTATATTTCTGCAAAAATAACAATTTTTCAGTCTTTTGAGAGCTATATGACAACAATAACTTGCTACATAAGTTAAGAGGACACATAGTTTGATAATTAGTTAAATCTTCAACTGTAATTAACAGTAATTTTTCTAAATGGTCAATGTCACACAAACAAATATTTTCTTGCAATTGACTTACTGACTGATCATCATCTGGTTCTCTCATTAAAATACTTGACAGACTCTGTACTCTTAACTTGTTTTCAGTCTCAAAAATTTGTGTTATAGAAATGTTATAATTTGAACCTGCTAATCGCCTATATTTTCCAAAGCGATCTTCTAGCACATCTGTTTGAAGCTTACCTGTTAAAATATACTCATGCTTTAATTCTTCAACACAATACCTTGTCATTTCAATAACTGCATATGTAGTATGCTTTAAAGCCATTTGAGTTTCTCGTGTGAAAGTACCGCTTCCTAATTTTAAACCCTCCCATGTTGTCAACCAATTCAAAAGGGAATCTAAAAATTTCATTTTGTGATCATCCTTCAGGGTAAGGGGTTCTTGAAATACATTACGTTTGTGCTTTCCCTTAAAGGGCGTTCGCACATTCATAATATCAAACCAATGACAGATAACTTCAATGAACATTGAAGTGCTTACATAATCTGCAATGTGTTTTTCTTCACCCGCAATTCGTAAGCCTTCTACAACAAATATATTAAAAATTTGCAGTGCAAATTTTACATTCTGCCGTTCTAAATTACTTGGATTTAATCCTTTGAGCGTTAAACCATAGCCATATTTTATAAAGTTTCTCTCTTCATAGTTATAAAGTTGTTGAAGAGAAGCTATGGATGCTGTTTTAACATCTGATGCATCAATATTTTCTAAAGAAAATGATGGAAAGCATAAACATTTATTTTTTTGGTTCAACCAGTTATTTCGTACACATTTAAGTAAATGCACTGGGTCAACAATATAAAATAATGGGCGTTTTGGATCAACAGGATGTGGATACACGATACTAACTTTGGGAGGGGATGCAAAATTTGTAATGGCTTTTCGATTAATAGCATTATTATCTGTAATTATGCAACATACAGTAAAGCCTATTTTTTCTAAGCCAGTTATCACTTTATAAATATACTTATACAACAAATCTGCAGTCAATTTCTTCATAGGAAGAACATGCACTACATCTTTGTAACTTGATTTTAAACTCTGAATCATAAATACATGGGCACTTGTAGCAGCATCTTCACTATCAAATGCTAAACCTAATATATTTCCACCTTTGTAATCTAAAAAGGGTTTAATGTGGATTTCATCCAATAATAAAACAACATTTTTATCACTTTCATGTAAAAAGTTAAATTTTTGTGCAGCATATAACAAAAAATTGCAATCAGTTTGTTCGGTTTTAGGATTGACATATTTTGTGCAAATTTTTGCCAATGTTGATGGATGGGGAACAGTAATTATGCCAGAATGTCGTAAAAACCTATAACAATGTGGAGAAATGGAATATACTAAACAGCATAATATTAAAAACTCATGAGAATATTTCCTATGATTTTTATGTGATGCTAACAGATTTAGTTGCTCTAATAGAAAATTTACCACATTTTTCTGTTCATCATTCGCTAAATGTAATAATTCTTGAAACAATTCATTTAAGGCACTTACCTTATACTCAAAATTCTCTAATTCAGGTGGTGAACCTGTTAACCACTCTACAATATTACATACTTCATGCACATATTTCACTGTGAATGGCAAAGTAATACCCTTTATGTTGTCAATAGCTGTATTTTTTACAAACACTGATAATAATAAATGTTCATCAATTTTCACTGATGATGTAATTTTAGGCACAGGATCTGGATCAATGTTCACAATAAGCACTTGATTGTCTTTTTGAATAATATTCCAACAAGGCGGTAGGCTTGTATTCTTGAATGTGTTCAAAAGTTCATCAAGATCATTAAAAAGAAACTGTTTATCATAATCCTGTGATGTTTTAAAACTTTCTGCAATAGCAGTCTGCATGTGGTCATTTTCTAACCTCAAATACTTTTTTCGAGGACTCTCACGAACACATTTTTTTGAAGACAAATATTGTGGGCAGTTGGGGAAGATTGTCGGCACAGCATTTTCTTGTAAACGAGGTTGCTTCAATGGCACTTCAATCCTTTTTCCAGTGGAAGGATCATAACAGGAACTAACTCGACGTATGAAAGCTTCTTGAAAATGTACTTCACAAACCTAGAAATATGATTTTTTTAAATTTCAGGATTTAAAAATTGTTTTATTGTTTAAATATAAAAAATAAGGAATTTGTTAATAACAGAAAAGCATTCATTTTTGGACTTGAGTATACATGTATTCTGCAAATTTGTACTCAGCTAAACATTTTATTTATAAATCATTTTACATGCTAAAACTCTCTTCTCAGTTTTTAAATAATTTTAGTACATATATGTAATGTATACATGATATGGATATCTTTATACTATCATATATCTTCCAACCTTTAATGATAATATTACTATCATTAAAATGAATTTGTTTATGCTTATCTTATTTATGTACACTCTTATATTTCAAATTATATTTATATGACAACATGTTATATATTTTAGCATATACATATCAATTTCATATACCTTCCAGCTTATTTTTTGTTTACGCAAATTATATTTATGCAAATTATATTTTTTGACAGTGAAAATAACCTTGCAAAATAAAGTGACATTTTATTTTTTTCCGGAGATCAAAAATTGATTGCATTAAACAATGAGGAAAATATATTTTAAATTTAATTATAAATTTGCTTATAACTAAGTGAGAGGGAGATACTTGCATAATTATCACGATACAAATGATTTTCGTATGATCATTTTCTAAAAGAAATAAAGATAACTACTTACTTTTGAATGTTCAGTAACTTGGAAATCCCTAGGAATTGCAGCTAACCATTGTGACCGAAGATCTTCATTCTTTGGAAATCCAAATACTGAAATGCGTGGCGTGCCAATATAATTTCCACGGCATTTGGGTATACAACACTTGTTCACCATGATAACTCAAGTTGCTTTAACGTAAATTACAAGTGAAAAAATTAAACAAATATAAACCACGTGTCAAGAACGGCTGTGATAAGGCTTAGCTTCTTGATGCATATAAGGGGCACTGGACGAGGTGACGAGATCGCGATGGCCCAAGTTGTGTGACGTCAGAACCTGTTCTACAACTGGTTGATGGGCCTTGTTTATAGGAGGTTTTGGTACAGCTGCAGTCTCTGCCGCGCGCGGTGGCAACGACTCTTGGCGTAGTTATAAGCGACTCAAGCCGGGTGATGGTAACCCATTTTTTTCTCGAATTTCCAACAGTGAATCTATACATACGGATAATCTGTACATATGGATGAAATTAATCGAAAAATGTACATAAGTAGAATATAAGTTATTTTTAAAAAAACCCGCTCTCCACCGTGTCCAAACTAAAAAGAACAACCAATGCTGGACAGAACTGGACGCCGGCAAGGTTGCCATAAAAACAGGTTAACCCTAACCAGGAGAAAATATGAGAAAAAAATGGGTTACCATCACCCGGCATGAGTCGCTTATAACTACGCCAAAAGCCGCGCCAAGAGTCGTACATATATTAGAAGTAAAAAGTACCCTCACACCTGTGTCATGAAATCTATTGAACATTACCCCTTACTTAATACATCGTTATTTGTTTAACTCAAAAATAGACGTAACAAAAACATTTGTTGAATGAAGAGGAAACTTAAAATAGCAGCAAATTTAAGAAGAAAGTTTTGTAAATGCACTCGACAAAATAAGTGACTGCTTTCAAAGTTTCTGCTTAAAAGTACTTTGAGACCACTAAGACTTCAAGTACATTTAAGAACCTCATTATGCAAAATTCTAAATTTAAGGGATTGAAATCTTTTTGAAAGTACATACCTCACTTCTCGAGCAACATTTATCCCCCTCTGTCAACATATTTCAGCAACAAGTGCAAATGCACTTAACAACACACCTCATGTATTACAAATCTGTATATGTAAAATAAAAATTTAAAACATTTTGATAGGATATTAATCTTTAAATTGTGTTAACACTAGAAAGTTGTTATATACCTAGATAGATGGTGTGAGGCAATGTGACCCCATGGTGGATCAAAATCTTTGCACCCTGAAATTTGATCTTTTCTGATCTCTTATATGCCTGCATCAAAATCTTTGTATTAACTGCATTATTAATTCTAAATGCCACATTAGGAGTGCAAATACTCATAGCAACAGAATGAAATATCCAAACTAAGTTTCTGCTTCCTGTCACTTTGTATAAAATCCAGGTATTTACTACAGATGTATATAAAATATTATAAAATCATACACATTCACCAACAAATTCTTTTTCTTGATTTGGTAGTAAACAAGTGTATCATTTGGCCTACAATGTCCATGCCATACTTTAGTTATCATCGGATATGTCTGATGCACCAGGTCAACAACTTTGTGGTTTAAGATAAAAGATTTTGAATCTAGTTTTAGCTCATCGTCAAAGCTACTGTCACCATTTCCAGTATCTATTTCATCCAATCTCAGAAATCCTTTCAAAATATCTTCATAAATGAGACCTCATCTTCAAGCCATCTTCTCTATTCTTTATCAGAAAAAAAGTGGCATCATGTTCCTTAATGGGTCACGTAAGGTGTCAGACTTGGAAACATTTAGAAAGAGAATTACTGGTCAGCTGACAGTCTGTCATCCAAACAGTGTCTACAGATAGGGAGGGGAGCAACACTTGTAAACAAAATGTAAAAGGGAAAACAAGGTGAAACTGCTTTGAATATGATTGACAAGGAAAATTTCATGGTATTCCAAAATACCATGTTTGTAAGTATAGCGTAAGATATCCCTGGTTCTATTTCCAGCCAGGCCAGAATGGTTAAATACACAATATAAGCATTGACCAAACGATTAAGTCATAAAATAGCATATTCAAATGGCACACAGTGTGAGGGCCCCGTATCTTTCTCGTGTTAAAAGAAATAGCATGTTTAATACAATTATCTTAGAAAACAAAACGTACTTAGGAGGAAACATACCCAATTTTTTATAAAATTTACAAATGATTCTTTCCTGTATTTCTCTAACCCTTTATTTTCAACACGTTATGTGCCAAATAAGTTCAATTTAGCTTAGGGGCTGTTGTGGCTCAGTGGGTTTGCTCACTGCACTAGTGACGTGCAAGCTGTAGACGGCACAGGTTCGATTCCTGTGACTACCCTGTGTATTTCTCTTTTTTTGTATCAAACTTTCCTTGTGTGTTATTACATTCAGTTGACAAAAAAAGGTATATGATCTTATCTGAATTGTACTCTTTTTTTATGTGCACTCTTTATATTTTTAGGTTCCTCATTCATCAGATTTCTGACTGGCCATTTGTGATGCAATGTGTTTATGTAATTTTTATTTTCAAAATGTTTGCTTCTATATGGTTTTGTTTTTATTTCTTGAGGCAAGTGTTATTCCGATAGCAGTTTATATAAGTTATTGCAAATCAGTTACCACCTATATTATTAAAAAATTAATAGAAAACGACTAGTGTTTTTCCAAAACTGTTGAACGAATCAATTATATTTATAGTAAAATAATAGTTTGCCCTTCTGTCTGTTAACAAATGGGCTGTTATTTTTGCAACTGTTATCGAAAATATTACCAGTTATCACCAAAACAGTAATTTTTAAAATGACCAAACCTGTACAAAAATAGTCCCTTTAATTTTTTGAAAAATGAAATTTTTTAAGATATCAAGAAAATAGAAGAGTAGAAGTTTCTATATTTAAAAACATCATTTAATGTTCATTAATTGTTAAGTTTTGCCATGCAAAATTTTCTCCTTGAGTTTTAGAATAATAATTTTAAAAAATTAATCATGAAAGAAAAATAAATTTTTGCACAGTAGGACTAAATTACTTTATATTTCAAGTTACATTGCATATATTTGATTGAAAATAAAGTTTTTATGTACCAATTCTTTCTTTGGTTTTCTTTTATAATGAATTGAAGTACGTATTCACTGTAACATTTGTTTACCTTCATGTGTTTGTGTACAAAAATATCTATTACAATGTCAGAATAGTCAATGTCAGTCTCAAAACACAAAACAATCTTCTGAAAATATGAAATGTTGCTGTTTACAATTTGCATTAAAAAATTTATCTTGATATATTTAGTATACTCAATTTCATAATTGTTCAAGTTTACGAATGCTGCCTATGCTATACGTTAGTATTGTTAAAATTAAGAGTTGTTAACTTCAAGTAATTTTTCTGGATTTTGAACTGTTTTGAAATGTATTTTAAATAGAATTTTGTTTACTGAACTAATTACTTATTTATGGAATATGACAGATCAAGTGACTGCATGGATAAAGAGGTGATTTAGATTTGCAGGATTTGGATTTTCTTGCAGTTGTATTAATTGGCGTATGTAAAGATGAAAATCCAAATATTTCCCGTACTGTGTTCAGAGAAAGCCTACTTGTGTAAAATGTCAACAGAGGTCCCTCGATTTTTTAATAACACTTTACCATACAGTATCAATTTTTTTTCTTGGGAACTTGCTGTAAGAGGTCAGCCAGGCTGTTTCATATCTTGCAGAGAACTGTTTCCAAATCTTTTGTTACGTTATATTTGCTTTGAAGGTACATGATGCAATCTAAAGGAATTTTTAATTTTCTTGGAGTCTCCACCATAGGCAATGCATTTTGATAAAATGTTTCAATTGCTAAAACAGGCTGAAACTTCAAACTCGCCATCCAGAATCATCAGCTTCCTAAATAAATGACACTCAAATCCAGTAAATGCTTTAGAGGAAAATGGTCCGAAGGAATCATGTGGTTGAAAGAGACTGAATTTGCAGCGCTGCCAGTCATTTGGCCGATGCCATATTCTATGAATGTCATTAATTGAGTTAACATTAGAAATGTTTTATTTAAAAGTTATTCCAAGACAAAATGGTGTCCTTACATAAACATCCTGCATAACAACTGAGGAAATTGAAAACCAATTTTTAATTTGGTAAATATCTAAGTCATAAAATTTTCTATAGCTGCAATCTGATGGGACAATTCTTGTAACTTTAGAAACCTTTAGTAATATTGACTTTGGTCAGATTTGCATTCAAAGCTTATCTAGTTTTTCTTCAGCACTATTTAAGAGAAAATAAGTTTAAATAAGCTTATTCAGATGTATATGTTTAAAATAATTGAAGAGGAAAGCTTTAGTTGAAAATTTAGTTTTTTTCACTACTATAAATATTATAACTAGTAATATGTTAATTAAATTTGTATTATGCTATCATAATATTCTAAACTATCAGTCAGCTAGACTTGTTTAAGGTAGGACTTGTGTGTAACATTACATACTGTGCTTGGGCTATCTCCATACATGTAACTCACTCGTAACCCCAGTATCTTGATCCGAACATGAAAATTTTGGATGATAAAATAATTTGTAATTTGTATCAGAATTTTGAATTGCCCCTTTTTGAAATATTTAATTTAGAAATAAATTAAATCTACATCATGCTTCTTAGTTAATTAAAACCCATTTAAAGTGAGACATTGTCCAGATATGTATCCCATCTGTTTTCTGAGAAAATGACAGTAACAATCTCAAGATGCAGTCATTTTTAAAATCAAAGCTTAATGACTTTTGAACAGATGGTGAAAAAGTTTTCCTCTCAATCTTTTTTCCATTCATAACTAGGTGAGGTCATTAGATAAACCAAATTTCATCAAAATCTAAGAGGTCATGGACTAATCAGTAACGTGGAATAACTAGTGAAAAGTCTCGTGAATAAATTATTGCACACTCAGTAATTAATTAAAGGAATAAAAATTACTAAGATTAATATTCTGTCATTTTATTATAACCATATTTTATAAAACAAATATTTTTCTTCTGTTCATAATAAGAAAAATTACATCAGCAAGATATCTTACCTCATAGCAATGAAAAATGATATATTTAATCATTAATTATGCATTTTTTGGCATATAGAACTGGCACCTGATGCAACTCCTAAAGAACTATATCCTATTGATACAGTTAACAAAATATCAATTTGCTCATCTCTTGGCCAGCATAAGATAAATAACTATTTTGTTTTGTGAATGCAGGGACATTTGGAAACCAATGTAGTTTTTGCACTTATAAGACACAATTGTGAGTTAAGAGATGAATGGTTCTAAATGAGCTGTAATGTGATCAAGAATTGTGATGGGTATGCCATTTGCTAGCTTCAAAGCAATACCTCCTTGCCAATGTTCATTCTATCCAAGTCATCATGACCAACATTGATTTACACATACAAACCACTGCTATTCTGTGAATTTCATCATAGGATATGTAGAACTAATTTTGTTGGAACTTATCAACTCAATACTTCTCTTTCCCATGGTGTAGAAAATTGACCACTACAATAACTAAAAATAAGTGGTGCAGATCCCATTTACTTTTGCTGTTCCTCTGCTCTTTACAAACCTGAAAAATATTTCTTTTTCAGTCACTTTTCCAAGCCATTAATTTTTTGATGGAAAAAAATTCTTCAGTTTTCCGAGTGAAGTCATTTTTAGATATGTGTTCTTCCAAAGAATTTTCGGAGGGAAATGTAATTGGGGAACAGACACATTTTACATTCAACTGAGTTTCACACTTTCTGATGAGGCAACATAAATTGGTATGGTCGAAAATGCTTTACCATGCTTAACACACATAGCTTCATTTCAATCATGCTGCATATATATCAACAAAAGTGACTCTGCCTACAAATAAAAACTAATGACTCAATACTCCCATAACTAACAAACAATACTCCCTTAATTTGTATCAAATAATGCATTCAAATTAAAATTAATAAAATAAACCCCCTTAAATTTATGTGAGATAGCAGTACAAGAAAGCTTTGTTTTTGAAAGGAAAGGAAGGTCGTCAAACTATTTTTAATTTATACAAGTTTCACGAAATTAGATCGAATTATGAATTGCTTTAATTATATTTGAAGAATACAGTAAATTATGAAATACAATGAGCAAAATTTTATATCTTGAAAAAGGAAAATTAAATATACGGATTTGTTGATTCACGAACAAATAAATATATGGCAGAACAGGAAATACAAAACGCAACGTAATGTTATAAAAATCAAGTTAAGAGCAAAGTACAAAAAAATTACATTAAAATGTTGCTAAATTATGAACCACATAATGTTGAAATACTCGAATGAGATGAAAAAATAAACTAAAAAGCGCGCGAGATTAGCCAAGCAGGAATGCAAATGTAATAACTCTTCGTAATGAAACAAAGTAGAAAAACACAGATGAAGACTATCAAACGAATCATACACCAAAGTAAAACGATTAAGAAAATATGTTTGAATATTGCTTCGTAATGGAACATAACACCGAAAAATCCAAGAAACTAATGGCATGGATTCCAGGTTAGACAGCAAGAATCCTAATGTAAATTTATGCATGCCGAGACTTTCCCCATTTTCACGAATATCCTCCAAGTATTTTTCCCCATAAAAATCACAACTAATGCGCATGCGCTAACCTTCGAAATTTCGTGTTTTAACATTAGGACTAGTGGTCGAAATTCGACCATAATTCATTTAATTTGTAAGTTTGAACGTTAATAAGGTTCTTTTGTCAAAGAGTATACCTCTATATTCATTGCATATAATTTTTTTGAATTTTGTTCTACTACGTAAGCTGCGAGCATGTACAAATACGTCATAGGAAAAATGCGGTATAGATTAGTTAAGCCATATCTAAAAAACAACGCGTTTGACATTTTCTTGTTTTTTTTATGGCTATACTGGCCACAGGTTTCGCCAAGGCTACACAGTTAATTTGCCTATCTTTTTCAAATTATATAAAATTTAAATAAAAAATAAATCCAAAAAAAGGAAAAATGAAATAAGGAATACGTGCTTCGTATTTTTTTATATATTTTTTATGGAAACAAAAAAACCGGGTGGTTAAAAAAATAAATGTCCATTGAACTTGAAATAGTTCGACAATGAATTTAATGATTTAAAACTTCTGTGTAGACGATGTTTTTGTAAAAACTCTCATCGTTTGCTAAATGCCCTTGACCGTTATATTCTGAAATATAAAATCTCAAACCATCGAATGATCGAACTCTACTTGCTGCGACGTACAATTGACCATGTGTAAAAACTGGCTGCCTCAATAAAATTCCAATTTTTTCGAATGTTTGTCCTTGAGACTTATTTATTGTCATCGCAAATGCAGGTATAATTAGAAATTGAGTTCTTTGAAAGTTAAGTGGTAAAATAGTTCCGGAATATGTTAAATTTATACGTGGAATCAAAATTCTCTTATTGCGTGCAGTTCCAGTCAAAACTTCGCAATCAATAGTATTATGATGCATAAATTTGATGCGCATTCTTGTTCCATTGACTAATGCTTCCTTTGTATTTAAGTTTCTGATCAGCAAAATGACGCAATTAATTTTCAATATTAACTTATTTGGTGGCAAATTATGCCAAATCTCATATTCCTCCGTGAGCGTAATGTGCTTAAAAAGGGGTACAAAGTTTTTTCTTCACGTATTAATATGTAGATTACAGTATATGAACGTAAACAATGAATGTTTTATTTTGTTTAATTTAATATATTTATAACGCATATTATACATTAATTTTTATCTTTCTGCACTTCTTCTCCATATGAACTTTAATTATGCCAAATCTCATACTCCTCCGTGGGCGCAATGTGCTTAAAAAGGGGTACAAAGTTTTTCTTCACGTATTAATATATAGATTCTTGCTGTTTCCATCCGCCTGCTGGTTTCTCTTCATAATTATGACAATCTTTCGTCTTTTACTAAAGATTACCGTGGAGAGGAACGAATTATTGAGCCATAATTAATTTTGGAATCCTACTCAGTGGGATAAAAATAGCAACATCTTTCATTGCAATAAAAATTCCTCACCTCGTTTTCAATAGTCGAAAAGAATTTAAATTTGATGTCTTGCAATAATCAAGAAATTTTACCGGAAAAACCGAATCGAAAGAAATATTTAATATTATGTTCCATAATATAAGGATATAGGAATCTTTTATGGTGAGAGAGTAAATTTTCCAAAGCACCTACGCCGAATTTATCAATTTATTATACCGTGGTTCTTTTTTATGCGGAAATTGGAAATATAGGTTTCCTAGTAAAAAAATCGGAGGTTTGAGATTGACTTTTTAAAGTTGAGTTTTACTACCACTATATATTTTATAAAATTTATTATATAAATGGAACTTTGTTTAAACTCTCAAGTCGAATCAAAACTGTTTTTAACCCGTTCCTTCTTCCAGTTTAGAAGTAGGCACGACGCTCTGTGATGAGATATGCAATATTCGTTCCCGGAGAGGAACTCACCTTGACCTTCTGGAACATGCTGCGCCATCTGTTGGTGCATTTTCGCACTACGCCGTGTTTCTTTGGTTTATTGAAGGGGGACCTTCGCTATATTTCGAATCCGTTTGGGATGGGATACTATCCCCAACCTTTATTTCCCCATTCATCGGGTGGGAATTGAGGGTTTGTAAAACTCGTTTCGTTGAATTCTTTCTGAGAAACGACGATAGCTGATCGTTTACTTCACGTTGAGCATTTTTTTCACTTTTTAAATATTACTTTATCCTTCAGGGAGCGATTATATTAGTTCTGCTTTCAAGACTTTCGTTGGAAAGTTTCACTTTTCAAATTTAAAAGGCCTTCCTTAAATCTTGATTGGTTACATTTCTAGGACCAATCACCTTCGACACTTGAGATGATTGACAATAGCTGAAAATTATGTATAAAGCCAAAAAACATTTGGTCTTCACTTTTCTGTGGAGGGGATGAAACGAGCGCCAGAATCACAATTCTCAGCTACGATCATGTTTCATGTCTTACAACATCGAATTTATACGCTATTATAGCCAGTTCAAAAAATCTCTTTTTTAAGGTATTCGTAATAATCTTATAGTTGTATTATGACTAAGTTAACTGTTCGCCTTTGTGATGGTTGGTCGCTGTATGGTCATTATTAGCTACAGGAGGACTTTTAAGATCGGGACGTATGGCTCATATAAAGTGAATTCCGACTCACAAGACTGCTAGAACGTTGAAAGTTTCCGATAACCTAAACGTATTCGGAACACAAGGAATTTGTTATCTGGAGACAGAGGGCCTTCAGCCCAGTAGCTCCATGGAAAATTCACTCTCCGAATCACTACGAACATCCATTCCAGGACTCGAACGCAGTTGAACCGAGGACCAGGGCGCTTTGAGTTGAATAGCAAGATTTATCTCGAAAGAACATGCTACAATTAGTATTTCTATTTAGCACCTTTAAAATTTTTCAAAAATTACTTGTTTTACTTTAATTATTTCGAACTTCATCAATCAGTTGATAAAATCCCAAAAGGATTCGATTCTCTGTTCCTCTTCCGATTTCAGGGAAATAGCCCGTGTGTCGCTCTATGAGACGTTAATTACCTACCCATTTCAGGGAAGGAAATAATGTAATTCAACATTCTGTTTCCTTCTTAACTTAAGCCTAACACTCTGAATAGTCTCCTTAAAACGCATCATAAAGTAAATATAATTAATTGCAAAATAGCCTGCACTACTTATTTTACGATGAAAAATTAGAAAATCATCTGTTGGAATGAAATTTTAAAATAACATTTAATTTTAATTTAAAATTATTAGAATTGACCTTAACGAACAAATGCGATTCTGTTTAATACTGTTATTAACGTTGAAATTTTATTACACTAAAAGCCCTTTGCTCGTTTTTTTTACTTTATCATTCATTAATATTAGAAAAACTAACACACAATCTTATCGTAATTCCTAGTCGGCCTCACCAACCCGTTGTGTTGCTCCAGTGCGACGCAAATTCAACTACATACCATCCTAGTTTGGTCCTCGATAAAACAATGACAAAAAACAGCATTGAACGCTATAAATGTGTGTGGAATCTTTTGACTTAGGTTGTGACTGAAAACTGTTCGGTTTGTGTTTAAGATTGGACATCTCATGCCTCTCGTAACTTGAATGTAACGCACGTTGGAACTATAATATCTTGGTACATCAAATACATTTTTTTATACTTGACAGATCACATGTTACAGCGTCAAAATATTTCTATTGAGTAGTATTAATAAAATATTTATATCATCCGCATTAATTTCAAATTAAAGGTTAATGACTTTCTATACTGACAATTTTCAATATTATAGATATTAGTGAATGATAGAAATAGTTTACTTAGTTGCATGATAATTTTAATTAATTAAATTCTATATTTTATATGAAGCTCATATTGATTGAGATTTTTTAATGACTCATACTAAGTAGAAAATTATTTTCAAAGTAGTAATTAAACTATCTCAAAATTGAATTGTACAAAATGTAAAGTCGTCAGATTTCATCAAAACTGATTTAATCAAATTCATAGCTAATAAGTCGATTTCCTTTTTATTTTTAGCTTTTTGAATTTAAATTAGAAAATATTTAACAAACACAAATTTATTTTAATGAAAAACAATTTTGGTTTTTGGAAGAAAGCAAATTGATTTCTGGAAATAAAAGAAAAGCTGAAAGAACAATTCATTTGATACATGTATAGCTAATCCAATTTTAAACTCACATTTTGTGAAGAAATTGGTAAAAGAAACACAAAAGGTAGGTAGGTATTTTACTTAACGTCACACTGGAGCAACAAAACGGGCTATTGAAGGAACACAAAAAGAAAAAAATCGGTTGATTGATTCGTTCACTTTAAAGATTCCATTCAATTGAACGAATCACTCATTTCCGTCCCATCATTACTGTAATGAAACACGAAATCGCTCATAGAACTGAAAAAGAAATACGAATTTAGAAATAATTCATCCAGTGTTTTTCGGTAGGTAGCTAATTAATTAACGTCGTACTGGAGCTACAAACAACGGGCTATTGGCGACGGTCAGGGATCAAACCCCAAGTGAAAGATACGAGGACAACACCATGTAATTTTGAATCATGGTCAGATGACGAGGTCACACCTGAGCTGGCACCCCACTCCCCAAACTTCCACACCACGCCAAAGTGAGGACATTTGAGGCCACGACAGATTTAACTTGCACCAGCCCCTTTATACACGACGGTCTGTGGTTGGATACGAACTCGCAGCGCTCCGGTTGGTAATGCGTTACTCTTCCAACCAGGCTACCGCGGCTCACATGCGTACCACAAAAAAGGTAGCTATTTTGACTAACTTCACACTGGAGTAACGCAACGGGCTGTTGGTGAAGGTATTTCAATTAACGTCACACTGGAGGAACACAACGGGCTATTGGTGACGGTCCGGGATCAATCCCAAAGGGAAAGATCCGAGGACAACACCACGTAATTTGAACCACCGTCAGATGACGAGGCAACACCTGAGTTGGCACCCCACTCTCCAAACTTCCACGGTGAAGGTATGGGATCAATCGCAAAGGGAAAGATTCGAGCACAACACCATGTAATTTTGAACCACTGTCCCATGAGAGGCAACACCCACTCTCCAAACTTGGCACCACGCCAACTTGAGGACATTTGAGGCCACGACAGATTGAACATGCACCAGCCCCCTTTGTACACGACGGTCTTTGGCTGGATTCGAACTCACAACCCTCCGGTTGCTAATCCGTTACACTTCCAATCGGACTATCGCAAAAGAGTTCAATTATGGAAAGTTTATCCATACAAGTTTATATAAAAACGGGCTCACTGTTTCGAATGCTATCCTTGCTTATGGCCATGCTAGCCTTCTCTGTTTAGATCGAACTTTAGTGTACGCACTGCCGAAACTAGAACAAAACTACGTGATACAGCTCTAATATATATAGAACAATAATCAATATAGTATCTTTGAGTGGTGGCTATATTACCAAGAGTTACAGGTTTGCTATGATCATAAAAATTTCTATTATCGTGATAAAAAAGAGATCTCAGTTAATTTGCCTTTTTGTATATTTTGCATTTTAATTCATATTCTAAGTTTAAATGGCAAAGGTATTTGATTTGGTAAAAAACTGTTTCTAACCGAAATAGGGGCCAGTGCAATTTTTCAACGTTGGTTACTTTTCAATATTTAAATCATAAATTTAAATTTCATACAATTGCTGCGCTGTCAATATTAACAGATTCGACAACAGCAAAAAACAATCACTAACGCATAGTGAACAGATTTATTAACTGTTAGAACATATTATTATTAACAGTTAGAAATAGAAGTTAGAAAAAGTTAAGCCGGTAGCAATTGCATAAAAATAATTTGAAGTTTTGTTTGTTCCAACTCTTTCCTTTTTTGAAAAATACAAACGAAAGTTTTGTGATTTTGCGTTGGTTTAGTTCTTTAAAAGTTACTTTTTAATATTTATCTACAACTATTTTCGATAACAGTTACTCACTGTTATTTGCAAATATACTTATTTTAAACAGCTATTGGAATAACAGCTCATTTATGGTAGATCTTATGGAATAGCAGTCATTTCTGATCACTAACTGAATGTTAGGTAGGTAGGTACTTAATTAACATTGCACTGGAGCAACAAAACGGGCTATTTTCGAAGGTCCGGGATCAAACCCGAAGGGAAAGATCCAAGGACAAAGTCTTCGGGATTGATCCCGTACCGTTGTCAATAACCCGTTCTGTTTCTTCTAGTGCGACGTTAATTACTTACCATTAACAAGGACAACGCCCCGTAATTTTAAATCACGGTCAGATGATGAGAACAACACCTGAGCTGGCACCCCACTCTCCAAATTTCCACACCACGCCAACATGAGGACATTTGAGGCCTCAACAGATTTAACTTGCACCATCCCCTTTGTACACGACGGTCTGGAAGGATTCAAACTCGCAACCCTCCGGTTGCTAATCCTTTACTCTTTCAACCAGGCTACCGACACCCGTGAATTTTAGAGTCCGCTGAGATTGGAAGAAGTTCTATTTTCCGAACATTGAATGGAAGCTGGGAGAGTGGGGTGCCAGCTCAGGTGTGACCTCATCATCTGACCGTGGTTCAAAATTACGTGGTGTTGTCGTTTTTTTCCATTTATTTTTTCCCTTCGGGGGTT
This sequence comes from Meta bourneti, assembly GCA_933210815.1. Classification (NCBI taxonomy): domain Eukaryota; kingdom Metazoa; phylum Arthropoda; class Arachnida; order Araneae; family Tetragnathidae; genus Meta; species Meta bourneti. The sequence goes on from OW119932.1 coordinate 19,110,008, forward strand.
GATCCCGGACCGTCAATAGCCCGTTGTGTTGGTCCAGTGCGACGTTAATTAAATACCTACCCTACCCTCTCGTATAAGGATCCATTTAACGTTTAAAGTAATGTATTTATTCTTTTTACAAAGGTCTGAAACCGTATGGTATTCTACTTCCATTGCAGTAACAGAACTCGCGAGGCTTTCAAGACATTTCACGGACATCCGATGCGGAGATGTGAGTGTAATGAATTGTCGGACGGACTTGCGAAGGCGGACTGTAACTTGAATTTGCTCGAGGGAACTCACTTCTAAAGAAATAGACTTGTACAAAAAAGAAAGTCTGATAGGCATGGGGAAAAGGCATGGAGGAAAAAGGCATGGGGAAATATGCAACTTCAAGTTATGTAGAGAAGACTTTTCAAGGTATAAGGTTGGCCAAAGCAATGAGATGTGATGGGAAAACGATTTACTCTCTGACTGTCACAATTGTAAGGGTAACGTCATCGCGCCACCCGCTCGACTGTGGGGGGCCGCGGTGGCCCGGTTGGAAGAGTAACGGACTAGCAACCGAAGGGTTGCGAGTTCGAATCCAGCCAAACACCGTCGTGTACAAAGGGGGCTGGTGCACGTTAAATCTGTCGTGGCCTCAAATGTCCTCATGTTGGCGTGGTGTGGAAGTTTGGAGAGTGGGGTGCCAGCTCAGGTGTTACCTCGTCATCTGACCGTGGTTCAAAATTACGTGGTGTTGTCCTCGGACTTTCCCTTTGGGATTGATCCCGGACCGTCACCAATAGCCCGTTGTGTTGCTCCAGTATGACGTTAATTGAAATACCCCCCTTATAGATCTCTTATAGATGGGGGCCGCGGTGGCCCGGTTGGAAGAGTAACGGACTAGCAACCGAAGGGTTGCAAACAAACGACAAACCTAAATGCATTAAGAATCAACTATAGAAAACGTAGTTTCGGCAAGAGACAGCCGCAAACTTTGGAGCAGTGATCGTGGTAAACAGACAGTCGGCGTATAGTACCATCAGAAAAAGATCTATGGTCCACCTTCCATCTAAGGTTAGTAAGTACAATCCTTTGAAATCAACTGGATTCTGTAGTTGGCTTGGGCTGTGGTGAATGAAAAAGTTGATCCAAAGACAATGGTTTTAGTAGTTGAATCAGCTTCCGGTCTGATGAAAAATCACTCAAGGGAAGAAATAGTCTACAATTGGGTGTATTGTTTATCTGAAAAGCAGTAAAATTAAATAATATTGTCAAATTTAAACGTATCTTTTAAGAATTCAAGACAAATGAATTTGACTTAAATAGTTCTTAAAATGTTACAATCTCAATATTGCCTGAAAATACAACTTTCCCCATCTAATTCACGAAGTGATGACACGTTTAAATATGCAAAATTCAACAGCTGTCTGGTATTATAGGTTACATTTATTAACATTGAAGGGCTACGATGATGGTAATGGTAACATCGTACTGGAGCAACACAACGGACTATTGGAGATGGTCCGGGATCAATCCACAAGGGATAAATCCGAGGTCAACACCACGTAATTTTGATCCACTGTTCAGATGATGAAGCCATACCTGAGCTGATCATTCCACTCTCCAAACTTCCACACCTCGCCAACGTGAGGACATTTGAGGCCTGGATAGATTTAACGTGCACCAGACCACTTTGTACACGGCGGTCTTTGGTTTGATTCGAACTCGGAACCCTCCGGTTGCTAGTCGGTTACTCTTCCAACCGGGCTACTGCGGCCCCGGCGACAGTCCGGAATCAATCCCGAAGGGAACGTAGGTTCGGGTTTTATGGCGCAAGGGCCATGCTGCACCATAAACAAGACATACAGTATCAAGTAATAGACATATACACACAATGACAGTTTTATTCAGCTAAATGCCACAGAAGAGAGAATTACACACAGGGAGGAATGACAGGAATCGAACCTGCACCGCCTAGAACTCGAAGGCTGCTAGTGCAGTGGACATACCCACCGAGCCACAAGCTTCCCCTCCCAAAGGGAAAGATCCGGCGACAACGCCTCGGCAATTTGAGCCATGGTCAGAGGACGAGGTCAACACCTGAGCTGGCACCCCATTCTCAAAACGTCCACGCCACGCCTACGTGAGGACAGTTGAGGTCACGACAGATTTAACCTACACCAGCGCCGCTTACATGGCGGTGGTGTTATTGCGTTTCAAACTCGCAACCCTCCGATTGCTCATCCGCTACTCTACAAACTGGGCTACCAACAGCCCGAAGAAAAAATAGTTTGTTTTGGGGTTTTATGGCGCAAGGGCCATATTCGGCCACAGAATAAAGATAAGGACTAGTGTCGAAGCAATTTGTGTGCATTCGAAACAAGAGTGAAAGCCATATGTCCTCTCAACCTTATAGTAAGTACACTGTATGGTAGGTATTTTAATTAACGTCGTACTTGAGTAACGCAGCGATCTATTGGTGACGATATATATCCGAGGACAACACCACGTAATTTTGAATCACGGGCAGATGACGAAGTCACGCCTTAGTTGGCATCCCGCTCTCTAAACTTCCACACCCCGACAGCGTGAGGACATTTGAGGCCGCGATAGATTTAACGCTCACCAGCCACCTCTGTACACGACGGTATTTGGTCTCATTCGAACTAGCAACCCTCCAGTTGCTAATCCGTTATTCTTCCAACCGGGCTAGCGCGGCCCTTAAATTTGGAATGGGGTGCAAGCTCAGGTGTGACCTTGTCATCTGACCGTTGTTCAAAATTACTTGGAGTTGTTCTTGTATCTTTCCCTTCGGGTTTGCTACATTGTAGGTAGGTATTTTACCGGAACAACCGTATTGAAAGAAATATTCAATATTATATTCCATAATATAAGGAAATGGGAATCTCCTCTTATCGTGAGAGTAAATTTTCCATGAAGCTCCTGGGCCGAATTCATCAATTTATTACAGTGGTTCTTTTTTATGCGGAAATTGGAAATATAGGTTTGCTAGTAAAAAATCTGAGGCTTGACATCTTTACGTGGGTGACAGACGGAACAACCCGTTGGGTCAATATATTTCTAGCCCGTTGGGTAATACATGACTATCCCGTTGGATTTATATTTAACTATCAGAACACACGCAAATTCAGATCATTTGTAGGAGAGCAATCAATCACTATGTAGGGGTGACAAGCTAAAGCTCCTCTAAACAGGGGAATTAGTGTTTTCTACACGATTGTAATTAAAGGTCTACATTTTACAATTGCACAAAAATCAATACTTGGAAAGTATTGATTCACAAAAGAGAAAATTTACTTTTTTATAGATGCCTTACTCGTAATTTCTTTAATAAGTTGAATAAACACCTCCACAATGAGACTAATGTAAAAGTTGCCATAATATTTTATTCGTTAATTTCCATTTATGTATATTTTCAGATATTTCCTTAGTTCATTAGCACAGAGTAAAAGATATGCGTAGCTATTTACTCTGTGGTTTCATGTTGCTCAGTTTAATTAATTTGTGGATGGACATGGCGACGAACATATTTACTACAAATGGCTGACGAGACCTTTTGATGAAAAGTTCATTTCGACAGAATTTTAAAAACCTTTTGATTGTGGCAAACTATCATTTTTATCTTTTTACTATTTCATTTAATTTTTCAATAACTGCCGGGGACAGGAAGACGGGCGCAAATATCATGGGTTCTATTATTACGAATGATGACGTCATAGCGTGTGTAAGTCCTAATAAAATGGCGAATTTGGATAGTATTTGTTTTCGTGAACCTACTATATTGTTCACCCAGCATCAAATCGAGGAACTATGAAAGGAAGTGATACAAGCACAGGTGCGCCAAAACCGTATTTTGTTTGCAATATTCATAAGAATGTGATTGACTCTGGTGTTTGAAGGTTGATGTATTAAGTTTAAATATTAAAAGTTGTGGATTAAAAAATGTCTCAAAACAGGAAAATATTGGGGTTAAATAAACATTTTTTACGATGTTCCAGCAAAATAAAAAATTTTTCTTTTCAAGTTTTACTTTTACTGGGAATTACTTTAGTCGCTTTTGCTAGAAATTAGATTATAGTAATGGCATCGTTAGGTTCTTTTTCCGCGAGAGTTCATGAAATAAAATTTTGAAATCTTCCCTCCTGGTTTATAAAGGAGTATCCCTTTTTCATATCAACCGGTACTAATGACCTCTCTGCCAACAGCGAGAGAAGTATATCCTTAAATATTTTTTTAGACGTTATACGTTGAGTCCTTTCCAATTCTGTGACTGGAAAAAGTGAGAAATATATCGTTCTTTTTGTCATTAGGGAACTCCACATTTTCATACTCATAATTCAGAAACAGCTTGGTCAAATGACTTGAAATATGGCATTCGAGGCTAAATTTTGATATAAATTCTAAATTTTACATAAAAATTGGGTGCTTGTATGCAATTTAATATCAAGACAATCCCTTATAGAAATTTTATGCATATGAATTTATAAACGTGATAGAAAACAATATTAGTTTTGGCAAAAGAAAATAGTTAACTTTAGTGTAATAAATACAAATGGATTCGGATGTTACCAGAGATTTAGAAAAATTACTTAAAGTTTTGCAACAGTTGCTCCTCGTGTGTGAATATTTCAGTACCTCCAGATTATCAAATGTAAGGAAAATTGTCTTGTTATGCATATGGTGTAAAAATCTTTTCTTCAACTAACCAATATTTTAGATAAGAGTAATTAATTTAAATGCTTTTTAAGAGAAAAATATAGGTATGCTAATTATTTGTTTAATAATTAAAATTCCATAATTTACATTCAATTAGAAGTAAATTCATCAAGTATTCTAATGCATATATCTTGATTTTAATGTTTGATTAATTATAAAATTTAATTGAATTGATATGAAATAAAAATATCGATATATTTTAATCTGCAAAAACCAGTTATGAGAAAGGGGCTGCTAAGCTACCTGCGCATGGTAACTTAAATGACGATCCATCATTGTCAGGAAGAGAAATAATGTAAAATAAGCTAATTCAGACTAGTGATTGAGGGGTAAAAAGTCTCTTTAGAGAAAGAAATAACGATCTTAATATAAAAAACGTCTTATCGGTGGAAAATGTTTTATTCAGTTTAAATTGCAAATTTTTTGGTGGTATTATGTTCGATTAAATTAAAAAAAATTAAACGATATTTCAGTTGTTCTGAATAAAAAGAAAACCAAGGTTCGAACGGGGTTCCCTGGCATTGTAAGCCACGACGCTACTAATTCAGATATGCATTACGCTTTCGAAATGACCTACTAAAGGATTTTAAAACATGAATATGAGCACATTCCGTTGCTACGAATGGCTAAGAGATACTATACAATTAACCAATCAGATTCAGTCACAGCTTAGAAACACTGATATTCTTAGTAGCAGTCACAGTTTGAACTGTTACTGTGAAATCACTCTTTGTAACCTTGCAACCTTAATTACAACGGTATATTAAATTAGCTTCCATTCCAGAAAGCTAACCGAAACCTGAAGTCCGATTTGCTGGAGATTGTTCCAATGTAAATAATGAATGATCATACAAAAATAAGAATTATTATTCTACTGGTGAGTAAAATTCAACACTAATAACAAAACATTCAATAAGATTTAAATATTTATTTCTGACAAAATTCAAATGTGAATAGGCTAATACAGAAACCACGAAACAAAACATTTTTCGAAACGGATGTTACTTTATCTTTTTGTGATAATTGTTTTTTTTTCAAATGAGTGAAATCACTGACGGAAACATTCGATAAGATTTAAGTGTTCACGTTTGACAATTGGAGAGGTGAGTGAAAGACAACACGAATTTTGGAAACCGATTTGATCGCAAAATTGGTTTCTAGAGGGTCGCGAGATGACTGTTTGAAGATATATCAAATCAGCAAGTGTTTTCAGCTGACTTAGGAAATACAAGGCGATGAAAAACAATAATTAAATAAAAAATGGGACCTAATTTAAAAGCAAAAAGCTTACAAAGCAACGTTTATGTCCATTCGTAAGAAACCGCTCCATTTAGTAGGCTATACAATGACACCGTTGTTACCAATTTCTAAAATAAGTGTAAGTATTTCAACGAATCTAATTTTTACAAGGAAACCACTCAGATCGAGTATCAACCATCCTTTCGTCATAATGACGAAAAATGCGATCATCACTAGCCGTGAAACTTTCGAAAGAGACCCCATCTCACATCATCGCGATTGTGTTCTCTGCAAAGTTCGGTGAGTGAACTCGCTAATCATACTATAGAAATGATCCTATGAAGTATGATCGTAACTTAACTAGGAACTCGAAATCTTATACATATTATAAAAAGAGAAAACTATTGGTAGAGAAAAATAAGGTTATTGCACAAACGGGCTATTGGCGACGGTCCGTTATCAATCTCAAAGACAATGGAGGTAGAGATTCTCTTAAGTACTCCAAAATTGATAAGCTGAGTGGAAGTATATTATTTATTTCTAAGACAAACAGGAAATATTCAAACGAGTAACATTGATATTTGTTTTGAAAACACAGACTGAAAAGGAATTCGAGAATCAATTTTATAATCGGAACAATAATAAACTTTAAAAATCAAACATTCGGTCATACTTTTTGTACTTGCATTACGATATTTCAGAATGCATTCATTACCGCTATAAACATCATTGTGTTGATCCTTCCCCTTGAGACGAACTTCAAAGAATGCACAAACTCATAAAACGATGAAGAAATGCACAGTAAAAAATTACGCATTCAAGAAAGGAATGTCAAAACGCAACTTCGGATTCATAATATAAAACGGACAAATGAGAGAGTAAGTGCTCATTAGGGCTTCTTAAATAATTATGTTACTATGGAAAACATATTTTATTCATATGTAAAATGACGAATTTTTAAAATTATTATTTCAATCACATTACCTTCATATGCTTTTAAAACTCTTTCTTCCCTCATCTTTAAATTCTAAAGCAACACTATGTAGGTATAATTGAAGAGAGTGAAATTGTCTTACAGAATAAATGAAATTTCTCAGTGTAAAAAATCAGCATGCAGCCATCTTATTCTATTCACTAGCGAAATCAAATAATCATCTTCTGGCCCTCTGATTTAGACTCATTCAATTTGTAGCCTTTCAGAAGTACCAACTCACGTAATTGATTTGGTTGGAATTAAAAACAATTTACATGTGGTTAAAAAGAAAATTTTTTGTTTTAACGAAATAAAAATAAATAGAAAAAAAAAATCCTTACCTCATGTGTTCTTTACATAAAAATATAACTAAATAAACAATTAGAGAAAGTTGAACAACGAAAACGCTTCGGTTTCAGCTAAGCGATATCAGCTCAATCACTGCTACCGAATCACAGATACTCAACCACTGTTCCAAAAATCACTGTTAATTTGATATTCCAGTAACAGGTAAGAACTGTGATTCCAAAGTATCGGTGAATGAGTTAGCAGTTCTGCGATTCGCTTAACATTCCCATTGGAGAGGAACCACTTAATGAGCCTAAACTAATTTTTGGATCCCACTCAGTGGGATGAAGCTAACAATAAAAGATCCATTTCAGTGCAAAAAATCTCCCATCTCCAAAGAATAAGTGCGTAACAAATGTTATTAACTTCGAAAAGTTTGTTTCATAGAAATAATTGGTTTCAACTTTTGTTTAAACAATATTAGAAAGAAATTTTCATCTTTGTTATTTTAAAAGCTAAGTTTTAATATTTGTCGATAACAACTAATTTAGTCACACTTATTTGAAGAGCAATCGAATATCCCGCACTCTTCTAACCAACGTCAAGTCAAAAATTAGGGACATTGTTACAACACCCTTCTTTAGGCAAGTATATTTACTCTTGAAATTTTTATCCCACAGAGTGGGATCCAAAAATTAGTTGAGGCTCATTAAGTTGTTCCTCTCCACGGTAATCTTTAGTAAAAGGCGAAAGATTAGCACGATTATGAAGAGAAACCAGAGCATACCTTAACAATGAAGCAAAAAATTTCATATTCATTTTTACTTTTTATAACTAGTGGTAGGTATGAATTCAGCCATATTATCATGTACTGGTCAATTACAGATTTTTCAATATTATGCATTTCGATGCAAATTATTGATAGTTACCATGTGATATGGAATTTCCAATTCGTGATAAATTAACATACAACGGCATGCTTTTAATGGGTTTTCCTATAGAGCTAAACATAGAGGGCGCTAGGGGTGTATGTACTGCATTTAATTCGAGAGATGTGACAGGAATGTTATTTTAGAATGTCACTTATGAATCAATAATAAATTAATCGAGGAGAGGAACAACTGAATGAGCCTAAACTAATTTTTAGATCCCGGGAAACAGAAATCGAAATCTTGTACATCTCTTACAGGTGTACCGTGAAAAGGAGCTGCAATCGTATGAAATTCATGCATGGGTTATTTTTCTTTGGAATATTAGAAAGTAGTACAACGTTGACAAATTGCACGCTTTTTTCATATTTTTCCTGTGCAATAATGTCTGCGTCCAGTGGCAACTTTTTATTAGTTTCGAAAATTATTCTGAATACTAACTTTCTTCAGGCTATCATTGTAAAAATTAAATTTTAATGTCAATAAAATATTGAGAACGAATTCTTGATAAAGACAAGTCCTGTTTCTGATAATCAGCCTCATAAAACAAATGATAACCTGAAGTGTAACCAAATAACTCGATATAACGCTCTCTTCTGTCGATTTCTGTAACAAGTAGGATTTTTCAGCAAACCAAATGCCCATTTAACTTAGGGTATCAATTAAAAAATTATATATATATATATATATAAGTAGTCATATCATCTGAGAAAAATATTTTACTTTGATTATAAAATTGTTTATATAATCAAAACAAACTTTTAACCCTCGTTATCATATAGCCACCACTAAAAAATATTGTATGAAGTAATGTCCTATATATACTAGAGCTGTACTGGACAGTATTGTACTTGCTTCGGCAGTACATATACAAAAATTGGAACGATACAGAGAAGATTAGCATGGCCCCTGCGCAAGGATGACTCGCAAAATCGTGAAGCGTTCCACGTTTTTTTCCATAAAATCGTATGGATGAAATTTTTGAATACAGGTAGCCCTCGTATTGCACTGCAACCTATAACACGGTTTCGCTCTAACACGATAAGAAAATTGCGAGAACCTTTGTACAACACTGTACTTCTACAGTGCTGGATAACATGATTTTTGTTTAACATATTTAAAAACTAAATTACCTTAAAATAATGAACTATAGTGCCTTTACACGAAAAAAAATATATAACTAAATTATAATTTACTCATTTATAACTGTTCCGATGTTATAGCGGAAAGCGTCATGCACAGTTTACGCGCCATCCGCGGCGAGACTTGCCGTCTCAGAGATGTAGTATTGCGGAAAGTCCCGCCGTATCTAAAAGGATAAAGTGCAATGCGACATCGTCGTATTGTAACGATCTGTTGTGAAATGCGATCGCAGCCGAGGGCCCGTGAATGGCAGGCCCTTTTTTTCTCTTTTTATTTCCGTGGTCTGCAGACAAAGTGTCAAGCGGGTGGTCGGCAGTCTGCGTCGAGCCACGATATGTTAAAGAGTGTCTTTTTCGTCTTTAAGACTAAATTTTTGGAAAATCAAATTTCAGTCCCAAGCCATGTCAGATAAAGATAAAAAAAACAACGTTTAAGAGGAAATTTATTTCTCTAGAAATAAAGATAGAAATCTGGGATCGTTTTTTAAGAGGAGAAAAAGCATCTCACATTTAAAAAAGTCTTAATTTAAATGAAGCAACAGTCCGGACTATTAAGAAAAATTAAAAAGAAATAAGAAGTGCAGTTGCTGCAGGATCTTCGATATCCGCAAAATATGCAGCTCGTCCCCGGGCGCCAATAATTGAGAAAATGGAAAAGGCACAGCCTATTTGGGAGAAGGTTAGGCAAAACAAAACAAGTGAGTTCGTAATTGAAGAAGAGCTACTCTTTAGGCAGTCTAAGGATCCTAGAGGTGAAGAGCGGAGACAGCTATTAATACCCGCTATATATATATATATATATATATATATATATATATATATATATATATATATATATATATATATATATATATATATATATATATATATATATATATATATATATATATATATATATATATAAATTTTAAGCCTTTGCCATGATGTGTTCGGATCCCACATGAGTAATACGAAAACGAAAGATAAGCTGTTGCGCTATTATTTCTGGCCCCAGTGTATTAGGGAGATCGAAGAATTTGTGAAATCGTCAGATGCTTGCCAGAAACTCGGGAAATCCTCGGAACAAAAGAGAGCGCCCCTTAAGTTAGTGCCCGTGATCACGGAAGTGTTCGCGAAGGTGAATATAGATATTGTGTGTCCCTTACCAATATCACCGAAAGGGAAGAAATATCTCCTGACGGCTATTTGTCCTGCCTTCAAATACCCGGAAGCTATTCCGTTCTTAGCAGTGAACTCGGAAACCGTCACTGATGCCTTGCTAGCTATCTTTAGTAGAAAAGGATTCCCCATAGAACTACAATTAGACAATGCTACGTATTTCACTAGCAACCTTATAACTACCTTTTTTGAGAAGTTTGGGATTAAGGTGGTGCGTAGTTCGATCTATCATCCACAAACGAACCCGGTGGAGCGGTTCCACCGTACCCTAAAAAGACTACTGAAGGCTATGTGCTTAGAGCTAAAGGAAAACTGGGAGCAAGTGCTTCCGTCCGCGCTTTTAGCTTTGCGGAACGTAATCCATGCGTCAACAGGTTTTAGCCCCGCAGAGTTAATTTACGGGAAGAATTTGAGGGTGCCCGAGTCCATCTTATTTGACAAATGGTGCCAAAGTCCCCCATGTGAAGACATTGTCACGGAATACGTATTCCAGTCGATTGCGACGGTGTCAACAGGTAGGCACCGAAACTGACTTAAAAGTTAAAAGGAAGTCGTATTACGACAAAGGATTGGTGAAGCGAGAATTTAAGGTAGTCGAGCGCGTCTTAGTATTGTCATCTTGCCAACAAACGAAGTTCGCCGTAAAATGGGTTGGTCCGGGAAATATAGAGAAACAGCTTTCGGAAACCAATTATGCTGTTAAGATGCCAGGGAAGGTAGAGAAGGTACGAGTGTACCACATTAACCTATTAAAGCCATACCACCAGCGGATGGAAAGCATAATTGTTTTTGATGAGCGAAGTATTCTCTCACGAAACTTTGGAATCAGATTTAAATATTCAGTATCCGGTAGCAGATCCGAATATTTTTGATTTCGAAGAGGTAGTGAAAAATAGTAAATTGGAAGAGCGATACACGCAGGATCAAATCAATGAACTTGGGAAATTGTTAAAATCCCATAGGCGATTAGTTTCAAATGATCCCGGTAGGACGAATCTCATCGAACATGATATAGATTTAATTAGTGACAAACCCGTTAGATCAAAACCCTACCGCACCTCTCCTAGACAAACGGAAATCCTAAAGTCAGAGATTGAGACGATGTTAGATTTAAAAATCATTGAGATCGGGGAGTCAGATTACACTTCCCCCATGATTTTGGTAGAGAGTCCAGGGCGTGACCCTCGCCCTTGTGTCGATTATCGTCGATTAAATTCCATCATCAGGACGGAATATTATCCGCTGCCTAATATGGACGAGCGAATCGAACAAGTGGCCGCCGCAAAATACATAACGGTGATAGATCTGACCAAGGGATATTGGCAGATACCCTTAATCACTGCCGAACGACCCCCTCATATCCCGCATAGATTAGCAGGTGGCGAGTGGTTTGAATGGTCGCTGACAAACATACAGGTGCGAACACCCGCCCACAGGGGACGCAGCCCTCGAGGCGACCGCAGGTCGCCTTTTTGGCCCGGTACAACCCAATGTTCAGGGCAACAACGTCGCCAAATTAGACCGTAAGTAGTTCGAATGCTACAAAGCAAACGAAAAACAAACATCGTGTCAATGATGAGAGGAAGAGTGGGACCCTCCCATTTTTGTACCCTCCACGTCATGCGTAGGAACACACAAGTGAACTGCGGCAACAAGATCCGGCGGGTCCCACACATCGGGACGCCTTCCGCCCGAAGTTCCCGGAAGGGTTGACACCGAGCAGGGAGACCACTAGTACGGTTCCCACTGAACCCTGATATGACAGGGAGGTACACCATTAGTCGCCTTCTACGACACGCAGGGCTGCGGTGGGGCTATTCTACTACCGACCCCGCACGGGGATGGCAGATACCCTTGAGTCTTAGGGCAAAAAAAGGTTGGCCGCTTTCGTGACTCCATTCGGGTCATATCGACCACTAGTTCTTCCGTTCGGACTAGTAAACGCCCCATATTGCTTCTCAAAATTCATGGCTCAACTCTTACAAGGTTTAGATGAATTTTGTGTACCTTACTTAGACTATGTAGCTATATTTTCGCAAACTTGGGAGGAACACATCAAACACCTCGATGTGGTTCTAGAGAAAATCGCGTCCGCGAAATTAACAATTAAACCTGCCAAATGCAAGTTCGCACAGAGCAGTGTGAAATATTTGGGACATATAGTAGGGAGTGGATGTAGAACTCCGACTGAGGCGAAAATCCAAGCTGTAGTTTATTTCTCCACACCCAGGAATAAAACCCAGATCAGGCAATTTTTAGGTTTGAGTGGATATTACGCCCGGTATATCCCAAAGTATGCCATAATAGCCTAGCCATTAACTCGGGCATTAAAAGGAAAGAATAGGAGGGGGGAGGTAGAGTGGCCTGCGGAATGCGACTCAGCTTTCCGGGAGTTGAAAACGAAACTCACTGAGATGCCGGTGTTGTACGCCCAGACTTCTTAAAGGAGTTTATCATCCAAACTGACGCTTCCATCCAAGGAATCGGGGTAATCATGGCACAAGAAGGGCCAGATAAAGTTGATCACCCAATATTATATTTAAGTCGGATGTTTACCGACACAGAAAAGAAATTCTGCACCACCGAAAAAGAATGCGCAGGCATTATTTACGCAATTAAAAAGCTGCGGCATTACTTGGACGGACGACGCTTCACTATTGAAACTGACCACAATCCGTTAGTATTTCTAAAGACTAACTCCGGGAATAACCCAAGATTTATGAGGTTGGCGTAGGCGTTACAACCCTTCAATTACCGGATCATCCATAGGGCTGGGAGGGACAACCAACAAGCAGATTGTCTGAGGAGAATGCTATCGGAGAATTAAATCGTACCAAAAGTACCGATTTAAACTGTAAATAAACCCCAGTATTTGATTGAGCATATGTGATAAAATATAATTGTATCATAAGAGTAGAATGTAAGAGTATTGTAAATAGTAGATGTAACTTGAAATTTAAGTGTTCAAATTATGTTAAAATTTTGTATATAAGTTCTTAAAATTGTTGCCTCTAATGATGTATCGAGTTGCCATACCACAAAATCTTTCTTATGGGGAGGGGTTGTGAGGATTCATTGATGGACCCCTCAATCAACCCTCCTAAGGCAAACTTACCGGCAGATTCGTTTCAACACGGACAATGCGTTTTCATCTTTCCGGCACCAGACGGTCTGGACTTGTACCGAAAACGGACAATGAGAATTCGTTCCGGAACGCCCAGGTGATTAAGCCCACCTGCGCTAAGTAGCTAATCCCATTACGGAGTCAGACAGCCGTCGCCAGATCCACGGCGAATCAGAAATACCAGCGGGCAGAGCGCTCCGAAGTTTCGAGGGAAACTTAGAATCGCATCTGGAGTTCCTGCTGGTGTTCTCTTCCAAGGGGCTTGGCTCAGCGACCCTTTGAGTGGTCAAACTCCCTAGGGAGTTAATCTATATTTCGGAGACGGTTCTCTCACCCCGAGAGTACGCGTTCTTGTAGCCTGGCGTAGGCTGCCCATCTTCTTGCTTTGGTCTCATCCGAGAGGCTCGACTCAGCGACCCTGCGAGTGGTCTAACTGCTTAGTCAGTAAATAGCTTGGAGTTGCTTTCTTATCCCGAGAATAACCGAAGGAACGTACTGGAGTTCCGGAAAGATACCGTTCCCGTCTTGTGCTGACCCGACGACCCCAGCGGAGCCGTTCCCGGATTGTGCTGAACCAACCACCTGCGAAGAATCCGGTGCCGTCTTCTCGTCCGGCATCCCGACGAGAAGTCGACCCGTCATCCCGTGAAGATCCGGTGCCGATCTTTTGTAATCGTCACCCGACGCATAGAATCTCACCCGAGATAATTGAGACCTTTCTCCCACTCAGAGACTTTCGTACGTACCTGAGATTTCGACATCCTGTCACATCCAGTTAGCAGAGGCATAGAAACTCATGAAAGTGTCGTGTAAATATATTCTAATATATTCAAGAAATTGTGCAAAATAAATTAATGTTCGTTATTAAACTCAGACTGTTCTCTGTAGATTTGAATCTACCACGCTAAACAGAGAAGTTGTTACACAAGCTAAAGCTCTTCTAAACAGGGGAAGCAGTGTTTTCTACACGATTCACACCTCTTGGGGTTTGTAATTAAAGATCTACCTTTTACAATTGCACAAAAATCAATACTTGAAAAGTGTATTGATTCACAAAAGAGCAAATTTACTCTTTTTATAGATACCTTACTTGTAATTTATTTAATAAGTTGAATAAATACCTCTACAATGAGGCTAATGTAAAAGTTGCCATAATATTTTATTCGTTAATTTCCATTTATGTATATTTTCAGATATTTCCTTAGTTCATTAGCACAGAGTAAAAGATATGCGTAGCTATTTACTCTGTGGTTTCATGTTGCTCATTTTAATTAATTTGTGGCTGGACATGGCGACGAACATATTTACTACAATTGGCTGACGAGACCTTTTGATGAAAAGTACATTTCGACGGAATTTCAAAAACCTTTTGAGCGTGGCAAAATACCCATTTTTATCTTTTTACTATTTCATTTATTTTTTCAATAACTGCCGGGTACAGGAAGACGGGCACAAATATCATGGGTTCCATTATTACGAATGATGACGTCATAGCGTGTGTAAGCCCTAATAAAATGGCGAATTTGGATAGTATTTGTTTTCGTTAACCTATATTGTTCACCCAGCATCAAATCGAGGAACTATGAAAGGAAGTGTTACTAGAACAGGTGCGCCAAAACCGTATTTTGTTTGCCATATTCATAAGAATGTGATTGACTCTGGTGTTTGAAGGTTGATGTATTAAGTTTAAATATTAAAAGTTGGATTGAAAAATGTCTCAAAACAGGAAAATATTGGGGTTAAATAAACATTTTTTACGATGTTCCAGCAAAATAAAAAATGTTTCTTTTCAAGTTTTACTTTTACTGGGAATTACTTCAGTCGCTTTTGCTAGAAATTAGATTATAGTAATGGCATCGTTAGGTTCTTTTTCCGCGAGAGTTCATGAAATAAAATTCTAAAATCTTCCCTCCTGGTTCATAAAGGAGTATCCCTTTTCCATTTCAACCGGTACTAAATGACCTCTCTGCCAACAGCGAGAGAAGTATATCCTTAAATATTTTTATAGACGTTATAAGTTGAGTCCTTTCCAATTCTGTGACTGGAAAAAGTGAGAAATATATCGTTCTTTTTGTCATTAGGGAACTCCACATTTTCATACTCATAATTCAGAAACAGCTTGGTCAAATGACTTGAAATATGGCATTCGAGGTTAAATTTTGATATAAATTCTAAATTTTACATAAAAATTGGGTGCTTGTATGCAATTTAATATCAAGACAATCCCTTATGCAAATTTTATGCATATGAATTTATAAACGTGATAGAAAACTATATTAGGTTTGGCAAAAGAAAATAGTTAATTTTAGTGTAATAAATGCAAATGGATTCGGATGTTACCAGAGATTTAGAAAAATTACTTAATGTTTTGCAACAGTTGCTCCTCGTGTGTGAATATTTCAGTACCTCCAGATTATCAAATGTAAGGAAAATTGTCTTGTTATGCATATGGTGTAAAAATCTTTTCTTCAACTAACCAATGTTTTAAATAAGAGTATAACGCACACTATACTACCAATTCTGACATATAGATGGCGCCACTAAACCTGACCAATCTATCATCGTGCTGCTGTGCTATTACGCAGGCAGAGAGAGAGCTTGGACCTTAAATGTAGCGGAAGCCTCGTCTGCTTTTTGCCCAAAGTTGTATCTAAATGTTTGAATTGTTTGTTTTTATGTTTTTACCGTCCTTTGTAACTGTGTTCTCCTATAATTAAATATATTTAAAATTTTACCCCGAGATTTTTTAATGATTAATTTGGTTTTTACCCCAGTAATTACAGGAGGACAGTTATAAATTGGCCTCCCAACGTTTGGCCCGAAATAAAATATCCCAGCTCTCTCTCGCATTTTCACAAGATTTGGTAGGTCTCTGAAGTGTTTGTCATCCTGACAACAAGAAGAATAAAAATTCACAACCTGCTAATATCTTTACAGATAAGTGTATTTCTTTTATTGTGATTGTAATTTGGAATCTTGTTTTGGCCACCCTGGTGAAACAGAAAGCATAGAATGTTTAACATTGTGTATGACAAATTTTACAATAAGAATACATATATATATATATATATATATATACACACACTGCTGGCCACCGTAAATGCAACACCCTGAAGGATGCATGCAAATAATATGAAATTTACAACATGCATTAGCGGAGGTGAGATATGCAAATGATTAGAATTTCAGCGCAGACGCACATCACGCGCGCCTGTGGCGCCACTTCAAAGCGCTATTTAAGGCTTGGAGATTTCGATGATTTCAAGTACGGCAATTGTGTTTTTCTTGTGGTTTTTTCAAAAAAACTATCAATTATGCCTCGTAGAAAACAGCGATCATCTTTTGATCAAGTATCCGAGTTCGACAGAGGAAGGATAGTGACCTACCGAGATTGTGGACTATCTTTCAGGGAAATCGGTAGTCGTGTTGGACGAAACCAAACAACTGTAATGCGGATATGTGATCGTTGGATGCAGGAGGGTACGACGGACCGACGTGTTCGATCGCATCCACCTCAGTGCACCACTTCACGTGATGACAGGCATATTGTGCGTATGGCAGTGACGGATCGCTCAGCCACATCACGAACCATAGCACAGCACATTCAGTCTGTACCGCATCATCCAGTGTCTGCGCGTACCATTCGACGCCGTTTACAGCAGAGTGGTCTGTCCGCAAGACGTCCATTGCTTCGTCTACCCTTGACGCAGAACCACAGACGTTTCCGCCGCCAATGGTGCGATGAAAGAAGGATGTGGACGGCAGAATGGAATGAAATTGTCTTTACTGACGAGTCACGCTTCTGTCTGCAACACCACGATGGTCGGATTCGAGTCTGGAGACACCGTGGAGAGAGGATGCTGAACAGCTGCGTTATGCACCGCCACACTGGTCCTGCACCGGGTATTATGGTATGGGGCGGTATTGGATATCACTCTCGCACTCCTCTAGTACGCATTGCCGGTACTTTAAACAGCCAGCGTTACATCTCCGAGGTGTTGGAACCAGTTGTCCTTCCTTACCTTCAGGGCTTGCCCACAGCCATATTTCAACAGGATAATGCGCGACCACACGTGGCACGCATTGTCCAAGGGTTCTTCGTCAATCGCCAGATTGAATTGCTTCCCTGGCCAGCTCGCTCTCCGGATCTTTCGCCGATAGAAAACATGTGGTCCATGGTTGCTCAACGATTGACCCAGAATACATCCCCAGCTGCCACACCAGATCAACTTTGGCAACGTGTGGAAGCTGCTTGGTCTGCTGTACCCCAAGAACACATCCAAAGTCTCTTTGAATCAATGCCGAGGCGTGTGGCAGCGGTGATCTCCAACAATGGCGGATACTCTGGCTACTGATTTTGGCAGGAACCACACTTCACAGAAGTCTATAAATTTAATCATTTGATACTTGGTCAACATGTTATCTACAAAATAAATTTTGTTGTGATATCTCTTGTCTTTCTTGGTGTTGCAATTTGGGTGGCCAGCAGTGTATATACATATACAGGGTGTCCCATAAATTCCGAAATAGTTTAAAAATTCATAAAAATTGAAGGAATTGGTATATTTGAATGCGGTTTGCGATAACGTTATTCTCATAAAAGGGGATTTTTTTTTTGGCAGAGAAAAAAAATTAGTTCAATCTTTTGTCAATAGAGGGCGCTGCATGCAACCATTCACAGAATTCCGTGGAAAACGACGTTTATTTCCATGCAGGTAAATGTTTACAAGCACATCACAGCACTAGAGTACTACTTGTTCGATTAAACTGAGGTAAAACAACTTAACCAATAGTGCTTTATCTACCAATGTCAACATCACAATGAAATCACAGGAATACGTATCAATCACAGGAAAATTCAGAAATGAGCTTTAAATCATACACCCAGCATTTTGTAGGACTCTGATTTGCATATTTCCTGTGATTGGTTGCGTGCAGCGCCCTCTATTGACAAAAGATTGAACTAATTTTTTTTTCTCTACCAAAAAAATCCCCTTTCATGAGAATAACGTTATCGCAAACCGCATTCAAATATACCAATTCCTTCAATTTTTATGAATTTTTAAACTATTTCGGAATTTATGGGACACCCTGTATATATATATATATATATAATTCAAAATTACAAACCAAAACAAAGAGAAAACCAAAAATTTTAAAATCAAGAAATTTAAGAAAATTTTGAAAAAAATGATGGAAGTGTTGGTGGATCAGGGCGTCATCAGGGAGGAGCCTCACCCAGTCAACACAATATGGTGTTTTCTGCGTGTGAGCGGCAGTACACCAAAAGTAGCTCACACCCCCCTCCAAACACCATAAGAAAATAACATCATTACAGTCTCTAATGTAGAAAAATGTTCTACTTCAGTAGCAGATGAGATTAAAATATCATCTTGGAAGCATATAACTCTAGGTATACCTTGTAATATTTGCTCCATGACTGATTGAAAAATTGCTGCGGCTGCAGATATACCATACATCAATCTACTTGGGCGAACCAAACCCATGGGTGTATTGAGAGTTAATAACTCTTGAGAGTCGGCATCCAATTCAATCTGTTGGTATGCTTGTGACAGGTCTAATTTACTAAAATGTTTGCCTCCTCTCAAGGTAGCAAAGAGATCTTGCTGAGTAGGAAGAGGATACTGGTTCGGGTCAAGGTATTTATTTACAGTTACCTTAAAATCGCCACACAACCTCACAGCATTATTTTTCTTCGGTACCACAACTACAGGTGTTGCCCACTTAGAATGTTCAACAAATTGCCAAATATTATTCTTCACCAATCTTTTAATTTCATCAGAAACAGAGTTTTTTAAAGCATACGGAACAGGCCTAGCTTTGCAAAAAACAGGTTGACAATTTTCTTTCATTTTAAGAACAGCCTTAAAATATTTAATCGGTTGGTCACCTACTTGAAAAATATCTGTGTACTTTTTCTTGAGTGCTTCAACACTGTTCACACACTTTGAGGATACTGAAAATATCTCATTCCAATTTAACTTGAACACTGACAACCAATTCTTTCCAAAGAGAGCAGGTCGATTGCCACTTAGGTACAGCTGTAGTCTCTGCCGCGCGCGGTGGCAACGACTCTTGGCGCGGCTTTTGGCGTAGTTATAAGCGACTCATACCGGGTGATGGTAACCCATTTTTTCCTCGAATTTTCTCCTGGTTAGGGTTAACCTGTTTTTATGGCAACCTTGCCGGCGTCCAGTTCTGTCCAGCATTGGTTGTTCTTTTTAGTTTGGACACGGTGGAGAGCGGGTCTTTTTTTTTTCAGGATAGAAGTGGAGAGAGGGTCTTTTTTTTCTGGATATTGCATCAGGTTGTACTTTTTCGGTTTATTTTATTTTATTATTTCTAGAATTCCTTATTTAAGATGCCTTCTGTTTTTAGTATTGTAGATAAGTTTCAGACTTATCTGCAATACTAATATTTATTGGTTGTTCTTTTTAGTTTGGACACGGTGGGGAGCGGGTCTTTTCTTTTTAGGATATTGCATCAGGTTGTACTTTTTCGGTTTATTTTATTTTTTCTAGAATTCTTTATTTAAGATGCCTTCCGTTTTTAGTATTGTAGATAAGTTTCAGGAGAATTTTGCTCGCAATTTAAAGTTTTCTTTTTCTGGTGGTAGGCTAACTTACGGGACTGAGGGAGTAGCTAATCGTTTTTTTTGTTACGAGTTGTGTCGAGATAAAGAGCTTTTTTTAAATTTTTTAAAGGAAACGGGATTAATTAAATCTAAAGTTTCATGTGATAAATGTAACGGGGATATGACTTTTTCAGTTAGGAATGCTGTTAGCGATGGTTACACATGGATTTGTCGAAATCGTCGGGATGATCAGCCTTGTCGTAGTTATAAATCTATTAGACACGGGTCATGGTTCCGTAAGAGTAATTTGAAGATGGAGGAGATTTTAAGGGGTACAAAGACGGAAGATATAAGGGAGGAGTATTTTTTTGCATCCCACACCTTAGCCGATTGGCGGCAGTTTGTTAACGAGGTGATTTCTGATTTTGTTGAAACGCAATCAGAAAAAATAGGAGGGGTAGGTAAGCACACACAGAATGATTAGTGTGCAAAATGGCGAAATAAAAATCATCGAGGAACATCTCGCCACCACTTCCGAGTCCTAGCTCGCGGAGTTTATGTGCAGCAAAAAACAAGCCTCAATTGATAATATGTTTGATGCCATCATTAGGGCAATTGCTAAACATTTTCCGCCCGAAAGAAAACTTGGTTGATATTCTCGGACGGGCATGATGTTAATACGTAGGTACCTCTTTGTATTACTAGATTACATTTTTGCTAGTCTAAATGTTAGTTACGTTAAATTTTTTATATTTATAATCAAGATTTACGTTATTAAATATGGCGAATGTGCGATTTCTTTGCAGATCGCATGGGAAAACATAAGGGTTCCTATTATGGTTTGCTTTGAAATTTCGTTCCATTTAAAAAAAAAACGAATGGGGTGCGACTGAGGGTTCAGTTCACGACTGGCAGCCCCGTTTAAACAGGAAACCCTCATTTACAGTGAAAACTGTTAAAAGAACTTATATTCTACTTATGTTGATTTTTTGATTCATTTCATCCATATGTACAGTATAGATTCACTGTTGGAAATTCGAGAAAAAATGGGTTACCCTCACCGGCATGAGTCGCTTATAACTACGCTAAAAGTCCATATAATTATTCAATATTTGCAGTGTTTTTCTAGTCACAATGTTGTTTAATTCAGATTTACATAATTCTTCCGTACGTATGCAGTATATATTCGATGTTGGCAGATTTCCTTGGCGACATAAAAAGTGCGCCAAACACGCCGCCAAAAAAAAACGCGTTGCCACCGCGCGCGGCAGAGACTACAGCTGTACCGCCACTTACAATAATTAGTGGTAACGAATGACTTTGGTTGTTGCACTGCACTTCAACGAGGAATTCTCCAACAACTGGCATTTCATTTTCGTTGTAGTCTTTCAATCTGGTTGACGATGGCACAATTTCAGTTCCGGGTAAATTGTCTTTCACCCACACTTCAGATACTATGGAAACATCAGCTGCAGTGTCCAGTTCCATGTCTAACTGTTTGCGATTAGCAATAATAGGAACAATGTATTTTTTCTTGCCTGAAACTTGATTTATGGTGTTCACGGCATAAAGGGAAGCCTCAGAGTCATCTTCAACCCTTTCTACCTTTTTTGTAGAAGAGCCTTTGTGTTTGCTCATGCAGACAGGTGATATATGTCCACTTTTTCCACAAGCATGACAGGTCGCAGATTTGTACTTGCACTTGGCAGGGTCATGAGCAGCCCCACATCGGTAGCATTTGGAAAACTTCTTGTACTGTTTATTCGAAGCATTTCTTGATGGCTGATGATTTTTCTTTGGCACATCTGAAGAGCTCTGGCGGATTTTGTTGACGGCCGGTGTAAGTGTCTTCATATTTGCAGCGTCGCTTTCAGCTATTTCTATGGCGACAGCTGTTTCCACCGCATCCGATAGCTTTAGAGCTTTCTTTGCCAGGAGTCTCTTTTGGATGTTTTCGTTGCACAATCCACAGACGAAACGATCCCTCAGTGCTTCATCGAGAAACGCACCGAACTCGCATGTAGAAGCCAACCTTCTCAGTTCCACTAAATATTGAGAAACAGATTCCCCAGCTGTCTGGTTCCGCCGATGGAAACGGAAGCGTTCCGCAATGATGATTGGAGCAGGTTTGAAATGTTGCTTCAATATGTCCGTCAATTCAGCGTACGAGCATTCTCTCGGCGACTTCGGAAGAAGCAAATTCCGTAGAAGTTTGTAGGTATTTGATCCAATAGCTGATATAAATACGGACACTTTCTTGCCGTCTTCGATATCGTTTGCGAGAAAAAAATGTTCCAGTTGTTCAACGTATAGATTGAAGTCGTCCACCTCCACGTCAAATGAATGTAACGCGCCGATTAGGCCTAACCTACTCATGGTGATGCTAAACTTTAATTACAGCAATAAAGAAAGCTTGTGAGTTCGAATTATCCTCGTCGCCACTATAATGTATTGGAAGTAGTAAGACTTATGATTACTGAGAAATACTCTCATACAAGTGAAGAAGGAACTTTATTGAATTAGTGCTAGTACAGGTCGTATACATATCCAAGATTAGACATTCTTACCGTGTGTTTTTCTCAATATCGAGTTGAGTTGTGCTTGGACAGCAACAGTTAATATTTACAAATAATTAATTATGGATATCAAATATAAACAAATTATTGAACTAAATATATTAATACTTAAGATATTACATATTTACATTGGTGTCACGTTGGACAAAAGACTAACTTGGAACAAACATATTTCCTCCCTTCGAACCAAGTTCCTAGTTGCGCGTAATACCATCTACCCCTTAATTGCTAGGAACTCAAAGTTATCTATTAAAAACAAAATGCTCATATACAAGGCAATGCTCAGATCCATAATCAGTTATGCATGTCAAGTCTGGGGATATGCTGCTAAAACCCACATTAATAAACTTGAATCTCTTCAAAATTTCACCCTATCACTGACAGTCCCTGGTTCTACAGGAACACTAAAATTAGAGAAGAACTTGGTATTCTTGAACTAAAAGATTTTTTTCGGCCAAATCAGTAAAAAATTTTATAAGGCCCTCCGTTGCAATGAAAATACAGCTATAGCGCAGATCCCCAGGTATGACCATCGTCATCCAGCTAATTTACACCGGCCTAGAGCCATTCTAAATTATTGTAAAGACAATTCTTTAATGGAAGAAATCCAACTCTTCGCTAATAACGCCCTTGCGGACATCGGAGCGATGGCGTAGTGGGTATAGCGGCGGTCGGATAGTCCTCTGGAGGGAGACCTCCCGAGTTCGATGGAAAATTCTATTTTTCGCTCCTGTAACTCTTAAAAATCCAAATTAATTATTTTCTTATTCCTCACCACCTCATCTATTTTTTGCAATATTCCGCTTAATTTTAAGACTGTTCATTCTTTTTTAATTTAATTTCCTAACTCACGCAGCAATTTCGTTCTGTTACTCTGGTTTCTGGATTGTCACGTGCTTTGCATTGTCCAATGTGAAGCAAACTGCTCAAGCTCCACCCACTTCTTAAATCTCTGGTACTATTCTTCAAACCTTTATACTCGATCCAACCCAGCAATCCTACAAATTCCCAGATACGACCACCGTAGACCTGAATTCAAGAAACGGCCCAGAGCCACTATGAACATTTCTTAATCACCTTGTTTATTTACTTTTGGCTAACCTACCCCCTTGTTTATTTACCTATTTGTTTATTTACTTAATTGTTTATTTACTTAATTGTTTATTTACTTAATTGTTTATTTACTTAATTGTTTTTTTTCCTTAATTGTTTATTTACTTTCTGTTTAATTATCATCAGTATCTTTCCACTTCGATCTGCTCAGAGTATGCCTGTCCTTTTGATAAGCTTTCAGACCTTGCTGACGCCATGAAGAGCCTTGATCCAACACCCCAACATCCATCCGTTCGATTTCCAAGTCCCAATTACCAACCATCGAGAATATGTAACGGAACTATAATCTGCTACACTATGTAAAACTTCTACCAGGAGACGGAGGGCCCTCGGCCCATGAGCTCCGCTCACACCCAACCCCTCGTTCACTATTCTTCACAAACTTCTGCATTTAAACACACCGTTCTGCTTATTCTTATGGGCCGCGGTGGCCCGGTTGGAAGAGTAACGAACTAGCAACCGAAGGGTTGCGAGTTCGAATCCAGCCAAAACACCGTCGTGTACAAAGGGGGCTGGTGCACGTTAAATCTGTCGTGGCCTCAAATGTCCTCACGTTGGCGTGGTGTGGAAGTTTGGAGAGTGGGGTGCCAGCTCAGGTGTTGCCTCGTCATCTGACCGTGGTTCAAAATTACGTGGTGTTGTCCTCGGATCTTTCCCTTTGGGATTGATCCCGGACCGTCACCAATAGCCCATTGTGTTGCTCCAGTGTGACGTTAATTGAAATACCCTACCCTACCCGCTTATTCTTATTCATACTGGGAGATAGAGGGCCCTTGGCCCAGATGCTTCCCAAAACTGTTGAAAGTCCAACTACCTATCTAGACAACATTTTAGCTTTTGAGTTTTTACTTACTGAACCTGGCAACAGTCACAATTTGCATCTGGAGGCTGGAATGTTCCAGAGCCAGTAACCACTTTCCCTTATTGGATTCTGTGGTGGGTATGGGTCTACCATGAAGAAGTTAAATATTCAATCTATGGATCCAAAAATTTATTTGTGCCCTAGAGGAGGCCTAAATCCCTCTATCAATGTTAATTTTGTAACACCGAAATTTTTAATTATCGGTATTTTGGTATTGGTATTTTCAATTAACGTCACACTGGAGCAACACAACGGGCTATTGGTGACGGTCCGGGATCAATCCCAGAGGGAAAGATCCGAGGACAACACCACGTAATTTTGAACCACGGTCAGATGACGAGGCAACACCTGAGCTGGCACCCCACTCTCCAAACTTCCACACCACGCCAACGTGAGGACGTTTGGGGCCACGACAGATTTAACGTGCACCAGCCCCCTTTGTACACGACGGTGTTTGGCTGGATTCGAACTCGCAACCCTTCGGTTGCTAGTCCGTTACTCTTCCAACCGGGCCACCGCGGCCCTTTTTAATTATCAATAACCCTGAAGGGAAACTTGACCGAAAAATTGTATATAACTGTAACTGCAACTTAAAAAATCGATTTCTAAAACAAACAAGTAAAAATTCGGAAACTTAGAATACAAAAGTATGGTTAATCCGTTTTCTTCGACTTTCCACGTCTTGTGAACTTGTTCATTGCTCAATTTGTTTTCCACATTTCCACGATAATTGGAAGAATTCTATCGGGATGAGAATCGTGTTTTCATTGTGTGTGGAACTTTATCTCCAACTACTTGCATTACCATGACACTTTCAAATTTTAGGAAGTATATGTAGTCTACCGATTTCAGTGAAAAACGGAATCTGATGCATGATAAAATTTATGCGAAAAACAAGTCGTTAAAGGGTAACAAATGTGTCTCGGTGAAAGGTAATCTGAATCGCCAGTACCTTGTTTATAGCAAAGAAATGTCATTTAAGTGCCACTTGTGCAACAAATGTTTCTGCGAGAAAAGCAACCTTTTAATGCACTGCCGTACTCATATCAATGAAAAACCTTACCAATGTGATGTGTGCAACAAGTGCTTCAGTCAGGAAGGGAATCTGATTCGGCACTATCGTGTTCATACAAAAGAAAAGCCATTTCAGTGTGATTTGTGCAACAAGTATTTCAGCGAGAAAGGTAGTCTGAAACGACACTACCGTGTGCATACAAAGGAGAAGCCGTTTCAGTGTGATTTGTGCAACAAGGGTTTCAGCTCGAAAGGTGATCTGAACCGCCACTACCGAGTGCATACAAAAGAGAAGCCATCATCTGAATCCCTAGTATGCAACTCATGAAAAAGAAACCATTTCAATGTGACATGTGCACTAAAAGTTTCAGTGAGGAAGGGAATTGGATTATTCATTATAGGTTTCGTATGAAAAAAGTCTTATAAATGTGTCGTCTACAAATATTTCGGTGCAAAAGGTGATCTGAACTTCCACTAGCATGTGCACACAAGAGAACCATATCAGCATGATTTGTGCATTAATTGTTTCAGCATGGAAGATGATTTGAATCTCCCCTACCGTATGCATACATAAGAGAAACAGTGATTCGTGCAATAAATGTTTCAGCAAGAAAAGGCATCTATAGCGCCATAATGCTATTCATACAAAAAGGAAAATATTCCACTGTAATATGTGCCCTTAAAGTGTGAAAACAAGAATCTGATTATTCACTAGAAATCAGGAAAGAAAAGTCTTAGAAATGTGATATATGCAACAAATGTTTCAGTGAAAGGAAGTCTGAATCGCCACTACCATATGATTACAAAAGAGAAGCCATATTTGTGTGCAACAAGTGTTTCAGCGACATAGTAATATGGTTGTGCATACTCATTTACACATAAACGATAAGCTTTACTAGTGTGATTTCTGTATCAAAAGATGCGTATATAAATGTAATTTGAAGATTTATTACCGAACACTTACTAAAGAGAAACCTTTCACATGTGAAATTTGCAACTAATGTTTTAGCTGATGAGGGTTTCTGTAGATACTATTTCACTCACGAAAAAGGAGCCTCTTCAGTGTGTATTGGAACAAAATGTTTCATCATGAGTGAAAATCTATTTCGACACTCGGATAATAAGTATATAATACAATGATCATAACTAACAAATTCAATATCGATAATGGATTATTTTATTAATGTACTGACAGAATTACCCATCAGCTTAGGTAGAATAGGTTATACAATGATTGAAACGATCCGAAAAATAACTTTTCTCTATCATGCAAAAATGTAAATATACAATGCTAATATAAAAAAAGAATAATACATATGCACTAATTAATTTTTCGTTTTGAAATTTTTATAGTTTGTGAACGAAATATGTTTGCTTGCTTCATCCATCCATATAATCCTGTTCAGATATATCACACTATAGTGTAAGACAAAAGGTAATTATAAGATGACTTACAGAAGTCGATTTTAAGTTTCGGAGTGGTTGTGAATGCCCTTTAACTTAATTTCCTGTAAAAATGACTCCCCTCGGATGCACATCTTTAGGTGTGTACGGGCTTCATGAATCCGAGGTACCCAGGTGAACTGCTCTTCTCCCATGGCATTTACTGTCTTTGGTAAACATGGGTATCATTTCTGGGTACCCAAGCGATCTTTTTCTCTTACTTTTCTATCTCCCATCCCCTCTTGTTTTCCCCTTACTGTTCTATCTCCCATCCCCTCTTGTTTTTCCCTTTCATGTGTCTTGTGAACATCATTGAAATTACGAACAATTTTACTTTGAAAACCATTATCATATATCATCCATCATATCAAGATTCCAATTTGATTTGCTTTTTAAAAAATTCCCATCAATACGAGTTATGTTTAATTTTTACTTTATAAAATGTCAGTACTTATTCTGATCCGCATGTTTGCCATGTGCAGCATCCCGTATCGGGGAAAATGGAATCCTAGGGTACCTGATGCGTGCCCTTTGGCCCATGCTTCAACATAGACAAGTCACCAGAGTGAGCCTACTCTGGTCAATGGGCTCACTTAAGTTCTCTGGGTTTCACCACTTCAGAATGCTTAGCCCCTCTGTCATGCTGGACCACTGGTCTTAAGTATTTTGGGTTAGTGCTGCAGCTAGGGATGCCCTGGGTGAACCGGTAGATCCGCATCCCGATACTGTAGCACTATATCATGGTGGTATCTTGAAGTGTGTGCTGAGGCTGGAATGTTCCAGAGCCAGCAAACATCTTTCCTTGTTGGACTCTGTGGTGGGTATGGGTTCACCATGAAGAAGTTAAATATTTAATCTGGATCAAAAAATTTCTTTGTGCCCTAGAGGAGACCTAAATCCCTCTAACAATGTTAATTTCACAATACCTAAATTTTTAATAATCAATAACCCTGAAGAGAAACTTGCAACCTTTTCACCATTTGCTATACAAAAATATATTCAGTCTGCTGCTGGCGAACCAAAAGCAATAAAGAAATTGCGATCTGGTGATCTTTTTATAGAAACTATCTGCATATCCATCTGAGCAACTAATGAAATTAAACCAAATTGGCGAACTAACAGTTAATGTAATTCCACACAGAACTCTAAATTCTAGTCATGGAGTTATATCTGAATCTCATCTTTTTAATATATCTGAACAGGAGTTTATCGAAGAATTGAAATCTCAGCATATTTGTTCAGCCAAACACATCTGCATCAGACCAGATGATAAAAGTATTAACACAAAACATGTAATATTAACATTCAACACATCAGATATGCAGACATCCATTAAAACAGGATACTTAAATTGCAGTGTTAGACCGTTCATTCCAAATCCTCAAAGATGCTTTAAGTGTCATCAGGTTTGGGTATTTCCAGGCTTCATGCCGATCACCTGCAATTTGTGCCAGATGCTCAAAACCAGAACATGGCAAAAACTGCACTGATGAACCTGTATGCTTCAATTGTAAGGGAAATCATCCTATTTACTTCAGGTCTTGTCCTCAATGGAAAAAAGAAATCCAAAGCACATAAAGATAATACAAAAAGTTTCATATCGAAGCAAAAACAATAGTAGAAAATCAGACACCAAGAGCAAATACTTCATATGCATCTGTAATTAAAACGATGAAATCTGTTGCTATCCAAACAGGTACCATTTCCAATAAAGAAATTGAAAAATCCGTTGCTGTCCAAAGAGATACCGGGCCATTGTGGCTCAGTGGGTGTGCCCACTGCACTAGCAACTTTGAGTTTCAGGCGGCACAGGTTCGATTCCTGTCAGGTGCATTCCTCTGGGTGTATTTCTTCTGTGTCAGTAAAACTGTGTGTCTGTATTACTTGATATTCCATGTCTTGTGTCTGGTGCAGCATAACCAAATATGGCCCTTACACCATAAAACCCAACCAACCAGATACCATTCCCAATGATGAAATAGAAAAGAATGGTACAAAACAAAGAAACAATTGTCCAAGAAAAAGATGCAACTGTTAGATGTTCAGATTATTAGGTTGCGTGAATTCTTCACTTTCACTACAGTAACACCAGTAAAAAAACCTCTAAAACAAATCCTTATGTTTATTAAGACATTTCACAGTAAGCAGCTAAGCTCATCATTAGGAAGCTAGCGGCGAGGCAAGAAGTAACAAAAAATAATTAAGTTAACACAAAAATGCAAAATGCTGCTGTGGATTTAAAAAATGTTTTTTATTATTTAATATATGAATAATAGAATAAAGTATTTACAGCGTGATGCGTGACGGCAGTGCATGATACTATCAGCGAGACTAATAAGTAGAACCAACAAACTTGCCATCTATTGTTACTGCTGAACAATTACATTATTTATATTATCTTGTCACGACATTACTCCCTTACCAGTAACTAAGTTATGACGTATAGGAAGCATGCAACAGAAAATATCCAGTACCCAGAATGCACATTATAACAATAACAAGAACTCATTGCCTATACCAATAAATTTTCTACTAAGCACCTTATATATGAATTAGAAAAATAATAATACCAAACACATTTTAAAGTTAGGTGCTTGGTAACACAAGTAATAATATAGTATATTTTTTAGAGAATTATTCAGTTTGAAACCTTTGCAATTTATATACAATTCGGATTCAGCACTTCTGCTCTTACACTGTGATTACTTGTACATACCACAAGACACACCAGTCATAAGCAAATTGAAATTAATAATGCAATTGCCATATTAATATGCTACTATATACACAATTACACACACTATAATACTTCAAAACAATTAACACATAATGTATTCAAGAGTTGTTAAAACAAGAAAAATTACACAAAAGTAAACAAATATAATAGTGAGAAACTAGATAAGAAAATAAACATTAAATACAATACACCAAATATGAGCACACGATATTCTAGCAATAGTTAAATATTACAATAAATGTCCTCAGATTTAAGTTTGGAATCTAACTGGAAGTTTTATTTTTCTACCACAACGAGAGTTTGTTGGGAGTTTAACTTATCAGTTTCTTGTAAAGGTTGACCAGCTGAATTGTCATCTGGTAGATCACCAGACACAACTGGCATGTAATTTTTAATAAGATAAGCAGGTTTGAGCCTATCAATGGAAATTTTGACATCTTTGCCCTTAATTTGCACTGAAAAATATTTATCATGCCTTTCAATAACACAAAAGGGGCCACCGTAAGCTGGCTCCAGTGGTTTTTTAACTTGGTTCACTCACAAAAACATGGGAACAGGATGTTAAATCCTTGTGTACAAATATTTTGTGTTGTGTATGTTGAGTCTTGATTGGCTTTAACATAGCCATATGCTGTTGTAGCTTATATACAAAGTTGTCAGGTTCTATATTAACATTAGGGCTGTCAAAAAACTCACTCGGTAGTCTGATATTAGCACCATATATCATTTGGGCTATTGAATGATTGAAATCTTCCCCAATAGCTGCTCTACACCCTAACAGAACTGTAGGAAGTACATCAGTCCATTTAATATTGTGTTCTTTTATAGCTGTCTTTAGGGTTCGATGAAAACCTTCAATCTTTCTATTGCATTGAGGATGGTATGGTGTAGTAATCAGTATTTTAGCACCACAGATGGTAGCCAAGCTTTCAAAGACTTGTGAAGTAAACTACCTTGATCAGTAATGATAGTATGAGGTGTTCCAAATCTGCACTCAGTTTTCATAGAAAGCCTTACTCACCAACTCAGCCGTGATATCCTCAAGTGGAATTACTTCCATCCAACATGAGAATCTGCATGTCAGGCAATAAACCTTGCCATTAGAGGGTGGTAAAGGTCCAATGAGATCAATATGCACAACACTAAAACGAGCATCAGGTTTTGAGAATTCACCAAACTTTGATTTAATATGTCTGGTTACTTTAACCTTTTGACAGTTCATACATGTTCGTGCCCATTCACTCGCCTGCTTCGTTTCTGGCCATATAAACCTGGCAGTCATCTATCTGCTTGACAGTGGATCGAATGCCAGGATGGGATAAGCCATGTATTTGCTCACAAATTTTCTTCCGAAAAGGTTTTGATATGTAAGGCATAATATTATTCTGTGATATATCACACCATAAAGGTTTTCCTGATGTAAGTACATATTGCTTAAAATTGAGTGAGTTGTTACTATTTATTAGCTCTTTCAATTCTTGATTATCATGTTCTGTTGGCAGTTGATCAAAATCAATTACAGATATCTCCTCAATTCTGGAGAGAGCATCTGCAACAATATTGTCCGTTCCACTAATATGATTTATGTTTGTTGAAAATTGAGAGATATATTGTCGTAACTGTCTTGGCGAGGCTTTCTCGTTTTTTTTGCTTGAATACTTTAATTAAAGGCTTATGATCTGTAAAAATTTGGAATTCTCGTCCTTCTAGCATCTACTTAAATTGCTTTACAGACAAGTAAATCCCTAACAATTCACGGTCATATGTACTATATCTTCTCTGTGTTTCATTTAACTTTTTGGAGTAGAATGCTATCGGTGCCCAGTGTCCTTCACACTGTTGTAACACAGACCCTATTGCCCAATCTGAGGCATCAGTGCACAAAGATAATGGACATTCATTCAGTTTAGAAAAACTTAACAGAGCAGCATTTGCCAAATCCGCTTACACTTCTCAAATTGTATTCTTGCTTCTTCAGTCCAAGGGACTTTCCTTCTATCTCTTTTCTTGGCGCTCTTTATCATTTCATGTAAAATGGCTTGAGTGTGTGCAGCGTTTTTTAAATACCTACGAAAAAAATTGATCATAACTAAAAAGGTTCTCAGGTCATGAAGGGTGGACGGCAACTTATAGTCCAAAATTGCTTGAACTTTTACTGGCAGAGGACGCGAACCAGCAGGGGTTATAAGATGTCCTAAGAACTCTATATCTTTCACT
Source organism: Meta bourneti (assembly GCA_933210815.1). Taxonomy (NCBI): domain Eukaryota; kingdom Metazoa; phylum Arthropoda; class Arachnida; order Araneae; family Tetragnathidae; genus Meta; species Meta bourneti. The sequence continues at coordinate 19,142,122 of OW119932.1, forward strand.
CAAAACTGATTTTGAGATGTTAATACAAAGGCCATACTTATCAAGCTTGTCTAATACTTTTCTGGGATGGGTTTTATGTTCCTCTTCAGAGGAGGAGGCAATTAACACATCCAAATATGGAAACACAAAAGGTAAACCTTGAAATACTTCATTTACAAAACGTTGGAATGTAGAAGGATCATTGCAAAGCCCAAAACTCAACATTGAATTCATACAATTCAAATGGAGTGATTACCGCAGTCTTGGGTTTATCCTCTTCTGCAATTGGGATTTGGTAGTATGCTTTCAAAAGGTCAAATTTGGAAAAAATTTTCTTTCCACTTAAAATTAAATGAAAATCCCCTATTCGAGGAATTGGATACCTATCTGGAATCGTCTGCTCGTTAAGACGTCTGTAGTCACCGCAAAGTCTTAAAGTTCCATCTTTTTTAGTCACTAAATGCAGTGGACTGGCCCTCTGTGACTTAGATGGCTTAATGATGCCATTTTCAAGCATGAATTGAAACTCTTGCTTAGCCATATTCAGTTTCTTTGCGTCAAGCTGCCTTGCACGGGAGTATACCGGCTGTCCTTTAGTGGCAATATAATGTAACACATTATGTTTAACAGGTTTGGTTTAGTAATATTTGGATATAAAGATAATAAATAAGAGTACTTGCAGGATTTATTTAAGGTGCTAATGTTGTCTTGATCTTGAATGGCTGTAATTTGCCCACATGTGGAGAGGTTTGTTATTCCATCTATTAACTCCCTATTTTGTATATCGATGAGCAGCTGGAATTTTTTTAAAAAGTCTGCACCAAGGATTCCTTTAGAAACTTTAGCTACCACAAAATGCCATTGGAATGGACGACGCAAACCCAAATCTAGCGTAAGCATCTGAATTCCATATGTAGGGATTTCAGTCACATTGGCAACATACAGTTTATAATTAAAATCACTGCTTCCATTCATTGAGGGTGGGATTATCGAGACATCAGCCCCGCTGTCTACCAGGAACTGACGACCTGTGTTCCTGTCTTTTACAAACAGACGGTACTTGCGGTTATCAGGTTCTTTCGCAGTAGGCCTAACCGCAGACTCTACATGCATGGAGCGGTTTTCCAGCTACATGGAGGCTTGCATTTTTCCGGAAGGCAATTCTTACCGAATCTCTAATGGTAGTAGCAGAATTTGCTATTTGGCTCGTAGCACTTCCTGGATCGGCTCCGGCTCTGCTGCCGGACGATAGTGGTCCCGAGAGTTCCTTTGGTTACTCAAGGCGGCTACTTATAACTCTAGGAAGAGATCTTTGCCATTAGTTCCTCCACCACATTGGGAGTCTGCTGTTGAACAGCAGCTAGGTCTGAAGCTCTTGGATTCATTTCAATAATTTTGTCAGCTATAGTGACTAACTTCTCCAAAGACTCATCGCTCACGATCAGGATATTTCTCACTGAGGTTGGCATCTTCTCCAGCCATAAGGTACGGAGGGCCTTGTCGGAGAATTCTCTCCCTCTGAGGGATCGCATTCTTAGCAGTTGACTCGGTAGCGAATCACCTAGTTCCAAACCAGTGAGGAGTCTCTTTATCTTTATTTTCGCTCTCCTGGAACGTGTTGAGCTGTCTTTCTTTGGCCGCGGAGTATTTTTCAGTCGTTGGGTCTTTAACTATATCCCAAATGTTCTGAACAAAACGTGGTTCAAGTTGGGCAACGAGGTAGTTGAATTTTGTTTCCTCAGCCTTAATGCCACTTATCTGGAACTGTGCCTCGACTTGGTAGAACCACATTTCGGGTCTATCAACCCAGAAAGGCGGAATTTTAATACTCACGGCACTCGCTTCCACGTGGCTTGCTGTTGAATCTTCCGGATTGTTCGGCGGCATACTGGCAAAGTGAAGTCCAAAGTCACCAATGTTAGATGTTCAGATTATTAGGTTGCGTGAATTCTTCACTTTCACTACAGTAACACAATAAAAACCTCCGAAACAAATCCTTATGTTTATTAAGACATTTCACAGTAAGCAGCTAAGCTCATTAGGACGCTAGCGGCGAGGCAAGAAGTGACAAAAAGTAATTAAGTTGACATAAAAATGCACAATGCTGCTGTGGATTACAAGAAATGTATTTTTTATTATTATTTAATGTATGAAAAATAGAATGAATATTTACAGCGTGATGCGTGACGGCAGTGCGAGATACGATCAGCGAGACTAACAAGTACAACCAACAAACTTGCCATCTATTGTCACTGCTGAACAATTACATCTACTATATATAAAATAGGATGTGTGTGGGTGTGCGTGTATATTTTCTATACAAATCTACACCGTTTGACCAATCCACACGAAATTTGGTACACTTAGCCTATGCTGACCGCAGTGTTTTAAAGTGTAACTCTTAACTCTCGTTCTATTGGCCCTAGGGGCTAAAAACTATTCGAAATCGCCATAGAAATAACATTGAGCATAGATTGATTGCTTTAGGCAGTTATGGTTGCTTTACCAGTGTTGATCGAAAAACAATTTTTTCCGAAACAAATTAAATTACAATATTTATGTTTGAACTGACTTTTTAGTTCTCATGATATAAATAAATTATAGATATTTTATCGATGAAGAAAGAATATTTTAAAATGTTTATTTTTGCAAGGAAAGGTTTTCAGGAGTTCAAGGATGATTTTCAAGGAGAGTTGGTGTATATTTCGACCAACTTTCCTTAAATAATTTATTGAATACGTACGAATCTCGTGAAGCATAGACTCAAGTTCGTCAATCATAGGAACAACTGGTAATATCCTTATCAAGTTCTTAGAATAACTCAAAAACTTTTTTGTAGCATGCATTTTTGAGATTTTCAGATGTAATCTCCACAACGCTTTCATAGTCACTTTTCGCTATCGCAATTAAGTCTAATCAGCCCTGAGAAGGGCTCAAATATCCGACCAGGCCTAATTTCGGATCAAGTACTTGAAGGATAGAGATTGCACAGAAAACACGCCAAATGGCGGTTGGATTTGGGGTAATTGAGATCTATAGACAGCCCAAAGCAGGATCTTTCAGGTAGCTTATGACGATATCAGACGCATATAACATATTGAAAAAGCCTCCAGAACGAGAGCTCAAAATAAAATTGAGATTCTTCTCTCTTGTTTCATTCCTTCCACTGAAAAGTTAAGACAAATGTTTTTGGCTTTGCTAATTATTTTCAGCTATTGCCAATCATCTTAAATTGTGACGGATTGACTATATGATCGGCCCATTAAATATAAACAATCTTCAGGCCTTAGGTGAGACAGAAAATAAAACTTTCCTCCGAAATATACTCTCGAAAGCAGAACGAAAACGCTCCCTGAAGGACAAAATAAAATTTAAGTGAAACAAAACAGAAAGTTTAAAGTGAAGTGTGAATAACAACACGAACAGTCGTCGTTTCTAAGATAGAATGCAGCGTAACGAGTTTTACAAAGGTTTAATCCTAACCCCATAAATCCTAACCGGAAGTTGGAGGAACCCTCCCGTCCACAAATGTATTCGAAAAAGCAATGGTTTTGTCCCCTTTCGTGCAACCTGCCTTTATGTGCAACCGTTACCACCGACTGTTAGTGTGGTTTTAATTAATTATATATTGTTCAACAAACTACTTAAATATTACGAGGATGAGTTTCTGAGCATTCATTACAAAAGAGATTTTATAATAAATTTTGTTTTTAAATACTGGCAGCTGCATGAATCAGAACATTACAAATTCAATACATGTGCAAATCATAAGCATGAAACCATTTTAAAATTCATTATTAATAGCACAACAAACACTCTATTGAAAAATTATTGTGAAAAATCCAACGATAGATTGGGCAAAAATAAAAAAAGGAAGCTGGATACTGTTTCTAATAAATAATTTTATTTTTATATGTATTTTTGACATTTTTTATAATGGTTTGCTTTGAAATTTCGTTTTCCATTTTACAAAAAAATCGAATGGGGTGCGACTGAGGGTTCAGTTCACGACTGGCAGCCCCGTTTAAACAGGAAACCCTCATTTACAATCTGTTTATAAGAATAAATTTATTCAACTTATGTACAGTTTTTTGTAGTACATCTGTTATTTCTGATGTTATATTGACATTTTTGAGGTTAAAGTAATGTTGACTGGTGATTATGTTGGAAATGTATGAGAGCAGAAAACTATAGCTTGTTATGATACTCTCCTCCAGATAGGTAACATACTACATAAATCGTATTTTACAGTTCAATTGCTTTGATTTCCCATTTTTACAGATTTAATGATGAAGAAAACATTAATTGGATTTCTTTAGACTATGAGAAAGGGTTTTCTTTTCTTTTTGATTTATGGTCGCATTTGAGAAACTATGATATTGAGCGGTATTAAGCTTGATTGACTGTATTTTAGCGATTTTAGTTAATAAAAGTCATAAGCGAGTTTTTCACTATTTTTAATTGAATTTACGATATAATTTTGGCTGGTTTTTTAATAAGTTAGTGCTTTTACTATTTACGCACACTCTCTGTTATCGTTTGTAAATAAGGAAGAAAGACGCGAGGGTGTGGAAGTTTCATTCTGAGATTATCATAGTTTTGACTAGGGAAAAACCATATTTACAAACTGCTATAATAATTTGCAATAACGTATAACAATATTTTCCTGTGGTCTCGACGTATATAGAATATATTATGTATCGTTGTAGACGGATTTCACTGTATTAAGCTTTGAATATTCCAATACGGCTGTGGTCGTTCGTATCGCACGTATGACTACTAGGGAGACGCCATGACGGCAGCGGTCAGGCCTTGTTATCTCGGTGGTAACGGTGCAACCCGTGTGAAACTATTAGTGCTAAATATACCAACAGATAGCGTTACATGTACCGAAAGGCTAAAGTGAGTCGTTTCCGTTGAACGACTCGAGGAAAACAGGTTTGACTTTCACTGCTAAGTTGGGATGAAAAGCGAGTTTTTACCTGTTACTGAATTATCAAAATAAGTGATTTGGTAGCAGTAATTACTGGAACAGTGATTGAGAATATCTGTGAATAAGTAACATTGATTGATGGCTGTGATATATCGTTTATATGATGATACCGTAAGGGCTATAGGATGCTATCGTTGAACCCTGATACTGTGATTCTGTACCAGTGATTAAGAGCTGAGGGATATCAGAGATATCGTTTAACCACTGTCGGTAATTGTGATAGGTAAAAGCGACTGATATTGGTGATTTGTAGCAGTCAAACTGCGACTGAGCATCCGTGATTTGGTAGAGTTATGTATGAAGGATTTGGGGGACGGAGCTCGTGTTTCTCTACGATTGGATTGGATGTTTGGGTTTTATGGCGCAAGGTGTGTTTCTCTAGGGAGGAAAGGATTTTCACAAATAGGATGCTGTGTAACATTAAAAGGGCTCTATGATACACCAGGGTGCCGCGAATTTGGTGCTAAGATTTTTCCAAAAAGGTTATTTCGATGACTAAGTAAATAAGCTGTACAGTTGAATGGTAAGATCAAAAGAAAATGTTTTTAAAATTTGCTTTTTCAAATACAAATTAATTATTGACATTCAACTTTTCATAATTATCCATTTTTTTATAGTGAACATATTAGCTTTTTACTTTTTTTACCGTTCTCTTTAAAAAAGATTTTAGTAGGAATTTTTCTTTTTACTCCTCTCTTTTAAATTGTTTTCAATTATAAAATAATGCATTATGTGCGTACACATGGGATAAGGTTAAAATTATGTACCGCTGAAAGATTTTATGAATTGAATTAGACTATATCAAGGCGATTCGATAATTATTTGGATATCCTAGTGAATGGAATAAGGATATGGATATATGCTGATATTTTTAAACTGAAAAATTCTTTTATTCCATAAGACAATTTATTCAGTTTTACCTACGTTCTTTTCGTTGCTTTAAAATTCCTAGACGAATTAACGGTGTAAACAAAAATAAGAGTTTTGAAAGTGGCTGAAGGTAATGCGATTGAAATGCCATCATAATAAATTTTAAAATGTCATTTTTCACGTTTACACAATTTTCGTAATATACGCAGAGACGTAACTAGAGGGGGGCAGACGGGCTTCTGCCCCGCGCGCCGGATTGGGGAGGGGCGCTAAATTGGCCGAGTATTTTTTTACTATAGATATTTACGTATGATAAAAAATGAAGAGCAAAAGTTTATTATTAGACTACAAAAACTATGAAATTAGCTAAATGCAGAATGTGTGAAGAAATAGCAGGAAAGCTTAATATAGATCCTCTTTTTAAAGAAGTACGGAGGAGGAAGAAGCGGATGTTTGATGAGAAGGGCGAAGTTGAAAGCTATGAATTATCAGAAGAAAAAAGTTCAGATTATTGATTAGACAAATAATAGATCGGATTCTGAATGAACTGAGGCAAAGTTTTCAAGTCATTCAAAACATGAATAGTTTATTTGGTTTCCTCAATGGAGCTCGGTTTGAAACCAGGCACTTGAGTTAGCTACCACATATAAAGAAGATTTAGACAAGGACTAGCTGGCGATAGAAGTGGAGAGTTTTAAGTATCATGCCTTGGATTTAAGCCCTAATATGAAAACGGCTACACCATCAGGTCTTCTGACGTTAATATACAACAGGCATGCCCAACCCGCTAGGATAAAAAGTTTCAAATTTGTTTGTTATTGGTGTTAGAATAAAGAAAAAAATTCTTAAAATATATTTCAGTTGCCGTGGAAGAAAAGATAATGTGGGGTTCGAACTGAACTCTCTTTGGCATTGTAAGCCGCAACGCTAGCAACTCAGCCGTAGAGTTGGTGTGAGGTACGAAATATCCTAAATCACTAAAACAGCATCTCAATCAGATTTAGTCGCAGGTTAGAATCATACATGTTCTTAGGTTGCAGTCACAGCTACACTTGCTACTGTTGCCATCACTTTCGAGAACTCTCATATCACTAAGTATTAATCATAAGAATCACAGAAAATACGTCCATGATTCTTTTGATACTTGTACATTTGTAAATAAATGAGATAATTCACTAAATTCTAAACTATAAAGAAAATTCTTCAAAAAAGTAACTGGTATTTTAAAATGAAATCTGAGCGCTTATTTTTAATCTCTCCCTTTTGAGGATTTTGGGCTTTTGTTGCTTTTTGTTCGTTCAATCTAGAGGGTGCCGCATTCACATCTTGTTTTGAGTAAGAAGTTTGAGTCGTTTCAATAGGTTCATGGCTTATATTCGGATATTTAAGAAACCTAATCCGACAGATGGTGTTCAATGACTGCTGGGACTGCTAAAACAAGGTAAATTTCGTTTGGTTCCAAAATAACAACATGGAACAAAATATCAACTCTAAATGAATGTTATTTAAGAAAATATCAATAAAAGTATGGGAAACTGATTCAGCATTAGGAATTCCAAACTGTCTTTTCTCATAATTTCGAAACGGAATGACGTGAAACTTGGTATCGGAAGTGAAATGTTGATTTTTGTCAATTTTCTGTCACATTAGAAAGTTAATGTAATTTATGAAGTTGGTGTCCAGTTTAATATGAAGACGGGCCCTTACGCAAATTCTTTTCATATAAATTTGTTTTTATACATTATTCCGCACACTTTTAATTTTAAGATACCACTCACTTTTCTGGAGAATTTTTATTATACTCTAGAATTTGGTACAAGTGGTTAACTGTTAAACGAGTCGTGAGCATGTTTTGCGATTCTTGAGATGTTCAAAAATTAGTGTTAGGGATCTTACGAAAAGTGATTTCATGGTAACAGTTCTAATTGTGACTGCTACCGAGAAATATGTTTCTAAACTGCGACTGAATCTGATTGGATGGGAGGGGCATATTTTTGTGATTTAAGGTGTTTTGTGTACCTTACATCAAGAGTACTTTACAGCTGAGTCGATTGCGTTACGGTTTACAACCAGAGGCGGCTCAAGTCAAGTGAAGGCCCCAAGCGGTAAAAATTTTGGGGCTCTCAAACTCCAGTTAGAAATAGAAGTTGCAAGAAAACTCTCATAAACTTATTAACAAAAGAAAAGTAATGAAAAATTTCATGCCGTTACACATTAAATAAATTTATTTAAAAAATATTTTTACATAAATTTCCGTCTTGTTTATTTCTTGCAAAACCATCAATTATTTTGGCAGCGTCAATGCGGTTTAAAATTTCCTGCTCTATATACAAAATGGCCAAGTTATTTAGTCTTTCTTCCATTGTATTCCTCAAAATTTTTTTTCTCTCTTTAAAACAGAAAATGATCTTTCTCAGGACGCATTAGATAAGGGAATTGTTAGAAAAATCTTCTGTTTCAATATTTGGAAATGTGCAAGACATTTCTTTGGCGGCTCGATAGATGTGATATCTATCCACACCACTATCACACGAGAAATCTAAGATGTCTGGATTGTCTGGTGTGGTTTTTATGGTGTCCTCGTTTTCCTTGAGCAATATTAAGGAATGGTCCAATTCATCTTCCAAAGTACAAACAACAATGTCATTAAAAAGTTGAAGGATATGCACAAAAATGACATTGATGTTTGTACTTTGGAAGATGAATTGGACCATTCCTTAATATTGCTCAAGGAAAACGAGGACACCATATATATATATATATATATATATATATATATAATTCAAAATTACAAACTAAAACAAAGAGAAATCCAAAAATTTTAAAATTAAGAAAATTTCGAAAAAAAAATGATGAAGTGTTGGTGGATCAGGGCGTCATCAGGGAGGAGCCTCACCCAGTCAACACAATATGGTGTTTTCTGCGTGTGAGCGGCAGTACACCAAAAGTAGCCCACACACCCCTCTAAACACCATAAGAAAGGCAAAATTAAAAAATATTAATTAGAAAAACAAAAATTAGAAAAACAAAACCAGGGACAACCAAGAACATATACCATTGTCTGCTGATAAAATATACTAATTTAAGTTAACCTATCTGAATATATAGCTACACATTTTTTTAAGATTTGACGGTCAGTTTACTATGGCCTGGCTTTTGGAACAAGGTACACCTCCAGATATGATTCCGAATGGGTCGAAAGTAATGATGATAAGGCATAAGTCCGGAAACATTAAGAATCATCGATTCTTTCAACTTTCTGCCTATGTCTCTATTGAAATTGCCTGCATGCTTTAGACTGGAAGAAATAAGAAAAGGGTATTTTCCTCATCTATTCAATACGCCTGAAAATCAAAAGTATAGAGGACTATTACCAGCTGCTCACTTTTACAGTCCGGGCAGCATGTCACCTGCCCGATCGGCATTCTTGACATGACATAACCAGCATGAGAGGGACACTTTCGACTTTCAAGAGGAAATGGTATCCTACTGCAGGTATATTTTATTAAAATTACAAAAATGTAATCAAGGCCTGGTATATTTAATCATTTGAGTTTCTAAATTTTACTGTTTTTATTCTAAGTCGGACGTCGATATTCTTAGAAGATGTTGCCTGGAATTTAGAAAACAATTTTTGGGTATCGCTGGAATCGACCCCTATTGGTAAATAGATTTTAATAAATTTTAAAAGCCATCTACATTTATATTATATTTACCACATGCATTCTCCCCAAATGCACATTTTGATTTCTTTTTTATCTTTTTTCAATTACGTCACTATTGCCTCAATATGCATGGCTACTTATAGGACACTACACATTAAAGCAATGGTTCCTGTTAATGGTTCCACAACAATACTAATTATGGTTGCGAGGGAATCAGGTGGTTGGATTTTGTTGCTAAGGTGGAGGGCATTCACATTCAACATGCTTTGAATGGTTTGGGCGAGAAAAAATCCATGGAATTTCTGTAGATGGTTATGAGGAAAATACGAATACCATCTTTCAGTTTCATGTATGTATGTATGTTTTGGATACAATATTATTATTTCCTCCTTTTATTTAAAAATAGAAAATTGCATTTTTACATGTTTTTTTAGTTTCTTTAGGGATGTTTTTTTTTTATCACGGATGTCTCTTGCTGATTCCGACACTGAACCCTTTAAATTGTTCAACTGTGGGATGTACGAAAGAACAAAAAAGACTACAGCCTTTCTTCGTGAGAAAGGATTTCGGGTCATTGAAATGTGGTAGCAGGAGTTTCAAATCCAAAAGAAGGAAGACGCGTCCTTGATAGCCTTCTTAGGCTACATGCATTACAAGATCGGTTTGAGCCACGCGATGCGTTTTTTGGAGGAAGAACAAATGCTCACACTTTGTACAATGAGGGTCAGGCTAAGTATGTAGATTTTACATCCTTGTATCCCTGGGTAAGTATATCCCCGTCAATCTTGTTTTTGCATATTCCATTAGTTTCTGTAAATTATCTTTTGTATTCTATCCTGTTGTACTTTTTCATTTGCAGTACAACAGAAAAACGTGCCGAATGCATCCAACAAGATGAAGAGAGGGAAGGAGTGAAGTTGGATGCAGCCAAAATTGACCAAAACCCTGGCAGAAGTCAAGTGGCAAAATTAGCCCTTAACAGTTTCTGTGGAAGGTAAAGTTCTAATCTTCTAAAAGACAAAAGATTATAAATATATCTTTTTTGTATTATATATATATAGTATATATATACTATATATATATATACGGTCACCCTGTATATATATATATATATATATAATTAAAAATGTTTATAAATAAAATATATAATAAAAATGTTAAATAAATTAAGCTGTTTTAAAATTAAAGTGCTTAAAGGGACTTCATATATATATATATATATATATATATATATATATATATATATATATATATATATATATGAACTTCTTCAAACTTCTTCCTGTGCTTTTATTATGCTATTGCGCACATTTTTCTAATTCAACTTTTTGGCCGATCTCCTTTAGTTTTCGAGTTATTTTTTTAACTTCCTTATTTCGCGCTAGGAGCGCTGTAAACTGTCTCAATAAATTCAGCAAGGTCACTTTACTATTGGTACACGTTACTTCCTTGACTATACGAGACACTGTTTTAAATTTAAAGGGACTTTACAGGTCACCCTGTATATATATAATAAAATCAAACTTACAAAATATACAAAACATTAAAACGTAAAATAATAGAAATGTAGACCAGCAAAATGCCAAAAGATCAAAAAGCAGACAAGTAAAAAGCCAAAAAATTGGGTAAAAAATAGTTAAGCAGAAGGCAGAACTGTCCATGTATGCGCGCTAAAGCTGCAGACACAACATGGATAGTAAAATAATTCAAAATTACAAACTAAAACAAAGAGAAGTCCAAAAATTTTAAAATTAAGAAATTTAAGAAAATTTCGAAAAAAAAATTAAGTGTTGGTGGATCAGGGCGTCATCAGGGAGGAGCCTCACCCAGTCAACACAATATGGTGTTTTCTGCGTGTGAGCGGCAGTACACCAAAAGTAGCCCACACACCCCTCAAAACACCATAAGAAGAAAAGCAAAATTAAAAAATATAAATTAGAAAAACAAAACCAGGGACAACCAAGAACACATACCAAAGATAAGTATAATACAAAATTAAAAAGGAGAAAACAAACTTACCCACATTGATTGACCTAAGCTCGACAACAACCCGCCGCAAACTACATGAGGACCGCCAACAAATGCCATTCACAACGCCGAAAAATCAACATATGAGAAATCGGAACCGCAATTCCGACACGGAACCTCGGCTCGGAATTCCGACCCGGAACATCGGAATCGGAAATCGAAAAGATAGTGTTCAAATCCAGTTTTTTAATAAATTAATAAAATTAATAGTCAACAGGAAAGTCTCCAAAATAAGCTATTAAATAATATTAGTAATCTTAAATCTTTCAAAAATAATCTTATAAAAAGAGTGAGGGTATTTATTATTAAGAAGTGTGTTAATGAGATTATTACATTGCAAAAGAAAGTTAGATTTAGAGTTGCAAATTTTATTGAAACGCATCAGTTGACCAGCAATTGTATTATAATAAATTTTTATACATTAATTTAAAAACCGGAAATTCAAAATCATCTCTCTTATAAATATTAATATCAGTTTTATTATTTAAAGTGTATATATTCAAGTCTAGAAAGACGGCTTTATTATTATCTGAATTGGTTTTTAATAAATATAATTCATCTGGGTAAATCGATTTCCAAAGGTTAGCAAAATTAGTATCATTGAAAACAATTAAATCATCAATATATCTAAAGGCAGAATTAATTTGTAGGCAAAATGTTTTTTCATAATAATGAAGAAATAAATTAGCAAGAATGGATGAAAAATTGGAACCCTGGGGTTGACTTGAATAAATAAATGCTCACCGTTAAAAATAAAATTATTATAGATATAGAAGTTTACCAAAAATTCCCAATCCTCAAAATCAATAGTAATCAGATTTTTAAAGTCATGATAATAGTAGTTAAGTACATCTTTAAGTTTGCCCAGTGGTATGCTAGTAAATAGGTCTTTAAAGTCGTAGGTTAGTATATTATTAATAATATTTTTATTTATATAATTTAAAACGTTATTATTATCACTAGTAATCCAAGTGAAACCTTCTTCAATAATGGTATTTGGGATTATTTTTACATATTTACAAAGTAAGATACCGGGTTTAATTATATAAGAATTTGTACCACAGGTAATAAATCGGAATTTCATAGGATTTTTATGAAATTTAGGTACAATAGTTATGTAAGGTAAAATAATGTGATGATTAGAAATTTTTAATCTTTTATTTGAAGAAATAATTTTTTTAACAATAGTATTATATATGGATTTGCAGAACTCTCTTATAGGTATCAGAATTTTTAAGCTCAGTATCTAGTAAATTTAAGTATAGTTTTTTACAGATAATAGAATAGTTACCTGATCCTTTATCTACCGGTGTTATTATGAATTTATTTTGTAAGTCTTTTATAGTTAGCACTATTGCCTTATAGTAATCAGCGTTTTTTCCAGGAAATGGGAGATTTTCATTTATAAAAATTTTAAAGTCATTGTAAAGTTTCCATTTCTATTCTGTGAAGTGGTAAATTGGGGTATTAAATTTAGTGGAAGTCAAAATACAAAAATTATAGATGTCTTCGAGGAAACTTTTAAGTATAAAACTTTTTTTTAATATTATAAATAGGTCTGAATTTAGTATACCTTTATACATTAATTCCCTTAATTGTTCATTATCAATAATTCCAAGATTGCCAGTTGCAATATATCCTAGACTATCATTTAAATAAGGCCTATAATTTATATCGTTGCAAAAGCATTCACAGTTATCCCTATATAAATTAACCTTACTGCAAAAATGATTATAATTAAATATTTTTCTACCCAATGGTATATCATATTTAAAGCATTTTTTTATAGTATGAAATTTTATGGGAAAAATATTCATTAAATTATTTATAATTTTATTGAAATTAAATTTATCAAAGATTGGGTGCTTAAATCCTATTTTCATGTAAATTAAATTATCATTACTAATAGTTTTTTTCATATTAATTTTAGAAAGTCGAGCTTTGTAAATATCATGTAGTAAAAGTAGAAAATGAGGATTAAGAGAGTCTAGTGTTGTGAAAAAATTTTTAAATTTGAGACAAGTTTTGTCATTCAAAGAAAAAATAAATTTTTTTAAGGGTTTAAAGTTAAAACTCCCAAAAAATTTTTTTCTAAAGTTTTTAGATATTTTGTAATGTCTGCAAATTGTTTATTGCTTTCAGCGTTTTTTAATTTTTTATTAATACCGCTACCCCTACAACTTCTATTCGTTTTGATTCTTGAAGTGTGGAATAAAGTTATGTGTTACAGTTACCTAAATTAACTTGTGAATTTTGAAATAAATCATTTAAACCATAAGGAGCAAATGTTTTATATTTTAAGATGTAAATATTTTCTTTAGCCAGTCGTAATTCAGTATTGTTTATAATTTCAAGTATAGTAATAATTGCATTATTAAAGCCATGTAATGAGAAATGATTGAATTCTAAGTTAAAAGGGGAATGGGAGTTATAATTTTTAATATTAGAGCGGTGTAGATTAATACGTAAGTTCAAGGAGTTACTGGTTTGACCTATATAACCCATACCACAAAGGCTACATTTTAAATAGTAAATGACATTTGAGGCTTTACATGCAGGCAAAGCAGAGTCGTAGGAGCTAGAATCATCCATTATGGTGGAACTATTCAGTTGAGGGCAAGTTTTACAACGTTTATCTCTACATTTATAAAATTTAAGTTTATTCGAAGTTTCGAAATTGTTATCAATAGGGTAACTTGATTTCGATCCATGGGGGTTCCCCAAAACCCCCATGTACCGAGCACAGGACTTACCATATGAAAGGAAGTCCTTGCCAGGAGCTAAATTATTAGTTGTACTTTTCATAAGGTTAAAAAAACATGCTGACAGACGAGTGCGCAAAACCTGCAACTAACTCTGATAGGGAAATAATAATAATAAAAAAAACAATCAAACTTACAAAATATACAAAACATTAAAACGTAAAATAATAGAAATGTAGACCAGCAAAATGCCAAAAGATCAAAATATTAGAAATGCAGACCAGCAAAATGCCAAAAGATCAAAAAGCAGACAAGTAAAAAGCCAAAAAATTGGGGGTAAAAAATAGTTAAGCAGAAGGCAGAACTGTCCATGTATGCGCGCTAAAGCTGCAGACACAACATGGATAGTAAAATAATTCAAAATTACAAACTAAAATAAAGAGAAATCCAAAAAATTTTAAAATTAAGAAATTTAAGAAAATTTTGAAAAAAAAAATGATGAAGTGTTGGTGGATCAGGGCGTACATGGACAGTTCTGCCTTCTGGATTCTGCTTAACTACTTTTTACCCTCAATTTTTTGGCTTTTTACTTGTCTGCTTTTTGATCTTTTGGCATTTTGCTGGTCTGCATTTCTAATATTTTGATCTTTTGGCATTTTGCTGGTCTACTTTTCTATTATTTTACTTTTTAATGTTTTGTATATTTTGTAAGTTTGATTGTTTTTTTATTATTATTATTTCCCTATCAGAGTTAGTTGCAGGTTTTGCGCACTCGTCTGTCAGCATGTTTTTTTACCTTATGTACCTTATGAAAAATACAACTAATAATTTAGCTCCTGGCAAGAAGGACTTCCTTTCATGTGGTAAGTCCTGTGTCCTCGGTACATGGGGGTTTTGGGGAACCCCCATGGATCGAAATCAAGTTATTCTATTGATAACAATTTCGAATCTTCGAATAAACTTAAATTTTATAAATGTAGAGATAGACGTTGTAAAACTTGCCCTCAACTGAATAGTTCCACCATAATGGAAGTATATGGAAAATGCCGGTTCTGAAACAGGCGGTGCCGGAAGTGACGTCACGCGGAGTTGAGTTGTTTTCTCCTGCTAACGTAAGTGACGTCATGAAACTGGAAGTGGAGTTGAGTTGTTTTCTCATGCTACCGGAAGTGACGTCATAAACCGGAAGTTGAGTTGGTCTCCCCTGTTACAGGAAGTGACATCATAAACCGGAAGTTGAGTTTAGATGTTTTCTCCTGCTTCTAAAATGACGTCATGTACCGAAGTCAAGTTTAGTTGTTTTCTACTTAGTTTTTTAGGGATCTGGCAACAGAAATATTTATCTTTAGCAGAATGGCAACGAATTTATCATAGGAAATGCATGTTATGAGCAAATTGCGGTGCTGTAAGTGACGTCACAGCGCGGGATGTTTAGCTGGTTAAGGGCTTCTTGACTACGAAGTGCGGTGCCTTGTGTGACGTCAGACTCAGTATACGAGAAAGGACTCGTTCTTACATGTCTGATCATATTCTCAATGCTGCTATGACGTCACAGTCTGGCGTGTTCGACAAATTGCGGTGCCTTGTGTGACGTCATGACTTAGTGATACTTTCGGTACCCGTGGGGCCATCTGGCGATCACTTTTAAAATGAAAAGAGACAATTGTTTAATTTTATATAGAGAAAAATTATCTACTTTTTCAGGACTTGAACGCGTGACAAAAGATACTCGTCTCCGAGTATTTGATCAACTAAACCACTCGGCCACGAATATCTACCGATCTTAGCTATATAAATGTATTAGTTTTCCACAGAACAATCAGTCATGGAAGAGGTGAAGAAAGTATTCAACGACGTTGCTCATCCTGCTGGATTGGGAAATGTTCAAACTTTAAAGAAATTTTTTAAAGATGTCCCTTCTAAAGACATAAGGTCTATGCTTCAAAAAGAACGTGCATGTACTTTACATAAACCAATTAGAAAAGTATTTCCCCGTAACCGCGTTTACGTTTCAGGTGCGCAAGTGCAGTATCAAGCCGATCTAGTTGACTTAAGAAGTCTTTCCAAATTCAACCAAGGATATTGCTATTTGTTAACTGTGATTGACGTATTTTCGAAATATGCATGGGCTATACCTTTGAAATATAAAACTGGTAAAAGTATAGTGGAAGCTTTTAAAATTATATTTAAGGAACGCAAACCTTTAAAATTGCAAAGTGATCGCGGTTCAGAATTTTTGAATACACGATTTCAGTCCTTTTTAAAATCTCAGGGAGTTCACTTCTTTTCTACATTTAATGAGACAAAAGCAAGCGTTGTTGAGCGTTACAATCGCACACTTAAAACCCGTATGTGGCGATATTTTACTCATGCTAACACTTTCAATTACATTAATGTTTTGAAAAAGCTGGTTCACAGCTACAACAATACCGTTCACTCGAGCATCGGTAGAAAACCATCTAGCGTAAATATTGATAATGAAAATGAAGTCCGTAAAAAACTTTATGGGGATGCACTTCAGATGCGTAAGAAACCTATTTTCAAATTTAAGGTGGGAGATATTGTAAGAGTTTCAAAGCAGAAAATAACGTTCGAAAAATGATATGAAAGTAATTGGTCAGAAGAATTATTTGTAATACGCGAATTAGTGTCCAACCCTATACCCGTGTATAAAATTAAGGATTTGTTACATGAAGACATTCAAGGTACATTTTATGCTGAAGAATTGCAACAAGTAGCGAACAGTGAAAAATTTCCAGTGGATAAAGTTCTGAAGAAGAGGAAGAGGAAAAACGTGGTAGAGTACTTCGTAAAGATTAAGGGGGATATTCGAATAAATTTGATTATTGGATACCTTCCAGAAATTTGTTTTCCCTATAAAAGACGTGTGAGAGTAAGAAAGCAATCATTTGTATAAAGAAAAATGAGTTTCTATATAACTCTTCCTAGTGACGGAAGCATTGATGTTTTCACTGATAATGCTCTGTCTCATTACATAACGAGACTTCCGAAGAATTTTGAACTGTCAGGAGAATGGGAATGCGGCATAGTTGAATTGATCTATCCAAAAATGTGGAATAATGTTACTCACGGTAACAATAAATATGAGTATGATTTAGGTTCTGGTGGGGGGGGGGGTATTTCAATTAACGTCACACTGGAGCAACACAATTAGGTTCTGGTGGAAAAATGAACTACAGTATTCCATGCGGTTATTATGAAACACCGCAAGACATTATAAACGCTTTTGAAAAACGCATTCAAATACAAATGAATTACAATAAACATAATAAGAAGGAAAATAATGTTTCTGAAACCTTAGGCATTGAGAGTCCTTATATAGCTGATCCTAATGTTGACTTACAATTGCTGTACGTGTATACCGATATAATTGAGTCTCAAGTGGTCGGTGGTGTCGTTGCTCCCCTATTACGCATCGTTACAGTTCGAGGTATGGACGGTCAGATGGTACACGAATTATTCGATAGACCTCATTACTATTCGATTTCTAGAAAAAATTTTCAGACCATCGAAATAGTTATAAAGACTCACACGGGACGATACGTGTCATTTGAACGTGGGAAAGTGATCGTGAAACTACACTTTAGACTGAAGCACTTATAAACCATGTATCAACCATATCATTGCTGCACTCGTTCTTACGAGGAATACTATTCAAATCAAGCTGGAAATGGTTTATCTTTCTACAAGGGAGTTTCTTTACAAAGAGGTAACGGTATTGGAGGTATTTTTAGAAGTATGTACCGAGAATGATTCTGCCGTTATTCAAATCTGGTGCAAAGGCTTTTGGAAAACAGGCCTTCAAGACTGGGGTGGATATTGCCAACGACTACGTACAAGGGAAAAATCTGAAGGCGTCAGCAAAAGAAAGAGCAAAAGAGGCAGCAAGCGTTCTATCTGATAAAGCAGCAACCAAAGTGAAATCGATGGTTGGACATAAAAGGAAACGTCTTACTAAGAAACGCTTCATTCGAAAGAAATCTCGCAAGCAGAGCACGTCAGATATTTTCGACTAGCCATAACATGGCTCTAATACGTAATGATTCCTATCCCTCAGTAAAGAGCGAGCTTGATTTGTTTTTAACTCCTCCGACACAAACATCAATAGAAAAAGGACAATGGTTGGAATACTACCCAATTGCAAATATACAAGATGAGTCACCCATAGAATTTAATATTTCGGGGAGCGGCGAGGAATACATTGATTTATCAGCCACACAGCTTTATTTAAAAGTCCGCATTTTAAAGAACGGCGCCGACGTACCCGATACTGAACCTGTAGGCCCTATAAATTTGTTCTTGCATTCCCTGTTTTCTCAAGTAGATGTGAGTTTGAATGATCGTCTGATTTCATCGTCCAGTAATACGTATCCATACAGAGCTTACATCGAAACTTTGCTAAATTACGGTTCGGATTACAAGAAAAGTTTTCTCACCTCGGAAGGTTTTTATAAAGACACTGCCGATCATATTGGGGAAAATGATCCATCGAAAGGAAACGAAGGTTTAAAGAAAAGGACATCAATGACTGCCAAAAGCAAAGTTTTAGATATGATTGGAAACTTGCATTGCGATATATTCCACCAAGATAGACTTTTACTGAACTTGGTGGATTTGAAGATTAGACTGATACGAAACAAGCCGGAATTCTGTCTGATGGCTTTGCAGAAAGCAAATTACAGCATCAGTATTGATCATGCTTCTATTTTTATAAGGAAACAAAAATTGTCCCCAGGTGTTCTATTAGGACATGCAAAGGCTCTTGAGAAATCAAACGCTAAATATCCCATTGATCGAATTTTATGTAAAATGTACGCCGTCTCAGGTGGAAGTTATAGTTTCCAGCAGGATAATGTTTTTCTTGGTGCTATGCCAAATAAACTAATTATCGCCACCATAGACAATGAAGCTTTCAATGGAAATTTTGAGAAGAACCCTTTGGAATTCAAACACTATGATTTAAACTTCATAGGTGTATGTGGATGGAAATCCATTCGCTTTCAAACCTATCACACCGGATTTTTCTAGCGATCAATATATAAGAGCATATAACAGTCTACTATTAGGAAGTGGAAAATTGATATCAGACAAAGGAATATACATAAATAGGGATGAGTTTGCAAAAGGATATTCATTATATTCTTTCGACTTGACTCCAGATCTTTGCGATGGAAACCACCTTAATTTGATACAACAAGGAAATTTACACATAGAATTGAAATTCGCATCTGCTCTACCAAAGACCATTTCAGTGTTGGTATATGCCGAATTTCAAAGTGTTATTGAAATAACCAAGTCGCGCAATGTATTATGTGATTTTTCAATATGAATTCAATTCAAATAAATGTAATTCTGAAAAGAGATGCTTACACAAGACATTGTTTCATTGGCGTGTTTGCCTGTGATAATATTCCAATGCGATTGAATCATTATCCAGCAGCCATGGTTATTAACACAGATCCTGCTCACGAAGAAGGTACTCACTGGTTAGCAGTTTTTCTGAGATCGTCGAAAAATATAGAATTCTTTGACTCCTTTGGACGTTCCCCTCAAGTTTTCAACAATTACATCCGCTATTATTTAAAAAAATTTTCCAATGTGACGTACAACGATTTCCCGCTGCAAAACTTCAGAACAGCTGTTTGTGGACAATACTGCATATATTACCTTAAACAGCGATGTAGAAATAATTCTTTTAAGCAAATTCTATCTAAGTTTGGACATGATTCAATGAATAATGATATTATTATGTATAATTATGTTAAAAGAAACCATAATGTATATGTGAAATTGTTTCAATAAAAAAATATTATAAATTAGATGAAATGACTGCTTTCTTCATTTGACACAATGAATCCTTTAGAGCTACGACATCCTTTTACTGCTCTAGTTTCAGGCCCGACTTCATGTGGAAAGTCATACTTTTAAAAAAAACTTCTCGAACACCGAACAGAGGTGATTCATGCAAATATCAACAAAGTTGTATGGTTTTACGGTATCTATCAGGATTTGTATGAGAAGATAACAAATGTGACCTTTGTGGAGGGATTTCCAGAGAATTTTAAAAACTATTTGGATGGAAATACACTCTTCATTATCGATGATCTAATGGTTGAATGCGGAAACGATAAACGTTTAACAAATTTGTATACTAAAGGCTCACATCATCTCAATCTATCAATCATCACAGTGACGCAAAATAGTTTTCATAAAGGTAAAGAGTTCAGAGAAGTATCGCTAAACAGCCATTATATGTTTTTATTCAAGTCACGTAGAGATATCAATCAAATTACGCATCTTGGAAGACAATTGTATCCTCATAATACAAAATTTTTCATGGAGGCTTTTCAAGACGCAACAATGAGACCTTATAGTTATTTATTGATTGATATAAAACCTGGTACCGAGGAATCCACGCGTTTGCGAACCAACATATTACCAGGAGAAACAAAGTATGTTTATCAACCACGACATTAGCTGTATTAATTTAGTTTGAGGTATGCCACCGAATAAGAAAGACGTTCAAAAACTGCTGGCCATTAATGCAAGCAAACCTGAATTGAGGAAATCCTTGATAAGGAAAGTTCCGAAATCAACTTTGAAATGCATCTGTGAATATTGTTTAAATCTTATAAAAGGCAATGTGCCTTTAAGACCAGCTCAAAAAGCTCGATTCCGTTAATACAAAACAACCTTCAGAAAATTGGCTGATAAAAAAAACACCGTTGTATGTGAAGCGCAAAAGGAGGGTTTTAGTGCAAAAAGGAGGGTTTTTAAATTTGCTGATTCCAGCCGCATTGAGTGTTTTAACAAGTCTTATTGCTAAGTATGCGAAAAGATTTGTTCTGGTACCTCATGATCAACTTTCAAAACATGTACCTACCGAAGAAAACTTATCGGATCTGGACAAAGAAATGTCTGCAATACTGAAACGCATGCTTTCTGACGATGAAAAAGTGAAGCTTTACCATCAAGTTCTTCAAAAGCGTATTCATGCGTTACCACCGAGATAACAAGGCCAGACCGCTGTGACGTTTCAATCACGTGACTCGCTTACTAGTAGTCATAACAAACATCGCCGCATGGTCGGCTACTTGTGGATTACCTTTAATGTAGCGTAAGAAATTAGGGTTTTTTATACTATTTTACCGGAAAGTAAGTACAGCTGCAGTTATATATTGTTATATAACATTTGTGGAACATTACAGTGTCCAGGTGTTAAAGGCTTTCGTCAAACAACACGTTTAACGTGTGTCCAGACCGATTTCTTTAGGCTTACCACGAGGTTATCCAAAATGCCTTTTAGATGCTGTGTACCTTCTTGCTCTGGAAATTATGGATATGGTGATGCACCAAAAGTGGCGGTTTTCTCCTTTCCAGAGGATGAAAATATTAGAAAAAGATGGCTCAGGGCGATTCCACGAGCCGACTTTACACCATCAAAACGCAGCAAAGTCTGCGAACTTCATTTTCAAAACGATGATATCGTCCGGAATGTATCCAAATTCAACAAAAAAACTGGTGAGTGTTCTACCTTTTCCATGAAACGTCTCCGCTTAAAAGTTGGTGCTATACCAAGTATATTTCCGAATTGCCCTAAATATCTCTCGAAAACTTGTCCCACAGTTCGTAAAAGCAGGGAAGATAAAATTCGTGAAACTGAGGAATCCAATTTATTGAGAGCTATCAACGAAAGCAAATCTGAGTTCATTGCTCATCATGAATCTATTTCTTTTCAAAATTTTAATAGGCTATTAGAAATTCTGGATTCATTACCTCATAAACAAAATTGGTTTAAACTAATTGAGGAGTCAAAAGTTACTTTTTTCAAAATTTGTTTTAATCCAGGACCTACAACAAATTACACTGTTGTAATACATTCAAATCTGAAAATGGAAACATATTTATATGGCCAAGAAATTTCTGTAGATAACAATCAAATCAAAACACCCTGCCACGTTAATAATTTGGAAGTTATTGAAAATTGTTTGAATTTTATAAATGAAATATCAATGAAAAATTCTTCAGCCAACTATGATAATAGCTTCAAACAAATTATACATCATTTAAGAAATGTCTTGGTTGAAGTAGAGTGTGATGACCTTGATAAACGTGCTTCTCTCAATTTTCTTTCACAACAGTTAAATTTTCTTGTTACTCCAAAAGAGAGATATCGTTATTCTGCAAATACACTGCTGGCCACCCAAATTGCAACATCAAGAAAGACAAGAGATATCACAACAAAATTTATTTTGTAGATAACATGTTGACCAAGTATCAAATGATTAAATTTATAGACTTCTGTGAAGTGTGGTTCCTTCCAAAATCAGTAGCCAGAGTAGCCGCCATTGTTGGAGATCACCGCTGCCACACGCCTCGGCATTGATTCAAAGAGACTTTGGATGTGTTCTTGGGGTACAGCAGACCAAGCAGCTTCCACACGTTGCCAAAGTTGATCTGGTGTGGCAGCTGGGGATGTATTCTGGGTCAATCGTTGAGCAACCATGGACCACATGTTTTCTATCGGCGAAAGATCCGGAGAGCGAGCTGGCCAGGGAAGCAATTCAATCTGGCGATTGACGAAGAACCCTTGGACAATGCGTGCCACGTGTGGTCGCGCATTATCCTGTTGAAATATGGCTGTGGGCAAGCCCTGAAGGTAAGGAAGGACAACTGGCTCCAACACCTCGGAGATGTAGCGCTGGCTGTTTAAAGTACCGGCAATGCGTACTAGAGGAGTGCGAGAGTGATATCCAATACCGCCCCATACCATAATACCCGGTGCAGGACCAGTGTGGCGGTGCATAACGCAGCTGTTCAGCATCCTCTCTCCACGGTGTCTCCAGACTCGAATCCGACCATCGTGGTGTTGCAGACAGAAGCGTGACTCGTCAGTAAAGACAATTTCATTCCATTCTGCCGTCCACATCCTTCTTTCATCGCACCATTGGCGGCGGAAACGTCTGTGGTTCTGCGTCAAGGGTAGACGAAGCAATGGACGTCTTGCGGACAGACCACTCTGCTGTAAACGGCGTCGAATGGTACGCGCAGACACTGGATGATGCGGTACAGACTGAATGTGCTGTGCTATGGTTCGTGATGTGGCTGAGCGATCCGTCACTGCCATACGCACAATATGCCTGTCATCACGTGAAGTGGTGCACTGAGGTGGATGCGATCGAACACGTCGGTCCGTCGTACCCTCCTGCATCCAACGATCACATATCCGCATTACAGTTGTTTGGTTTCGTCCAACACGACTACCGATTTCCCTGAAAGATAATCCACAATCTCGGTAGGCCACTATCCTTCCTCTGTCGAACTCGGATACTTGATCAAAAGATGATCGCTGTTTTCTACGAGGCATAATTGATCGTCTTTTTGAAAAAACCACAAGAAAAACACAATTGCCGTACTTGAAATCGTCGAAATCTCCAAGCCTTAAATAGCGCTTTGAAGTGGCGCCACAGGCGCGTGTGATGTGCGTCTGCGCTGAAATTCTAATCATTTGCATATCTCACCTCCGCTAATGCATGTTGTAAATTTCATATTATTTGCATGCTTCCTTCAGGGTGTTGCATTTACGGTGGCCAGCAGTGTACAATGATTTTTTCATCCGTTATGCACTCAATAAACTCACATGCATACAAATATTTACGGCACTACAGTTCGCTAATTTTACCTCATCCATCAAAAATAAAAACTGTTTGTAATAAATTTTTAACCGATCCAACCGATGAAGATAGAAAATTGTTTCTCGCGTACGCACGTTCTCTTTTCAGACTTTTAGAAGAGCATGAGAAAAATGTCATACTGCTTATGGATGAAATTCATGTTCAACCTTATTTGGACTTCAAAGGTGGAAATATTGTAGGGAATGCATTTAACGGCAATTCTTTGGCTACATCCGCTTACGCATTCATGCTATCCAGTGTCACATCGAAGTTAAAGGAAGTTATTCATATATTTCCAACTTCAACCATCAGCAGTGACATTCTTTTTGATTGTATTCGAACAACTGTCACTAAATTAGAAGAGATAGGCTACAAAGTATTTTGTATTATCAGTGATAACAATGCACTCAATGGCAAAGCTATGAGGAATTTTTCACCGAAAAACCAATCAAGCGTAGTTTATCCACATCCATGTGACAACACACGCCCTATTTTCTTCTTGTACGACTCTGTTCATTTACTAAAATGTATAAAAAATAATTGGTTGAAGATCTTAACCTTCCCAGACTTCGAGACAGGTGAGAAAAAAATTGCAAATTTCAATTCCTTAATATTGTTACATCAATTGGAGCATGATAAATTATTGAAATTTGGGTATTCTTTATCACTGAAAGCATTATTTCCAACTACTTTTGAACGTCAGTCTATCTTTAAAAGTTTTCAATCCGTTTGTGAAAGAGGCCCTATTGAAATTTGGAACGAAAATAGAAAATTCTGAAGAAACAGCTGAATTCATAGATATTGTATCAACCTGGTGGAAAATTGTCAATGTGAAAACACCATTGAAAGGACAGCGACTTAAAGATAATTTCCAAACCCCTCTACTCGAGAATCCAGATGACCCTAAATTGTTATTTTTGCGGAAAATGATTCTCTGGCTTGATACTTGGAAATCCTGTGATTTTCCTCATAAACTTTCACCCCAAACCCATACCGCTCTTTCTCACACAATTCATGGAATGTTGGAAATTACGCAATATTGTTTACAAGAACTTAAAATGAATTATGTTTTGTTAGGAAAATTTCAAACAGATCCTTTGGAATATCGGTTTGGAAAATATAGACAATTATCAGGTGGTCAGTACAACATATCGATCAGGCAATTATACGAATCGGAGAAAAAATTAAGAATTCAATCTCTTTTGACCTTGTCATCACAAACTTTTGGAAATATACCCATAACCAGTTTTTCAGAAAACTTAGATTGTTCTTATGAAGAACAAAAACAGTGGGACAACTCATTTAATCCGGACATACATCTCGAAGTAAGTGATTTTCAACAAGTTGAACATGAAATGTCAGTGATAACTTATTTGGCAGGCTATTGTTGTTATAAAATTTTAAGAAACATAAAGTGTGAACTGTGTAAAACAGGGTTGGTGTATGATGAGCAAATGGTTGTTGAGGAAAATTATGATTTAATTAAAAATTTGAATCGAGGTGGTTTATCGTTTCCAAAAGATGGTGCTGTTCGTGTGGTTTTAATTAATTATATATTGTTCAACAAACTACTTAAATATTACGAGGATGAGTTTCTGAGCATTCATTACAAAAGAGATTTTATAATAAATTTTGTTTTTAAATACTGGCAGCTGCATGAATCAGAACATTACAAATTCAATACATGTGCAAATCATAAGCATGAAACCATTTTAAAATTCATTATTAATAGCACAACAAACACTCTATTGAAAAATTATTGTGAAAAATCCAACGATAGATTGGGCAAAAATAAAAAAAGGAAGCTGGATACTGTTTCTAATAAATAATTTTATTTTTATATGTATTTTTGACATTTTTTATAATGGTTTGCTTTGAAATTTCGTTTTCCATTTTACAAAAAAATCGAATGGGGTGCGACTGAGGGTTCAGTTCACGACTGGCAGCCCCGTTTAAACAGGAAACCCTCATTTACAATCTGTTTATAAGAATAAATTTATTCAACTTATGTACAGTTTTTTGTAGTACATCTGTTATTTCTGATGTTATATTGACATTTTTGAGGTTAAAGTAATGTTGACTGGTGATTATGTTGGAAATGTATGAGAGCAGAAAACTATAGCTTGTTATGAGACTCTCCTCCAGATAGGTAACATACTACATAAATCGTATTTTACAGTTCAATTGCTTTGATTTCCCATTTTTACAGATTTAATGATGAAGAAAACATTAATTGGATTTCTTTAGACTATGAGAAAGGGTTTTCTTTTCTTTTTGATTTATGGTCGCATTTGAGAAACTATGATATTGAGCGGTATTAAGCTTGATTGACTGTATTTTAGCGATTTTAGTTAATAAAAGTCATAAGCGAGTTTTTCACTATTTTTAATTGAATTTACGATATAATTTTGGCTGGTTTTTTAATAAGTTAGTGCTTTTACTATTTACGCACACTCTCTGTTATCGTTTGTAAATAAGGAAGAAAGACGCGAGGGTGTGGAAGTTTCATTCTGAGATTATCATAGTTTTGACTAGGGAAAAACCATATTTACAAACTGCTATAATAATTTGCAATAACGTATAACAATATTTTCCTGTGGTCTCGACGTATATAGAATATATTATGTATCGTTGTAGACGGATTTCACTGTATTAAGCTTTGAATATTCCAATACGGCTGTGGTCGTTCGTATCGCACGTATGACTACTAGGGAGACGCCATGACGGCAGCGGTCAGGCCTTGTTATCTCGGTGGTAACGATTCATGTTGAAACACATAATCCCTCTATTAAGAAACCTGTTGAAGAAATATACACAACTACTCCTGGTCAGAAACAGAGAGAAAGACTTCCGGTTCAGGAATCGTCCGAGGAAATCTCTATCAAAACGGAACCTTCAACTGAAATTCTTGATCAGCTGATATTAAATGCAGCGCCCAGAAATAAAAAGACTATGACTAGAAACATTTTATCATTTTTAAAACAGCACAAACACGTCATAAACTGGAATGAGAGAGGAGAAATCATTCACAATGGGACCCTAATTCCAAACTCTAACGTGATCGACTTGATTCAATCTGTTGTAAAGGATCCACCAGACAAAGAAGAAATAAATGGATTTTCTCAATTCTTTAACTCCATTCACGAATTGAATATTCCAAAAACCTTTATTAAAAATAATCGTGCATTTGCTAAAAATAAGCGTGTAACAAGATCTAATAATAAAATTAGGCCATGGATATCATATTAATAAAAGGAAAAAATTGTTATTTTTAGAGAATTACGTAGTCTTGTCTTTTCTTTTTTTCATTATATTCTGCTTTCTATGTGTTTATTGTCTACTGTTAGGAGCGTTCCTTTGAAGAAAATATAATTGTTAAAGTGTACATAGATCTTATTTCGAATGGGAGGGGGGATCTAGTTGTTACATTGATATGCTTTGCGTTGATATGCATGTGAATCATTAGTGTCTAAGAGCGGTGCTGCGGAGTCCTAACCCAAGCGATGCTGCGGAGGGAGGGAGCGGGGGGGAAACTCTGAGCGAGATTAGTTGCTAATCCGTCTTATCTCGAATTCAGTTCTAGACATATAAGCTGAAATCCACGCACATCTAACCATTCTGAGCTGTGTCTCTCGTCTCGATTTGCTTCAAACTGATTTGCTCCCTAGTTCTAGGCGTGTTATTCAGTTCATGGACTATTTTTTTAGTTGAATTGCATACCATTTAGCAATTTTGTATTCGTGAGAGTTCATCTACTTTGAATTGGTGTAAAAATGATTTCCTGTGAAGTTTGTGGAGTTTCTTTTACTGCCAAGAAAAGCCTTTTACGTCATAATAGAGCTAAGCATAGCGGCATAGCTTCATTCAAATGTAACGATTGCAATGCAGTGTTTAATCGGAAGGATATTTTGTTGCGTCATGAAAGAATTCACAGCAAGCAACCTGTTATTGCAAAGTCAAGAAAGCGTACAAGTATTACCAGTGAACAAGGGTCCGCAGTGAAAATACCTCGTCGGAAATCAAACCTTCTACAAACTGAGCGTGCATTCGAGGATCTAATGGAAACTTTCCGTCTGGACAACTCCGCCGGCTTCTTGGACATTCGACGATTTCTGATTTCACTGGAATCGGAAGTGTGCGACCATCTGATAGATGTTCTGCCCAACAGCGAAGTCAAAGTTAATTTTCGTCTGTTTTGTAATTATCAAAAAACTGTGGAAGGTGGTTTCATCGAAGAAACAAAAAACTTCAAGACTCGCAATCAAGTAGTGCTTCAAACCACTGATTTGTGCAATTTTTATGAGAGTGCTTCTGACCAATTGTGTTGAGAAGCATCGGAGTTCGAGCAAAAAGAGTCCGGATGGCGTCTCGTCGAAATTTTGTACTTGGAACTCAGAAACAATCGCAACAATCCCTTAAGGGGAACTTCATATATACCTCTACCTACCACCATACGGCAAAAACAGGCTGTAGTGAATGTAAAGAACGAGGACACGATGTGTTTCAAATGGGCTGTTTTATCAGCTCTTCATCCAGCTACAGAAAATGCCTATAGAGACACTCACTATGAACATGGTGATTCTTTGGATTTTACAGGAATACAGTTTCCTGTAAGTCTCAATGATATATCAAAGTTTGAGGAGCTTAATGATATATCAATAAATGTGTTTGGCTACAACCATAAATTTAAAATTTTCCCATTACACATTAGTAAATTAGATGGTTCCATCCATATTGACTTGTTATATATGAAAACTCAAGCTAGTGCGCACTACGCATGGATAAAAATCTTTCACGGTTAATATTGTAACGTCTTGATTCACGGGTAGCTAGACTAGTTACCATTGAAAATATCCGATTCTGGACTAAATTGGTTTATTTTACAATTTGTACAAAAAGTCGGAAAATGAATGTAAAGTTCATTAATATTAGTTCCTTGGAAGGTCCAAAGTTCTATCGAGGCGCTTAGGGCTGCTGGCGAGCCTCACAATTTCGCTCGGGGAAGTCTAACGCACGGCTATGGGTGAGCCTATTCTCAACACAAAATTACTCGAGTGAGTACAGAGTTCCAAGGCAGGAAATCTCAGTCTTTCTGGACAGGATCACTACTAGGATGAACAGTTACACGGATCTCTAGGAGGGTTCTCCTTTACGGCTACGGTCGAGCCTTTCTCACTAAAATACTCCGGCGAGTATAGGATCCCAAGGTGGGATGAATGCACAACAGTGAACGGATATTCACCAAGCTCCAAAAACGGTCTCTGTTGACCGCTTCTCTCCAAGCTCTCTGATCCTCTGTGATCCTCTGTCTCCGTCTCTCCTCTCGTGATCTCTCTCTCGTCCTCTGCCTCCGTCTCTCTCTCTCTGATGATATCTCCAAAAACTCTATATGTTGGGTGCTTATCGACTCCTCCTTTCCATTTCTGATCCGCCTTTTAGTCGGTGCTGGATTGGGTGTTGAAGATTTCTCACGTTCTTGATTGGCTGTCTCACGTTGGTCTTTCCCCTCAACTTTTACGACAGACTTCGGCGGACTTGAAAGGGTCCATCAAACCCTGTCGGAAACTCATCATCATTTATATCAATCTTCTTGGTCTCGAAATGTCGAAGAGAGCGACAGAAAGGCGCCTGCCCTTTGTTTTGAAACCACAGCGATTTCCGACCCCTGCTGGCTGGCTGTCGTTAAGAAATCATTAAGAAGATGTTTTCGGGTGGTCGTTATGGAGTGTGGGCTTTTCCTCTCGACACCTGAGTCAACAAGACTTTTCATTTTCCCACGCTGGCGTGGTGATCGTTTCTCTAGCCGCCGTTACAGAATTCCTCCCCCCATAGAGAGATTTTGCGATGTGTTAGAGAGCAAAATCTAAAAGGAAGGGGTTAGACATACAGGAGGTCTTGACCATACTTCAGAGGCAGCTATAACTAATAGTTTTAACCTTCCAACATTTTACAATCTTATTCAATTATTTAAATTACAAACACAAGCATCATTTGTATTTACATTTTACATAGATCACAATTTATACACTATTAAATATTTACAATCAATTTTCATTTGAAGTGTCAAATGTTATTTACGACTTAAGCAATCAGCGTGCTTATTGTCTTTCCCTGCTCTGTGGACTATTGTACAGTTAAATTTTAGACTCCAGAACAAGATTGGCTGTTCATTTTTGTGTAGTCCTAATTGAGCTATGATAATCCCGATCTCTTTATCAGATGCATCTGTTTGCAAGATAAATTCCCTGCTATAGTCTGGGGGATAAAGTACGGGTTTCTCGGTGATTTCTACTTTTAGCCTATGGAATTCGTGCTTATACTCCGGTATCAGCTCTATCGCTTCCTTTCTAAAAGTTCTGCGTACGGCATCTTTATCGTACCATGTTTTCCCTTCGTTTCGTATGTCTGAAACTCGTTCATAGTCCAATTCAGGACAACGCTTCAAACCATTTAATTCTAACATGCACTCAGTCACGACATTTTCTTCCTTCTCCGGTTCTACCCAATGTTCAAAAAGTAAGGTTTCGGGAGTTCGAAGATTATTTCTGCGTACGAGTTTAGTCGTGATTAATTTTGTGGACTCATGAGTCACCGTCCTTAATGCTAAGGGAGCTGCAGGTAGATTTTTCTCCCAATCTAATCCCGATTTCAAACATAAAACCTTCGATAATCTTTTCACAGGACTATGCCACCTCTCTACTGGGTTACTTTGTGGGTGTCTTACAGAGCTGTGTGTAACCTTAATGCCAAATTTTTCAAAAAACGTGGTGGTCAAATTGCTCGTGAAACAAGTGCCTAAGTCACACTGTATTTCTCTGGGAAATCCCAATCTACTAAATATAATCATGAGAGACTCCACTATTGATTCTGAACTGATGTCGCGAACGGGTATCGCTTCAGGATATTTTGAGGCCATGCAGATAGCAGTTACTAAGTATCTATTATCCTTACTTGAATAAGGAAGGGGTCCTACTGTATCTACATTAATTTTCGAGAAGATCTCTTTAATCACCGGCACTAATTTTAATGGGGCTTTCTTCTTTTCCTTTGGTTTTCCCACTCTCTGGCACGGGTCACATGTTCTGACGTATTCTTCAGCATCCTTAATGCAGTTCGGCCAAAAATAATATCTCAATAGTTTATCTTTGGTTTTTGTCGAGTCTAAATGTGCGGCTACTTCTTCGTGGCATAACCTTAGAATTTCATCCCTCATTCTTGCGGGAATGACTAATTGTTTCCTTTCCTCACCTCGGTGATCTGCGGTTATCCTAAACAACAAATTTTTATCCACCCTATATTCCTGAGTTCGCTTTTCTTCCATTTTTTTCCACAGCGTACTCAATTCAGAGCATTCCTTTTGTGCGTTGGAAAACTCCTCGGGGGTTACTTTCAAAATCGCAATTGTATGCTTTTCAGCAGGGGGTAGATGAATGGGAAGCTCGCGCTCCTGGCTATTCGATTGAAGAGGTGGTTTTTCGCTAACGCAGTTGGGGGTTTTGAGTTTCTCCAAACTCCCTGATCTTTTGTTTCCCCTGTTTTGACTACGCGTAACGACAGCATTAACTAAATGTGGGTTTTTCTTTGCCTCCTCGAGCAATTCTTGGGTCGAGTTTCCCAGGAGATAATGGTTCAATTCTACCGTTTTATCCACTACCGCTGCTTTAGTGATTATCTTGCCGAATTTTTCACTTTCTAAACTAATTGTTGTTATCGGTAAACATCGGAAATGATTTTCCAGAGCCTGTTTCAACCAAACTGTTTCTCCGGTGTAATCATCTGGTCTTACTAAGTGGTTGGGAGCTACGTCCAAACTGGTTCCACTATCTCTCAATATCACGGTATTTATCCCATTAACTTTAGCCTCACTCAGATAAGGGGCAAACGAAGGTGCGAAATTCTCCTCCATTTTTAAATGATTCACGCGTTCGTGATTCGGGTTTCTCCTTAATTCCGGGCATTGCGGTCTCAGATGATCCGTCGAATGGCATATGTAACACGCCGGCGCTGTTCGCCGTTCAAATTCTCGCTTCCTCCACTTTTGCTCATTAGGATTTGGGTTCCTCCAATTCGAGCGTTCGCTCTTTTCTGGCTCAAATTTCCTCACTACTGCAGGTTTGTTTTCAGGTTTGGGCTTATCTGGGAAACGTTTTTCTGGGAACTTAGCTGTGAGAGGTCTTCTAACAGTGCGTCTAGCGGCTTCATATTGGTCTAATTTAAATACTAATTCTTCGGGGTCTACTATGGCTGCCCACTGATCTATGAAATGCTCCTTAATCTCAGGAGAAACTCTCCTCTTTATTTGATCCGTTAGCATTAGGTTTTTGAGGTCCTCAAAACTTTCCACTCCGACTCCATCTAGCCATCCCTCTAAGTAACTCCTTAATTCAAATATTAGATCTTTCCAGGGCGCTCCTGATCGTCTCTGATGCTGTGTAAATTTGGTTCGGAATGTTTCCGGATTTAATTTAAATCTATTTAGGAGGGTACTCTTAACATGATCGTAATCTTCTGATTTTTCAGGGGGCTCTCTCATGATAATTTCTGCAATATCCATCGGGAGTAGATAAAGAAGGTGAGTCACCCAATCAACCTCATCTATTCCCATCTTTTTCGCCTGTCTTTCAAACAAGGTGAGAAATAGGGCCATGTCTCCTTTTTCTGGGTCAAATTTCTGCATTACGGATTTCAAGTTTTTCGTTGGTCTAGAATTATCCGTTTGTGACGAACCTAAGCTATTTGTTTCAGCAGCTTGCGTAATTCTGAGTTTTTCTAACTCGAACATTCGAATTCGCTCTTCTCGCTCTTCCGCCTCCCTAGCATTTCTCTCGGCTATCTCCCGTTCCTCTCTAGCATTTCTCTCGGCTATCTCCCGTTCCTCTCTAGCCTGAGTGTCAGTTATCTCCCGTTCCTCTACTATAACCTGCAACTGAGCCTTCACCCATTCTTCGTCGTATTGTGGATGCTCTGATATCTTTGTGGTTATATCTAACACCCTATCATTAGGTCCTAGGTCGATACCTAACTCATAAGCGAGTTTCTGCAAATCTGCCTTACGTTGCCTTGCTAAAAATGCCATTTTAAAATTCTCCTGTCCCTTACACACAATTATACACACAATAATAAACTAATATATGTGACCAATACTTAAAACACAATGCAACACTATAAAACAATGTACCTTAAATTTCAAAACAATCTTAACTCAAATTTCACAAAATATACTAAGCGTAACTCTACACAGAATACTTCGATAACTTTTAGATTACAACAGTACTTAATTTCAATAAATGACTTTTACTCTAATTTCAAAGGAAAGTTCTTCCTGAATTGATAACACAATAGTTTTCTAAATTTTTCAAATCAAGCACTTTGCTAAATGTTGCAACCACTCAATTACACATACAATATAATTTCATTAAGACAATTTTAAATTCCTAGCACATTAATTTACTACAATTTTTGCCTCTAAAGTAAAATCAAGCCTTACCTGCTGTCGTGCTGCACAGGATCTCGTCACTTTCATCTACTTCAGATCAGGGTTATTGGTCGGTCACTTTCCACACAAAACTTGGTCTTCTATTTCTTTTTCGGGACTCGGCGTCTTCCGTAACTGTATTTCGGACCAGGCGTCCTTTTCTCCGGGACTGGATGTCGAACGAAGTCGCTACTTCTCCGGGACTGGATGTCGGTCGGTTCGATACTCCTTCAGAACTGGATGTCGAACGAAGTCGCTACTTCTCCGGGACTGGATGTCGGTCGGTTCGATACTCCTTCAGAACTGGATGTCGAACGAAGTCGCTACTTCTCCGGGACTGGATGTCGGTCGGTTCGATACTCCTTCAGAACTGGATGTTGAACGAAGTCAATCGGTTCCGCTACTTCAGGACTGGGCGTCGGTCGGTTCCGCTACTGCTTTACGACTGGGTGTCGATCGCTTCCGTTACTTCTTCACGACTGGGTGTCGATCCCACCGCTGCCACCAGAAAGTTAACTAGTCTGTAACGTCTTGATTCACGGGTAGCTAGACTAGTTACCATTGAAAATATCCGATTCTGGACTAAATTGGTTTATTTTACAATTTGTACAAAAAGTCGGAAAATGAATGTAAAGTTCATTAATATTAGTTCCTTGGAAGGTCCAAAGTTCTATCGAGGCGCTTAGGGCTGCTGGCGAGCCTCACAATTTCGCTCGGGGAAGTCTAACGCACGGCTACGGGTGAGCCTATTCTCAACACAAAATTACTCGAGTGAGTACAGAGTTCCAAGGCAGGAAATCTCAGTCTTTCTGGACAGGATCACTACTAGGATGAACAGTTACACGGATCTCTAGGAGGGTTCTCCTTTACGGCTACGGTCGAGCCTTTCTCACTAAAATACTCCGGCGAGTATAGGATCCCAAGGTGGGATGAATGCACAACAGTGAACGGATATTCACCAAGCTCCAAAAACGGTCTCTGTTGACCGCTTCTCTCCAAGCTCTCTGATCCTCTGTGATCCTCTGTCTCCGTCTCTCCTCTCGTGATCTCTCTCTCGTCCTCTGCCTCCGTCTCTCTCTCTGATGATATCTCCAAAAACTCTATATGTTGGGTGCTTATCGACTCCTCCTTTCCATTTCTGATCCGCCTTTTAGTCGGTGCTGGATTGGGTGTTGAAGATTTCTCACGTTCTTGATTGGCTGTCTCACGTTGGTCTTTCCCCTCAACTTTTACGACAGACTTCGGCGGACTTGAAAGGGTCCATCAAACCCTGTCGGAAACTCATCATCATTTATATCAATCTTCTTGGTCTCGAAATGTCGAAGAGAGCGACAGAAAGGCGCCTGCCCTTTGTTTTGAAACCACAGCGATTTCCGACCCCTGCTGGCTGGCTGTTGTTAAGAAATCATTAAGATGTTTTCGGGTGGTCGTTATGGAGTGTGGGCTTTTCCTCTCGACACTTGAGTCAACAAGACTTTTCATTTTCCCACGCTGGCGTGGTGATCGTTTCTCTAGCCGCCGTTACAATATCCTCACAAATATCAGGGAGTGAAAAGAAAAAGTATATTTGTAGACGATGTCTAAACTCATTCGGTGCACCTGAGCTTTTAACTAAACATGAAGTTTTATGTTCCGAGCATGATGTTGCTCGAGTAAAAATGCCTTCAGAAGATAGCTTCATTTCTTTTAAAAATATCAAACACCAACAAAAAATTCCTTTTGTTATTGTAGCAGATTTTGAAGCAGTAACTGAACGCATCGATGGGTGCCAGCCAAACCCTAGCGCGTCCTTCACCATGCAATATCAAAAGCATAAGTGTGTCTCATTTTCGTATTATATTATATATTCGCATGGAGCCTATAAGCCTCCTGTGGTGTATAGAGGAAGTGATGCGCCTCAAAAGTTCATGGAGATGATTATGGGAGAAGCTGAAGAGATTGAAAAAAACATACAAGAACATCGTGCCTATGGAGTATCTGACTGCCGAACGAAAATGTGAACATTTCAGCAAAACGAATTGTTATCTCTGTGGTGATAAATTTTCGGAAAAAAATCCGAAAGCATATGATCACGATCACATAACAGGAGCATACCGAGGGGCTGCGTGTAATACGTGCAATTTGAAATTGGCAAGGCCAAATTTTATTCCTGTTTTCCTTCACAACTTATCTGGATATGACTCACACTTCATTGTGAAGGAGCTTGGCTTAGATGAAAAAACCATACACATTATTGCTGAAAACGAAGAGAAATATATTCCCTTCAGCAAGCAGGTGGGGAAAATGAACTTACGGTTCCTAGATTCCTACCGCTTTATGGCGAGCAGTTTGGAATCCTTAGTTTACAATTTGAAAAAAGATGAATTCCATTATATGAAAACTGTTTTCCCCACTTCACAAGTTGATTTGCTCCTGAGGAAGGGCGTCTATCCATATGATTACATGGATGACATGTCAAAATTTAAGGAAACCAAACAAAGAAGCGTTTTACAGCCTCTTAAATGAATCTCACATAACTGACGAAGACTACCAGCATGCTCAACACGTCTGGAAAGAGTTTGGTATAAAGGTTATGGGCGATTATACAGATTTGTATGTAAAAACTGATGTCTTGTTGCTCGCCGATGTCCTCCAAGCCTTTCGAAAAAATTGTTTCCAAACGTATGGATTGGACATGGCGTGGTATTTTACGGCTCCCGGCCTCTTTTGATGCTATGTTAAAGTTTACAGGTGTCAAAATTGAGCTCCTCACGGACTACGAAAAGTTGCTTTTTGTAGAAAAGGGAATACGAGGCGGAGTTTCTCAATGCAGTCACCGATACGCTCGCTCCAACAATAAGTACATGGTCGATTATGAGGAAGGAAAACCTGAAAGTTATCTTCTTTACCTGGATGCCAATAATTTGTATGGATGGGCTATGAGCCAACCACTTCCACTGGATCAATTCGAGTGGATAGACATCTCATTCGATACATTATTGGTATAAGAGGACGATGGATTTGGGTATGTTTTAGAGGTGGATCATGATTATCCTATAGAACTCCACGATACTCACAATGATTATCCCTTAGCTCCAACAACCCAAGTTCCTCCCGGCTCAAAAGAAAAACGTCTTCTTCTGACGTTAGAAAACAAAAAAAAATTACATTGTTCATTTTAACAATTTAAAATTTTATATGCAGGAAGGGCTTAAACTAGTAAAAATCCATAGAATTCTTCGTTTTCGGCAATCAGCCTTTTTAAAACCCTATATAGACCATAACACTAATTTAAGAGCAGCAGCCCTTAATACGTTTGAAAAAGACTTTTACAAATTAATGAACAATAGTGTGTTTGGAAAGTGCATGGAGGATGTGAGAAGAAGAAAAGATATTCGCTTATGCTGCAGCTCTAAACAAGTAGCGAAATTGGTTGCTAAGCCAAATTTCTGTGATAGAAGTATTTTTACTCCCGAATTAGTAGCCATTCATCTGAGTGAAACTGAGATAACATTTAACAAACCTATCGCAATTGGTATGGCAATACTTGATATTTCAAAAACTTTAATGTACGATTTTTATTATAATTATTTAAAAGTGAAGTATGGAAAAAAGTCAATCTCATGTACACCGACAGACTCCTTTATACTTCACATTCAAACCCACGATGCTTATGAGGATATGAAAGAATCTGCATCTTTTCGACACTTCTGACTATCCTATGACTATCCTATAAATAATGTGTATGGTTTGCCTCAAGTGAACAAGAAGAAAGTTGGTCTGATGAAGGACGAATGCGCTGGTGGTATAATGATAGAATTTGCTGCACTCCGCAGTAAAGTGTACAGTTATCGAGTGCAAGGTGGAGATGTCGTCAAAAAATTAAAAGGAGTAAAAAAAGCTGCCTTGAAGAAGAGGATCACTTTCCAAGATTACAAAGATTGTGTGTTTCAAGGTAATAGAAAGTACACGACCATGCAAAGCATTCGTAGTGCGAGTATACAACGAAGCTGAACAAACTCGCATTTTCACCGGAGGATGTAGAGATTCGTTTCTGAAGACGGCATATCTACTTACGCTTGGGGGCATCATCAAATACAGTAAGTAAAATACTTTTTATTTCCCTTTCTAAGATATTGTAAATAATGTTAAGTGAAAAGTAATCAACTGAAGAGTCAATAACATAAAGTATATATATATATAAATCTATTTTGTGTATTTTTTCCCCTAAACGTTACATTTAATTTGTAATAATTTCAACGGGTTTTTTTTCCTACGCGTTTATGTATATATGTGTGTAGATAGTTTGCTTGTATTCTATAAAAGTTAAAATACGTAACCATAAATTGCGTATTCATACAAATATTCACTCATTTATGTTTTTAACAGGTGAAACTAGAAGAATCTAACAGCAGTATGGAACGTGATCAAATATTTAAACCGAAAATTATTTGCATTTTTTGTTACTTGTAATTTTAGAATTGGTCATGTACATTGAATATACAAACGAAAATCTTTCTGTGTTTTCACGAAGGCATTCATGTTACTGATCATGTAAATGGGATTTTATGTAATAGAACTTTGAAAATGAAAATTGGTCGGAAAATTACTGTTGCTTATAACAGGAGGAATTTAACTTCTATTTCATGACTTTGTATGTTAATGTAAGAGTAACCGTTTGAGAGGTTGCGTTACAAACTATTTACGAAAATGTGTCTCTTGTTTGATTGAGTGCTTAACTATTCTATTTGAAACTAAATCTAAACCTTGTTGAAAGATGCAAAATATCTCATTTGAAAAACGTATGTCCAAAGAACTTAACCTCAGAATTGTAACTTTTTCTTTAAAGTATGTTGTGAGGATGTGCAAACGGCTGATGATCGACTTAACCACACGTGCAGATGTCCGCTGAAATCCAGTGACTGGTAGAAACTATTT
This sequence comes from Meta bourneti, assembly GCA_933210815.1. Classification (NCBI taxonomy): domain Eukaryota; kingdom Metazoa; phylum Arthropoda; class Arachnida; order Araneae; family Tetragnathidae; genus Meta; species Meta bourneti. Next base: position 19,180,446 of record OW119932.1, read on the forward strand.
TCCTGACTCAGCGAGAGAGTTAGAATTGAACTAGTAATTGAAGGCTTCCACGCGCAGGTGGAGCGAGCGCAGTTTTGAACTAGTAACTGAAGGCTTCCACGCGCAGGTGGAGCGAGCGCAGTTTTTTTAGAGAATTAATGCAAGTGGCAGCGTGGAGGCTGTTCCATCAATTTGAGATAACGGTTGCTGTACATAGTTTTTAGGTAGAGAAATAAATTGTGTTAGTCCTAATCTCCGTATCACTTCGTAACACCCTAGCGATCGGTTCAAGGTATAAGTTCAGGCGATCAGCTCGGATCTCCACGCTACCTATCCCGACAATAAGATGGTGGCAGCGGTAAAAATGATGTACCCGGAGTGGTAAAGATCGATGTACCGATAGCGGTAAAGATTGATGAACCGGGAACAGTAAAGATTGGACCAGAGACGAGAAATTCTGAGGAATCCTGTTGAAGCAGACGAACCGGGTGAGTGTTGTTTACCCTTTCTTTTAAGAGAAATAATCAGGGATCCATTGCTAAATAAATGTTAGGTGAAGCATATTTGTTTGTTAAATGATGAGGTGTAGTTGAAGCACGGCAGTGCGGGAAATACATCCGTATTTCAAATTTTAGAATTGCGCGACAGCGCAGGTGACACGTCAGTGTTCTTAGCCAAAAGTGATGATTATAGTTTCTCTTGAAGAATTGTGATACACCAGGAGTGGCAGAAGGTATTTTTAAAGCACGACAGTGCTGGAATTTCAGAGTTACGAATTGAGCGTTAACTCATGTGACACGTCAGTGTTATTGTTCACATGTCATCGTTATCAGTTTAGGGTGAACCATTATTTTTCTCTTTAAACAATTGTGATATATGCTAGGGGTAGTCAATCAGTAGCTGAAAAGGGTTTTTATTTTAATGGTCTTTTAGTTAATACCAGTTAGAAAGGAAAATATATTGGTGAATATGGCTTTTTTGGGAAAATATAAGAAATGCGATCTATTTACTTTAGCATTGGAGTTAGGGGAAACTCCTGATCCAAATATTAAAGTTATAGGACTGAAAGATCTCATAACAGGAAGTAAGTCATACGAAGTCGAATTCGTGATGGAGATGCTTGAAACGATAGTGAGTTCACGAAAGGAGATGGAAGAGAAGGAGAGGGAAGAGAAGAAGGAGAGAGAAGAGAAGGAGAGAGAAGAGAAGAAGGAGATAGAAGAGAAGAAGGAGAGAGAAGAGAAGAAGGAGAGAGAAGAGAAGAAGGAGAGAGAAGAGAAGGAGAGAGAAGAGGAAAAGGAGAGAAAGAAACAACAAAGAGAATTTGAGCTAGAAAAGTTAAGGATAGAAGCAGGAATAAGGATAAGCAATGATTCCATAGAAGGAAGAAGTAGTCCTACCGATATACATGTTGTGGATTAATATGTTAGAAGTGAATTGAAGAGAGCATCATTACTATTAAATATTGTTTTAATAAAATCTAGGGGAAAAGGGGGTTAATTACAGGGGTCAATTATGTACAAATATCAGATTGAACATCAAATCATAGTGGGATTAACATCCTGGTGGCACGTCCGTGCAAAGCCACGTCTTAACATCAAATCGCTCGGAGTCAGTCTGCGGGGTTCGCGCCTTCTGGCGGGAAGTGCTCCGATTGGTCTTTGGGAAATGTTTCCCGCGCTTTTTGGAACGTGGGCAGGTTGGCGCCTAGACATTCCGACACTCGTCCATCTTGACATGTCAGGTCCTCCTGACACGCTGGGCAGTGAAGAAACCTGAAACGAGAAGCAAAAACAAAAGAGGAAAAGTTCGAAAAAAATATCTGTCAATGTCAGCATTTGTAGATTGATTGTCAACATTGAGCATGTTGGGGATGCTGCGGCCTTCCATTGTGGGAAATTTTCAAGGACTGATAAATGCACTGGTGTAGCAAAGAGAACATCGTGGTCTGCTCATCGTGTGTGCTTTTCATCGTAATAACATCGTAACCATTGGTCATGGTTAATAGCTAATTTAGCTATACATCGTTGCCATGGGACATCGTAGATGGCGTTTACAGTCGTGGACATCAGTCAATATTTACACAGGAAATGCTCATTGTTTGCAAACATGTTCACGTGACAGTTCGTTGGCTTGTTGACAGATTCACAATAGGTTTGCTGACAATTTTCAGAAAAAGTTTTTCATTTTCAAAAGTAGACACAAAAATAAAAAATAATACAAATAAAATGACAAAGATAATAAAGTTAAAGTTCAAAATCAGGTTCTTGACCACAGTTTCATGTTATCAGCTGACGTGGAAGTTACATTTGGTCCTTCGTGTTGACCAATTTTTTTAACATCATAACGATCATGAGGGTGTGTTGCTGTAACTTCGTAGGGTCCGAAAAATTTGAGTCGTAATTTAAGGAGTGTTCCAAACTGAGTACGTTTTATGGCGACACGGTCACCAACTTTGTAAATGTGGGCCTTTTTTCTGTGTTTATTGTACTGTCGTCGGCTTTCTTCTTGCATTTTGAAGATGTTTGTTTTAGCTTCGTTTCTGAGAATTTGTTTTTCTGTTATTGTGGAGCATAAGTGTTCTTCGTCCAAAATTTGTTTCATGTGTAGGTCTTCTTTTTGTTTCATTTTTATTCCGATCAAAAGTTCAAAGGGTGTGAATTTTGTGCTTCTGGGAGCTGTACTGTTCATTATACGCTGGATATGTGGGGCAAATTTGAACCATTTTTCGGGTTCGTTAAGTGATAATTTTGTGAAAATCGGGATTAATGTACCGAACATTCGTTCTATTTGACCATTACCACGTGGCACTCCTGTTGTAATTTGTATATGTTCGATTGATTGTTCGTTGCAATAATTCTTAAAGTCGGTTGACTTAAAAGCACTACCTTTATCTGTTATGATTCTTGAGGGGTTGCCAAAAGTTGTTTGTTGAAGAGTTAGCTTTTGAAGTGCATCTTGAGCAGAAGTAGATTTAGTTGGATAAAGCCATAAAAACTTTGTAAATGCATCAATAACTGCAAAAATGTATTTGTAAGTTTTATTTGTTGATGGTAAGGGACCTAGAAAATCACAGTGGTAACAGCTTAAGGGTTCGTCGCCTTTCGGAATGGGATTGAGCAGTCCTTCCGGTTTACCGGTTTTGCGTGAGGATAGAATGCAAGGGATGCAATTCGAAATTACTTCTTGCACTTGATGTGTAAGATTTGGGATGTAAAAGTCTTGTGAAACAATTGATTCAGTTTTGCGTGAGGCGAAATGTCCTTTTAAATGTGCATTTTGAATTATTTCTTTTTGCATGCTTTGTGGCACAACTAAGAGTTCATCATCTTTGTTCATTTTGAACAAAATACCATTTTTTAAGAAAAATTCAGTTGAAGGGGTTGTTGTTATCATTTTCTTAATTTCTGATATAAACTCATCATTATCTTGTGTTTCTTTAATTTTTTGGGTTAGTTCGTCAGGTGTAATCACAAGAACGGGGTAACGACTTAACGCATCTACATGTTGCATTTGTTGCCCTGATCTGTGTAATAGTTCGTAATCAAATCCTTGAAGGAATAAAGCCCATCGTGCAATTTTGGGGGGTTAAATCTTTCTTGGTCATTGTTTTCTGAAACGCTTGACAATCTGTGAATATTTGGAATTTAGTGCCCGTTAAATAGTGTCGAAACTTCTTAAGGGATTCTATAATTGCTAATACTTCGAGTTCATAACTGGAGTATTTTTCCTGTTGAGGTGATGTTTTCATACTCATATATTGAATGGGGTGGAAGTGTTCATCAGAATCTTTTTGTAGTAGGATTGATCCAAAACCTAGTTTGCTTGCATCACAATGCAGTTGGAGAGGTGAGCCTTGTTGATATAGGTGTAATACAGGATCGGAGGATAAAGCTTGTTTCAACATTAAAAAAGCTTTTCGTTGTTCTGGGCCAAAATGAAATGGAGTAGAATTTCTTAACAAGTCACTTAAGGGTCTAGCAATTAGTGAATAATCTTTAATAAATTTTCGGAAATATCCCGATAAACCAAGAAAGCTTTGAACTTGTTTCTGAGTTTTCGGGGTAGGGAAATTTTGAACTGCACGTGTTTGGTTTACAGAGGGTCGAATGGTACCATCTTCTATTACATGACCTAGGAATTCAATTTTTCTTTGGAGAAAACTACACTTTTTGAAGTTAAATTCAAGACCAAACTTTGAGGCGGTATTGAAAACTTGTTTGAGTTTACGAAGACCATCCTCTTCATCAGAAGCAGGAATAACAATATCATCCAGGTATATTATGACAGTTCCTTGTTTTAACAGTTCACGAAATACAATTTGGATATATCGCTGGAAAATTAAAGGGCTTTTGTTTAATCCAAATGGGACCTTGTTGAACTCGTATTGATTGGAGTGAGTTACAAAACTAGTGTACTTGCGGCTATCTGGATGTATGTCAACATGATGGAAAGCATTCCGGAGATCTAATGTAGAAAAAATTTGAGCATTTTGTAAGCTGTCAAAAATGTCTTCTATCAACGGTAAGGGCTGTCTGTCTCGGATTATTTTGGAATTCAAAAGTCTGTAATCAATGCAAATACGCGTTGATCCATCAGGTTTTTTGCATAAAACCATAGGTGCACTAAAGTCGGATGTACTTTCAGAAATTATCTGGTCCTTCAACCATTGTTCGATTTGTTTGTCTACCTCTTGTTTTTCAGCGATAGACAACCTTCGTGGACGCTGTGCAATGGGTGTGTCATCCGTCAAAATGATTTTCATTTGTAAGTCGGTACTTTCGGTTTTGTTTGGTTTGTAATTTGAAACTAAGTGTTCAACCTTCTGTCGGATTGTTTTGTTTTTTATATGTTGAAGATCTAAGGAGTTGACATCTTCTACTACATTAACAACATTAAGAAGGAAATTTGGTTCATCGTTGATAAGAGAAATACCATTTTTACCCACTTTAAATTCAGCTTGTTGGATACAGTCAGTTCCTAAGATTGCCTTGTAGGGAATTGAATGAGTTGGAACAACGTGAATTTTGCAAGGAAAATTGCTATTTTCAATTTTGATATCACCATGAAAAAAACCAAGAGGGTGAACTTTGGTGTTACCAATTCCAGAAAATGTGATTTGGGATTTTTCAAGTGGTGGGGATCCAATTTCTTTGTGTACATCAGTGTTTATTAAACTAGCTTGTGCTCCAGTGTCAATTAGACTACGAAATGTGACAGTTCCAAGGGTAACTTCAATTTTCATGGGACTTATGGGATAATGTTCTTCAATAGCAAGTGAATGAACTTGAGCTTTTGGTTCACTGGAATAGTTTGTAAATTTTGGCGTTTGAGCAGCTTTTTTGGGACATTCTGCAGAACGGTGACCAAATACATTACAGGAGAAACATTTGTAACCTTTACTTTTATGTGTACACTCATTAGAAATATGAAATTTACTACCACATATATAACAGTGATTAGTGGACTTTGCAACATTAGAAGATTGCTTGGATCTTTGATAATTTTGACTTTTATTAGAATCATACCTTGGGCGATAAGAGTGATCAATAAAATCTTTTTTATGGTTGCTTACATTAAACAACTTCTCATACACTTTTAATTTCTCTTTAAATTCACCAAAAGATTTACAACCATATAAAATAATTTTGTTATGTGAATTATCAAGTATACCATTTATAAAATATTCAAGGGTTGAAGCACAATCAATATTACCACGACTTGCAATTTCTCGAATAGCTATTAGATATGCAAATAAATTTTCTCCGGGTTTTAATTTACGGGAACGCAAAAGATTATGTAAGTTAACACTTGAAATACATGCTTTAAATTCATCTACACTGCTGGCCACCCAAATTGCAACACCAAGAAAGACAAGAGATATCACAACAAAATTTATTTTGTAGATAACATGTTGACCAAGTATCAAATGATTAAATTTATAGACTTCTGTGAAGTGTGGTTCCTGCCAAAATCAGTAGCCAGAGTAGCCGCCATTGTTGGAGATCACCGCTGCCACACGCCTCGGCATTGATTCAAAGAGACTTTGGATGTGTTCTTGGGGTACAGCAGACCAAGCAGCTTCCACACGTTGCCAAAGTTGATCTGGTGTGGCAGCTGGGGATGTATTCTGGGTCAATCGTTGAGCAACCATGGACCACATGTTTTCTATCGGCGAAAGATCCGGAGAGCGAGCTGGCCAGGGAAGCAATTCAATCTGGCGATTGACGAAGAACCCTTGGACAATGCGTGCCACGTGTGGTCGTGCATTATCCTGTTGAAATATGGCTGTGGGCAAGCCCTGAAGGTAAGGAAGGACAACTGGCTCCAACACCTCGGAGATGTAGCGCTGGCTGTTTAAAGTACCGGCAATGCGTACTAGAGGAGTGCGAGAGTGATATCCAATACCGCCCCATACCATAATACCCGGTGCAGGACCAGTGTGGCGGTGCATAACGCATCTGTTCAGCATCCTCTCTCCATGGTGTCTCCAGACTCGAATCCGACCATCGTGGTGTTGCAGACAGAAGCGTGACTCGTCAGTAAAGACAATTTCATTCCATTCTGCCGTCCACATCCTTCTTTCATCGCACCATTGGCGGCGGAAACGCCTGTGGTTCTGCGTCAAGGGTAGACGAAGCAATGGACGTCTTGCGGACAGACCACTCTGCTGTAAACGGCGTCGAATGGTTCGCGCAGACACTGGATGATGCGGTACAGACTGAATGTGCTGTGCTATGGTTCGTGATGTGGCTGAGCGATCCATCACTGCCATACGCACAATATGCCTGTCATCACGTGAAGTGGTGCACTGAGGTGGATGCGATCGAACACGTCGGTCCGTCGTACCCTCCTGCATCCAACGATCACATATCCGCATTACAGTTGTTTGGTTTCGTCCAACACGACTACCGATTTCCCTGAAAGATAATCCACAATCTCGGTAGGCCACTATCCTTCCTCTGTCGAACTCGGATACTTGATCAAAAGATGATCGCTGTTTTCTACAAGGCATAATTGATCGTTTTTTTGAAAAAACCACAAGAAAAACACAATTGCCGTACTTGAAATCGTCGAAATCTCCAAGCCTTAAATAACGCTTTGAAGTGGCGCCACAGGCGCGCGTGATGTGCGTCTGCGCTGAAATTCTAATCATTTGCATATCTCACCTCCGCTAATGCATGTTGTAAATTTCATATTATTTGCATGCTTCCTTCAGGGTGTTGCATTTACGGTGGCCAGCAGTGTAATAAAGAATGTTTTAATGCTTCAAATGTATCAATACCTCTTAATGTTTGTGCATATAATTTTGCAGAGTGCAATAGACAATGCTTAGTAAAAACAATTTTTTGCAAGTCATTAGATAAGTTATGAAATAAAAACAGTTCTTCGAGTTCTTGGATAAACAATTCAATGGGATAATTATCTTCGGATGAAAAAGGTCGAATTGTTTCAACTAAATCCTTCAGAGAAAAATTAATGCTGAAACTCTGTTTATTTTCAGACGCAAAAGGATAAACAGTTTCTTCTTTCTTGCGAGACCGCAAATCGTTGGAAAAAGGATTCCGCAGTGGTTCAAAATCAAAAGCGGTTTCGGAAATGTGTTTTGTATCTTTCGATGAGCGCTGCGTTTGTTCGTGGCCTTGACCAATTGCTGACACATTTAAATTCGTGAATGCAGAACTTTCACGCTGGGAAAAAGAACTTTGATTTTCTTGTTCCGTTTCGCTTTCACCGCCTGAATCATCATTCGAAGTTAGAAGCGAAAAATCTTTTAAAGAAGTAATTATCGCGTCGCAGCAAAGGGATTTGTCTTCTAAAATTTCAATGTGCAAAATATTGCAAATTGTAATCAGTTGTGGAAGTGAGAAATCTTCCAGAATTTTACTCTTGATAGAGTCAAAGTCTGTATCATCAGAAAAACCAGAAAAATTACGAAGATTTTGTCGACATTTTCTGTCAAGTTCTGTATTCGGAAATAGAATTTTATGCAGCATTTGCACGTTTTTCGTGCTCGACGTTTTTATGGATGAAGCAACATGTGGAATTGTTCCAAGAGTCGTCATTTTCAATGTAAATGCAATGAAATCGAAAAAATGTGAACAGAAAACACTCACATATAGTCCTGGTTAGAATCTCCGTCGTTTTTGGCTCGTCAAATCTCGTTCACTTGTAGGCACCATAGACAGAATGTATCCATTTGTAGGCATCGCGAAGTGGCATCGTCGTTATCCATTCGGATCGTCGTATCTTCTTAACACTTGGCGTTGCACTACTTAGCTTTACAGCTTGCAGCTACTTAGCTTACGATTGAGAGGCAACGGGAGGCCTGAGCCCCCATGTTGTGGATTAATATGTTAGAAGTGAATTGAAGAGAGCATCATTACTATTAAATATTGTTTTAATAAAATCTAGGGGAAAAGGGGGTTAATTACAGGGGTCAATTATGTACAAATATCAGATTGAACATCAAATCATAGTGGGATTAACATCCTGGTGGCACGTCCGTGCAAAGCCACGTCTTAACATCAAATCGCTCGGAGTCAGTCTGCGGGGTTCGCGCCTTCTGGCGGGAAGTGCTCCGATTGGTCTTTGGGAAATGTTTCCCGCGCTTTTTGGAACGTGGGCAGGTTGGCGCCTAGACATTCCGACATACATGTCGACATGACGAAATACATGCCCAAATTCCAAATGAAAGAGGGTGATATCCTTTTATACCTCTCCCTGTTCGAAAGTCAAGCTAGGCGGAGGAAAATTGATGAAAGAAATTGGGTATCATGTCTTTTGACCCTAATGCCTTTGGAGATAATAGAATTGATTGCGAGGGTTTTGGAAGAGGGATTAGAAGATTATGAACACATTAAAGACCTCTTGTTAAAGAAGTTTAAGATGAATCCAGAGGGATTTCGCCAGAAGTTCATTCAACATCAAAAAAGTCCTGATAAAACTTGGCAAGATTTTACTTATGAAGTAACCAATTATTTTCAAGGATGGATCGAAGGACTTGGTATCTCCGATTTTGAGAGTCTGAAGGAATTGATGATAGCCGATCAAGTCAAGAAAAGAGTGCCACAGGAAGCCAGGGACCATTTTATCGATGAATGGGGGAAAATATCAAAACCTTCATTGCTGGCTGAAAAGATAGACGAATACGAATGTGTTCGTAGAACATACAAGAGACAGCCAAGTACCACCATGAAGACAAATTCGGGATACAAGACCCAGTATGATGCAAGAGGTTACGGTGGATACCACATATCTCAGCTGGACACCAAACGAACCTATCACAGAACTCAACCAGAACCGGCGAAACATAATTCCAGGCTTGTTTGTTTCTCATGCGGAATGGAGGGACACATGAAGAGGTTCTGTCCAAAGTCGGATAAAGGAAGATCAGATCACGATAATAGAAGGAAAGCGAACGTGAATAGGATCACAACTGAAGAAAGCGGTGTGGGGGATGAGAAAAGGACACTGAATACTGGCGGAACGGCGGTGGTAGCTAAAGTTGTATCCTTTAAGGAAAGATCCTGGCGAGACAATCTTTGCCCCTTGGAAAGAATCTTAATTAGTGTTGACGGGAGGGAGGCAAAAGCCCTAATTGATTCTGGGACTGAAATTACCGTCATACGGAAAGATATTGTACAAAATCTGTCGCTGGAAGAGAAATCGTCCATCTTTATTAAAGGAATCTTCGGTCCAGCGGAGAAATGCCCGTTAATGAACGTTCCCATAGGACTGATCATAGGAGGTAGGGGTGATGTGCTTCACCAAGAAGTCCTCTGCGCAGTTGCTCCCTCATTGGTGGAAGATGTGCTGTTGCCACCAGATATCCGAGACATGCTTAGAGGAAAGCAGGAATTAATTTCCACCGATATTGGTAGTGGAAACATCTTGGAACCACCTACAAAAGAGGGGAACACAGAAGGGAATTCCGTTGAAGTGAATAAGGACACAGAAGTGTTAGTGGTAGAAAGCACCGACGGAGACCAGGAAGAAGGGATATCGAAGACGGAAAGCTTCCGTAAAGAGCAAGAGGAGTGTAGAGAGCTGGAAGAGACCAGAAAACAGGCCAAGCAAGGTAGTGGAGGATTTTTCTTTAACGATGGTTTGGTCTTTCATAAAGACAAGATTCTTGGAGAGAATGTATGTCAATTGGTTCTTCCTAAACGTAGAAGAAAAGAGGTTCTTAGATTAGCCCACTGCTCAGTGTTTGGGGGACACATGGGAACGAGGAAGACAATAGAAAGAATTAGATATTCGTTCTATTGGAACGGGCTATCAAGAGACGTGAGACAGTTTTGTTTAGCATGTGAAGGTTGTCAGTTGACGAGAAGGGTCAAACACAAAGATAGGGCCCCAATAACTCCCGTTGCGCGGCCAGAATTGCCCTTCCAAGTGGTCAATGTGGACATCATAGGACCGATAGATCCTCCAAGTTCTAAAGGACACAAATTTATCTTGTGTATGGTAGATCAACATACAAGGTGGGCTGAGGCGATCCCTTTGACGAGTCTTACAGCCAAAGCAACGTGTGAAGCTTTATTATCTATTTTTATGAGGACTGGAGTGCCAAACGTAATTGCCTCGGACAATGGTACAAATTTCAACGCTGAATTGACTCAGGAATTTGAAAAAAGAATGGGTTCAACTCCACGGTTCTCCACACCATTATATCCACAATCAAACGGGTTAGTGGAAAGATTTAACCAAACTTTAAAGAGTATGTTACATCACACCATTAAGGAAGAACCACGGACCTGGCACACCAAAATACCGTTCATTTTATGGGCATACAGAGAGGTCCCGAACAGTACAACGGGTGTAGCACCTTTTCAATTGCTCTTTGGTCGGAAGCCAGAAGGTCCTTTGTCGATTCTAAAGAATACCTGGACGGGAAGACACGAGGGTTTGCAGCTGGATACAACCCCAATACATGTCTATCTGGAGAAGTTGAAAACCCGACTGGAGGAAGCCGCAGAGAAAGCCAAGATAACATCTAATATACAACAAGGGAAAATGGCCCATTATTATAATTTAAGGTCTACAAGAAAGACTTTCAAGCCGGGAGATAAAGTCATCGTGCTCTTGCCAGATTCTACAAACAAATTATTGGCCAGATGGCAAGGTCCCGGAATCATTGAAGAGAAAAAGAATGAACATTCTTTCATTATAAAGATGCCAGACAATAGGATGAGGCACGTTCACCAGAACAAGATAAGGGAATTTGTGGTCGGTTCCAACGCGGTAAATGTCATTTTTGAAGGTGAGGAAGAATTTGGTAACATAGAAAACGCTCCAATTGTCGAAGCAAGAGACAAGTTCACCCAAGAAGTGAAAATGATCACGACACCGTACTTAAATCCTAAACAGGAGGAAGAATTGAAAAGACTCTTGTGTAAGTTCGAAACACTTTTTTGCCGACCAATACAACCCGTGGGAGTAAGTCAGCACAAGATTGAATTGCTGCCTGACTCCATCCGGAGAAAACCACATAGTTATTGCATACCAATAGCATACCGTTCAAAGGTGGAATTACAAGTTGACCCATCGCCCTGGGATTTATCATCAGGGAGCTGATGCTCTCTCCCGCTTGGAAAGAGAGGTCGATCAATAAAGGCTTGGTAGCATATTTGGATGAGATTGTTATTTTTTTTATAACTGAATATGGAGAGTTAAGATGTATATTAAATATAGTGTAAATAATGGTTAATTTTATATGTATGGTGTTAGTCGAATGTTATTTTTGCAATACTTTAGGTTAGGTTTTGTAGATTGGATCAATTTAGAATGAAAAGGTATTGGAGTTCGGGAGTATCAATATTTGATTGTTGGTGGTGTAAATAGATATAGCATTTGGATGTTAAGATCTAATATTAGCTTGAAAAGTGGTTGCAAAGTATAAATGTTCTTATGCATAATTTTTTTTGGATCCCTTGATTTCTCTTGGGTTGAGAGGGTAACCACTCCTGATCTGACCGGTTGCCACAAATGTTCGGACTATATTATTAGTAAAACAGATTTTTTTTGGGAAAAAAAATCTGTTTTCCTCTTGGCGGCGGCGTGTGAGGATGTGCAAACGGCTGATGATCGACTTAACCACACGTGCAGATGTCCGCTGAAATCCAGTGACTGGTAGAAACTATTTTCCTGACTCAGCGAGAGAGTTAGAATTGAACTAGTAATTGAAGGCTTCCACGCGCAGGTGGAGCGAGCGCAGTTTTTTTAGAGAATTAATGCAAGTGGCAGCGTGGAGGCTGTTCCATCAATTTGAGATAACGGTTGCTGTACATAGTTTTTAGGTAGAGAAATAAATTGTGTTAGTCCTAATCTCCGTATCACTTCGTAACACCCTAGCGATCGGTCCAAGGTATAAGTTCAGGCGATCAGCTCGGATCTCCACGCTACCTATCCCGACATATGTGGTGAAATAAAATTCGTTATTTTAAATTCTTTATTAATCGTGTTTATTTATTATTATTATTTAAATCCTTCTATTTTTTCTGAAATAGTTTCTAATATATGCTTAAAATGTTTTTGCTTAAAGAAAAGACCTAGTAATGTGATTCTTATGTTAATTTGTTCTAAAAAATTAGACTTGAAGACATTTTTTTTCATTTTTGAAGCATCTGATGTGATTACTGATTACTTTTAATGGATGGTAATGGTAATGGGAAATGATTTTTAAGAAAAAAAGAAATAGTGTTTCTAATATATTTCTGAGTAAAACGTTTTTGCTTAAAGGAGTTTCTATTGCTAGTAATTAAGTTAAACTTAATTTTAGTTTATGTTCTTTAAATTAGATAATTAAAAAATGGTATATTCTTTGAAACCTCTCAACATTAATTCATGATTGTTAAAGAATAATTTTAATGACACACCATTGAAAAACATCAACATTTATTAAAAGCACGTAAGACGTTACTCAGTTACATTTATTAGAGAATACATTGTACTTATTTTTTACAGATCTTTCACATACATATCTCTGACCTTATTGAAAACGTCTGTTGTATTCAAGCATTCGAAAAAGTCAGCATCTAATATTATATAACAAAAGTTTACAATACTATTACTCTCTTTTACAAAAATCGAAGCAAATTCTTTCCAATTTATAGCATATAAAGCATGTGTAAAAAATTCGCAAAAACGTTCATCAGCATTCATGTTCATGCATGTACAGATTGACTGATAATTTCATTTTTGCAACCTAGACAGTCCAGAAGAATATTAATGTTTGTCGCTACACTATCCTTCAGGCACTTGCACAGTGAATCTGTAACTTCTCTCCAACCCAGAGGGTTATCAGGATCTCCAACAGGAACAAGGCGTGCAAACCTCAATAGGAAATTTTATTTTCACTTCACATTTCACATAATGCGGGAGGGAATATTTCAAAAGAGATATTTTCAGCACTTCTGATAGATTGTCATAGTGTTCACACAATTTAAAATACTGATCTGAATTTAGAAAAACACAGTTCGGGAGGAATTGGAGAGAGCAATCTCTTTTCATAAACACTCGTTGAATAACTAAGCCCATATCGTGGGTATCACTCACTTTAGAAAGACAGACTTCTTTCTGTATTACTTTAACGTCGGAGACAGATGCATGTGCGTAAAAATTACTCACCTGCCCCATCAGAATATCCCATGTTTTCGGGTGTAGAGAGACACCTTCCTTTGTTGGTTGCAAGATACCATTTTCGTCCAAAGCAAATTTTCGTATGTGGACTCGTGTCGAACCAATGAAGTTGTTAATCAGCACAAATGAATAGTCATCAAGATGAAACATGGTGTCAGGAAGTGACTGCATCGTTAGTTTAGGCACTTTCGAATAAACCACTTGATCGTCAAAACGAACTCTTTTGCACACTTCTGGTTGATTGCTGAACCGTTTCATCTTTAGATTTTAGAAGTGAAAAAAATCAAGAAAAAAGTTTTAGTCAACAAGTAAGAGACAGTCGATGATCACCAACGTATATCAAAGCTTAAAATGCAGTGGTCGACTTATAACAACAAAATTAAAGATAAACTGTAGATGACCAATGAAAAAATTCCTAGCAGGTTCAAAAGCGAAGTGAAATGAAAACATGACGTGAATTTCTCCTAAGAGAACTTGCAATGGGAACAAGATCAGACATGTAAGAACGAGTCCTTTCTCGTATACTGAGTCTGACGTCACAAAAGGCACCGCACTTCGTAGTCAAGAAGCCCTTAACCAGCTAAACATCCCGCGCTGTGACGTCACTTACGGCACCGCAATTTGCTCATAACATGCATTACCTATGATAAATTCGTTGCCATTCTGCTAAAGATAAATATTTCTGTTGCCAGATCCCTAAAAACTAAATAGAAAACAACTAAACTCGACTTCGGTACATGATGTCATTTTAGAAGCAGGAGAAAACATCTAAACTCAACTTCCGGTTTATGACGTCATCTTTAGAAGCGGGAGAAGAACAACTAAACCCAACATCCGGTGCATGACGTCATTTCGGGCAGCAGGAGGAAACACATCAACTCACCTACCGGTTTATGACGTCACTTCCGGTAACAGGAGAAAACAACTCAACTCCGCGCGCCGTCACTTCCGGCACCGCCTGTTTCAGAACCGGCATTTTCCATATACTATCGGGTAATTCAGAACAGGACTCTTACGGTTCGGACTTGATCTCACTTTTGATACAGAGCAATGATATAACGGATTTATGGAAGCTTGAAAGCATTGGTATCACAGACCCTTGCGAAACTCAGTCCAGAGGAAAAATTGAAGCTGCAGTTGAAGAGTATTTTAAAGATACAGTCCATATAAACGCAGAAGGACGTTACTCTGTACGACTCCCGTGGATATATGATCCAGAAGGGTTACCGAAAAACCGAGAAATTGCTGAAAAACGATTGTATTCCACTACTTCAAAATTCCAAAAGGAAGGAAAATCCCTGGATTACGACAAAGTTTTTAAAGACTGGCTAGACAATGGAATAATTGTCGAGACTTCTTTGGATGGAAGATATTTTTTGCCTCATAGAGGAGTGTTCAAGTTTCAATCTACAACTCCAGTACGTCCAGTCTTTGATGCGTCTTCTAAGCAGAAAGGGAAATTGTCTTTGAATGACTGTTTAGAAAAAGGCCCAAACATTTTAGAGTTGATTCCATCAATTCTTCTAAAATTTCGTGAGAAGAAGATTGGTGTCATTTCTGACATTAAGAAAGCCTTCCTACAAATATCTGTGGATGTTGAAGACCGACATTTTCTCAAGTTTCTCTGGTGGGAAGATGAGGGTATGAATACTGTGAAGGCATTTCAGCACTGTAGAGTAATTTTTGGTTTGAATTGCAGTCCCTATCTTCTTGGAGCGGTGATAAAACATCATTTGACTCAATATTCATCGGCTGTATACTCTGAGGTCACAGAAAAACTATTGTGGGACAAGGAAGATGATGTTCTGTTTTGTGACACACGACATATCCAAAAACCTGAAGGACGAATTAATAGGAGAATTATACTTTCCATTGTGCAGCAAATATTTGATCCTCTAGGTATAGTTTGTCCCGTATCTTTGTGTCCCAAAATCTTGTTGCAAAAGAGTTGGAAATCCAAACTTAGTTGGGATGCAGAAGTCCCTGAAGAAGTTTCAAAGACATTTTGAAATGGCTTGATGACCAGAAGTTTCTAGCTGAAGTAAAAATACCTAGATGTGTTCATCTTACTATCAAATTGAAGATCTCCTTGCACACTTTCTGTGATGCGTCTTCCATGGCCTATGCATCAGCTGTGTTTTTACACTGAAATAGGTCAGAATATATCAGTCCAGTTGCTTATGGCAAAAAGTAGAATAGCTCCATTGAAGAAAATTATCATACCCGGGTTAGAGCTTATGGCATGTTGCATTGGTGCTCGTTTGACAGATTTTGTAAAAGGGAGCTTGAAAGATTATGAGTTTGAGGAGTTTTACTGGACTGATTCCTCTACCGCATTGTACTGGATCAAGCATGATGAGCAGTGGGCTGTATTCGTTAAAAACAGAGTTGATGAAGTTAGAAAGCTAACGAAACGGGAAAACTGGAGACATATTCCTGGCCAAGAAAATCCTGCCGATCTACCATCTCGAGGTTGTACAGCGAAGAGATTAATTGAATCTAGATGGTGGGAGCGACCATCTTGGTTAAAACTTAACGAAGAAAATTGGCCTCGTTCCGAGGTCGCAATTAAGAATGATGAAATTTCTCAGGAAAGGAAAAAGACAGTAGCAGTCAGTATCGAAAAGGAAATACCTTGGTATTGTTATAAATTTTCATCATACTTGAAAATAGTTAGAACCATCGCTTGGATGAAACGCTTTGTAGATAATACAAAAAAGACTTCGTTAGACCGTAATATATCTGCATTTACTGTTGTGGAATTAGAAACGGCTGAAATAACGCTACTGAAACTAATACAACGTGAAGCATTTGGAACGATTAAGAATGATACTCTGAAATTTTTGCAACCAAAATTAGATGCAGATGCTTTAATCCGTACTACTACTACTACTCGTCTTGTACAAAGAGAAGATACCAATGCTTTCAAAAATCCAATATTGTTGCCTAGTAAACATCCTGCCGTTAAGCTGCTTATTTTAGAAGAACACAGAAGTATGAGCCACGCTGGAGTGCATACTCTGATGTCGCGGTTAAGAGAAAGATATTGGATTTTACAGTGCAGACGAACAATTCGACAAGCTCTAAGAGAATGTAGAAATTGCAGAAGATTCGATGCTTCAAGGACTGAAGTTATACCAGCACCATTACCTGGGAACCGAGTCAAAGATGCTGCTGTATTCCAGATAATAGGCATTGACTTGGGAGGTCCGTTATACTTACGAACGGGAGAGAAGGCCTGGTTCGTCCTTTTCACTTGTACGGTGATTAGAGCAGTACACATTGAATTAGTGGTATCTTTGAGTACAGATAGCTTTCTTTTGGCTTTTAGATTTGTAGCTAGAAGAGGCAGACCGGTCGTTGTTTATTCTGATAACGGGACTAACCTGGTAGGAGCGAATAACGCTCTACGAAGTATAAATTGGGAAAAGATTAAAGAAGTATCATTAGCCCAGCGCATCCAATGGATCTTTAACCCTCCTACCGCCGCCTGGTGGGGAGGTTGGTGGGAACGCCTGATTGGCACGATAAAAGATATCCTTAAAAGAGTCCTGTGGAAAGCTCGACTGACACATGATGAGCTCGTTACTTTTCTATGCGAAGCAGAAAATGTTATAAATCATCGACCTTTGACCTATCTCTCTGAAGACATTGAAGATTTACAACCGTTGACACCGTCATTGTTTCTGCAGGAGGTAGAACAGCTGTATACCTGACTTAGAACTTCTTGACTCCTCCAGTTTGAACAAACGTTATTGTTATAGACAGAAATTGAAAGAAGACCTCAAAAAGAGATTTAGGACTGAATATTTAGGGTAACTGAGACATTACTCAAGTAACAAATGTCCCACTACTCTTCAGTTGGATCAGATTTTCTTGTGGGAAGTGATAACTCTAAACGATTATCATGGCCACTCGCAAGAATTCTCGAATTTCATCCAGGAAAGGATGGTGAAATTAGAGTTGCTCGGCTGAAGACTATGCACGGAGAAATACTTCGACCTGTTCAACGGTTGTATCCCTTAGAGATGATTCCTGATTCATATGATAGTTTGAAAGTTAACCAAAGGGAGAATGAACAGGAAGATAGTCAAGAGGATGTACCTAGCAAAATGGTCGGACCAGCTAAGCGTCAGACGAGGTTTGGTAGATCCATAAAAGCTCCGTCCAAGTTACAGGACTTCGAACTGTAAATCTTATAACTCTAGATTTTCTGTATTATTTTTTTGTCTGTGTGGTGTTAAATTAAATGTTTTCATTAAATTTCCATTCATATAAAGGTGGGAGGATGTGACGAGCCACCAGATTATTTTATTTTCCAACGAGTTTTTGTTGGTTTTGTTTTGGCATCAGCCGAATACAAACTGTTCTAATAAAAATGAAATGAAATCATTGCGAAAATTTTTGTTCTCTTCGTGAATTATTTTCTCAAATCTGTTATTTTGGAAGGAAAATATGATGGAACTCTTGCGAATCGCATTTTTAGTGGAATAGAGAAAATCGGGTAGATTTTCCTGTAGATTCCTGACAGTCTGAGCTACTTGCTCTTATTCATGATCCAACTGTTAAAAAAGTGTTATTGCCTAACATTACCAAAACGTTAAAAAATCTTGTATCTGAATGCAAAGGTGCAGTTAAGTCAAAGACTTTGGAAGAGTTTAGTAATAAGATGCCATTTGTACCTATATCTCCAAATCAGCAGTTGACATACCTAAGATTCTTTAAAACAACAGCCACTAAAGCTTCGAAACGCAGAGCAGGTAATTATCCTACATTTACTCAAAAAACGCCATGCAAGACAATTTGCTAGATTTGACTCAGAGTTATTTAAGTAAAGACAATAGTTTATTATGTCAAAAAGCATTTAATAATGAAAATACTGCTGAAAATTACAAAACTTTTACTCCGAAACTTGATTTAAACAATATTACTAAGCCTATATTCTGCACACACACACACACACCCATTAACTTGCTGGAAATTAAATCTCTTGATCCCTATATTCCAAATGAAGAAATTTTGACCTTAACAGCTGCAGCATCTGATTTCAAATGTGGATAGCTTTATGACAGTGTTATTGATGGATTTTTAAGTAAGATCCTTTATGGTACTAATTCCATGGCTGCCAGGTGCTTTCAAACGAATTATATCAGTAACATTAATGAAATATTAAATCGATTGGCTGGAGTACAATTTGCTCTTAGTGAATATTTATTTATACCTTTAAATGAAAATTATCATTGGGTTCTACTGGTTGGAAAAATTCAAGAGAAAAAATTTGATTTCTGATTCCCTGGGTACAAAATACCTGGGCTGAAAATTACAAAGATTTCATTCAATTTTGGAAAAATCAGATCTGTAAAGCTTTAAATCTTCATGAAGATTGGTTAATTTCATGCCCTCCTCACTTTAACCAGACATATAGCACTAGTTGTGGTGTCTTTGTATCATACTTTGTACATCAGATTGTTAAGAATTTAGATGTTAGAAAGGAATTTAATACTTTTGACTTTAGGAAATTTATTTTTGAAACTCTGTATGGCTATATTGACTATCCATCTAGCAATAAATAAGTTTTATTAAATGTTGAGAAGATAAGACAGCTACAGGCTTTGAAGATTTACTTCAATCATTTTGCATTGTGAAGATTATAAGATGTAATGAAAGATCAGGATTGTTGAATTAAATTGTCAAGAAATATTTTAGATAAGTAGCAAATAAATACAGGATGATTCTAAAGTAACCTCACATATTCATAAGACTGGCTACTGATATTTTAAGTGGGAAATTCGAGATATAGCCATTTCAAGATATACCCTTGAGATTTATGTAGGTGAAAAGCATGGCAACTACTTGAGGGTAAATATGAACCAGTGTATAAAAGAAATGATTAATTTTATTTTCCAGGGTGCTACTCAAGAGTTTGTATCATTGTACCTTTATGTAAAAAGAAACAGAATTAATTTTTCTTTCTCAGGATGCAACTCGAGAGGTTTCTATCATTGTATTTTTATGTAAGAGAAACAAAATTAATTTTTCTTTTTCAGGATGCAACTTGAGAGGTTTCTATCATTGTATTTTTATGTAAGACGCAATTAATTTTTCTTTTTCAGGACGCAACTCTAGGTTTCTATCATTGTATTTTTACGTAAGAGGAAACAGAATTAATTTTTCTTCAGGATGCAACTCGATAAGTTTTCAAATTATTGTATTGAAATTGATCTTTGCATGCAAATAGAAATACTGGTTTTCTTTTCTAACTTGAATTTGCATTTTGTTTGAATCTAACTGAAAATGGAAAGCTAAAATAATGCTGCAATTTGATGTCTCTTGATCATCCAGTATTCTGCTGTAAATAACTAGATGATGTTTGTTTTTGGTGACCATTTTATATGGCATCAATAATAAATTTCTTTTAGTTAAGATAATCAGTGGATTATAGAAGAGCAATATTGGAAACGTTCGAGCTGAAATATATTCTTAGTGTGTTGCAAAGTTGTGATTTTTTTCTCAGTCACGAGTAAGATTTAGTTTGATGGGGGTCAGGCACAGCTTTTCAGAACTTTTATTTTACTATAATTTTACAAAATCGCAGTAGTATTGCCACAGCTTATGAAAACGACCCAAAATGTACTAGAGAAACATCCTCAAACGAAAACATTTTATAAACTTCCCCAAATATACCAAGCGCAATTTTTTTAAAATAAGTTATTCGAGTTTACCAGAATTTCAGGAAACAATTTTTTTTATTTTACATTTTAGAAATTCTAGCTGCACTCGGGTAATTTTATTCTTTGCAAAGAAAAAGTAAATGATAAGAGCGTCTGAACAACAAACGGAGATGAAAGTTGAAAATACCTGCTTATAATCATTGAAAATCAACTACAAGGTGATACAAGGGAAGGAGGGATATAAGGAATGGAGGATGTACGCATACAAAGCGGGCTTAATGTTTTTTCGCCTGGGGACTAGAGCCCTCCCCCACCATCCTTTCAGTGGTCCTACCAGCATGCGAAAATTTGCCAAAGGAAATGTCCGCATGGATGTCTGGTTTTCATTGAGATTAACGAGTTTTTTTCAGTGTAGAGTCAATGGAAAAGACATTCGCGCCAATCGATGGGGTGTGGGATATAAAAGACCATATAAACACTACTGCTGTCAGGATTCAATTCCCCCCCCGGTTTTGGAAGTGCTGTTCGTTCACAGTTCACACTTAATAAACCATTAACGTAGTCAGGAATTATTTTCGGAGGTACAAAATAGAGATTGAATTTTTATGCTAATTGAAGGTTTTGGGACTTATTACATTAAAAAGGAATTTTTAATTTGTACTTTGAACCAACTAGGAATACAACTTTTTATGCAAAATGAATATCTGAACTTTATATTTTAAAAAAATATTGGTTCGCTAAGTCTTTGTATAGTATATTACATTTAGTCCTGACTATGAATTGAAAAACAGACACAGTATTAAAATTGTTACACCTCAGTTGATTTCAGTACAGAAATGATCTTCGAAACTAAAAATTATAAGGCCTAATTAATATAGTAGTTCTTTATTAACTTTGGTTTACATAGAAGTACCTTCTAAAGATGGTTCGAGATTCCTCCCTGTATTTCTTCTGCATCAGTAAAACATTCCTTGTGTGTATGTCCATTTACTTGAGGTTATTTGGCGCAACTTGGCGTCATAGAACCAAAAAAAACAACCAATCAACCTTGTTAGTGTTTATGTTAGCAATGCTTTTCCCTTTCATTCATTGATTTTAGTGTTACCATTGAAAATAATTGTTTTTAAATGATTTGCTGTTATTATTATTGTTTTTAAAAGCTGAGAAAGCTCCTAAGCAATAACTTCTCGCCAACGGCTACCTTGCCAACTTCAATCGCCAAAGCGTGGAGCTATTTTTTCTTTTCATTTTACATCCACAGAACGTGAATGGATGTGAGCGTTAGGGAGAAATATGAAGCTGCGAGCATGTTCCATGTATTTCATCAGAATGTCGGTATAGCACAGTAAAGCAATGCACCTGTCATGTTTTGCTTTGGAATCCGTTCTAAAAGTGAAGTATTTATTTATTTCAATATAAATTTAAGGATGTTTTGCCAACTATGCTGCACAACAAAATGGAAGCCATTTGTATCACGTATGGTATACTGCATTACTCTATTCTCGCAAGCGAAAAAAGAAAAATTATCCAAATATAGCACCAATATTTATTGCTCAGAAAAAAGAACATTTAGAAATGTTATTTTAAAGCAGAAGGACACGATATGTGATACAAATGGCAAGAGTTACTGAATTACATTTTGAAGAAAAATTGTTAAAATCATTTCAAAATTTACATTAGAGGATACATTAGCTGCATACCAAAGAGATGATCTCATTGAATAGCTATTAAATAAAAAGCTGACTCAACAAAATGTTCCATTTTATTGTGCAACGCAGTTGGCAAAAACAACATACTTAAATTTTTTTGTAACGAATTCTTTACTTTTGGAACGGATTCCAATGCAGAAACAGGACAGGTACATAGCTTTACAGTGCTACCGACATTCCGAGGAAATTTCTCCCTAGAGCTCACATCCATTCACGTTCTGCGGGTGTGAAATGAAAGGAAAAAATAGCCCTATGCGTTGGCGATTCGAGGATGATAAGGTAGCCGTTGGCGAGAAATTATTGCTGTGGGATTTTTAGTCGTTACGATAAGGAAATTTCTCAACCAATCACAAAAGGCTGACGATTTGTACAGACATGACTCGTAGACGCTAGTGTGTATTGCCATGGTCGTGGTGCTGGACTCCCGTCGAGGGCGCCACGGTCTAAGCGATTTCCCATGTTATTTATATCATTGCTTCCTATGGCAGTGATACCTCTGTATGCGTAGCTATTTACTTTGTGTGTTCCTCTATCCGTCCAATCCAGATGGGCACGATTAAAGTGGTGTCGGCAACATGTGAACTGGACTGTCGTTGGGCCAACGTTAATGTAGGAGCCAGATGACAAGCGTGTAAGGGTCTGGAGAGAACAAGGCACACACAATCGGCCCCAGAACATCACGCATTCCGAGGTGGAAGCATCATGGTGTGGGCAGGAATTTCGCACCGACCTGCATATGTATAGACGGGATTCTGTGACGGCTGTCCGGTATCGGGATGAAGTCCTAGAACCCACTGTGAGATTGTACGCTGCAGCAATTGGTCCTGCTTTCGTTTTAATGGATAATGCGCGTCCCCATCGAGCCAACATTGTCGACGACTACCTTGAGAGTGAGGGGATTGCGCGTATAGATTGGCCGGCGTACTCGCCCGACTTTAATCCCATTGAAAATCTTTCGGATGCCCTCGGCCGTGCTGTGTCTGCACGTTTCCCACCAGCAGTCACTCTCAGAGTTGCAAACTGTTCTACAAGAGGAATGGCGATTACTTGACTCTGAGGTGGTTGATCACCTCATAGAAAGCACGGTCACACGCTGTAAACTTTGTATGATGATGAGGGGTGGTTATATACCCTATTAATGTCGATTTTGTTCGTTTGTTTTGGATTTAAACATCATTCAAATGACTTCATCTTATAATTTATGAAAATTCAATATTGTTTTCATCTGTATGCAATTCTTTGTTTTGTTTCATGCATAAACATATTTGCTACTTTCCTGCCGCATTTCGAGTCAATCAAAGCTGTACTTGTCGATTTTTACAGCTTCGTGCTTAACTTTTGGCAGTGAGTGTATTATTATCCATATAATTTCTTAAAATTTTTCGTCTTTCAATTATTGTCTAACTTTTAATACATAATTACTTTCATATGTATCCAACACTTTCCTTCTGACATTTATATATAAAGTACTATGTATTTCTGTTTTTATCTTTCCTATTTTACATGTTCTTTTTCCTCTTTTGTTGTTGATGACATATAACTAAATATTGTCCATGTATTGTACGGGTCCACTGCAAACTGCATTTTTGGACTTTTTAAAATTTTTTAATAAATGCTACACTTGTACCCATTGGGGTAGGCGTGTGGGGTTCTTGCCCGGCAGGGTGGTTCCCTAGTGGGCCTCCTAGTACTGGTGGAAGTCATCCCTACCTCTCCATTACGAACTCTAAACTGTCTGGTGAGGCGTGGGTCGGAAGGTCTTGTTCTCAAAACTTTCTCTTTGGGATTGATCTCTGACCGTCACCAATGGCCTGTTGTGTTGCTCCAAGTGCAATGCTAATTCAAAAATATCTACATATCTATTTACATCCATTTCTTTCTCTCTGGTCCAGTTGAAAAGTAAATCAGTTTTATTTGGGATTCGCTGAACTTTGGCAAGAGGCCACAGCTTTCTATCGGATGAGGAGTGGCTGTAACTCTATTTCTGAAACCTGTTCTCTTGCTTGAGGACGAGGTGTTGGCGCGAAAACTGGCAGGGCATGGAATTGACATCCTTGTCATTCATCTCTTTTCACAACAATCCAGTCCGGTCCTCCTCCGTCAGTGTCTCTCCTCTGTTTTCATTAGAGCAAGGCTAACATAGGCAATGAAAAATCTATGAGCAATTTCAAAAATCCTGAGCATCATATGCAGATGAACGAGATTGACCTTTGCTAGCACTCAAGAGTGACAAAAGGAGCTGGATGGAAAGTTGGAGTTGATTTTCATCAAAATAGAGAACCACATAGCAATATTATAACAAAATTTAAAATTTGCTAGTTTTATTTTTCTTATTCAATAGGTACCCATATCTGTATGTGATATCCTTCATAAATAAATAATTTAGTTATAATTAATTGCATCCACTTCTTTTCCAAGTTTGCTTAAGAGATAAAGTTTGCAGTGAATGTGCACATTCAATGGCCACTGAAACAATTCATGCAATTACAATATCTCAGTATAAGTGTTCATCTGACAGGTCATGTTTTAACACAACACTTTAGCTATAAAAAAATCAAGTTCAAGGAAACAAGAGTTGAAAATAGAGTAGAAATGTTTAATTACAAGTTCATAAATAGGTATGTTTTAATGCGCTATGCTTGTTCACATGAAAACATTTCTGTATTTGCAAAAAAAGAAAACAAATAAAGTTTAATACATTTAACATTTTAAAAGTGTGCACAGAAGACAATGACTTTTTTCATTCACATAACAAGCTGAACATAAGTGAAGATTTAACGAAAATGGAAAAATAAAACGTCGAGGCCATTTGGAGTTAAGCCTAGTGAATAAGTGAAGCTGAGATACATTGACTAGACAAGGTCTGGTATTTTCAAACTATTGTCAGATCAAGACAAAATAGAATCACCGAGAAGGCCAATACCAATACTGGGCTGTCAAGTCAATGAAGAAAAAATTACTCTTTTGTGGCAATGGCTTTTGGTGCCTTTTTGTGTGGCCAAAAATATCACCAAGGAAGAATGTCTGAAAACACGCCAGTTTAGGCCTGGCACTTAAAAGATTAAAATGAATGAAGTAAAATTGTCTTCAGACACCAACTTATGCTTATCGGAGAACAATGAATCGATTTTGATAAAAGAATTTTAAAAGATTTAGATTGATAGGAAAAACACAAACTGAAAATTTCCTCAAGTTTTTCACCAAATTTCTGCTGCTCCCAATCAATATCTCCAACTTTTTGACATTATTTTTCTTAACATGAATTTTTAAACAAATATTGAGCTAATAAAATTGAAAATTGGTATGCACATAAAGTCTGATTTAACTAACCCTGATCCCATAAGGAAATTTAGAAAAGCTGCTTATCCTGATATAAATTAATACAAAACCAACGATTAACTCCCTCATTTCCAAAAGTTGCCCTATCGGAAAAATTAAACTTGAAATTAGAACACCCTGAAACTTAAATACAAGACTAAAACCAGAAGGCAAATAAAAAAGATTATGATTCACAAAAATGATTCAAGGAGATAGGAATAAAAGCAAGAAATGATACAACCTGATGTGACTGCACTGTGATGTATTTAAAATACAAATTGTAAGTTACATTTGAATTCTTCAAGTTTACAGGAAATGGAAAGAAATTAGAAAAAAATTCAAAAGGACCAATGAAATCTTAGGACAATAGAAAGGAACATTCTAGAAGGAAAAAAGCGAGAAATATAGGTTTAAATAATATAGGTTACCATAATACAAAGAAAACGGTGTTACCAATGCCTGCCACATATCAAAAAACATTTGCCACAAAAAGGCTTAAAACTACAGTTGTATCAAACTTTCATTTATAGGTTAGATTATATTTAATTGAGCATAAAGTATAAGTAAAATAAAAACTAGAAAAGTCCTCGACAAAATCATAAGGTAAAAATACATTGATGAAATAACTATAACAATGGGAAAAAAATTATTAGTAATTTTGCCACAAAAACTTCGAAGAAATTGCATGTTGTAAATATAAAGAGAAAATGTAAGAGGATAAATAAAATAAGTTTCATAAAATTATTTCCAGTAAGAAAAACAATCTTATTGCAACCACAATTGCATTGAAAGGATTTTCTTGCAAGTTTTTTCGCCTGATAAACTCCGCTAAGTATAAATCTAAGTAGTGTTTAGCAGTACCACATTGGTTTTTGTTAAGCCACTTGTTGGAGCCCCATAACTGTTCAATATTTTAGATTCAATTTCTGTTGCCAAAAAATATGTGACTGAAGATCAGCGAAATGAAGAGAAAAAAGAGCAGAAAGCATAAGTGAATACAAATGGCACCAAGGATGTCTCTTGTCACCAAGAAAATGTGACTGCAGATAACCAAAAAGTAGTTCTTTTCATATGTACATGGAATATGAATCCCACTTGTAGGTACACAAATGGGATTCAGATCCCCTTTCTTGTTGATACATTTGTTCCATGTCACATTTCTAAGGCATTTCTTTCATATGAATTCTATAACGAACAGATTCCAATTTTTATTGAACCTTTAGGGCACAAATCATGCTGCTATGGCTTCTCTTTCGTATGTACACTGTAATGGCGATTCAGATGCCCTTTCTCGCTGAAACATTTATTACACAAATCACACTGATGTGGTTTCTCTTTTGTGTGAACACGCTTATGTCGATTCAGACTCCCTTTCTCGCTGAAACATTTGTTGCATATATCACATTTGAAAGGTTTTTCTTTCGTGTGAAACCCATAGTGAGCAATCAGATTCACTTTTTCACTGAAACTTTTAAGGCACTTGTCACATTGAAATGCTTTCCTTTCTGCATGCATAACATAATGGCGATTCAGATGTCCTTTCTCGCTGAAACACTTGTTGCACAAATCACACTCATATGGCTTCTCTTCTGTATGGATGCGGCAGTGGCGAACCAAGTTTCCTTTCTTGCTGAAACATGTGTTGCATATGTCACATTTATAAGGCTTTTCTGGTGTATCAATCGGATTCCCTGTATCACTGAAACTTTTAGGGCACAAGTCTGATTGAACTGTTCTCTCTTGTGTATGAATAGCATAATGGTAGTTCAGATGCCCTTTCTCGCTGAAACATTTATTGCACAAATCACATTGATACGGCTTCTCTTTTGTATGTGTGCGGTAGTGCCGATTCAAATTCCCTTCTTGACTGAAGCACTTATTGCACATGTGACATTGGAAAGGCTTTGTATTTGTATGAGTATTGCAGTGTACTAAAAGCTTCCCTTTTTCAATGAAACTTTTAGGACACATGTCGCATTGATATGTTTTCTCTAGAGTATGGATAGAGTAATGGCTATTCAGATGCCCTTTCTCACTGAAACTCTTATTGCACAAATCACACTGATAAGGCTTCTCTTTTGTATGCACACGGTAGTGTCGTTTCAGATTCCCTTTATCGCTGAAACATTTGTTGCATATGTCACATTTATAAGGCTTTTCATTTGTATGAATCCTATAGTGAGAAACCAGATTGCCTTTCATACTGAAACTTTTAGGGCACATGTCACATTGAAATATTTTCTCTTGTGTATGAATAACATAATGACAGTTCAGATGCCATTTTTGGCCAAAACACTTCTTGCACAAATCACACTGATAAGGCTTCTCCTTTGTATGCACACGATCGTGTCGATTCAGACTCTTTTTCTCGCTGAAACATTTGTTGCATACATCACATTTAAAAGGTTTTTCATTTGTATGAATTCGATAGTGGATAACCAGATTCCCTTTCTCACTGAAACTTTTAGGGCATATGTCACATTGAAATGTTTTCTCTTGTGTGTGAATAGTATAATGGCGATTCAGATGCCCTTTATCACTGAAACGCTTGTTGCACAAATCACACTGATATGGCTTCTCTTTCGTATGAACGCGGCAGTGGCGAACCAGATTCCCTACTTGACTGAAGAACTTATTACATAAGTCACATTGGAAAGGCTTTTCATTCGTATGAGTACGGCAGTGTATTTTAAGCTTCCCTGTATCGCAGAAACTTTTGTTGCAGAAATCGCACTTGTAGGGCATTTCTTTGGTGTGAACACGGTTGTGGCGATTCAGATTCACTTTCGCCTTGAAACATTTGTTACAGATGTTACACTTAAACGATTTGTCTTTTGCAAGAAGCTTGTCATGTATCAGACTAACCTTTTCCCTGAAATCTGTTGTGCCCATATTACAATGAAATTTCAAGGTTAAATGGCAAAATAAATAGTCCAAGAAAAATTTCTACACAATGGGATTCTTATTCCGATAATATTATTCGGAGTGCCATAAAAATCGATAGCAAGTTTGGTCGCAAAATTGAACATTAAAATAATCAAGTCAACAAGGAGTGAAAACTCGAAGATAACGGATAAGCATGTTTTATCATTCCTATTTCAAGTTTCGTTCAGTTTCCGAATTCTTTTACTTGTTTGTTTACTTACAATTTCGTCTTTTTTAGTTGCAGTTACAGTTATTTATTTGTAGCATTCCACTTGACGGCTGGAACCTCCTAAAAATTAAAATTTAAGTTATAGCTAGGTTTCTTTTCAAAGTCGTACTGGAGAAACACGTCAAACTATTGGCGACGGACCGGGATCCATCTCCAAGGGAAAGATCCAAGGACAACACGTAATTTTGAACCACGGTCAGATGACGAGGACAACACCTAAGCTGGCCCCCACTTTCCAAACTTCCACGCCAACGTGAGGACATTTGAGGCCACGATATATTTAACGTGTACCAGCCTTTATATGCACGAAGGTCTTTGGTTGGACTGAGTTTCGAACTCGTAACCCTTCCGGTTGCTAATCTATTACTCTTACAACTGGGCTACCGCGGCCCAAAAGCTGTGACATTGACACTGATTGCTCTTAATGACAAAAGTACCAATCTCTGTGAAGAAATAGAGAGCAAGTAACCGAAAAAGTGACCAAGCAAGCTGTAATCTCAGACGGTGGTGAGGGCCGCTGTAGCCCAGCTGGAAGAGTCACGAATTTACAACATGAGAGTTGCAAGTTCAAAACTCGGGCAAACCAAAGAGCGTCGTGTATACGAGGCCTGTTGCTCAAATATTCTTACGTTGGTGTGGGGTGAAGAGTAGTCAGCTCAGTGGTGTTCACTTTGTCATTTGATCGTGGTTCAAAAGTACGAGATGTTGTCCTCTGATCATTCTCGGTCTCTTCCCGATAGCCCAATATTTTCCTCTAGTGCTAAATTAATAAAACTACCTACCTCAGAATGGTTGTGACATCACAAAGCGCTCCCGGAACTTGTTCCTATTGTTGAGCTTGATTGGAGATCTTTGCATGTAAATAATTGTAACTGTAACCCTAAAAACCGAAAACAGGGTTACTGATGTAGTGGTATTTATACATTTGGGTATCACTTAGAAGTCAATTCGCGAAAACTGCAATTTTTGATTTTGGATCGCACCTGGTGGTTTTTGAACAATACAATACAGTTACTCCTTGTTTGAATGCTCAATTTTGCCACAATATACTTGCTATCTATTTTTCTTGGAATCAGGACATAATAAATTAGAATCTCGTAAGGATACGCTAAAATTCGTGCAAAAGACAAGACATTTAAATGTAATATATGCATCAAATATTTCACAAAGAAATCAAACTTGATTCAACACTACTGTGTGCATACAAAAGACAAACTATATCAGTGTGATTTGTGCAACAAGTTTCAGCAAGAAATAGAATCAACGTTATATACTGTGTGCATATAAAAAAGAAGCCGTATCAATATGATTCATGCAATAAGTGTTTCAGTGAGAAAGTACAACTGAATTGCCATTATACCATTCACGCACAAGAGAATACATTTCAATGTGACATGTGCCTTAAAAGTTTCACTGTAAAAGGGAAGTTTCTAATACACCAAAGTGCTCATACAAATGAAAAGCCTTTCCAATATGATGTGTGCAATAAGGGCTTCAGTCTCGCAGGAAATTTGGTTCGACAATGCCGCATTCATACAAAAGAGAAACTATATCAGTGCGACTTCTGCCATAAGTGCTTCAGCGAGAAAGGGCAGTGACAAATTATTAATGGAATTGTCTACTTTACTTGTAAACCCTGAGGTTCAAGAGAAAATGATGAGAAACGTTCATACAACTTTAAATGTACTTGTATCTAGTTGCCATGGTGTTATTAATGTTAAGGAACCATCCATATCTTAAAGTATCAATTATTATAACGCCTATAGTCCCAAATCAAAACTTTCAATGACTTATCAATTTTACCAGAACAAATAAAAAATGTAAGGCTAAGAGGGATCAAACATTTATCTGATGATTCAACCAGCTATTTTGTTTCTCCTTTAAGCATGTTAGGAAAAATTATTTTTTCACAAAAGAACTGGACTGCAAGATGAGTTCATGTTTGATAAATATTGGATGCTATAATTTAAGTTATATACATTAAAATCTACTGATCCTATGATTAGCGATACTGAAGAAAAATAATTCAAATGGAAACGCCTGATTTTAGAAAGGGCTGTCTTTTAGATGTTGATGCATATATTCATCTACTATGCGAAAATATCAATTCTTTTGTTACTGTTGATTCTTCTGTTACTCAATTGTTATTAAATGACCCATGTGTGTCTCAATCAGTTGTCCAATCTTGACGAATTTTTTGTGGAATCGACATCGAAGTTCGTATTATTTCCTTTTTGTGTTGTTAATATTTTATATAATAGAGGCCGTTTGGACATTTTTTTAACGCTTTTGATGAGTTATAAAAAATTGTAAGCTACAAAAGAATTTTATTTTCACAGCAGTTAAATAGTTAAAGTATAACTTATCGTTTGCTAACTCAGTTTTGTGTACTTTCAAAATAATGCTTTTAAATAAGCAATGGATGGAAGGCTATGTTTTCACTCTTTCCGAGGAGAATTATGCTTATTCAAGTATTCAAAAACGCTTTAAAAGTCATGGTTTTTCGATATCTAAAGGTACGATAAGTAATATTAATAAGAAAGGAAAAAACGTAAAATTGGAAAATACTTCCGAATATGTATCTAAAAAAGAAAAGAATTTCTGAGAATATTTGTAGGGTAAAATCTTTAATTTTAAAAGAATCCGCCGAATCAAAGGACTTGCAAAGTCATTAAAATGTTCAGTTTCAACTGCAATAAAATAATTAACAGTGATTTGAATCTTAAAAAGGTTAAAAAATACAACTCATCGTCTATGTCCAAGACATATTGTAGAACTTGCTGCGGAATTCTGTATGAGAAGCATTTAGCTGGAGAAAAATGTGACAATAGATGAGGTGTGTTTGGTGCTTTTGGACTTTTAAAAAGAGGATTATCGAAACGTCAACCAAAAACCATTCAAGGACTTAGGAAAACTGTGGAACAAGAATGGGACAAAATAACTGGTGATACTACAAAAGTCATTATGAACATTAAGGTATGAAAAGATAGTTAAGAATAAGGGCTATATATATCAAACAGAACATTTAAAACACCAAAATTTCACGTAAAAAATTAATCTTCAGTCCATTTTAAAATCGTTCAAAAAATGTCCCGAACAACCTCTGTAGAAAGATTTTTTGTCACCAAGTTAGAAATTCTAAGAAAAAACGGTACAGCTGTAATCTCTGCCGCGCGCGGTGGCAACGCGTTTTTTTTGGCGCACTTTTTATGTCACCACGGAAATCCAACATCGAATATATACTGCATACGTATGGATGAAATATGTAAATCTGAATGAAACAACATTTGAATAAAAAAACACTGCAAATATGGATGAAATGTATGGAATTTTGGCGTAGTTATAAGTGACTCATGCCGGTGAGGGTAACCCATTTGTTCTCGGATTTCCAACAGTGAATCGATATCATTCTCCACATATGAATGAAATGAATAAAAAAAATGTACATTAGTAGAATATAAGTTATTCTAATATTTTAACAGATTTCACTGTAAATGAGAACTGGACGCCGGCAAGGTTGCCATAAAAATAGGTTAACCCTAACCAGGAGAAAATTCGAGAAAAAAATGGGTTACCATCAGCCTGCATGAGTCGCTTATAACTACGCCAAAACGCGTTGCCACCGCTCGCGGCAGAGACTACAGCTGTACCGAAAAAACTGTTTATCTTACTGGAAAATAATAAGCATAACAGCATTTTTCTTAGCGGAATATAATTAACGGAAACAGTTAGAAAACTTAGAAAAAACATTGTTTTCTTAATAGAAAATAATTAGCCTTATACAAATCCAAGTAACCATCAGAAAGCGAATTTTTTGTAGCAAATTTCATCGTATTGTTGCATTTATCGCACAAAAAATCAAATTTAATTAATCCTGATTCCTTAAGGAAATAAAAAAGCTGCTTTTCCGTACATAAATGTATACAAAATAAACTATTAGCCACTTCCTAAAGGTACCTTCCACCAGAAAAATTAAACTTCAAATTTCGTGAGAGAACATCTTGAAACTTATCTGACATTAAATACAGAAGGCATGTTAAAATAGAAAAAATAACGATTTTCAAAAATAGAAAGAAACAACAGCCTGATGTGGCTGCACTGGACTGACTAAAATGAAACGATGTTTTAATTTTTCAAATTTACATGAAATGGTAAAGAATTGTTAAATATTTTTTAAAGAAATTATTAAATAACAAAAAGGACAATTTAATGGAAATGAAAAGAACATTCTAGAATATTCTAAATGAAAATTTAAACTTGTTTGCTATAAAAGCAGGAATAATCCTATACAGCTGGGTTGCTTTTACCTGCCATAACTCATTTCAAAAAGTGTATAAAAATGCACCAAAAGTATTGCTACATAAAAATCTTTATATCATAGCTGTCCTGAAAAATCTCAAATATGAAATGTACACAAATATTTTAGCCAACAAGGGATTCTGTGTACACAGTGTTACATAAAAGATCAGCCTCTTCAGTGTATCAGAACAAAATCTTTTGTCATTTGTTTCAAAATATCTAATTCAGCACACTTTCCGATAATAAGAATATAAAACAATGATCATGACTAATGAATTTAATACTGATAGATATTTTATTTTGATATTTGTCCTTTTCTGTAATTTGGAAAAATTAATCTGTTCTGTTGCTAATTTTTGATAAGCATTTCCTGTATAATCTGTTCAATGAAACTCAGGAGAATAAAATAACTTGCTTGAGAATCAGCATTATAAGTTATTTCAACCAATTCATACGTATTTAATTTTTATATTAAATATAAAAATTCCACCCATGTAATATCTTTTTCTGATCATTTTATTACTTTGAAAAGTTGAGTCTGACAAACTGTCTTATGAGAATTTGTGAAGATATTTACACCATTTTATTTGTATGACTTCCCTCACTAAAAGTTACATATCCATGTGTGCTCAACAAAACAAAGCTGTTTATAATGAAATGCAAAAGGTTTTTGCAGTTTTTCCTATCACAGCAACAGATCATGAAGCTCACACTTGAAATTAAGACATCGGCTCAGTAGAATTTTTATTTCTTAAAACAGAACTTTTAAAGTTTTTTATACATCATAAATACAAAATTGAAGCTTTTAATGTCTATCTTTGAAAAACAAGGACAGTTAAAAATGCAACAGAAAGTTTGCCTGAATATAATTAATCCAATTTATGTTTCTGTAATGATTGCAATTTTTACAACCAAAATAAAAGGCACTTGCATAAAGTAAAAATTTATTACTCTGGTAGAGCTGAATTAATGAACAGAAATGTAACTTATATAACTTTCCCCCCAAAAATTAAATGAAATTTCAAGTATAAACTGTCAAAAATATTAAAGCTAAGTTTTAATTATTTAGAAGCATGTTCTATAAAAAGCAGAATTTATTTTCAATCGATTTATGGTTGAATCAATTAGAAAATTGTAAATTACCTAGGTTTTTAAATAATTGTACCTCATGGTCGCAGTTACGACAAATGTTTCCATTTATGGTTGAATCAGTTAGAAAATTGTAAATTACCTAGGTTTTTAATTAATTGTACTCGGAGATTACTATCAACGGAAACTAAGTGAGTAATTTCAGGAGCATAATCAACAATTTCTATTTGTATTAAAAGTAAAATTACCTGCTTTTTATAGTAGCCTAAAGTGTTGAAACATGATAATTTTAATTTCATGATTGGATTGTAGAATTGTCATAACTGCGACCATGAGGAAATATCCCCATTCTGAATTCTCCAGGACCAGATAAATTTTACTCTACATTTGAAAGTAGTCTTCATATGCTAGGAATTCACAGCAACCCATCATTTGTTCAAGAAAGCCTTCAATTTAGGAATAGGACTTAAAATTTTTATTTAATCAGCCTAAAATCGCAAAGAACAAGGAACATTTGCAGTTTCCAAATAATTTTCTATGATCTGCTAACAAAGTTTTACATACTGTGAAATTATGTTTTGCCTCTGCGAGGTTCTCCACCCAACACACTGAGGAATGTTGCTGGGAAAGAACCATTGGATCCCTGAGGGACGTTGGCAAGGGTGTCCTTGGACAGCCATAGTAAGAACAAGGGGAAGAAGACTCAACCTAGGGGACAGACATGAGGGTCCTTTCGCTGTTATAGTGCAAGATATTAAACTGTAGACACTTATTAATGTTACATAAAGCCTATTAATCAAGTACCCATGAAGAAGCGTCATTCTGGTAGATAATTAAAGAACCAAAGACACACGTTAAGCATTGTTACAATTCAATATCTTACTATAACAGTGAAAAGATCCTCTAGTCGAGTCTTCCCCCTCTTGTCCTTACCATGACTGTCCAAGGACACCCTGCCAACGTCCCTCAGGGATAAAATGGTTCCTTCCAACCAACATTTCTCTGTGTTGGCCAGAGAACCTAACCCCACAGATGCACAAAGTTCTTTTTTCAGCCTTCTGAAGTTACCTTACCATCTACAGCTTTTAATTGAACGAATTTTTTTCTGAAGGGAGGGGTGTAGGCAATTAACATCGCACTGGAGAAACACTATTGGCTATGGTCCGGAATCAGTCCCCCAAAGAAAAAAATCTGAGAACACTTAATTTTGAACCATGGTCTAATGGCGAGAACACCTGAGCTGGCACCCCACTCTCAAACTTCCACACCATGGCAATCCTACCTACCTTTTACGATTCAAGTAGGAAATTCTATGTATCAGTGACGTTGTCAATGGGAATAATACTTGGACCTTTTCCTCTATAATCAATGTCTCCAATATCATTAGTACTTTCAAAAGCTGATGCAAAAAGTTCTTTCAAAACATTTTCTTGGCATACTTTTTTCATTTTTTTAAAGGATTTCATGCATATTTCTT
The DNA here is from genome assembly GCA_933210815.1 of Meta bourneti. NCBI lineage: Eukaryota > Metazoa > Arthropoda > Arachnida > Araneae > Tetragnathidae > Meta > Meta bourneti. The sequence continues at coordinate 19,215,786 of OW119932.1, forward strand.
CCCTGGAAAGTTTTGTGAAATGAGCTTGGGCTCCTCTTGCTTGATGTTTAAAAAATGTTGTTTCTAATTTGAGACCCCAATACGAATTTTCTGCAGACGTATCAGAACACTAGAAGCGACGTTATAGCTTTGGGTGTTTCGCTGGTGTACATTTTTTATGAATATTTATATATGAAAAAACATACATTTTTTCCCATTCGGATGGTACTTTTTGTCAACGATCAGTTTGTTTTTCATCTAATGTTCTGAAGATTCTCCATATTAACTCTTGACATGCCACTTTCGGATGATCAAACTATTTCCTGTGTTTAATCCTGCATAGAATCAGTCTGTGAAATTAAAATCTAACATGAATTTTGCCATCGCTGGTAAGTATACATCACAAGTAAAAATTTGTTTGATGGTGCAAATAACACGAGTTGCTCAATGATAAAATAAGAAATGTTTTAAAAGGTGCAAAATAAAATTGAATTACTTTCATGATTCTGTGTCTTGGATGGAAGGGTTGGTTGAGTTTTATGGCACAAGGGCCATATTCGGCCATGTTGCACCAGACACAATGCCAAGTAATGGACACACGAGGAAAGTTTTACTTGATAGAGAAGAGAAATACATAAAGGGAAGAATTGAGCCTTATAAGAATTGAAGCTGCGCTGCCTACAACTCACATGGATGGAAGGGTGAATTGATATATGCTATAAAAATAAATTGAACTATTGGAATTGTACTTTTATGATTGCGCACAGCGAATGAGCTTGAATCAAAACATAAGTTCAGCATCATATTTGAATGGGAATATTTCCCCTTATCGGGTTCCAATGTATTAAAAACTATTTATTTTGTGCAATTATTTAATTAAATAGTTATTTAACTAAATAATAATAATTGTGGAAAAAGACTAATGTAAACCATCTCTTAAAAAATATGAATACCAATTAAGTGACATGATGAATTTCAACTTTTGAACAGCATCTGTAAATTTGTAACTGAATTGAACTGAAGTTTTTAAGTGCTTTTAATATTAAGTTTTTTGGCCACATGCTTATGCTAGATATGAGAATTGTTAAAGTAATTTAACTATTCACAGTTGAGGAATTTAACATGGGATAAACAAATAGTTAAGCCAGTGATTTTCATCTTAAAATGTTCAAGATATTTTTACTCTTCTGAAGTTTATGAACTCTGAAAAGGATGAGTGTCTAAAATGATTGCTTACCATGAAAATAAGCACTTGGTGTCAAAAAAATGCATTTCTGAAAAATGTAAGTTAACGAGTTTCTGCTCTAAGCTGACAATATGTATAGTATTAATTTAAGCTTAAAGAATGTTCAGATAAAACTCGTAAGTGTGATAAAGCTAACCTTTTTTCATCAGTCAAGTAATGTTTCATTACTTCCGTTAGTTTGCATTGTTATGAGTAACATAATCATTAGTCATGCATATTGAGTAAATTTTGTGGTTACTTCAGTTATCCACATTCTGTTTAAGTCGTCAAAATTTCTTGATCCCTTGTGATGACGTACTTATGTTTTAATGTATTTGAAAAATTCAAGTATTCCCAACTGAAGATATTTGATTATCAATCTGGCCAAAAGATTTACTAACAAGATTTATGCTCATTTCTACTAATTGTAAGGTATTTGAAAAAAAGTGTTCATAAAATCAAGATTTTCAATTGCTGATCTCTGGTAAAAAAATAACTAAGTATCCATAGAGCAACTTTTAAGCAAAAAGTAAAACCACAACAAACAAGCACAGAAAGAAACGATTTAATAAATATTTTTCACAGCTTTGAACAATTTATTTTAAAAGTTATCAACATATAACAAACAGTTAATCATAAACTTTCCATAGGTCACAGCAAACTAAAGGACTAATATGTGCAAGGCTGGTGCAGGACATATTTGCCTTTCCGTAAAAGTGAGTATGCAACAAAACATAAATTATAAACTTTTTACATATATTTCAACATGACGAGGTTATACAATTATTATTTGAGGCCGGAAGAATTTGAGGGGCACTTGAGGCTATCCAAAATTTAAAATGCAGCATTTTTTATGCATTTCAACTAACTAAACACTTAACACAACATTAAATACAATCAATTTTACATTTAAAGTAATTTGAGCATTACATATAAATGACTGTTCAGTAAAATTCCTGTAGCATGTAAAAAAGAATATTTTATCATTCATGGTGTTCAGCTAGAATGATTGCAGCTTGCACAGAAGTAAAATTTGCTTTAAAAATATACTGAAATTAGTAAAATCTTTAATAGTTTATATCAGCTTAGAGCAGAAACTCCTAACAGAAACTGATATTTTTTGGACTCTTAAATACTTATTTTCATGAGAAATACATTGTTATATTAAAATCTGTTTGAAAGATATATAACGCTGCCATATTTTCTGACCAAAACACTCATGCTTAGTCTTTAAACAGTTGTACAGTAAAAATGTTTTTTTTTGTCAGATAATAAGTTTTTGCTCTAAGCTGACAATATCCACATAAAATTTGTTCCACATTAATACCGCAATACCCATATGGAAGACAGAAATTGTTAACAAATAAAAGTGGCTGAAATCGAGTAAAAATTTGAATTAAATGTAAACAACATAATGAGAGATAAATGAAAAATAGAATATTTAGTAATGACTAGAAATATTTGAATTTTGACGAATTAGAATTTTATTAAAACTATAAACGGGGCATCAGAAAAATAAAACTAATAAAAGTTCACATTTCAAGCACTAACCATGGCAGCAAAAATTGAAAAACCTTCAAAAAAATAATTCATTTAAAAACTTTGTCGATGGAAAAATGCTTTGGTAACGTAAAAGATCAATGGCCATTTTGTTTGACCAAGGGGCATCAGGACAGAAGACTTCTGGTGGGTGCACTTCTGTCCTGATGGTGGACATCTTGCTCCACGAAACAGTCATTGACGATCTTTAACATTAACAAAGTATTTTTTGCATCAACGAAGTTTATCAATCATTCGTTATTGTTTTAAAATTTTTATTGTTTCCATCTGTCTGTCAATAAATAATGGCATCACCCCGATCGACAAAACTCACCTTGGAATTTGTAACCATAAACTTACTAATTTGCATGAAACATATTTAGAAACCTTAATGATGTCTACAACTTAGAGAGCTGCATTACTTCATTTAAAACCTCATAAATATATAAACTTATGTGCCACAAACATTTGGCAGTAGCTGCATATGCACGGCTCCTGCAGTGGCTTTGTGTCAATGTTACATGTAACACTGGTACAAAGCAGCACTTCCCTCTTGGCAAAAAAAGGATTTTTTTGGTTACTTCTATATCGAGAGAGCTAGGCAGGTTGGTGGGATGCTTGCAGGTTGGCAAGAAAAAAGTCCAATTGTGGAAATTGAAGACGGCTAAAGCTCATTGAGTTGGCTCCTGTAACACAGAATACAAGCAATCAGTGCATGAATTTGAATTGGTAGCAAATACTTTCTTCTAGAATAGAAGTTTAAAGACCAATATTTTTTCCTCTATCAACCCTCTGAGCATTGAGGTTTCTGAGTAGTGTCACTTTAACCCCACAACACACTTAATGAATCCTTGGTTTCTTTCAACCTTTAGAAAGATTCTATTGATCCTTTCCTTAGAACAGAATCCTTTGGAATTATTCTATTGATCCCTCCCTAGAATTCTTTTGAAATATTATATTGCTCCTTTCCTTAGAATAGAATCCTTTGGAAAGATTCTACTGCTAATTTCCTTAGAATAGAATCTGTTGTGTTTCTGAAGTTTCCAGATGTGATGCCAACTTTTCTTTGCTAAGGTAGAGTTAAGGTTTTTGCTCTTTTTAATAAAATGTCAAATGCATGCTGCTTGAAATTTAGATATCAAAATGGCCAAGGTTGGTTTTTATGGTGCAAGTGCTATATTTGGCCATGCTGCTCCAAACATAAGACAGGCACATCAAGTAATGAGCAGACTCGCATAAGGAAAGTTTTACTGACACAGAAGAGAGAAGTACACCTGGGGAGGAATTGAACCTGACAAGAATCAAACCTATGAAGCCTACAACTCACAAATTGCTAGAGCAGTGGGACAAACCCAGAGCCACGGTGACACCCAAGATTTGATGAATGTAATACCAACTCTTTATTTCTGAAAAGTAGAGTTAAGGTTTTTGCCTTTTAATAAACTCAAATGTGTGCTAGTAGAAAGTGGCAATCAAAATGGCCAAGGAAACAGTATCCAATTAGATAAAAGATATGGAATAAATTATATTCAATTTCCCCAAATAAAAACCTCTAGTTTTAAGACAGCAACAAGGAATGTGAGTACTAATGTTTTTTTTATCTGTATCCAATATCTGCTCTTTTACCCCTCTGAGGGGCACACACATATATCTGTTCTGGGACCAGCAGTTTTCCCTGAATGGACTTCCACCCAGTTTTTATCTTGACAAAAAATGTGGTTATTTAGTCTATGTGTGTTGTGGTTGCAAAAGCAATACTACACTACTCGGAAATCTCGAGATGTTTAGAAGAGGGTTAATCTTTCCACTAAACATGTTTTAACCTTCCAAGTGATTTTGACAAGATATCTTGCTTATCAAGATATGACCAATTTTTTCATGACAAGATACCTTGCCTGTCTCAAGATCTGGTCATAATCGAGACAACCACCTGGAGGGTTAACTTGAACCAGGAAAAAGAGCCTCGGCCTAGAAGTTCAAATCAGGGTTATATATTTTTTTAAAAAATACTATTTAGATATATAGTAATTTTTGTAGACTTATCAACTTATTTGCAAACACTATCAAGGATGTATCTGCAAGAAGGCAGTCAATCTTGGGTCAGTTGATTTCTGAATAGGTGTGAAAGCACGTTCGAAGGCTGCCATAAACAAAGTATGAATGGGGAGAGCAGTGAATGTTTCCCCCTGCCAACTCATTATCAATGCTATTGCTTTTCACACCAAATGATAAACTTCGAACCAGAATCTGTGCTAAAGATGCCAAGCGTGGAAAGGATTTATTTGTCACCACCAATTCCCTAATTTAACTAATGTATACATATAAAACCAAGCTTCAACTGCCTTCTCTTGGAAGAAGCACTTTATGCAAGACTTGGGAAGATTTTTTATTAAAACTGCATGAGATGGTTTGGAATTAAATAAAGATACCTGACATGTGGCAGAGATGAGCAAAGCTGTAAACAATTAAGACTTCAATGCAAATTTTCTTCACTGATTAAATATGCTGTCATTTTAAAGGATTTTATTCTAAGGAAAGGAGCAATAGAATCTTTCCAATGGATACTATTCTTAGGATATGATCAACAGAACCTTATTGAAGAATTCTATTCTAAGGAAAAGTTTAATAATCTTTCAAAAAGGATTCATTTCCAAGGAAAGGAGCACTAAACTTTGCAAGGGAAGGAAATAGAATATTTTTTAAGGAAAGAAACAATAGCATCTTTCTAAAGGTTGTAACTACACTACTTGGAAATCTCATGACACTCAAAGGGATAATATAGTGCTCCAAGTACTCCTGTATGTTTGAATATATGTTACTGTGAAAGATCGAAATGAGAGAAAGTCAATATTCTCCGGTGGATGTCGACACATACCAAACACGTCGAATATTTGGTTATATTCTTATACATTCGGACCATCATCAGTGTATGTCGACAAGCACAGATAAGCTCTGGTGGGGGTCGAAACGAGAAGGCAGAGGCCAACAGTACATTCTAAATGAGAAAAGAAAATACAACTTACACATAAATTATGTGATTAAAATTATACCAATCTTATCTATTGCAACAACTTAAACTAAAGGCGGAGAGCCAGAGAGGCCTCTCCACCTTCAGTTTAAGTTGTTGCAATAAATAAGATTGTATAACGTCAATCACGTAATTTATGTGCAAGTTTATTGGTATTATTTTCTTTTCTCATTTAGCATGTACTGTTCGTTTTAGGTTCAACAGTTTATTTGCATATGCTGTTACTTGAGCTTTCTCCTATTTTGATATATATCATGTTTTAATAATAAAGTATGATTTAAAAAGTTGCATTTTTGTCTTAACATAACAAAAATATTTTTATTCAACATTCACCATCAGTGCATGCTGAATGTTGACATTTGCTGGTGTAAGTGAGAAATAATGATATTTCGAAATATTTCGGACATACACCAAATGACTATGTGAATGCTGACATTCACAGGAGAATATCGACATTTGTCAGATATCGGTCTTTCACAGTAACATATATTCATCAATATAAAGTTTGTACAATAAAAGCTAAATTAATCATTTTAATTTTATTAAAAAAATTATTAGATTAAAATCAATTAGAAATTCCTGACTGACATTATTTAAGTGATGAATAAAAAAAAAGTGTGATGTTTCTAACCAGTTTCCACTTCAATGAAAATTGAGTATTATTCATGGTTATACAGCTAAAAATCATGTTTGGCTACAAAAACATTTAGTCGACGGACACCTAATGTATCACAAGGTCAGCAGATAATTAATGTCACCCAGATTTGAAATTTTGTTTTTAACAGATTTCATCAACCTTTCTAATAAATTCATTCAAATAGATTATGCTCACTAGAGGTAGAGTTAGTATTGTCTCTATGGTTGGTTAGTTTAGGGTGACATGGCACAAGGGCCATATTTGGCAAATCTATGCCAAACACAAGACAATGTGAAATAATTGTGAAAAGTAGAAGGGGACCTCGGGTTCGTGAAGCCCGTACACACCTAAACAAGATGTACCCTGAGGGGATTATGTCTATGGGGTTCAAATTTCCTTTCCAAACGGAGAGAAGCCATTTTCGAGATGATTTGGTGAGAAAGATCAAATCAAATATTTAAGATAAACAACCTATTACAACAAATTGATAGTTAAAAATAAGTGATCATTAAAATATAAAATAGAATAGAGTAATAGGTATGTTTGAAATAAATTAATATCAATTCACTTGAAAAAATTATTTTGGATTTAAACTAGACATAAATAAAAACAATCATTTCATCTTCTCAAAATAATTACGAAATAAAAATTCATTTAAATTTGAATATAAACATAGAATTGATGTGGTATAAATGTATTAAAATTCACACATGTTTCCTACTTCAAAATCTCACACTAATTTTCATATATAAAGAAAAAACAGCTCCCTCATGCCTTAAGATCATGTTCCCTTTTTCATGGCTTATGTTTTGAATCAATTTATCATTTTCTTGTTTCCACCTAAAAACTGCATTGATAATTTCGATATAGAAATTGTTATACTTAGACTACTGCCTCAAAATCTGAATGTTTTAGGCACATTTGATAAAGCACATTGTAATGAACATTATAAAAACTACCATACATTCCTTCCATTAACATAACCAAACTACTATACATTCCTTCTAAAAACTACATTAATAATTTAGATAGTTTGCTGTTATTTAGATTGCCTCAAAATCGAAGTTTTTGAGACTTAACGAAACATACAGAAAAAAGACTGTATTTATATCACTGATAAAAATACAGAATCCATTTCTCTGAACAAAACATTTAGGGAATTTAGTGTTTTCATAACGCTCTTATTTAAAAGTGCAACTTTATAAAGTTGTGGATTATTGAAATCATTAATTGCATATGTACCAAAAACTAGGTAAAAATGTAGAATCCATTTCTCTAACAAAACATTCAGAGAATTTAATGTTTCGATAAAGCACTTAATATTTGAAAGAGCAATATACAATGTTATGGTAAGTTATTGAAATCATTAATTGCATATGCGCAAAAAACTTTTTCTAACACTTAGTTGATGGTCAGTTATGACAGAAAAAATGTATGCTTTAAAAAGAAATATACAGGGTGGCCCACGAAAAAACAGTCTGTCTTGGTCTTGTTACTATATTCTATGCACAGCTAAAATCTGTGGAACTGAAAAGCTGCTTCTTCAAGCAGGACGGAGCAACCTGCCACATGTCTGGCGAATCCCTGACTGAAATCCATGAAGTCTTCGCTGAAGAACAGACTGAGCAAAAGGTTGTAGTCTTCTTTATCACCGGACCCATTGATGTGATTTCTGCCTGCGTGCAAATTTAAGAGGGAAAGTGTATGCCAACAAGGAGGCTGGTACACATTAAATCTGTGGAAGTTTGGAGAGTGGGGTACCAGCTCAGGTGTTGCCTCGCCATCTGACCATGATTCAAAATTACTTGGTGTTGTCCTCAATCTTTCCCTTTGGGATTGATCCTGAACCGTCGCCAATAGCCCATTGTATTGCTCCAGTGTGACGTTGATTAAAATACCGAATACTTAACCAACAATCCCAAGACAATAGATGAACTGAAGGAAAATATTTGGGTTGTTATATGAAACATCAATGTCAATGAGTTGCAACAAGTGTCTCAAAATATACTGCAATGTGCACAGAAGTGCTTTGATGTTCAAGATCAGTTACAGCATCTTCTGTAAAAGGTAGTGAGGATTCTGTACATCTTTAAAACATATTTTGCATGGTATTCCACATACAGTAACGAGACATGCTTTTTTTGTGGCCCATCCTGGATAAAAAAGCAAAAACATCAATCACTAGTTTTTTAATTTAATCCACTAGCACTTTAACATATTCTTATTTATTGGTGATAACATAGCTTATTAAAAGAATGCATAAAATAAATTTATGTTAGAAAACAAATACAAAAAAACAGTTAAAAATTCTGAAACAAGGAATAATTCGGTCCATTTCCTAACCCTAAACTACATAATTACAGAAAAATATGTTAAAATCAATTACTAATTTTCTTAATGGAATCCACTAGCACTTCTGTAAATTCTCATTTCTTGGTGGTAACAGGTTATTTATAGAATCCATGAAATAAATTTGTCAGAAAAGACATACAAAACCAGTTAAAAATTCTGAAACAAGGAATAATATATATATATATATATATATTATTCCTTGTTTCAGAATTTTTAACTGGTTTTGTATGTCTTTTCTGACAAATATATATATATATTTGGTCCATTTCCTAACACTAAACTACCTAATATATCAGAAATAGTATTAAAAATAGCAAAACCATCAGTTACTGTTTTTTAATCAAACCCACTCTCTCTCTCTAGCACATGTAAATTCTTATTTCTTGGTGGTAACAGATTATTTATACAAAACATGAAATAAATTTATGTCAGAGAAGATACAAAAAACAGTTAAAAACTCTGAAACAAGGAATAATTTGGACCATTACCTAACACTAACAAAAGGGCAAAAGACAACTTTCCAAGAGTGGTTATAAGAGACAAGTTACTTAGAAGATAGTTTTCTCTGCAGAATTCTTCTGATCAGTCTAAAAATTAAAACATCCTTAAAACACATTAGTAAACTTTCAATAGCACATTAGCTCATCCTCAGTAGAAACCATGCACTTAAAGAATAGTTAAATATGAGGTCTGTTCGGAAAGTATCCAGTCATGTAATATGAAACAAGATACATTGTACCAAAATAGGCATATCGGAACCTCACACCTATTCCATTTTTTGAAACACTTTACAGTCCATTGTTGGAATCATCTTCAGCTCCCTCGTCTCATTCTTTTGCATTCAGTCTGAAATCTCTTCCCCTTCAGAGGTGATTTTAGCTTTGGAAAAAGCCAGGAGCTACAAAGCGCCAAATATGGTGTAGGGGCTGGGCTACCTGCGCGATTTGATGTTTTGCCAAAAATATCCATTAGAGACACAATGAACAGCCAGGCCATGTTGTCATGATGAACCTGTTAATCACCAATTGCTGATACCTGCAAACATTTCCTTCATACTGCATCTCTCAGCTAGCGAAAAACATTGAGTTTGGATTTATGGCAAAGGGCCATATTTGGCCAAGCTCCAACAAACACAAGACAAGACAACATCAAGAAATGCGAAAGGGAGAAAAGCGGGATTGTGTAACAGTAGGATGAAAACAGAAAAAGACCACTTGGGTACCCCAGGAGCGCAACTCATGTTTATTAAAACCAGTTTACCCCATGAGGAAAAAAGATCACTAGAGTACCTTGGGTTCGTGAAGCCTGTCCACACCTATATAGGAGATAGTACACACCTATATTGTACCTGTACGCACCTATATAGGAGATGTGCCCCTGAGGGCAAACATTGAGAAAGTACACGAGATAGACAACATGAGCTTGACGTTGCTGGAACTTTATTGCACCCTTTTCAGACAGAAAGAACTAGGCGTCTTCCATAGGGAAGACTTTTTAATCATCTGAAAATTTTCTGTAGATGAATTTTCAAATCAAAGTTCGATGCAATATTCTACTCACTCAATCAATGTGACTGTCTCAGAATATATTCTCACTCAAGGGTGTATACCATCCAATAGATTAGAGTAATGGGTTTGTAACTTTTCAAGCATGTGCATCAATGTCCCCTCTCCTTGGCTTCCATTACACCAATGCCATGCAAACCATTTCCATTATATTAGCAATGGCTGGGAATTTTCCGGACAGATCTCGTACACATTTTAGGGAATACTTTCAGAAGCACTAGGCATTTAAAATATTCATTCAAACAATTTCAATCAGATTTTTTCGAGATCTGATTTACACAAACTATCCTGAAATGGAAGGGCATATTGAGCAGTTGTTTTAAGTTGATAACTTGGCTTCGTTTAATTCATGCAAAGTTCCATTTCCAACTATACTTTTTATATGGTGTTCTATCAAGCTTCTAAAACAAAGGTGCATTTTGGTGAAATCCTAGTCATTTGAGGGGTAAAAATTAGAAATTCAAAACATTAATTAACCCTTTGAAAGGTTCACACGCTTAATTCCATTTTGAAACGAGCAACCTCCCCTGCATGACAAGCCAATTTTGATCTCCTTGACCAATAATCTTTCCAAAGGATTCTATTCTAAGGGAAGGAGCAATAGAATATTTTCAAAGGATTCTATTCTAAGGATGGTTGGTTATCATGGCTTTTTAAGGCACAAGGACCATATTTGGTCAAGCTGAGCCAAAGATAAGACATCAAGTAAAAATGTGAAAGGGGAAAAAAGAGGCACTGGAGAATAGAGTAGTGGGATGAGAGCAGAAGATTGCTTGGGTATCCCAGGAGGGTGATCCCAGTGTTTACTAAGCATAGTAAACCCCATGTGAAAAAGAAAGGTCACTAAGATACCTTGGAATCCTCCATTCTAAGTTAAGGAGCAATAGAATATTTCCAAAGGATTCTTAACTAAGGAAAGAACCAATAGAATCTTTTCTAAGGTTGGTATTGGGTTTATGACACAAAGGCCATACTTGGCCATGCAGCAATACATCAAGTAATTGTGTAAAGAAAGGAAGAGAGGAGAAATATCACTTAGGTATCCTGGAATCACGACCCCCATGCTCACCAAAGACAGTAAACCCTATGGGAAAAGATCACTAAGATACCTCGGATTCATGTAGCCTCTACACACCTAGAGATGTGCCCCTGAGGGGTGTTTCCAAAGGATTCTAATTTAAGGCAAGGACCAATAGAATTGTTTCAAAGGATTCCATTCTAAGGAAAGGATCAATAGAATCTTTCCAATGGTTGAAAGAATCCACGAATACTTTTAACTAATAGAAGTGGTTATTTAGTCATTAAGCGTTCTGTGGAGTAAAAGTAATTCTATGCCACTCGGAAATTTCACGACATTCAGAAGGTTAGGAATTAAGTGGATAGGAAAAGTGGAAACAATTAGAATATATTACAGGCAGTGGAGTAGCTAAAGGGAGGGCGACAATGTCTAAAGGGCAGCATTTCAAAAATATGAATTAACACGTTTTGTCGAGTTTCTCTAAAACATGTCTTCTAAATGTAAGTACAATTTTACCTTTGTCACAGAAATACATTTCAATACTATGCATGCGAAGTGAAAGCTTTCATGCACTCCACCTTCAGATATAATGGTTAATAGTCAAACCTCCCTTTCATGTCACTCCATGCATAAGTATTACTTTTCATGTAGTCCACTGCAGTAGCATTACTATTAATGTAGGTGAATTAATGTCGCACTGGAGTAACACAATGGGCTATTGGGACGGTCTGGGATCAATCCAGAAGGGAATTTCATGTAGCCCACTACATTCGCATTACTATTAAAGGTAGGTAATGAATTAATTGATGTCTAAGTCATGCAGCCCACTCCATGTGCCAGCACACGAGACATTGGTTCAATCTGTCCCAATCCACCATATGAAGAATTCTGCATGAAGACTAATTTCATCCATATCATGTGCATGCATTCAGACACTAAGCTCTGAGGATTACTCAGCACATTGCATTTACACAATGGTACCCACAGAAGAGTACGGCAGAACCCCAATTTCTTGCTTCTGTGCTGTTCACGGCCCAAGCATGCTTTACAAGGGAAGGTTGCTTCAATGCACATAAAGTGAATGTATGGGTGATGGAGAACACCCATGCTGTACGACCATGTGCAACACAAAACAGTTTTGCTGTTAATGTTTGGGCTGGCATTGTTGGGACCACTTAATTTGGCCCATACCTCCTTGTCTGGATGAAAGGAGTTACTGGATATTTCTGGAAGACATCTTGCCAGAGCTACTGAACGAAGAACCTCAGTCGCTGCGTTGTGCAATGTGGTTCCAGCATGATGGGCCCCTGCCCATTTCAACAATGATGTTCATCACTTAAACATGACATTTGGACATCAGTGGATCAGGAGTGGTAGTCCCATTCATTGGCCTGCAAGATTGAAGGACTTAACATGCCTTGATTACTTCTGAGGTTACATCAAAGTACTGGTGTGTACAACATCCTTTTGAAAGCGATGAGGACCTTGCTACAGAGATGAGCATGCATCTCTGTAGCTGCTTTGGAAGTCCGAGGTAAGCCAGGAATTTTCCATAATGTACGAGATTCCATGCGCAGATGATGACAAGCGTGTTACACACACAGCTCATGGTCATAACTTTTAACATCTCTCTTCTATAACCTCAAAGCATTTCGCAGATGTCTTGCAAAGTAATAAAAACATTTTGTTCTTACATGTTGCTGTCATTTCTCATCCTGTCTGTACACTAGTACATACAGATGGTGCTTCAGACCCTGCATTGCTAATTCTGATTTGTCTATCTGATTATCTATTGTGATTTATGCAATCTACCCCTCCTAGATGTTTGTACATGCTCAGCTGAATCACTGATAAATTGTGGTGTATTATCCGAACTTCCAACAGTTATTAAAAGTGATAAATATCAGGATGGCAATTCAATTGTTCATCCATTGGAGTATACATCATCTAGAATTTGTCAGAAGTACCATCTGGTTTGTGTTTGGAAGTTTGCATGTTCACATTATGTCTACCAGTCATTGTTTTGGCAAGACAAGTGATGGACAGTGCAATTTTGTCAACCAGAAAGTACCTCATAGAAGGAAAAATTGGTTGGTTGTTTTGGGATTTTATGGCACAAGGACCACATTTGGCCAAGCTGTGCCAAATACAAGACAGACAACACAATGAGGGAGGAAGAAAAGCAGAAGCGCAAGCAAGGATAAAAATGAAAGAAAGGAATGATCACTCGGGGTTGATGCCAGTACACATCTAAAGATGTTTCCCTGAGGGCAAGAAGTAATAGGTTACACTACTATATATACCATTGTATTATAAGTTAATTTTTTTTGTATTATTTGGTTAAGTTCACAACATAATCAAGGCATCTATTATTAGGGATTAAATTTTTAAAAAGATAAATCCCCAATGAAATATTACAGAAAAGCAATAAAAGAAAACAAGTGGAGAAATGTTTTTAAATCAATAAGCACGACTTGCCAACATAAACCTAAAAATAATTACCCTCAACTTTAAGTTATTGATTTTAAAAAAGTCACACTAAAGGTATTTTGGTGCATCCAACACATCCCAAAACAGTGTATTAATTTGAATCAACAAGAACTAGCTACACAAATTCACTTCAAAAATTTATTTTTACTTATAACATACAGTTTACTAAAAAAAAGTGTACATTTACTTTTTATAAAATGCACATTCATAAAAATGTTTTAATATTAAACATACTGCTAAAAACTACTCCACATAAATAAATATCTAAACTTTTCCGCACAGGATGAGATATCAAGTGAAAAACCAGTTCAAAGAATTACTCTTAATCTTTCAGTAGGATTATAAAAGCCTTTCTTATTCCACTTTAAATTACTAGAGAATTGGTTACTCAAAAGATGAAAAATTATTACAAATGAATCAATAAATTTTTGCTCAAGAAAACTGAAATAATACTCGACTTAAGATATTTACTTGATTTTATGAGTGATTTTTAACACCAAATGATTACTTAAAAAACGAATGCATTAATCGTTTCACAACAAATTCATTAACATTCTCATTTCTATATGCTCAAATGAATAAATAGTGGATACAATATATATGTGGATATAATTAAGCAAACTCCACTTTTGATTGGGCTTGTGTTTTATGGCACAAGGGCTATATTTTTGTCAAACTGTGCCAAGCAATGTCAAATAAATGGACATAAATACACAAGGAAAGCTTTTACTGACAGAAGAGAGAAATACACCCAGGGAGGAATCGAATTTGCCCTGCATACACAACTCGCAGGTTGTTAGCGAAGCAGGCAAACCCATTAAGCGACCCCAAACTCCACTTTTGTTGCACTCTACATGGTCCAAATTGTGACTTCAGCCCACTATGACCCTAACCCCTCAATTTTAACCCATGATTGATTTAAAACGGAACAGAAAAACAAAGGTTTTAATATGGAAAAACATCACACAGAACTAAAAGCTTTAAGCACTTTAAATACTGTCACGAGCATAACTAGAAGATGTGCACATTTATCAGTAACTGCAATCAATTATTTCTTACTTATTACTAAATTTTTGTGAAAAAGAAACTTCAGACCATCTTTAAAAAAATTCCTCCCTCCCATACATAGTATCAGAGAAAATCCTGGATGCTTTCAAATTTAAGAGATAGAGGTCAGCAGACTGCTATTTTTGACTGGCTAGTGGACATTTTTTAGATAAATTTAATTTGATTTCATCGTGATTTAAAGGTTTTCTCAGCCTGTAGCAAATGCAATATAGAATAGGCCTGTCCTGGTTTTTGCTCTACTCATTTTTTGCTACATGTTTACAACATATTGCATGCTAAGTTATGCTAGTGAACAAATTAGTTACTTTTGGATGAAATGCTTTTCAGTCATTCATTGCAATTTCAGATATACTTTATACCAATTCAACAAAATATTGAAGTGAACATTAGAGACGTGCATTTCATAGCATGCACAAACAAATAAAGCAGGTCATATTAACATTTTAATCTACATGTCACCTAAATTGGAAGAACGACATTCAATTGTGTCAGACATATCTGTATTTGCAATAATAAAACACTTTTTAAATGAAACATCAGTGAAGATTAAATTATTATAATTAACACCTTAAAAATAACTAATACGAAAATCCCATTCCAGTAAGTCGAGTTTACAATATTCCATACTGGTGCCATTTTGGCATAATTTACAATAGCGACAGAACTGTTGTATTTCCAAAGCATTTTAAGAAAATGGCTAAAATATTTTGAGCAATAGGCTAGATAATTTATGAGGATTTTAAAACCCCGCCATCAAAAATTTCTGATTGCAAAAAGTTTAGATTTATCTAACTTTCACATTTCTTGGAGTTAAAATTTTCTTGAATATTCATACTTGTAAAACATTCATATTTATTCATTTTATTAGTATAATTTGATTTCACAAATATATATTTGATATATTAAATCTATAACATTTTTAACAAAACTGTCAAATATCAAAAGTATTATAGGTAAAATATAAATTGATAGGGGAAGTTAAATAACCTATACAACATAAATATGTATTCAAAAAGGTACTCAGTCGTAAAAGGAAACACTCGAATAGCATAAAACATGCATATAAAAGTGACAATGATTTTATGATGAATGTTTAATGATATTTGTTAACAAAAGTGAGAATGATTTTGATAAGTGCTTCAGTTATCTGTTTATAAAGATCATGAATAATTTAAGCAAGGGGTCAAATTTTACGTCTTACAAACTGTTTTTTAGTTTATGCCTTTATCAATAAATTAAATGCATATGGCTGGAATTTAATCTTATATAATTAATCACACAAGCTGTATATTTTAAACACAATAAAATGTATAAATGTTTTATCAATATAAAGTTTTCCATCTTATTTAAATAAATTTAAAAAAATAATTATATATTATTTCTGGTAAAGTATATAGAAAGTAAAAACCTCTGTAAAAGCTGGTATGTTTTTGTTTATTCATTTAAAAATTTCTCAAGATTATAACAAGAGGATTTAATTATTATCGTGTTAAACAATTAAAACACTCTCACCTATGACAAATACTTCATAACAAATCTTCGAAACAAAGAAATGTTATCATTCGATAATAAATGCATATTACAATTTGAAAAATCTTACAAGCTATTTTTGCCATGTCTCTTGCTCTAAGCATAAAAAGAAAATCTGGGCATTCAGAATTTCACTAATCCAGAGTCCAAGTTAGTAACTAGACACAAGAACGTTAATTAATTTTTCATTAAAATAAATTCAATCACACTGAGATGGATTGTTACATAAACAAATACAGAATCCAAAACAGCTCAAAAAATTAAAAAGAAATTTTCATAAGGCTGTTTATCAGGCTCATTTCTTAAATGAGATGCTTGAAAATAAAACTGATTTTCTAATTTAAAAATTCCTAGTAAATTTACTACAAAATATGTTGTGCTTGAAACAATAAAATTATGAGATTCAGCTTGCCACCAATTTACCTAAATAAAACAGTATTCATATACCGTATATTTCCGAATATAAGCCGATCCGTGTATAAGCAGAGGGTGCGTTTTTCTTCAAAAATTTACCCAAAATTCAAAACCCGTATATAAGCCGAAATAAAAAAAAAATTTGTGACGTTCAAACATAACACCATGAGGGCGTAAATGTCGCCAAGAAGGTAAAACGAGTGGAATATTTTCCAATCAAATTGCTGTAAAGTAAAACGCCACTCGCCAACGATGATAGTTTTAACCTGCTAATGATTTTCCCCAGTGTCCAGACGGTCCAGCTCCTGATATCCGACCTCTGACGAGGTGATTGACAGGTGATGAGGTACTGGACATTAGGATTCAAAAGGGGGAGGGGATTCATTATGGCTCTTGAAAGAAACTCGGGTAGGGTCTAAATGAGATTGAACTCTCCAACCGGTCGACACGATTTAACTTGGCAGTAAAGATGTGCAATGACGAGCATACTGAGCTTTAGGCCACTGGTTTCACTGCGAGGTTGTCTAATTGCCCCCTTTCCATGCTATTACAAAGGTGATCGCTAATGATCTTCCCCAGTGTCCCGCACCTGATGCCGGACCTGACTGGGTGATTGACAGATGATCAGTTCAACAATGGTCAAGGGGAGCGGCTGGGGCTTGGGAATTTTTTTTATCAGTGCCACTTTTTTCGCCGTGCAGCCTAAAACATGTGTGGAACATAACGTTTCAAAAGGGGGATCGGGCTCATTATGACCCTTGAAAGAATCTCAGCTACGGTAACCCTATCTGATTCCAGCAGTTTTTCCATTCATTTGCTGCATTAGTAATAGTATGGATGGCAGTGAGGACGATTTTGTGTATGAAGAAAGAACATAAGTCTAGTATGGAAAGAATTGGAACTGATGATGATACGCATCCGGACATCCCAATGAGTGAAGCCGAATTTTACGAACTATTCGGAAACTCGGATTCAGACACGGAATTTGAAGGATTTATGACTTTTTTCTATTTTTGCTTAAAGGCTGCATTCAAAACGTAAGTTAAAAGATTTTAATAATTGGAATAGCTGTTGGATTCGGATAGTACGAAGTAAAAAAGTAGGGTTGCTTTCTCAACACCCGTTGGAGTTGCTATAAAAATCGTTAATCACTCGTAAAGAATTCGAAAATTTCGCCAAGTTGCTGCAGCCGGACGGAGATCCGAACCCAACAGCTGTGTCAAAAAACGTTCCCTTTCCAATTGTTATTTTTACGTGCTAAATAATTACGGTATTCAATTATTATTTTGTGTGCTATATTTGGCAATTTAACGCTTGCGCCCGGCTAACGGAAAAGTACCTTCGTTTTTTACGAAATTAGCGGATCCGTATATGAGCCGACCCCCACACTTTAGCTTTAGAAAAAGTTCCACAAATTCTCGGCTTATACATGGAAATATACGGTAATTTAAATACAGTAAGGAGACAAATGAAAGTGGAAAATAGATGAAAGTTTTGTGATGCGGTGATAAACTGCCAAGTAAAACTAAAAATATTATTGAAGTGATATGTAGAAGTATTTTCATGAGATTCTTCCCTCATCCCTCTTAACAATGATAGCCATTTCATTTTCCTACACATCTTTTATCATATCTAACTTGGGAGTTACTACAAAGAGCATGTTGATATTCTATAGTAAAAATCTCTTCATACTAAATGATGTTTTAGTTCTTATGTTGGTTTTAAAACAGGACTGGACAATCCAAGGTCCATATTCAGTCTGGTATGTTAATTGTCACTTGCCAAGTCACATTGAATACCAATGACAAAAACAAAGAGTAAATAGAAGTAAAAGAAATGTAATAAACATAAAAACTGAAACATGTAAAACAAAACTAGTTTCTCTTTTTAACCCTCTGAGTGGGTTTTCATGCCCATATAATTCCACCCTGCAGTCTTTCCTGCATTACTTCTATCCAGTTTTGATCTTCTTGATTAATAGAATTCAAATGATTCTATTGTTAGGAAATGCAAAAAATAATATTTTGAAATGATTCTTTTCCAAGAAAGGACCAATAGAATTTTTCCAAAGGATTCTATACTGAGGTAAGGGCCAATACAATCTTTTCAAAAGATTTTATTCTATGGAAAGAACCAGTAGGTAGGTTGTTTGGTTGGTTTTGCGTTTTATGGTGCAATGGCCATATTTGGCCAAGCTGTGATAAAAACACAAGACAATAAAGAGGAAGGGGAAAAAAGCAGGATAGGCAAGGGTAAAACAGGAGAGAATGGTACCTCAGGGTAAGGACCAATAGAATTTTTCTAAAGGATTCTATTCTGAAGAAAGAACCAATCTTTCTAGAGGTTAAAAGAATCTATGAATTCTTTCAAACAATAGATATGGTTATTTGGTCATTATGTGTGGTAAAGAGGTACACTACTAGAAAATTTTGACACTCGGAGGGTTAAAGTTATTTGTATTATCTGGGTACAAGCATGACAGCAAGAAGATTCATCGATTTGGAAGCAGTAGCTGTTAAATAACTATATTTCGCAAATTACTGTAAAAATACTGCTCTGTAAACTGAAACAAAAAATTTACGGAGATCAGAAGGTATTTCTCTTTAATTATCAAGAATTCGCATTGGATTTATCCAATTTTTCAGGATATTTGGGTTTAATTCTATTCATTTTGCAAAGTGAATTCAGAAAAAATTTCCAAAAGGAAAAAAAATTATCTCCAAAGTGGACAAACAGTGTGACGAATTCATAGCCAACAAAGCTGCTGAACCGAGCTATGAGCGAAATCTCCCATTTGATTACATTGTATCGGTCTGTTGGCAGCTGCACCAGCATCAGTTTTGCCAGTGTGAAAATGGCCTTTGGGGGTTTGAGGACTAGTTGAGAAAAGCTGCTCTAACTAATGGATAAAAATTTAGCTTTAGTCACAGGTCATTATTAATGTTCCATCCAAAATTCAATTAAAAATCTACAAAATACATTAAGGAACCTTTATCTTAAAACACATGGGCATTGAGTATGAAACATTAAAGCGGACCTATGTGATCTGTATAGAACCAGGATTTAGATACGATTAGAATTGGAAACTTGTTTTACATTTTTTTTTCTAAAAAAGAGCCTAGAATACTTTTGGAAAACAGAAATCTATTACCTAAGTAAAAGGAATGGCACACCTAATAGAAGTTGAAAAGTGGTAATAAATCATTGGACATATTTTGGTGGTGGTAGTAAATACGATTTAAGGGTGTATTTGTAATTTCATTAAAAATAAAATTACAGAGCAACTTAAACAATTTCTTATAGATGCACATTATTTTAAAATGCTTCATTTGTAACATACAGTATTCAGTTTCTTGCCATATATTATGCAAGATTTCATGCTTTACTATTTATTCCAATGACTTTTGAAATTCTTTATGTTCAATGGTTGGTTGGGTTTTTATAGTTCAACCTTCAAAGCAAAGACAAATAAAAATTGAAACTTATAGAAGATTGTCAATGGCCATTGTGATCGAGCAAGACATTCTCTGTTATCAGGGAAGAGGTAAGTCACAAGAAATGCCAATTTCATTGTTGTTCTAGAATAGTGTCACCTCAATTCACTTTTTGATGTGAATACATCTTTAAAAACAGACCAGTACTAGGTGGCCAGTACGGAAAGTTGGGTGTTATGAAAAAATGGGCATCAAACTCGGTTTAATTAATTTCTATATTATCAACGTGAACCAAACCAACAGTTTCAGCAGCTAAGGGTAGGCAGGTAATTAATGTCACACTGGAGCATCATAACGGGCTAATGATAACAGACCGGATTCAATCCCCAAGGGAAAGATTTGAGGACACCACATAATTTTGAACCATGGTCAGATGACGAGGTCAATACCTAAGCTGGCACCCCACTTTCCAATCTACCCCAACGAGGATATTTGAAGCCATGATAGATTTAATTTGCACCAACCCCATGATGTTCTTTGTTGGACAATGTTTCTAACTCGCAACCCTCCAGTTGCTAATCTGTTACTCTTCAAACTGCGAAAGCTGAGGGAACAAAGACTTGTTAGTGACCTTGAGTTTGCATGCTGCAATAAGCAGGGAGGGGGTGGTGTTTGAGGAACTTTCTCCTGCACAGTGCAAACTTCAAATCATTATAACTCGGGACGAAATACAGGCGGCCCTCGACTTTCGCACAATTTGTTATTTCCCACATTTTTTAAAATTCAAATTTTTAAAGATTTTTGTCAATAATGCAAAAATTGTTTGCTTCCATGCAGTCGGTGGTCCCACGGAGCGCGGTAGCTCGCGCTCACTCACACATTGCCACCTAGAGTAGCGAACTTCTTGGAATCGTTGTGACATCACAAGGGTTCTGAACTGTGGTGGCCGAGTGTCAAATACATACAATGTATCGCATGCCGATGCGTTGTGTGTTTTGCCAATTTATTTGTTTATGTTTAAATATTTCGCCCTTATAAATTTATAAATGTGAGTGAGAAACGGAGAAACTACAGTGTTGATATGAACAAAAAGAAATTAAGGACTCATAAACTTCATACGATCAAGACAAAAATGGAAATAATTAGACGTTCTGAAAGAGGTGAATCTTTTGCTTCAATCGGCCATTCGTACGACATAAACAGGTCCTACGATATATTCAATTTTGAAAAACAATAAAATTCAGGAATACATTCAAAATTGTGGAAATATATCTTCAAAGATTGTTTTAGACACAGCATAGTGATGAATGAAATGGGGGGGTATTTCAATTAACGTCACACTGGAGCAACACAACGGGCTATTGGTGACGGTCCGGGATCAATCCCAGAGGGAAACGTCCGAGGACAACACCACGTAATTTTGAACCACGGTCAGATGACGAGGCAACACCTGAGCTGGCACCCCACTCTCCGAACTTCCACACCACGCCAACGTGAGGACATTCGAGGCCACAACAGATTTAACATGCGCCAGCCCCCTTTGTACACGGCGGTGTTTGGCTGGATTCGAACTCTCAACCCTTCGATTGCAAGTCCGTTACTCTTCCAACCGGGCCACCGCAGCCCGATGAATGAAATGGAAATATCTGTCATCATGGATTAATGATCAACATCAAAACGATGTCCCTCCGAGTTTTTCAAGCTGAGGCTCTTAGTTTGCATGAAGATTGGAAGATTAGATTTCTAGATTCTAACACGGTGTTTCAAGCAAGTAATTGCTGGTTCGACAAATTTAAAATGAGGTATTTGTTACATAATATTAAATTCATTGCAGAATCGGCTGATTCAGATAAAGATGCTGCAAAAGAATTTATTTCTTTATTGTTCAAAATTATTTAGATGAAGAATATTATATGAATGGAGCCTTCATGCATCTTGACAAATTTTTGACTATCCCATGGAAGAATGTGATCCCAATGGAGAACATATATCTCAAGTACATAGGACGATCGAGAAAGACACAGCATGTTATAAAACTCTTCATCAAGAAAAGAAAAAAAAGGGTGGTATTCAACTAACTCTTGATAAGTTTATAAAGAAAACACCTGAAAGCACTTAAACACACCTCGTTAACTTAATTATGTATATTGATAAATAAATATTTTTATATATTATAGATAAATATTTTAAAATGCAATTTTTGATGTTTTGTTTACATTCCTCTACTGTCGAACATTCAACATTCGCACACATTTTCAGGAACCAATTATGTGCGAAAGTCGAGGGCCGCCTGTACTATGAAGTCGAAATGGGTCTCAGACAAAAGGTAACGTTGAGACCTGTCTATTTAAAACATAAGTGAAATCTGAATAGTGTTGATCGTGAAACTGGATTGCAGCTGAATTTTTTTTTAATTTCACAATGTCGGCCTATACTTGCCAATAAACCAAGCAAAAATACATCGAATGTAGTCTATGTGGATTGGATGTTAGGGTTTTATGGCGCAAGGTTCAAAAGAGGACAAACTGCACCAAACACAAGACAGAATATAACCCAATAAAAGTACAACAGTGAAAAATCAATTCCAAGACAAAGATAAAAGATAGATTTAAAACATGTAAAATGTGTAGATGAGAATAAAAATACACACATGGCCAGATGATAAAAACATGAGTATTGACTGCAACATATCTAATGAATATAATTTACGTATGCATAAAATTTGAAAGTGCGGAATTTAAAAGATTCCATTATATAAGAATTTGATAAAATAGATTGATAAGTCATTTTGAATTTGCAAAAAATTAGATGAGATGTAAAAAACCAATTGAAAATAAAAATGCGAAAAGGGGATTTTCTCCAATCAAATCTTGTAAGTTTAAAAATGTATTTTAAAAAAAATTTTAGCGATGATGTTTAAAAGCAGGACATATAATTAAAATATGATGAACAGTAAAACTGAAGAACATGAACAAAAAGGGGAGCTTTCGTCTAATGAAAGATAACGATGAGTAAATTGTGTGTGCCCAATGCGAAAGCAGGTCAGTTTGACATATGTCCTCTGCATTGGACACTGATGAATGATGGGTTTTGAAGAATGCAATTTGTTGATAATTTGCAGATTCCGTAGTCTACGTGGAAGAGCAACTCATCAGCTTTCAATAAACACTGAATTTGTTTTCCTTTCATTTACTACACCCAAATAAAGAGTATGTTCTAATGAGACATATTCACGTAAAAACTTTTGGTCGTGCTACAACACAGCCTACCTGATTTTTTTAATTAAAGCATTTTAAAACCTGTTTAAGCAGCTCTATAATTCTATTCATAATACAAGAATGAAAATTTAGAGAATAGAACAAGGACACAACCTCCCCGGCCACTGTGCTTCTTTGTCTGTCAGAGGAACATACATAACTCCCATCAGAGAAGTTTTCCTCACGGATCCGTCATGCAGTTTCTCGATCTGTTCCAGTTTCTGATTTTGACCCTCCTTGCCCACTGGAATGATGAGCTTGCCACCCGGTTTCAACTGGTTAACTAACTGAAAGAAATATTGACATGTAGGCACAATAGAATATGAAAAAAATCACGATTTGAAAAAAAATAGGATTATTCGATTTAATCCTCCAACTGGTTTCAACAAGGTATCTCGAGCATCAAGATCTGACCAATTTTGCTAAAGGCGAGATACCTCATTATGAAGATGTTGTCTATGTTCTTATGAGATCAAGATCTGGTTAGTTTGCAATTGAATGATGAGATATCTTCAAGATCTGGTTACTTTTGTTAATGACGAGATACCTCGTTGAGACACTCACCAGGCAGGTTAAATCAAACTTTTAAAAATTGAAATTACATTTTTTTAAATTTATGATTTTCATTAATTTATCACCCCTATAAGTTTAACTTTTTGGACATGAGACATAAGTCAGTGTAGCTTTAGATGGTTTTGATTTATATTAAACTATTTTGATTTATATTATTAATATATACACTGAAGTGCCAAAAGTCATGGGATAGCAATAAGCAAATATACAGATGGCAGTAGCATCAAGTAAGAAATGTATAAATGAGCAGTGCATTGTCAGGGCTTTCATTTGTACTCAAGTGATTCCTGTGAAAAGTTTTCTGACGTGATTATGGCCACAAGACGGGAATCAACAGAATTTGAACGTGGAATGCTAGTTGGAGCTAGACGCATGGGGCATTCCATTTCAGAAATTGTTAGGGAATTCAACATTCCTAGATCCAGTGTCAAGAGTGTGCTGAGAAAATATGATTTCAGGCATTACTTCCCACCATGGACAACGCAGTGGCCGACCGCGTCTACTTAATGACCGAGACCAGTGACGTGTGCATAGAGTAGTCAGTGTTAATAGACAAGCTACACTGCATCAAATAACAGCAACAATCAATGTGGGACGTACGACAGACGTGTCTGTGAGGACAGTGCAGCGAAATTTGGCGTTGATAGGATATGGCAGCAGAAGACCGACTCGAGTGCCCTTACTAATAACATGCCATCGGCTGCAGCGCCTCTGCTGGGCTCGTGAACATATCGGTTAGACCCTAGATGACTAGAAAAACGTTGCTTTGTCAGATGAGTCACGATTCCAGTTGTTAAGAGCTGATGGGAGGGTTCGAGTGTGGTGCAGACCTCATGAGGCCATGGACCCAAGTTGTCAACAAGGCACTGTGCAAGCTGGTAGTGGCTCCATAATGGTGTGGGCTGCTTTTACATGGCATGGACTGGGTCCTCTGGTCAAACTGAACCAATCATTGACTGGAAATGGTTATGTTCAGCTACTTGGAGACCATTTGCAGCCATTCATGGACTTCATGTACCCAAACAACGATGGAATTTTCCAGGATGACAATGTGTCATGTCACCGGGCCCAAATCGTTCGTGATTGGTTTGAGGAACATTCTGGACAATTCCAGCGAATGATTTGGCCACCTAGATCGCCACACATGAATCCCATCGAATATATATGGGACATGATCGAAAGGTCAGTTCCTGCACAAAATCCTGCACCTGCAACACTTTCGCAATTATGGACGGCTGTAGAGGCAGCATGGCTGAATATTTCTTCAGGAGACTTCAGACGACTTGTTGAGTCAATGTCACGTCGAGTTGCTACACTTCGCTGGGCAAAAGGAGGTCCCACACAATATCAGGAGGTATCCCATGACTTTTGGCACTTCAGTGTATGATGGTACAGGAAATGCAGTAGGGTAAATTTTTGAAAAACACTACATAGGAATTAACAGTTAATAACATGATAGAGTAAATAGAAAAATGCCAGAAATGCCAAGTATAAGCAATGTTTTTCATCTGGTTAGATTACTTTGATCTCAACCCATGACCAGTAACATAGAATTTTTGGATATAAATAAATAAGGTCGCAGAGTCCTACAAACACTGGGTTATAAATTTTTGTATAAAATTATTCAAAAATCATGCACATTTCAGAATTTTTTTACATTATATACTTATGATATATCAACAAACTGAAAAGAATTTCTTTAGGTATTTTCAAAAAATAATTAAAGACTTGTTTAAGAAAAAAATGTCACCAATAGAAAATAAAATAAAAGGAACTTGTATCAAGTTGCATGATAAAATTCCTACTATTAGAAGAGTAATTATTGATATTTAGCTAGCAAGTATTTTCTTGTGAAAAAGAATGTTACTCTTAAAAATGTACAAGACATGAAAATACATAAATTGAAATAAAAAATGACTGTTTTTCAAATTTTCTGAGCCTGGACAAGTACTCCATAAGTACATTTCAAGCACACAAACAGGGTTTACACAACATACAAGAGAATGGAAACGATTCTGTGAAATTTTAAGCTTTCAATAAAAAATTAATCAATGCAATCATCATAATCATTAAAATAGCTTTCATTTGAATTCATAATCTACTTTGTTAACATACCCATTCAATTATCAGATAGGAGAATTAACTTTCACATTCCAAAAATATTTATGCTAGAAGTAGAGAAAGATCGCTTGGTCATCCTGGGGTTGCAACCCATGTTTACCAGAGGCAGTAAACCCCATGGGAAAAGAATAGATCACTAGGGACCTCGGGTTCGAGAAGCCCATACACTTGAAGATGTGCACCTGAGGCTGCCAGTTAGAAAGATTAATGTGTACAATTAGAATGTTCTTGTGATACTGTAGAAAAACTTTTCATTGTGACTAGATGTCTTTTTTTCATGAAGAGATTAAAATATTAAATAACAAATATAAATAACATTTTAATAAAGAATACAACTTGCCACAATTTCAATAACTTGAGTGAATATAATTTGGGCATCTACACCCATCACATGGAGAAGGATGGTTCAAAATTGGCCACATGCGATTTATAACACAAAAACAAACACATGCTGATGAACAGGCTTGTGATTGACACCTTGGTCAATGGCCAAGATACTTGTCTGATAATTATGATCCGAATACACGAATACTGTTATTCAGTGTTTTCAAAGGGAGGATGGTTTTCAGTATAATTTTTGGGGTGAACTGAATTACAAACTGTTCTCATCCTATTTTGATAAAATAACATGCATCTTGTTCATAGTTAGTCCAATTTCAATACAATTAAACTTAATACAGAATTTCTTTAAAATTATGATTTAAATCAGTGACTTTTTGACAAAAATCACTTGATTGAAATTATTGTTAAAATGGCGATTTAAATCGGCATACCCTGAAGTACAGCATGCTTTAGGCGACAAAATAACACAAGAATATGGCTGGGCTCTAGCAAAACGTCATTTGAGTCGTGACTGAAGGCTTGCCAGTACATTGAGTTTGAAGGTTGATTTTTTTAGGTTAAGTTTACTGGCAAGCTATATTAGCAAAATCAAAAGTAGCAATAAATAAGAAAACACCTACAAGATTTCAATTCTTTTATTATCTATGACAAGTAGATGATCTGAGCAAGAAAAATCATACTTTAGAATCATCTTTGTATGAGAAATAGAATGAGTATTACTGTTATGCATTTACAAAGAATACATATCTCGATAGACTAATACAAAACTAATTTTCAAAAATATCTTAATCCGATATACTAAAAAAAGCAACTCGAAATGAAGATTAATTTTGAATTGGCAAATTAATTCCATTAAACTCGAGCAAACACCGAGTTTCCTGAAAATCCAATCAGGAAATATGCTACAAAGTTTTAATAAAGATAAGGATGAATTCTATATATCCAAGTTGGGTTTTTTATATAACGATTTTGGTTTGGGTATAAACTACTTTCTGTATATCTAATGGTTGTAGGAAAACTAAACTTCTTTATGCAAATTTTGTGGTTTGAGGCTACTAGCCAATCAGAGAAGACCTGGGATAAGCTTCTCCTTTACTACTTAAATTACATTTTTGTTCACGATCCTTCCTTTCTTCAGAGTGTATGTACCTTATGTGATATCTTTAAGCCTACTGGTGGTTTATCTTTGCATCAAAAACAGCCCTGTAGTGGCCAGCCTCTGCTGCAAAAACCTGTTCCAAACTGTCACACCAGTTCTAGGCAAGGGACTATTCGTTTGTCTTACTTGGATCTTCATTCCCCTAGGAGTAATGGATCAGTTTTGTCAACGAAATATCTTGTCCTTAGCAAAATTGACCAGATCTTGGACGAGATATCTCATTGAAACAATAGGAGGGTTAATTTGAGAATAAGGATTATTTTCTTTCAAAATGTTCTTGTCTCAGATTATGCAATTAATAAATATAATTTTAATCAAACAATTTTCAATCTTTTGACATGCTTGCAAGAAATTGTTTTTTTTTTAGTAAGCATCACATCTTGAGGAGCAAAATGCTTTGGAAATTAATGCAATTGAGAGATTTAGAAACTCAGAAATATCAGCAAAAAAAATTACCTCTTGTGGCAGTTCGGGTGCAGCTGCTCCAACATGAATGGCATCGTATGGTGCATTCTCCGGGTATCCTTGGCGGCCATCTCCAACTAACAAAAAATAACTAGAATAAATTCTTTCCAAGGAATATAAATATTGATGTAGGTAGTAAATTAACATTGCACTGAAGCAACACAATGGACTATTGGCGATGGTCTGGGATCAATCCCTAAGGGAAAGATCCAAGGCCAACACTTCGTAATTTCGAACCAGTCAGATGACAAGAACACCTGCGTGGGCACCCCACTGTCCAAACTTCCAGACCAAGCCAATGTGAGGACATTTGAGGCCACGGCAGAAACAATATTATGAGGTCAGTCAATAATATTGTTTCTGTGTGGTAAGACACCTTTCCCTGCTCGGATTTTCAATGGCAAGCTACGAACTCTTGTAGCTATGCATGCTGTTGAAAATATGAGGAAAACAGCCCCCTCTGCAACCTAAACACAGCATTTTAAGGACACACATTCTTTGACAAAAAAATTTTCACTTTGGGCCCTCTACCACTCTACAACTTGACCACATATTTTCAAAACATCCTGAATAGCCACATCTATTTGAAATAATCTTGGGAAACATTCTATTGACCCTCACTGGGTTAAGAAATAAAAGTGAAACTGATACAACTCCTATGAAGCACCATCATTTAAAATAAAATTAAGTCATGGTAGAACATTTTATAATTAATTTTTTTAAATATTCACGTTTATTTACTTACCAACTAATTTCAATTGACCACTTTCCAATAGACCAGGTTGATCTTTCTTTACATTTTCAGCAGACATCTTAACTAGATTATCAATGTGATCAATACCCACAACTAGTCCTGACTTGCCCACCTGTAGAATGAAATAAAGATGCAGCAAAATTAAATATTTTAACATGTCTTTGGAACCCTAAGATGAATGAAAAATACCTTGATTTAAAAAATCAAAGCCTTTAATTTTGATGAGGAATTTTAGTTTTGAAATTTAATACCCTAGACTCAAATACAGGGTGGCCCAGAAGTAATGATGGGGTCTGAAGTTTTGATATCTCTTTTAATTATTTTTATTCAGATACTTTATAAAGACCTAAGGGATTAAACATGGAAAAATTCATAATCCACCAGCGAACTTAAATTGAAATTTTACTATCAGACCCGAGGATCCATAATTCTTCTAACTCACAAGGATATTGATGTCATTATTGTATGAAAGATTCTCTAAGCGAATCAAAGATTACACATTTGATTGGTCATTTTGCAGAACAGGGTTTAATAAGTGTAAATTTATTTCCTACAGATACTGTATAAGATTTTATGGTATTGTAAATTTTAAACAAAAGTAAAGGAGTAACTATTGCAATCTACCACGATTCTACCAATTGGTCTACTGCAGCCCCTAAAAGTTAAAGACAAAATCAGAGAAATAGATTGATTTAACCCTCTCGCTGCGCATCCCGCGATTTCCGCGGGCTACGTAGAAGTAGCAAAATTTGCGCAGCCCGCGATTTTCGCAGGGATGCATTTTTGCCGGCTATTTAACTGTGCAACCTGCTCTTTCCTCATTCATGGTTTCATTTTGGCTTTTCTGTGATGTTTAATTGTTTATTCAAATCTGGGTTAACAGATGGCTTTAGATGTCCACATTTCTGCGAAATATATAAGCATTTTTTGCAGCATTTTGCGCGCTCTTTTCAAAGCTCAAAGATGTCTGGCAGGAAGCGTTTCGCGAGTGATAGAACCTACATTCCTGACAATATTTCCGACACTGATAGCAGTTCTGACTCTAATATCAAGTATATTGAAGATAGTTATAGCGAAACTGATGAGAATTTCTCAGATTCCTCTGCGGATAGTGATTTCTAATAATTCTTCATTTCTAATAAATGTTTTGTAAGTATTTTGCATATTTTCATTAGTATATACGTTTTACCTTTGTATTTCATAAAATAAATCATAATTTAACCAAGATTAATTTTCAAAATTTTGCTTTTATATGATTATTCTTCAATTTCAATATTCCGACAACCTTTTTTTATGATCTAATTCTATATTGAAAAAAACTCTTTTACAAAATTTTTTTGTATATTTTAACTCTAAAATATATGTAGATTTGAAATATGTAATAAAAAAATACGCAATTTTTGAACCTATTTTGATTAAAAAAATTACGCAGCGAGAGGGTTAATGTGCTACAAATCATAATATGAAAAGCAATAACTCAACATGAAATTTTTGACAGAATTTCAAACAGTTAAGATCATTATTATGAAGAGCTAAGAGTTTACAATGTATTAGAAATTCCTAACTTCATGTAATAAAATGAATATTAACAGAAAGTAATGAATTACATCAAATTTTAGATCTTACCATAAGAGCCATGCAGGCTGTGAGATAACCACTACCAGAACCAACATCTAAGGCTTTTGCACCATCATACAAATTGTCTTTCAGTAGTTCCAAAGCATGAGCATGCTAATAAAAACATTTTTAAATAAGTTATTGTAGTTAACAACGGTTTATGAAAGCAACTAATTTAATTCCAAGGTATTTACAAATTTTCTAAATTAAAAATTTAATCATATATCTAATAAAATAAAATGGATTGAAGCAATTCTTCAAAATTTAAAGTCAGGCTTTTAACTGAACTCCAAAGGCATAGCATTCCTCCCAGGCTAAAACTTGTTGGCATATGAAATTGATGGTCTGGTAGCTACTGATGACTGAGGGTGGTAGGGGAAGTAGTGAACCCCTGCCTGCTCCATGAGGTCAGGGGAAAGTGCCGTATTGCTATCTCGGGAAATCATCTGCGACCTCAAGCTGAAGAGGTTGATTTTCCCCAAACTAATGCAACTGTTGAGTCCAATGCGAAGGCAGTTTGATATGGAGGACTTCCGGAAAAGTTGGGA
Source organism: Meta bourneti (assembly GCA_933210815.1). Lineage (NCBI taxonomy): Eukaryota > Metazoa > Arthropoda > Arachnida > Araneae > Tetragnathidae > Meta > Meta bourneti. Next base: position 19,246,901 of record OW119932.1, read on the forward strand.
GGAATGAAAATCCATGCTTTCAAAATGATTTTCTCAAGTTTGGGAAGAGTTAAAACCACTATTGTATGGAAATTACTTTGGATATATTTCTACAATTTTTGGAACTTTTAAAATTGGGCTTGCTTCAAAGTATTATTATGCATTATTCCTATAAAAAACACAGTACGAAATTTCAAACTTCAAAATTTTCTGATAAAATCTGTTTTGGGGGCTGATACGGAAGTAACATTTAAACCAACATACCATATGTGGAGCACTAATTGTAACTGCATAACCAATTCCTTGAGGTGAATCTGAATAAGGATTATTCTTACAGTAATTTACTCGATCAACTGACAGCATCACCCGTTCAACTTTAGGATCTTTAATAATGCCATTACCTGAAGAAAAAAACAGTAAATCAAACAGTAAAAAATAATATCTTCTGTATAAAAAGCACATAATTAATTGTTAGAATTTAGGTAGGTAGTTGAATTGACATTGCACAGGAGTAACACAATAGTCTATTGGTGTCAGTCTGGGATCAATCCCAAAGGGAAAGATTCAAGGACAACACCTTGTCATTTTGAACCACGGTCAACACCCCACTCTCTAAATTTTCGCACCATGCCAATGTAAAGACATTTGAGGCCACAACAGATTTAACGTACACCAGCCCCCGTGTGCATGAGTCTTTGGATTGAGTTTCGAACTCACAACCCTTCGGTTGCCAATCTGCTACTCTACCAAGAGGGCTATCACGACCCCTGTTAGAATTTAGAAAAATTCTCTAAGTAAATATAATATGCATAGAACAGGGTTTACATTCTTTTACATAAAAAATTGAAGTACTTTTCAAAGGATCTCAATTTGCCAATGAACATTCATTTTTAAAAGACTAAATCAAATTCACACAAGACCAGGAAATTAAAGTGTTTCAAGCAAAAATACTTTATAAAATCAACTCAATTCTTAAAAGATATGTAGCAAATAAAATTTTGCTCTTTAGTCACTACACAACAGAATGGAGAATACATCACCAGCAATTTTATGATGAGCGTTCATTTTTAAGACCTTATTTGAATTGAAACCAGAAAGAGCAAGAGATTTAAGTGTAATACAAAAATATTTTTAATGAATAATTCAATTCCTAAGATATGTAAAAATAAATTTTTTTAAGGGGGATTTTCTTTTTTCAGCAAAAAAAATTGATTTTGCATTTTCTACATAACTTAATTCTTTAGTCTTAAGATGTGCCGAATTTCAAGTCAAAATTCACACAATTTGGAAAGATCCTATTGTTAACCAATATAATCTTTCCAGAGGATTTTATTCCACCAGCAATAGTGTTTTCAATCTTCCAATTACTGATGCTCTTTCAAATATTACCGACTGCAATAATTCAAATAGAAAGTGGAAAATTTGATAAAAAATTAGCTACTTCAAAAGCGCCATCCACAACCATAAACAATGTATGCTGGTAAAATGAAATATTGTTTAGAAAACAGCATACTTTTGCATAAATAGATGAAGGGCTTTGGGCAACATAAGTCACTTTTCAAACCTTTCAGAATTACCAAGTTTAAAAAATTCAAAAATTATGACGGTTCTTCCACAATTCAAGAGGTCATGCAATGTTAACTTTCAAGTATTAAGCACTTGTTCAAACAATCAGAAATTCTTTTGATCTTGAATATTCTTTTTATCCTATGCCTCTCAGCCATCAGTTGATGAATATCCCAATAGAGGTCTGAAGTGATTAAATACGGTTTAAAAACATTATCTACAGTACAATTGCAGTTGTATTGTCGGGAATTTTAGGACAGTCCTTGTGGTGGTCTCCAGTTATTTTATCCAGTCTGCAAAGAGGACAGATACCTCTTGCTACTCTAATACACTTTATAACAAAAAATCGACGCACCAAGGAGTTGTCCAATTGTAATGAAATTTCGTATGCAAAGACATTTTGAATGAATATGCAAATGATTAAAATTTGGTGTCCAATGAATGAATAGTGGGAGCTCCGGCACATCGGAACTGCGCAATCATATAAGGAGCGATTCTCAATCTGTGGTCAAAATTTCTGTTGCATTTTGACTGCAGATATCTTACGTCGATTGTAACAATGCCTCACCGAAACATTCGTGCTCATTACGAGCACATGTCAGAGTTTGAAAGAGGTCGTGCTATCGGATTGATGGAGACTGGTTGGACGAATCGAAGAATTGCTCGACATGTGGGTCAAAGCGATGCGGCTATTAGACGATGCTGGAAAGAGTGGGTCAAAAAAGGCAGATGTCAGCGTCAGGACGGCAGCGGTCGACCTAGGGCCACAACAGAACGAGAAGACAGAGCAGCTGTCACAGCACTAGATTCGGCATTAGCAACTATCCAACGAGTGACCCGCACACATGTGTCCAACATGACCCTCTGCAGACGACTGAGAGAGCGGAATTTACACTCAAGTTGACCATTACGCCGTTTACCTCTCACGCCTGTACACCGTCAAGTCCGATTACAGTGGTGCCGAGCTCGATCAACTTGGAATGGCGCTGACTGGGGATGTATAGTCTTTAGTGATGAGTCCTGTTTCCAACTGTGTCCTGATGACAACCGCAGATGTGCCTGGAGATGTCCAGGGCAGAGTGGGGATCCTGCCCTTACTACCGAATGCCACACATGCCCACAACAGGGCGTTATGGTCTGGGGTGCCATCTCGTTTGATAGCCGGACCCCTTTGGTATTCATTTCTGGCAAACTTACAGCTCAGCGGTATGTAGACGACATTCTATGACCAATTGTGTTACCGTTCCTTTTGCGACACACCGGACTTACTTTTCAACAAGATAATGCCCAGCCGCACAAGGCACGTGTTGCTATGAATTGTCTTCAAGCTTTCTCAACACTTCCTTGGCCAGTTAGGTCTCCTGATCTCTCTCCCATACGTTATGGGAAGGCGATTGCAACTATCCCGGAATGTTGATCATTTAGCCCGACAGTTGGAGACAATTTGGCGAGAAATTATGCAGGACACCATCTGGGAACTTTTTCAGTCTATGCCACGCTGGGTGACAGCTTGCATCAAGGCCAGAGGTGGACCGACACCTTATTGACTTCCTCCCTTTGTAACGGTCAAACTTAGAAATAAATCATTCAATTGTTCTGAAATTTTAATCGTTTGTTTTTCTAGGTTCTTCACGTCCACCAATTTTTATCGCAATCGGACAACTCCTTCTTGGTGCATCAGTTTTTTTGTTAGAGTACGTGTCCTTGTAGGTAGGCATGTCCATTGAGAAATCAAAAGCAAGCAACTCCTAATCATGGTGCCCCCTGTTCTTGCTAAACGACAGGCAGCTTTGTCAACATTTGTTGCAGCCCACTGGAGTGTTTTATTGAAGAATAAAGCTTGTATCCAAGGTTCCTTTTGAGTTGCTTGTTTTTAATAGATTTGTTTGATATAAAGACTTGTATGTGGCTTTTGGTGTGGCTTTAGTAGCAAGTTGTGGCAGGCAAAGGCAATCCCGCTTTATTAGTATCACGACATATCTTATTAACTTTTGAAAATCATTTTGGTTTATACCATCCTAAAAATCTATAGTTTGATAGAATTAATGTGATGTTTTATAACATTCATATTATATATATAGCCTGGTTCTATTAGAGTTAAAACTAATAAATTATTTAATTGGAGACTACAATAACAATATTTTAGGAAAAGTAAAGATTTTTTCATTAAAGTAAATACTTACCTAGTATCTACTTTAATAAGAATAAGTTTTACTTTTGTAAGAATAATCAGTTGTGTGAATCTTTTTCTATTTTTAAAATTCTGTCATTCATTTTAAAATTATTTTATGCCGAGTCTAAAATTATGTTCTTGTCTAAATTCTTTCTTGGTGACATAAAAAGCATGCCAAAAGAATTACCACAAAATCGTCTTCATATCAAAGCTGTACCAAACAAATTTCTGCTGCTTATCACTATGTTGCAGTCCTTTACATTTTAATCATATATTACTTTACTCGAAAATTGATTGGTTATAATGCTCACGTTTCAAATTTTGAACTAGTTCTTCGTTGTTTTTTCCATGAGAACGCCAAGCCATGGGTAGACGAAAAAAGAGGTTCAATATCGTAAGTCGGACAAAAAGAGGCTTTGTTAGCAGCATCTACATTACTAGGATTCAGATAACCTGAAAATGATATACAAATTATTTATGTAGATAAGGAAAATGAAATTAGCAATACAGAACAGGAATTCATCAATTGTTAATCAACAACTAAGCTTTTTACAAAAGCATAGAAATATCAACTAAACCAGAGTAGAAAATAGAAAGTCACATGCCAGTTGGGTTTTCATATTTTGTTGAAATCAATTTAAATGAATACAAATGGCGTCTTAATTTTACTGAATTGCAAAACAAACTAGATACCAACAGGGGAATGCAACTGCCCCTTTTAATATTTTTTACTCTTCCACACGACTGTCATCAAATGTTGATAAACCTCAGAAACCAACGTGAAATGGATTAAAAAGCTGCTAAATCAGGAAATAAGGATAGTCCAAAAAAGTTTATTCACTAAAGAACAGGTGATTTATTGCACTTTTAAGCTGTATTCAGAATTTTATAGTTATGAGAAAGGAAAGAATACCAATTTTTTATATTAAAATTAAACCAGACAGTCACTTTTTCTTTTAGAATTCTTCATATTTAGACAGCTGTGGTTGTGCGGGGCCATCGTGGCTCAGTGAATATGGCCACTGTGCTACGATGTTCGAGTTGTAGGTGCTGCAGGTTGGATTCCTGCAGGTGCATTCCTCCCTGGGTGTATTTCTTCTGTATCAATAAAAAGCTTTCATTGTGTGTGTCTATTACTTGATATTGTATGTCTTGTGTCTGATGCAGCATGGCCCTTCGCCATAAAACTCCAAAACTAACCAATCATTGTGGTTGTGATTGAGTAGAACAGTCAATTAGAACTTGAATTTTATTACTTTTGTTTATTGATTATTTGAAGTTCTTCATATATGGTAGGTTGTCATACCAGTTTTGTTTCATAACTATAGAGGACTTAGTTATAAATATAAGCAAAGTTGTTTATAAGTCTACCTACTGCATTGAAATATATTACATTTCATAAAATATAATACCAAAGAAAAAGATGAAGAAAAGCAAGTGAATATTTTTCAGTATGTAGAAAAATGTTGAAGCGTATGAATACAAGGAAAACAATATTCAGCATTCCAAAACTTGCTAAAGGAAAATATAGCATGAATAATCAGAATTATTATCAGAATACAGGATGAATTGTTGGTTGGATTTTACAGCACAAGACCCATATTTGGCCAAGCTGCACCAATTATAAGACAAATCACAGGTTGCTACCACAGTGGGCAAATCTGAGCCACGCCGACCCTGGATGGGTAATGGAATTTACATCCCACTAGAACACAGAGCTATTGGTGATGATCTGAGATTAATACCAAAGGGAAAGAACTGAGGACAACATTTCGTAGCTTTCAACCATGGTCACAAGACAAGATCAACATCTGAGCTGGCACCCCATTCTCCAAACTTCCACATCATATCAACGTGAGGACATTTGACGCCATGACAGATTCAACATGCAGCAGCCCCCACCATACACGAGTCTTTGGTTGCATCGAGTTTCAAATTCGTAACCCTTGGTTATTAGTACGCAACCCACCAATCCTAAGGATTGGTTGATTTTAGGGTTTCATGGCACAAGGGTCATACTTGGCCATGCTGTGCCAGACACAAGACAGATATAACATCAAGTAATAAACACATACAATGAAAGCTTTACTGATACAGAAGAGAAAAATACACCCAGGGAGGAATTGAACCTGTGCCACCTACAACTCACATCCAGCCCCACGGGGTGAATGGCAGAATCGCTAGGCACAAGCTTTACACAGCACTGTTAACAAGAACACTTAAAATTAGACAAATTGAATGAAAAAAGCTATTTTTAATTCTGTAATAATTTTTTTTCACCAAAACAAAATTTCATTTCTGTGGACCTCAGAAAAATAACCTGAAAATCAACTAGATCTTGATTCTAAGAAATTGAAATCCCTTATGAATCAGGTGTGACATTAATCAAAATACCTTCCCCTGTGAATAAGATTTTGTAAAAGTTTGAGTATGTACATAAAGTGTGGGCAAACTATATTTTATGGATGGAAATATGAATCATGTTTGTACTGTCGTTCTAAAAAGAAATAATCAAAAAGTTCAAGAAAAATTATGATTCAAAGCAATATGTACTTTTATCAAGACAATTCAAAGCATAAAGCTTGAATCGTGGGTGCTAGTAACCATAAAACTGCTGTCATGGGAAAATGTCTCCAGTCCCTAGTATTCATTATAATTAAAAACTTATAAGGCCATTTAGTACAAAAAGTTAGATCACATTTCCATCAAAAATGAATGGGCATAACTAGCCATAATATGAATGAATGCAAACTAGCTAAGTGAGTTGCTTGGTTTTAGGGTATTACGATGAAGGGCAACATTTGGTCAAGCTGCACCAAACACAAGATATCAAGTATAATGGACACAAGGAAAGTTTTACTAACACAGAAATATATCCAGGGTAAGTTACAGGATTTGAATCTGCGCCGCCCACAACTTGCAGGCTATCATTGTAGGCAAACTCACAAAGCCATGGCCAACCCCAGTAGCTAAGTGGAATTCTAACAGCTCTACAGCTGTCTCCAAAATGACTTATTTGATACAAAATACGAGAAAGAACTCTAAGAATAAAAAAAGATGTGTTTATCGCATGCCCTGAACTTTGCTGTCTGGTTTTCATTTGAAGATAACAATATATGTAGATATTTCTTTTAATTTCTCATAAATAAATTGCTATATTCGGAATGGCATTCAAAAGTGCAATACATTACCTTATGTTAGTGTATTTTTTATATTCTTAATTCCGAGTTTACATCTGGATTATCGTAATGCACTCGTGTCCCGTTTGTACAGCCCAAAAGTATTTTCTTTCAGTGCAAGTTAATATCTATTTACAAACACCAGAAATGACAGGCGTGCCTTCTAAACAATGCACACGAATATCAGTTTCCTAAGAATTTTCAAGTTCAAGGACAAAATTCACAACCTTCGACTTATTTAGACAATAAAAAAAACTTACATGACGTTATTTAGAATTTAAAATATTTTAATTTTAGACATGGCTCAAGTTATATTTAGTTGTGTTATTTTCTGTATCCAGCAAGGAAAAAGTAGTGCTCAGAGATCTCACTCAATGCTTTTCTTGGGTTGCGAGTTCGGAACTCAATCCAACCAAACACCATCGTGGACGTGGGAGATGGTCCACGTTAAATGTATCGTGGCTTCAAATGTCCTCACATTGTCACGGTGTGAAAGTCTGGAGAAAGGGGTGCCAGCTCAGATGTTGATCTCGCCATCTGACCGTGGTTCCAATTTACAAAATGTTAACCTTGAATTTTCTCCTTCGGGATTGATCTCAGACCATCGGCAAAACCAGTTGTATTGCTCTAGTAAGACGTAAATTTAACAACTAACCAATGAGAGGTATTTGCAGTGCAACCAAACCACTGGAGGATACTGGACTTCTGGTTACATACAGGAAACATGCTCTACAAAAAACTATCAAAACTAAATTTTCTGTGAAAGTGGGTAGGAAGGTTGGACATTGGTAGAGCTATTGGCGATGGGTCTGAGATCTATCCCGTAGGGAAAGATCCAGGGACAACACCTCGTAATTTTGAAGCATGATCAGATGACGACGTTAGCACCTGAGCAGGCATCCCACTCTCCATACTTCCACACCACTACAAAGTGAGGACGTTTGATGCCATTACAGATTTAACGTGCGCCAGCCCCCTTCGTAGACGACGGTCTTTGGTTGGATTAGAACTCGCAACCATCCTGTTGCTAATCCCTTACTCTTCCAACCTGGCTACCGTGGCCCGAAACTTATTCAAGGTAAAAAGGTGTTAAAAGCTACATAACAGTAGCTTAACATAACATCGATAACTAAAGATACTTGGATTGGATCGAGAGCATAAACAAATATAATGCTTAGCATTAGGCAATTTTATAAGCCATTCGCCGTTTTCTTTTCCGCAGACAAAGCATTTTCAGCCCCTAGTTAAAAAGGAGCCTAAAAGGCGCGATTGTGCCCAAATCTCTCAATGCATGATGCAAACGCTGTCTTAGAGCGTGAAGCAGACTTTTACGAAGGTGAGAAAATGAGAAGCGAATGATAGACCATGCTCAACTACCAACTGAGCATATTACCACGACTGGATGCTAGCCTTAATCGAAGTCATGGGAGAAAGAGAAAGTTTGATCAGAGTAACCATTCTGAAACGTCAGAGAATCCCCGTTTCATTTTTCAGGTTCTTTTAAAATATCTACCCGATATCAACCTTTTATGGTGAGATCTGACTTCCATTCACAGCAAAACCAGGTTCAGTTTTCCATTGATTTTATTAAATACAGCACATACAAGACAGAAAACAGAAGGAACATAACAACTGACAAGTAAGACAGCGACGCTCGCACTCGCGAAAATGCGAACTGAAACCAGCAGAGGGGGCGGAGCCAAGAAGTGAGAACTGAAACTACGCAGCTGGCCCCACTTCATTTGAAAGGCTTCTCAACACATTCCTCAAAACCAACACCATTAACCAACCATAGTAAGAAACCATTAGAAGCTCAACTGATCGGGTGTCCACATTCCGTCTTCTTGCTGCGAAAATCAAGGTCAAAATAAAAATGTCTTACTCAGGTAGGTGGTAATTAACGTCGCACTGGAGCAATACAACGAGCTACAAGTGACGGTCCGGGATCAATGAAGGGAAAAGATCCGAGTACAACGCCTCGTAATTTTGAATCAGTCAGATGACGTGATAACACCTGAGCTGGCACCCCATTCTCCAAACTTCCACATCAAGCCAAAGTGAGGACATTTGAGGCCACGACAAATTTAACGTGCACCAGCACCGTGTACTCTACGGTCTTTGGCTAGACCAAGTTTCGAAATCGCAACCGTCCAGTTGCTAATCCGTTGCTCTTCCAATTGGGCTACTGCGGCCCAATGTCTCACTGTCAAGTTTGCCTTATTTAATTTTCTCCCCTGGGGTGCCGAGCTTATGTGGATGCTTCGCCTCGGTCACATGACATGTCAATCATGTCCACCCCTAAATCTAGGTTTATTGGGTTGACTTTTATGGCGCAAGGGTTGTTTGGTCGTGCCTGTTCCATACACAAGACAACGCCATATAATGGGCATACACACAAAGTTTTACTAACACAGAAGAGAGAAATACGCCCAGGGAACACTTACGAAAAATTTTTAGAGTTCCATAGAATTCTAGAGAAACGAAATTTCGTTTCTATGGAAAAAAATTCGATAGAAATTTCCATAGAAAACGAGGTCATTCTACATAAATGTATCTGTGGTGAAGTTCTAGAGAAAAGTAAAATTGTGAAACAAAAGAAATGAGCTTCTATAGAATTCTAGGTTTCTACATTTTCTATAGATTTGTATACTTTCTAGAGGTTATTTTATAGAGCTTATAGAAAAAGGGCCAAATTCTATAGAAGTTTCTAGACATTTTAAATTTAGAGGTTGCTTTATAGAGCTTATAGAAAAAGGGCCATAATTCTATTAGATTCTATAGACCACATTGTATCGAAATTTGTATAGAATTCTATAGAAATGTTTTATAAGGGAGAAATTGAACCTGCGCCAAGAACTCGCAGTTTGCAAACCCACGTAGCCACGGCTCCACGAAAATCAAGGATATGTAGATGGAGAGCTCAGGCCTCTCATTAATGGGGCGGTCAGAAGTGCCCTTTGCGAGAATGGCCTGATCACAGAATTTGTGAAACAATGATGGTTTTTACTTGTTCCTGAAATCTGTTCTATTGAACTACCTCTTTCCATTGCCAACATTGGACAAAACCAAAAATTAAGACAAGCCCCTATCACCCCTACTCAAAATGTATAAGGCACGTTCCTACAGCGATCGCCACCATCTAGACTTAGTGCTACGAGCAGTTCTCGTGATACAATACTTCCAAAAAATGAGGTTACTAAAATACACAAATTCCTGTATTTTCAAGATTAAAATAATAATGAATATTAACTTCCTTGTTAAAAATATTGCTGATGTACCTTACAATTTTATTATGAACTAGCAGAATTACCCGGCGTTATTCGGGTTGAATTGGTTAATTAACTTCCAATTTCGTTAATAAATTGTAATTCTTATTCATCACATAACTACAACACTCTAATAAAGGTACATAATTGTTAAGTACCTAATTTCACAAATGTAAATAAATGTCATATTTAACATTTTTGTAGAATTTAAATTTATAGTAAGTAAAAAGATCTCTAGATTGTGCCAATGTTACCTAGAATAGTTCAGAGTATGCATATAACTGCCTTGAATGTCATTTAAAAACAAGCGTTTCCCAAAATTATCATACATTGAATAAAAATGTTTTAAAAACTAATTAAACCATTACTTACCTTAATTACAGTTACTGAATGAAAAACATCAAATTCAAAATCCAGAAATACATCCTAAAACAGATTTTAAAAAGCTTCGAACGAAAAGTAATGAATGAGTGTTTTTTCACTACAATAGATTGTTGGATATAACGGACGCAAATTTAAAAAAAGAAACGATTAAAAAATACCAAGGTTGCCATATTAGTTACTAGTCCTGTTTTAAAAAAGTCTTATTCTGTATATTTTATTTATAATGGTTTATTCATTTTATCGTGTCCCAAAAATTCAAAATTTTTTATATTTCGTAAAGAAAAAATGAGGCTCAAAATAAATAAAAAGTATTAGAATTTAAATTCCAAAAAAAATAGTTTTGGGAAAAATCATTGATTTTTCAGCAGTACTGGTAAAATACTCCAAGTAATTACAATGCTCAATATATCTTCCAGCTACTCCAAAACTTCCAAATTATGGTTGATTAAGTATAGTTACTCAGGGATAGATGTTTTAGCATGAAACTTGCCTAAATATGTAAGCAAAGAAATTTCAAATTATATATTCACTAAACTAAAATATGATTTATAAAATGTAGAACATTGCATTAAAATATGTTGAATAAATTGTACGCAAAACTTGTACAAACACAAAATCAGGCAGAACGGGAAGACGGACAGACTAACGTAACCAAGTTGAGTCACTACATGAATGTAAGTATGTACTCACAGTATGCAAAGTTTCATAAAACTACATTCAACTGTTTGGATGTAGTACGGGCACACATATACAGACAGATGGACAGACACCAAAGGCTAGTTTCACACACATCGATTTCGATCGTACGAGAAAATATCGCACGATCAAATTCTTTTAGTGGAACGAAGAACGTGGGAACTCGCACAAGGTTCGATCTATACACGTCACGGCACGATCGTCGTGTTGCTATCGTCCACTGCCACAACAGACGATCGCCGTGTCGTTTCCGTGAATTTAGTGGCGTACGTGACCCATTGCACGCTTGCACACTCCACGATTCAATTCGTACGATAACCTGTCTTTAGTTGACTTCCTGTGTTCCATTTTATTTTTGAATTACTTGAGTATTCAAATAATATTTTCAGTTTGTTATACGTAGGGATGGGGAAAAGAGAACAACCTGTCCTCCGTTCTTTTTGTAAAAAGAAACATCGCAAAACTTTTCTTCTTCGATTTTAATTTTACGGGTGGGAGTTTTGCAAAGAAAGAAGTTTCTCTTTTCTCGAATTTTCCAAGTTCGCTAAAAATTTTCGTATTTTCTACACATTAGTTTATGCTGTCCGAAACACAGCTGTTCATCCTACAGTTAAAAATTGTGAAATTTTATAATTGTTAGGCGATGACATGGTGATGAATTTTTAGTATTAAACAAATTTTTTTTTTAAATATTAATGATCAAGATTTTGTCAAACTTTCTCTGGTGTTGTCGCCTCAACTCATTCTTAGGATTTGGCAATGCTTTTAACTTTTAAAACCGAAGTTTACAAAATGGAAAGCAAAATTTCAAATGTGTGGACATATTTCACTGTGAAAGATGGAGTTTCGAATCGGGTGTCATGCTCTCTGCATAAGTTGAAAAGGAATCTCATTTAAGTCAGCTATTACCATTTTAAGATACCTCGGAAACAAGCATAATACTAATGTATTAAAAAGCGAAAGTGATTTTTTGTTTCTAACGAGTTTAGATAAATTATATAATAATTAACCTGCTTTTTTCGACAAACTACTTTTTATTTTCCAAGTGGTCATCCCGTTATGCGTTTTTTAAGGATTTATAATATTTTAAAGGGCAACTCCCTATTGCATAACATGATTCAAAATTACGTGGTGGTCTTCGGATCTTTTCCTTCGGGATGGATCACGGACCGTTGTGTTGCTCCAGTGCGACGTGTTAATTACCTACCCTACTGCATTGATTTTAACGAAATAAATCAAATCAAAAATGAGACTAATCGCGCGCTCCAAACCCGAGTGCAAAAGTGAAGAAAGTTTCACGAGTGCTGTTTGGTCTCATGGACAGTTTTTAAAATGTTCTAATTTTTCGTTCACCTATAAATATTATGCCATTATAAATATGCCATTTTGATAACTTAACCTTGGATGAATATCATTAAATTTGGTTTTTGAACACTGGTAAATAATGTTCTTGTAAAAACTAAGGCTTTTAAGAACTTTCAGCAAATATGAAGGCTTCATTCGAGTTCTTAAAAAATGAAATGAAAAATCAGGGTTCTATTAAGTCTACAAATCTATGGAATTCTATAGCTCACATTTCTTGTTTCACTTTACTTTTCTATAACCATAAGATCCCCAAACAACCAATTACAAAATTGGCTAATAGACGCATGCAGGTGAATTTAAAAGAGGTTTTCTCGAAACAGCTTCTTCACGAGTGGTTGGCATATCTATGAAACTATTAGATTGACTTGAAATAGTTACAGCATGTCAATCAAACATTTTTTATCGTTTAATGAACCAGAAATGCGATGATCCATTTTTATAACAAAATACTCGGTCAATTTTTCGAGCTAAACCGATGAATTTGGATTTGACAATTTCATAATTATTAAAAAATTCTGGTTCTTCAAACGATAGCTCCTATTAAATTTTTTTATAGGTAACAGAGTTGCGAAATATAGTGCCAACCAGCGACCACGAAACTTCATGTGGCATCATGGTCAAGGATTGTTACGGTAAGCGCACACTATTCCGCATAGGATTAGGTAGGTATATTAACGTCGCAGTGGAGCAACATAACGGGTTATTGGCGACGATCCGGGATCAATCCCAAAAGGAAAGAACCGAGGACACCACGTATTTCTGAATCACGGTCAGATGACGAGGTTTCACCTGAGCTGACACAACACTCTCCAAACTTCCACACCACGCCAACGTGAGGGCATTTGAGGCCACGACGGATTTAACGTGCACCAGTCCCCTTTGTACGAGTCTTCGAACTCGTAACCCTCTGGTTGCTAATCCTCTCTTCCAACCGGACTACCGTGGCCCCACAATGTATTCGGAGCATCGGCATTTCACTTAGAAACTGACGGAAAAATCCCAGCCACGTCTACCTCCTCTTGGAAGCAATACTTCCGTTTTTGTTTAGTACAGGAATATCTGCAAAAATATTAGTTACACGACTATAGAAAAAATAACAATGTTTTAAAGAAAATCATGTTTTTGATATCGATCTGACGTAAAATGTTACGCAGATTGGAAATCCGTTCAAATTTTCACTACCTTTAACCATCGCAAAGGTAGTAACTTGGATTAGGGGAATAAAAACAATTTAATGTATACGTCAACATCCGGTACCCAGTACTCGGAAATTTCGGATGAGTCATCTGCATTGTACGGACGGAACGGATTTATTCTCCCTCCGGAATCATCCATGTCCGATACGGACTAGTGTGTATTTTACTAGTGTAGATTCATTTCCATAGAATAGAATCCTTTGGAAAGATCCTATAGGTCAAGGTCAAAATTGGAAAGAAGTCATACATGAAAAACTGCAGGTCGTAGGATGGAATTATGTGTGGTAAACCCCTTTGAATTAAATCATGCCTTTGGAATAAAAGGTATAATTAAACTAAAGGTCGAGTTTGCCAAACCTTTTAAGTACAGTATAACCTTGATTATACTAGTTCCAATTTACCAAGTTTCCATGTTATTCAAGACGGATGATACCAAGTTTCTTTCTAGCTTTAAATTTTACAGAAGAGAAATGAGTGATGCCATCATCGAAATGGTAACAAAAGAAAAAAAATGACAGCAAAGATGGTTGTACAGAAAAACAATTTTTGATTACTAATACTATGGATTAAAGACCATTGAATCAGCAGGAAGACAACATACCAGCTAATATTTAGTGTTGCAGCGAATCTGAAACTTAGCAGCAAAGAGGGAAGAGGGGAGTATTTCAATTAACGTCACACTGGAGCAACACAACAGGCTATTGGTGACGGTCCGGGATCAATCCCAAAGGGAAAGACAGAGGACAACACCACGTAATTTTGAACCACGGTCAGATGACGAGGCAACACCTGAGCTGACACCCCACTCTCCAAACTTCAACACCATGCCAACATGAGGACATTTGAGGCCACAATAGATTTAACATGCACCAGCCTCCTTTGTACGCGACAGTGCTTGGCTGGATTCGAACTCGCAACCCTTCGGTTGCCAGTCCGTTACTCTTCCAACCTGGTCACCGCAGCCGCAAAGAGGGAAGAAGTGCTATGAAACCAAAGACCGTTAGGGATTTTTATAAGTTTAAAAGGTACGTATCTCAAGTCAGTCCAGAATTCAAAATAAATACATACTATGACACAAATCTGAGTACAGATTAGATTAATGCTTGCTTTATGAATCTTTCAGCAACAATTGTAAACATGTACAGGGCTTCTACAACCAAACCACTTGTATACATTTAAAAAAATAGAAATAAAGTCTCAAACTGTTTTAGTGCTCTGATACAAAATGAATCGGCTAAGACAAAAAAATGTGCTATTGCCACGGCTTGGTGCCAAAACTTTGACATTGGCATTCCTTGGAAAAATTTCTCCCTAAAGAAAAATCAGAATTTTTAGTTAAAAAAAATGTAAATTACATTTTTGTCGACCTTTGGTAAATTTTCCAAAAAAGTCGCACAAATTTTGAAATTAGTAGCTTTTAAGATGATTTTGCTTAAAGAGATACCCTTGTCGCCAAGGTTGAAAAATAGCAAAGTCACTTATAGCAGCCCTGCATGTAGTACAGTAAATGTTTTCTGAGTTTCATACAGGTTTGTATTACTATGCATTATTGAGTTTCTGGTCATCCAAGGTGGCCATGATCCACATTACTTATGATAATCAGTTCTACTGTACCCTTAAAACTTGAAAAATCTATTTTCTGCTTTCAAATTGCCACAATGTTGCATTGTTGTAATTGATATTTTTTTCAACATATTCACACATTTATATACTTTTAAGAGACACTATACTTCTTCCAGTGCTGTTCCTCACAGCTGCTGGTACAGTGAAAAATCACATGAAAACAAATTCCAACATATATTCAATTTATTTTTTAACTTATATATTGCAATATACATGAATCATATAAATTTATACCAAGGTAAAGGATACTCTCAATATGAGGAGGCAAAGTAATGCAAATTAAATAATGTATGAAAACACAACTACTCTGCATTCATTTACAGGGTCACGAATAGATAAAAACTAAACATGTAATTAAATTATCTGCAAACTGATGATCTAAAAAACATTCCTAACTCATTAGTCATAGAAACTGTATGAACCTTACAAAGGGATGAAGGTGAAAAACAAATCATCGATCACTCCGCTCGGAGAATCGAATGATGAAAATCCAATGTTCTTGTACTCTCCATGCACATACAGATGATACAGATCAACATCAGTATAAAAAGGGTGCAGTTTCTGTTAAATGCAGTATGAATAGTAGACCAAACCAATGGCACTCGTACCAAACCAAACGGCACACAACCACCATGTCATGAAACCTAAGATGCCTCGGTACAATATTGGAGTGAAGACTTTTTTCAAGCTTATGAGAGTTAATGAGAATTGTTGACTAGATTCTAAGATGTCACTGCTGACAGGTAGAGACTGAGTTATTTTAGCTGTTGAATTGGCTATGTCCAAGGATGCTTTCTCGCTAATGTAGCTGCCCCATGTATAATCTCCTGAAAGGAAGGTCAGTTTAGTACAAAATGCACTTACATTAAAAAGCAACGCAGTTCAATTGAAAAAATTTAAATTATAAAGCATGTTAACAAAAAAGTAATTCGGACTAATTTTTATAACGGTAATAAGGTGTCTGAAAGATTATTAATTCAGAGTTCAAACTCTAAACTGAAAACAAATCATTATTTTTGAAAACACTAATTATATAAATATAATTATATTTATATAATTAGAAAAACACTAATTATATAAATATAATTAGTGTTTTTCAGAGTATGAATGAATATAAATTAAAGTATTAATAATTGTGTATGCACTCTAAACAGTTTCGTGGTTAATTAAAGAAACATTTGTATTAATAGTAGTCCATGTTATCCGAATTCAGGAAAAAGCATTATTTTAACAATCAAATGTTCGTGTATTTACATTGCTTATTGTATAATTCTTGGTTCACAGATAAATGGTATCCTTCATCACAAAGATTACAGATGAAAATGATTCTTGATTATAGCCAATTCTTGAGTACAGTTATTTCCTGATTACGCAATTTTCGTCTTGAAATAGTTCTGTTATTGATTTTTGTGTTTCATTTTTCATGATTTTCTTTAAGAAAATCTTTGATGTGGTCAACACTGTTTAATTGAGCAGGTAAATTTTCACTGCCTAACAAAAAGCAATGAACAATTTCTAAGCCAACAGCAGCTTCATTTAAAGAAGTCAAGCTTATTCCTTCGGCTTCTTCGGAACCTTCATTTATATTTCATTCTTCCACAAATAAACCTACAATTTCGGAGTCACTTAATGCTTCTGATAATACAATTGAAAAGAATCTATTTGAGCTTGAGCTTCAAAAATTTGTTTGTCTTAACTGGCGATTAATGTAACTTAAATTCTTCTTAAATGAATGAGTTAACATGAGGTTTGACTATTCGTGCACAGAAATATCTTGTTTTAAAAAGAGAAATAATAAACTTTGATTCAAAGTTTGCTTACGAGTCATTTTCAAATTGTTTAACCCATTTGTGTCATGATAAGTTGAGCCTGCAAGAATTGCTCGATATAAATGCATATAGTTCAATATCTAACACTCAAATGGCAGTTGTATGTATTCTGAAATGAAATGTAGACATTGGTAATTCTCCTAGCGTATATCCACCTGATGCTACTTGATCAAGAAATATTCATCAATAATCGTATTTCACTGTCCTCGGTGGCCATCATGGCAGAAAAACAAATTGGGTGTTAATGAGGACGATTGGCTATGATTTTATGGCGCAAGGCCAGACAGCAGACAAACTGTGCCAAACGCAAGATGAAATATTTAATAACAACCAGGACAACAAAAGGGAGTCTAAAAATATGCACATACACTAACATAGGACATAAGAACTTTTCCACAACTAAAGCTAAAAAATTTAATTATGGTTGGTTGTTTTGGGATTTTATAGCACAAGGGCCATATTTGGCCATATTCCTCATTATTATCTTGTGATGTGCCAAACACAAGATAATAACGAGGAGGAAAACAGAAAAAAGCAGTAGGGTAGGCGAGGGTAAAACAGAAGAGAGGACTGATCACTTGGGTGCATCAGGGTTGTGATGCCCTGTACACACCTAAAAAAGTGCTTCTAAGGTCTAAAATATGCGTACAATATTTTTCCAGAGAATTTTGAATTAGCAATATTTCAGAGTAAATATGAATCATAATAATTTATGTGACAGAGTAAAAGCAAAGAATGGTATATAAATACTCCACTGAATTTAACGAAATATCATCAATTACAATAACGATTACCAAAAATAAATGTAAAGATATCACTAATTTTAAAATATTAACTTGAAATGTATATCATAAAATTGTGAAATAGAAATGAGCAAACCAAGTTACAACCCTTACAAAAAGTTTTAGATTTCCATTTAGGACTCTACAGAAACGAAATTTCGTTTCTATATAAAAAACTAACTGAATTACCTGGTGTTGCTCGGGTTGAATTGTTTATAATTCATCATATTACTCAATATTATTCCTATGGAAATTTCGAATTGCATTTAGCCCCCTGCAGACACAGGACAAATCGACCGGGGCTAATATATAACCTATGTATCCCACAGAATTCTACAGGATGAATGTACCAAATTTAGTGTAAACTGGTCTGACATTGATAATATAAATACACAATGTTATTCCTATGAGGATTTCAAATTGTCTTTAGCCCCCTGTACCATATCTACGATAAAAAAAGCACTTCTACAAAAATAATCTTATACATTCCAATAATAAAACTACAATTTAAGAATTTACAGATGGGATATATAAACGATATGATACTGAGCGATTTTCAGTGCAGCAGCACCCATCTACAGCTGCATCATACTTTAAAATTCTAAAAAAGTCCAAGGTCATCTTGAGAGGCGACTCCTGTAGATGTTAACTCTGACATCATCTGCACAGCCAGAATGGGAAAGCGCCCCCTAGCAAGTGCTCTGTCCAGGATGACAGGATGTTACACCCTCTGAACACCCAAGACATAGAACAAGGGTTAATATGTAGAATACATTACCAGCAGGGTTCTAAAGAATAAGTGTACCATATTTGGTGTAGATTGGTCAAATAGTATAAATTTGTATAAAGGACAGACAGATGCCCAACTCTGCTTTATATGTATAAATATTCTATATTTCTTTACAGAAGTTATATTAGAAATGTAAATTCATGAAACAAAAGAAATGAGCTTATGTAGAATTCTATAGAAGTTTCTACAGACATTCTATAAAGATTTCTATATACTTTCTATAGAAGTTACTTATATGCTTATTGAAAAACAGACTACATTCTATAGAAATTTTTATAGAATTGTATGGAAATTTTTTGTAAGGGAAACCAATTGTTATTTTTCAGTTTCTTTTTTTACAACATAAAATTACTTTGGAAAATTTATATACAAAAGGAACACATCTCTTAAAATTGTTTCTCTTATTTGAAAAAGCTAAATTTGAAGTTCAGTTTGCTGCATATTTAAGAGCTAACTATGCTCTTAATGGATATGAATTCTTCAACTCTTTCCATTGAACTGAAGATAACTAAATCACAGTGCAGAAAAAATTGGACTTTGTAACACAAAAAATATGAACTAAAATACTTCTGTAATGTATAACAAAAACTTTTTGCAAACCTAAAGTCTTTAGTAGAAGAGTAGAAAACAAACACAGCATCAATGGTGTCAAATATTGTAGAGTTACAACACATAGATAATAGAAAACTCTTGCCACCTAAAAACAAAGAAAAGACACGGGTAAAAATAAATTTCACAGGTTAAATTTTTTTATCCAAGGTTTTAATTTTTTCACAGGAACCTCCCTCAAAATCCAACATGCATTTTCTAGACAACTTGTTTCTAGAGTTGCTTTTACATAAGACTTAATTTCAACCGAGGATCACTAACTTTGATTAGAAAGGTAAGTAGTTAAATTAATGTTGCACTGGAGTAACAGAATAGGCTATTGGCGATGGTCTGGAATCAATACCGAAGGGAAAGAACTAAGGACATCTTGTAATTTTAAACCACGGCCAGATGACGAGGCCAAATCTGAGTTAGCCCCCACTCTCCAAACTTCCACACCACTGCTACATGAGGACATTTGTAGCCCATGACAGATTGAACATGCACCAGCCCCAAGTACTTTGGTTGAATTGAGTTTCGAATGTGCAAACCCTCCGGTTGCTAATCCGCTGCTCTACCAACCGAACTAATGCTGCACCTTGATTAGAAAGGGGACATGTAAAAATCGACAAGATGCTGAAGTTCTTTCTACACAATAAATTCAAAAAAGTATTAAAAGCTCTTTGATAAAGTTTAGCAGGGGTATACCGATTTAAATCAAGTGATTTAAAGAATCATCAATTTAAATCAAAATTTTGAATTTCATTTTTTTGTTATGTTCAATATTGAAAATGAAATAACTGAACAAAATGCATGTTATTTTATTCAAATAAGTTAAAAACTTCGCTCATACTGAGTTTACCACAAAATTATATTGAAAATCATACTCCCTTTGAAGACACTAAATAACAGTATTTGCTGATTGGGATCATAATTACCAGACACATATATAGAGGCTGTTCTGACATTTTTTGAACAATTTTAAGACAAGTATTTTCATCTTGAGCCACTGGCCAATAGGTGTCACTCACAAGTCACATCAGTGTTGGTTTTGTTTTAAACATTCCATGTGACTAAATCGCACATGGCCAATTTTAAACCATTCACCATGTGATGAGTGAAGATGCTCAAAACATATTCACTCAAATGATTAAAATTGGGTAGCATGCTTTCTTTTTAAAGATGTTCTAGTTATTTATTTAGTATTGTAGTCTGCTCATAAAAATAAAGAGACACTTACTCACAACGAAAAGGTTTTCTGCAGTATAACAAAAGCATTCCAATTTTGCACATAAATCTTTATACTTGGCAATTTTAACATTTTGTATTATGTAATATATTGGTTAATTTTTATTTCAATTTATTGGGAAATTTTATGTATTGATCCCTTAGAATTCTTTACACTGCTAGAATAATTATTCAATATTTATGAAATTGAAATGTAAAAGTTAATTCACTCATCTGATAATTGAGTGAGTATGTTGAGGAAAGATTATGGATTGAAGCAGAAAGCTATTGGAATTGATAAATTTTTTTTATTGCAAGCTCAAAATTCCACTTGTTCTATGCTGTTCATAGATAAAAGTTTCATTTGTTTTTGTTTTATATATAAACCCTTTTTGAGTGCTTCTAATATACCTATGAAATACTTGTCAATGCTCAGTTTCAATAATAGACATATTTGATTGAGACAAATTTATGTATTTTCATGTCGTTTTAATTTTTACTGTTAACTTACAAACAATAATAATTTTTTCACCAAATTATTTCTGCAAGCTAAAAATTAATGAGAAGTAGTAATTTCCAAGATGCAAGTTCCTTTTATTTTATTTTCTATTGGTGACATGATTTTTTATCAATAGTAAGTCTTGAACCAATTAATTATTTTATATCAAAATAATTGAAGTAATTCAAAACATTTTATTCATATATGCTAAATATATAATGCAAAAAAATTCTGAAATTTGAATGAATGAAAAATTCATAATATGGTGTTGGTGGGATCTGGCAACCTTATTTATCTGGATCCAAAAAATTCACGCCACTGGTTATGGGTTAAACTCAAAGTAATCTAAACCGCTTGAGAACCAGATGGAAAAACATTGCTCATGCTTGGCATTTGGATCACTTCTATTTACTCAATCATGTGATTTACTTTGCTAATTCCTATGTCGCGTTTTAATATTTCAAAAATTTACCCAGTTATATTTCCTAATACATTAATGTTTTACATAAAAATATTAATGTTTAAATAAACCAAAACTATCTAGAAAGTACATTGTAATTTGCATGTCTCATGTCTAACAAATTGAAACTTGTACAGGCAAGGAATTAATTAAAATCATAAAAATTCAATTTAAATAAAAAAAATCTGATTTAATTCAAATGAATCCAATGTTTTTGATTAAAAAATAATAACTTTTTCATACCCTGAAGTTTAGTAAAGTCATAGGAAAAGGTTTGGGGTTCAAAGTAACTTTGGATCTTATGAAAAGAAATAGAACTTCAGAAGTTTGGTTCATTGCTCTAGTCATTTTTTGCTACATTAGGGCTAATTACACTAGGACCTATGGGTTAAAGTGCGCTCTGAACCATTATGACATGCCAAAATCAGGATTTCAATCAAGTCTTTTGAATCAAGAGCCAATTTCATAAGAATTTTAAATTTTCTAATGGAACATTGGATGAATTTCATAAGATACAATGACATTTAAAATAATATAGAAAGAGAACATACAAAGGGAAGTTGTGATTAAATGTAAATATAACTATTGATTTAAACAATATAAACTTAAGATTTTGGCATTATAAAAATGAAACTTTTAGCTAACAATGAGTGGATTAGATTTATATCATCAAATCATAGGGATAATACAATTGTATTGTTCTAAGAATTTATCTCTATGGAGATGTAAATAAACATTTTGTAAAAAATAAAAAGCAAACATTTACCATCTTTTGCAACTCGACGTTACTTATCCGACCTGCTTCTTTTCTTAGGTTTTTTATTTTCTCAGGAGCCATATTTAAGTATGACTGTAAGTAGTGAGGCATTAAAAGGAACCTAACTGCAACAATAATGACTATCAAAACTAGACGTGTAGTATCAAAGACATCTGGAGACATTCTGGAAAAGTAAAGGAACAATAAATCCACAAACTATACTATAACTGCACATTTTCAATTGAAAACTTTCTATTTTTTAAAAAATGAAATAAATAAATTTTAAATAAAAATGAGGACCTTAAATTAAAAATGTAGAGTACATATTTGAACACTGCATTTTTATAGATAAAAGTAAGTCAAACCTCGTTAAGACGAATTTCACTGGGACCACAAAAAAATTCATATTAACCGTACTTTGTGTTATGTGAATTCAGAAAAAAGGATTGTTTCAACAATAAAATTAAATATTAATGTATTTACATTACTTACTGAACAATTCTTGGTTCACAGATAAATGGTATTCTTCAATTATACAGATGATTCTTGATTACAGATAATTCTTGATTGTACAGATAATTCTTGATTAGATATTTCTTGATCATGCAACTTTCGTCTCAAAATAATCTGCTAACGATTTGTTTTTTCATGATTCTTTAAGAAAATCTTTGATGTAATCAATGTTATTTAATTGAGTACCTGAATTTTTGCTGCTAACAGAGGGATCTATAGAAGGAATTCGTAACGTGAAGGTAAGGATGAGGAAATTAAGTTGAAGAGGATGTTTGAAATGATTGATAAAGAATTCAGTTGCCCTTAAGTTTCAAAAATGTGTCAGTCTTAACCGGAGATTAGTTAAAAGAATGAGTTAACATTATTTAAATATACATTTTGATGGGGATTGGAATTTAGTTTGTATTATCAGTAATTCGTATCAAGCGAGTTCGTCTTAATGAGGTTTGACTGTATAAGAATAACGATGTAACTTTACATACTAAATGTTAGTCTAATTTTCAATACTCAAGTTTATTGGTTGATTGTTTTGGGGTTTTATGGTAAAAGGGCCATATTTGGGCAAGCTGCGCCAAACACAAGACAGATAACACGATGATCAAGATTATTGTATTTCCTGCACACATGTATTAGAAGTAATAATCATAAATTCTTAGACGTGTGTTTACAAGTTTCTACTCTAAGCCAATATTTGGAAACAATAATTTAATTGTTTCATAATCTATTATTTATTTATAATTAGCACAATAAAAAACTTATCAGGATATTACTTAAATAATCTAATATACAAGGGTATTTTTTAGTCTTTTTAATGATTGTGATGGAAAGAGAAAGTAATACTTACAAAACATGAGATACGCCAGGCCAAGTTCTTTCTGTAAAGTAGTGCCTTGCAACAGGTTTAACCCACATTAAGACAATGAAAACGGGTGAAATGAAACTGATATGAAGGAGAGTTCTAAAAGTAGAATAAGATGGTGTTGTATGGTACGAAAATGGTATTTTGTTTTAGAAAACTATTTATAATTATTGAAGCTAGGATTTAGATAATCTAAGCAGTGCATTTTTTGTAAAACTTTTTTAAAAAAGAGGTGCATACAAACAACAAAACTCAACACCTCTGATATGATTAAAAGCCCTCCTTAAAATGAAATTAAACTTTGAACAGTTTCTGCCCAACTGAAAGTCTTAATGATTGTAAAAATGGGACCCCTAAAAGGGAAAAAAACATATTCAACTTATATTTCTGACTATTCCTGTGACAAATAGAAAGTTTGAATTTTGCGAACAAGACATTTTAAGAAATATTTAGGTTGGCACAGTATATTGAAAGTTTTTATTTCATTAGATCAGAATCATAAAGAAAATACATGTGAAGATTTACAAAAGATAATTGTTTTCTACAACCTGCTAACAAAATTTTAAACATCAAGAAAAATTCCTTTTGCTTCTACAGGGTTCCGCTCTTTAGGCGAAAGCAAAATTATTGCCTTTTGAAAGCCATTTTTCATTTTTTAAAGGCCACATTTTACATACATCAAAATAGATAGGACATGAAAGAAACTTTCTGACTGCTTTAGTTGGGTCTCACCCAGTCTTAAAAACATCAATCTTTCTTTCAATGCTGAGACACGTAGGAGCAGTTATTGCTTACCTTGATTTCTGCAAGTCATATGGATCTGTAATTTCAATCATTTCACCCTTGTGCTTTATGTTATTTGTATAATAAATATGGCTTTGACATTTCACATCCTTCATTGTGTTACATTTTTGATGGCCAGCAGTGCATTTAATGAAATAATGACCACATGTTTTAACCAGTAATGCATAATCTGACTGAAACATGAATTTTTGAACAAAACTTACTTCAAAAATGGTTTTTCCGCACAGTATTTCAATGCATCTTTGTGCATACGAGCAAACCGCAAGCCAGGGAAAGTGAAAAACGATCCAATCAATCCACACCACAGAGCTAACATAAGCTTGAACATAAGCTTGGAAGCAGGGCCACTGGAAAAGAAGCATAGATAAACATAAATAGAGGCCAAAAATGAATAAAAATAAAACAAATGATTTTTATTTTAATCTTTTAAAGAGCACTATGCCAGATTAAGAAAACCTTAATGGGTAAGAACAAATCACCTCGTATGCATACATTTTGTACAAATAAAAATTTACTTTTTAAGTCACTTTAAGGGGCTATAGTCCCTCTTATGTCTCACCACCCATCTTAAGGGCCCACTACATCAGAATATCTCTTACACCTTTTACTGGTATAGTGGTCATAACGCTTGTCTGCCACCCAGTAGATTGCGGATTCAAATCCCGGTTTGTAAGCGCATCGATATAGTAATAGTGGGGCATAAGGCTGAATTCAAATAGGATTTGCAAGGCGCAAAGTGACATGCACAGACCAATCATTATTTTCACTGCTGCACTGACCTGATTTGTCTGAGTGTGTTGCTTTGTGCTCCCTATTTGAATTTGTTAGAAAAAACTGTAACATATAATAGTTTTTAATATTTATACACTTACTGCATTCTGAGTTTCCTGTGAAGCCAATCGGAACGCCCACTTTACCTTTTGTAAACAAATCTCAGTGTAAGTACTTTTTCATTTCAGTTCAAATACGCAGATATTTAAAGAACCACTTGCATGTTTATTTCAGATATAATATTCAAACACGTAGATAGCAAGCAGATCGAGATATGCAAATGTACATACTATATAAACTAACTTATTTGAATTACTTTCTCTTTCCTTTGAACGTCTAGCTTGCTGTCCACAAATACTCACTTATAGAGTTGATTATGTGTGATTTGGTTATTTGACCAGACTATTATTTATTGGATGTTATTTCGTTATGTTTGACGTGTGCTAGATATGCATACGAAATGTACTTTTAAAACTTTAATTAAATAAATAACTTATTTTTAAGTCTTCAATCAACTTATTTCGAGTACCGGTTTCTGGACTTTTTAAGGCTGGGTGAATTTTTCTTATAAGATTAATAGAATTCAACTTAAGTCAGTAAACGATTAAAAAATATTTTAATGCAGATAAAAAAAGCTACTCAATATCAAAGGAGTCAAAACATTTTAACAAGGTAAGTAGTCGAATTAACGTTGCACTGGAGCAGCACAATGGGTTATTGGTGTCGGTGCTGGATGATTTCCAAAGGGAAAGATCCGAGAACATCTTGTTATTTTGAATCACAGGCAGATAATGAGGTCAACATCTGAGCTGGCACCCCACTCTCCAAATTTCCACACCATGCCAACATGAGGACATTTTAAGCCATGACAGATTTAACATGCAGCAATCCCCCATACACAACACTCTTTGGTCGGATCAAGTTTCGAACTCTCAACCCTTCGGTTTCAAATTCGTTTCTCTTCCAACAGTGCTATAGCACACACAGCCCACATTTTCACTATTTCTAATTAGAACAATAAAAATTTTTGTAGAGAATTTGTATGGGATGGACATAATTAGTGATACATAAGATAATTTTTGCGCATCACTGACCCCATATCAGTGCCTTTACCCAACATCTGTAGTGACTTCAGCTAGTTGGAGTGGAAGGGGAGTAATCCCAGTGTAGACCCCATAACTTTTAAATGGAAACCTGACAGGAGTTAGGAAAACCAATGTTTTATACACTAATTCAGTAGGCTTTTGCAATACCTAAAGAAACTGACTACACTCCAAGAAAGCTTCAGAATGTAGGTAACCAACAAATGTTTCGTAGTAAACTTAAATTCCATCAATATTCCTTAAATATAAAAATTCATACCTAGAATCCAAACCTTGATCCATTAAAAAGGTATGAGCACTGGCATTGAAACTGGAATAAGCTATAAAAGAAATAGTGAGTTAATTTATATACATTTCATCTGGTCTTAATAAAAAAAAGTTACAAATTAAATACATCAAAATGATAATGTATATTACTTAAGCTCTTGTAAATTATATAAATTCAGGAAAACCATAAGAAAAGTCTTAATGAAAGTTTAAATTAAATCTATAACAAATATGCAAAATCCTAGGTTTACAGACGCAACACATTTCTCTCCTTGTGCATTCCACTTCCAAGTGTTAATCTTTAATACTGAAAATGAAAGGTTGGTTTGGGGTTTTTCGGTACAAGGGCCAAGCTGTGCCAAACACATTGTCAGTAAAGTAACAGACAACGTCAAGCAATTGCGAAAAGAAAGGATTGAGAGAAGTAGAAAAAGATTGCTTGAGTATCTTGGGGTCGCGACTCCCATGTTTACCAGGGGTAGTAAACTCCATAGAAAAAGAATAGATCACTAGGTTACCTCGGGTTCGTGAAGCCCATACACACCTGAAGATGTGCCCCTGAGGGGATGAAAGGTTGAGAAGCTTTAGTTACTTTTAATAACATTTGTTGATCAATCAACAATGATTTATTTGAGTTCAACCTATTTTTGAATACTTTTATCTCAATCAGTTGAGGATGAAGACTCACAGAATATGCAACAATTTTTGGAAACCAAGCAACTCCCTTAAAAATGCTAATGATCTTTTAAGTAGTAAAAATTGAAAAACGTTTAAAACAATGACTAATCATGATTTAAAATTTCGGCAATGCCAAAAATCCTTTGTCAATGTAATACTTGTCAAAGGTCGTTTCAGTTGAGAAAGACATCCATCATCATAAGGATAGAAGTCACAAGAGGAAAATGCGAGTTTAAATGTTATGAAAAATTGTTGCCACAACTCACTTTTTTAACTTAGCCTTTCCAGGCTGCATGTAAAGATGGGGAGCACTAGCATCATTCACTAGTGTGTTCAACATAGAAAAAGAAAGGCTTCTCTGATGTTTAACTCAAGCATAGATCTTAGAGATTGGACCACTTTTGCTTATTTTAAATCAACCTGATGGATAAATTCCCAACAGTATTGAGCAATGACAGATCTGTTTATTTCCTTATTTTTAACACAATGCATATATTCTTGCAACCGGAATATCAAAGCTCACTTATTCTGACCAACATAACCCGTACCACACATGCAGGGTATGTGATATATTCCCCACCTGTTGGTGAGATTTGATTGGGATCTTTAACTGATTGGATTGATCTTGTTATATGAAGAAAAACAACTCTAAAATCAAAACGTTTAAGGGTTTGTGGAATGGCGTAACTTAAATGGGGAATAAAGGGTAGGTAGTTAAATTAACATTGCACTGAAGCAACTCGAGCTATCAGTGATGATCCAGGATCCCTAAGGGAAAGATCGAGGACAACACTTCATCATTTTGAGCCAGGGTTAGATGACGAGGTCAACACCTGAGCTGGCACCCAAAGTTCCACACCACACTAAGTGAAGATATTTGAGGCCATGGCAGATTTAACATGCATACTACGTTTTTTGTTAGATTGAGTTTCAAACTCACAACCATCCTGTTGGTAATCCATTCCTTTTCTGGGCTACCACTGCCCCATTAGTAAAAGGCCCGGGGGTGTGTGTGGTAAAAATACAAATTAAAAAAATTTATCAACATAGTAATTGTGTGGTTCAATATAAACTATGAATATTTGGGTTGGCCCCATTTACCAAATCTCACCATATATTAACATGCACAACCAAAACAAGATATTAAATCTAGCATTTCACCAACACTGATTTCAGACAAATCTTATAAATTGGTATGTAGATTGGAGTACTGCATTTATACAGATCAGAAGCTCACCTGGTTCTAATCCAAATTCTAAAAGGTTTTCATCAGCAATCAGAACCACCATGGCAAGAAAAAAGAAAAGAAAGCCGGCAGTTAGGCACAGAGATCTTTCTCCGATG
The DNA here is from genome assembly GCA_933210815.1 of Meta bourneti. Lineage (NCBI taxonomy): Eukaryota > Metazoa > Arthropoda > Arachnida > Araneae > Tetragnathidae > Meta > Meta bourneti. The sequence continues at coordinate 19,275,599 of OW119932.1, forward strand.
GCTTCTTCTCCTCTGAAGTACATTGCAGTGAGAGATAACAGTATCTTTCTGTTGATGTTAAGGAAGTACCAGTGATTCAATTAAATTTACGAAACTTTGTTAAACGAGTACTATAACAAAAATTCTTAGGATGCTAATAATCATTAAAACGTTCATAAGAACTAGAGGTACGTAGGTAGTCAATTAATGTCGCACTGAAAACGTAATGGGCTATTGGTGACAGTTCTGGATCAATCCCTAACAGAAAGATCCAAGAACAATGCCTCGTAATTTTGAACTGCAGTCAGATGACGAGAACACCTGAACTGTCAGCTCACTCTCCAAACTTCCACACCATGCCAATATGCGGCCACGACAGATTTAACATGAACCAGCTCCTGCATACACAGCAGTCTTTGGTTGAACTGAGTTTTGAACTCACAACCCTCCAGTTGCTAATCCATTGCTCTTCCAACTAGGTTACTGCAGCCCCATAAAACCTTGAGTAATGAATTATTGAGCATGAAGGATGATGTACCAACTAAATGGTCAGACCAATTTTATTTCAAAGTCTGATTGGTTGCTTTGGATTTTATGGTTCAAAGTCCAGAATACAACACCCTGTGCCAAATACAAGATAAATAAAATCTACAAAACCTGAATGAAATGACTGCCCTCACAAATATTGATTTAATTTAATATCACAGTAAAAACTTCAAATTAATCACTGTTGAGAATATAGATTAAAAATAATTTACTGGCAAAACATAAAACAATGAATAAAATTTTAAAGCTTGATCAATTGTATAAAAAATAAAACGCGAGATATTAAAATATGTTAATCAACAATATAAAATCAGCAAATAGTTAAATAAATATTTTTTGATGCAGATGTTGATTTAAAATAGCAAATATGATCATGAAAGATGATAGATAATGTAAAAGTATGAGTGATAAAAACATTATTTACAATTAAAAAAATTTATAAAAATTTGGATGCTGATTTTCCCAAGTTGTTGTCTTCAGTATATTCAGAGAAAAGGTACATAGAAGTTAGGCAAATTAACAATATTGGTGCAGTGGGTATGCAACTCAAATTTCAATCAGGGTTCAGAAATAGTGCTCGTGTTTCTTAATTAAAAAATGCTGTGTGAAAGATTTTTTCTCTGCTGTAGTAGTTTTCAATGTATTGTGATGCCTGTGTATTTAATATGCTGCTGATAGAAATAAATGTCTGGTAAATTCTCTTAAATAAAATCTCATATCAGAAGGAATTTTAGCACCTTGCCTAATCAATAATCTCCAAGTGGTAACCGACAGCGATTATAAACATGTGCACTTTAAAAAAAAATGCATATGGTACTCACCTAATTCTGCACACACTTCAATAGATAGTTTATGAGGAGTAGTTGAATTTCAAATGATGGTACAAATCATTCTGATTCAAGATTTTATTCAAAATTTACCAGACATAATTATTTTTATTGACAGTATATTAAATATACCACAATTGCATTTATAGTATAACTAGATTTGTAGATTATTCATGATACAGCAAGATGCTAAGATTAAGAAATATCTATCTGGTACTATTGAGCGAATCACCTATCTATTCCTGATAATGATTTTTGTGTTCTGCATGTCAAGGTTAAGGGTTAAACCAAAAATAACTGGCTGGACTAATACACACTCAGTTGCTTCAAAAATCTTCTCTTATATTGATAATTGAATTTACAAATTAATCTATAGATGGACACGGAAAAGACACTATAATTAAAGGAATCCGTTGGATTGATCGAAAGTACTTTCAATCAAGTATCCTCAAGGTGGAACTTTCATGCTAAGATCAAGTAGAAAGCAACTACAAAACAGAAAAATATTTTTTGAACAGCATCTTTTAATTTAGAAACACCAGAATGAGTGATTTCTGATCCAAGGTCAAGAGTTGCATATTGAATCATCCAACTCCCTTGAAGTGGTTTCAATGAGATATCTCATCCACCAAGATTTGCCCGATTTTGCTGATGAAGAGATAAAACTGCCCTATTACTTCAAGTATGAAAACCAATTATCCCTTGCCAGAACTGGTGAGTTTGGAATATGTTTTTGTATCAGGCTGGCCACTACAGGGCCAAGAGAAACCACCAGGAGGGTTAAAAGACATCAGACTTGCTATGGCATCCTTCAAAGAACCTTTGAAGAAGTTAATACACTACATGCAAATTCACCAAATTTCATATCTATATAAAATATAACAAAGGATACGCTGAAAAACCAACGACCAGGGCACACCACAAAACACTCAGGTTGACTTCATCTCTGGCTGGTATGAGGAAGTAATAGACTTCTGTGATTACATATACAATTAATGCACACAAAGAGAAATCCAATAGCCATTGATACTCAGAGTAATAATGAAGCTGGATCATATCAGCAGGCTGAACGGCAGCAACATCTAACTGAAGATCTAAATTCTTGGGTACCATAAATTCTGAGTTTTCAGAGTCATCTTTCCTGAGAAAAAAATATGGATTAAAGGAAACATGATTTAGTAGCACACTTTTCATAGCATCTGCTCTAAGCTTTCTTAACCTTCTAAGTGGTTTCGATGAGATATCTTGTCCATCAAGATCTGACTAATTTTGCTAATGATGAACCCTCCTTGGTTGTCTTGATGACATACTTCGTCAAGACAACCAGCAGGAGTGTTGATTGCTCATATCTATCAACGACAAAGTGTTGTTACATGCATTTCATAATTTTTTCAATCCAATTATAATGAATATAACATCCATATTCACATAAACTAATTTCATATCTTTAAATGAAATAAAATTAACTGAAAATGTGTATTAGCATTTTCTTTACTTTTACTGGTGCCAATTTCTGTGCTGATTTTTCTTGTGATTCCTCTGTGCTTTTTATAATCACACTGAAGAATTTCATTAGAGTAATGAGCTGTTCTGCATAGTGATGGCTACTAAATACTATGCAGCTCCATAGCCATATTCTTGTAACATCAAAAACTTTAAACTTTCAGCAAATATTAAAATATCTGTTAAAGGCCTTAAAAACTAAAATGGAAAAGCAGGACCTGCACAGCTTTTTAGAATAGCATGAATGAATTACTGAAAAGGTGTTCATGAAAACATCACATTGACAGAGGAAGAAAATAAGGTATACTTTCTCTTGTTCATTCATGTAACATACCTGTCTTTACCTTTTTTCCCTTTCGGTTTTCCTGGATTTCGCTGAAGTCCTGCTATTGATAATAGTTCTTCATCCGTTGGGTGCAAGTAGCGTATCAACCTGATATACACAAGAAAAATGAAGTCAAAGCAATAAACTTGAAAATTAAAATAAAGTTTGATCTGTTTATGAGGTCTGTCCAGAAAGTATCTATCCATGTAATATAAACAAGATACATTATACCTAAGACTTTTTGAGTCGTCTCCTTCAAGGCGAGCACCTTTTCCCAACATATCTTCCACTTTTCAAAACGATCTGCAAAGTCCTTTATTGGAATTGCCATCAGTTGCCTTGTTTTGTTCTCCATCACCACCCATGGTCTGAAATCTCTTCATTTTCATAGGTGACTAGCTTTGGGTTGGTTGTTTTCAGGTTTTATGGCACAAGGGCCATATTTGGCCAAGCTGTGCCAAACACGACAGACAACACAATGAGGAAAGAAGAAAAGGCAGAAGGGCAAGCGAGGGTAAAAATGAAAGGGAGGACAGATCACTTGGGTACCTCAGGGTTGCGATGCCTGCACATGTCTAAAGATGTGCCCCAGAAGTCTTAGCTTTGAGGTTTTATGGTGCAAGGGCCATATCTGGCCATGCTGAGCCAGACACAAGACACACAATATCAAGTACAAGATGACCTACATACAATGAAAGTTTTACTGACACAGAAGAGAGAAATACACCCAGGGAAGAATCTTTTAGCTTTGGGAAAAGCTGGAAGTCCCAGGGTGACAAGCCCAGATTTGACCTGGGAAGACTTCTTAGTTATCTGAATGTCTTTGCAGATGAATTTTCAAGTTTAATGAAAAATTTGCTGCTCTACTTGCTTGGTCATTGTGAAAGCAGTGGTTTCACAGAACATATGCTCACTGAAGGACATCTAGAACCCAAAGGATTAGTCCAATGGGTTCATGGCCTTTCATACATGTGCATCAATATCTGCTTTTCTAGGCTACCAAGTTGCATCAATGCTGCACTAACCATTCTTGTTATATTAGCAATAGCTGGATATACCCTGAACAGATCTCTTCTATTTTAAAGAAATAATACAAACAGAAAAATATGAATTGTACTTAATGACTTACTGCATTAATTTTATACAGAAAATTAATAAACAATAGATATTGAATTGTGAAAATAAATCAATTTTTATTTTATCAATATTTTAAAAACAAAAGTTAAATTTCATTGTTTTAAAAATAAATATTAGGGGTACTGGTTATTATGTATTTTAAAACCATTCATATTTGAACACTACTGATACACTTAAAATATGTTACCTATGAGACAATAACCATCTGGCAATAGAAAAATGTGCAGATATCTTTTGCAGTACACTAGCCATGACCATGGTCACAACAAGTTGAACACCAAATATTGCCTGGAATAAAGACAAACTGTATTGAGCAATGATCGTCATAAAAAAACAGTGTAACTTCCTACGAGGAATAAGAAACTACCATTTGCCTACTGCGAGAAATGTTCCAGTCAAAGTCTACTGCTGTAGAAAAGGATCTCATCCAATTTTCCATTGGAGATGCTGAAAATGTATTTTCACATTGATGCAATTTGTGACGAATTGGAAATATATTTGTTAACATCTACTAGTCACCACCGAGATCGAAACAAGTAAATTACCTTTCGGCCACTGAAATTTGCGAAAAGCAAATCATCCCTAGTCACCCCTACTCAAAATGAACAAGATCCGTTTCTATAGCGATTCAAACCCAGACGGTGTTGGGAGCAGTTTTCGTAGTAGGCAGAGTACAGTAACCCCTCTTCATTATGTCGTATCTCAATATATTGAACATTCTGGATACATCACACATTTTTACCTATCCCCAGATGAATTTTTGATTTGCAAACAGTAGAGAAACCCCAATCTATTTCTTTAGAATTGGGAGTTTAAATGTTATTTGTTTCAAGCAGTTATACGACAATGAAAAGAAATAGATTCAAGTCTTAAAAGAGTGTATGAGAAGGACATTTTTAAAACTAATCTTCAATATTTAATATTATTTAAAAGTTTTCACCTTAGATTTTGCGATTACCATGTTTACCATAACTTTTTAAAATGCATTCATCTCTTTTGTTTGTATAAATCCAAGTATAAGTGTCTAAGTTAATATTTTGCAGCAAACATCATCGGAATAGTGCATTTCTCGAAAAAAGAAATTATTTAATTAATCCCGATTCCATTAAGGAAATAAAAAAACCTGCTTATCATGGTCAGCTATATAAAATCAAATTAAATCTCAGAACGAGACACAACATTTATTGACAGACTAAAAACAAAACATGTATACATCTCCAAATGGAATACAGAATGACTAAGTATTCGCCTTTTAACAGAACAGAAAAACAAACAGGGCACATGTGCAGAAGAGAGCACAAATAGAGGTCCTTAAACGCAATTGATAAATAGCTCCTCGCTCCATTTTGGGGAGGAGAGAAGAAATACACAGGGGTTCTGCTATAAACTTTAAATTTTACAAGAAACTTATCTACAACACCAAATAGTACAGAAGGCATGGAAAATCCAAAAATATCATTTACAAAAATTAATACGAGATTCAAATGAAAGCAAGAAACCTGACGCAACTGTGCTGTTTAAAATACAAACTAAAAGATTCAATTCTACGAATTTGCAAGAAATGGAAAAAAAATCATAAAGACTACTGAAATCAAAGGACAATAAAATGGAAATAAAAAGAACATTCCAAAATATTCATGAACGAGAAAGATAATTTTAACCGTAGTTAATATACTTTATCATATCAGTCCTCTAATTAACTAATTGACTTATTTAAAACCATGTGATTCGACTGCCTTTACCCGGGTAGAAAGGTATTTTAATTAATGTCACACTGGAACAACACAATGGGCTATTGGTGACGGTCCGTGATCAATCCCAAAGGGAAAGATTCAAGGACAACACCACGTAATTATGAATCACGGTCAGATGACGAGGCAACACCTGAGCTGGCACCCCATTCTCCAAACTTCCACACCACGCCAACGTGAGGACATTTGAGGCCATGAGAGATTTAACGTGCACTTGCCCCCTTTATACACGAGTCTTGGTTGGATTCGAACTCCTTCCAACTGGGCCCTGTCTTCTCCCGGGAGCTGGACTATAGTAGACATGTGGTTTACAACCTGCAAGGCTTGGTATGCCACTCTGTGATCATTTATTGCTATACAAGGGTAAACTAGACAAGGACTTAAGAATAACAGAAAATCTCCTAAATGATGCATTATAAGGGATGCCTTTTGTTGATAAGCAAAATTTATTTTAGGAGAAAGATCACGATAAATAGGACTAGTAAAAGTTCTTTTCACATCAAGAGCATAATTCTTATTTTGGACAGAGCTTGATCTGAAATTCTCAGTGTCTTAATACTATACAGTTAAACATTCTGATTTTGTTAAGTTGCAGCATCAAACGTGATCTACTAACAGCGGATAAGTTTGTTGATTCATGATTGGTTCAAAAATTTTTTTTCCTTCTCTATGAATAGATTGCAATTTTCAGTTAAAAAATCAGTTTAAAATTTTTTTAATGTCTCAGAATATTAGACAATCTAACAAGAGGCATAAAATATTTTTCATTGATCTTGCGTCATGCTTACATCGAACTATGTACTGAAAATATAAACAATGCTCATCATAGTTCAGGTGGCTGATGAGAATTCGATGATAAAGCAAATACAGAATGTGATTGTGCACAAAGGCATTTCAATAACTTCGATCCACGAATAGAATGAATTGCAGCATATTTGACAAATACATTCTAATTTTCCTGTTTTTTTACGCTTTATAAATCACCGGTGTATTGCACTACATATTTTTACGCAAAACAGGTTAATATAAAAGTTTATACGAACAAGTAACACAAATGAAAATAATATTTATCTTCACCATTCTAAAAGCTCTGTTGAGATTCTTTAAAGTGAAATATTTTACTTCATCAAAAACACATGTGCAGTCACGATTCAATGGCCAAATATCTAGGGCATTTAAATTAAAATTAACAACAATCCCAAGTTTTCAGTTCAGTTCCGCTTTGACTAACTTCTCGGATTTCGTCTGCAGTTCTCATGCATTCTCTCCGAATGCCAAATAATCAATTTATTTTCATGTATTATAAGCAGGCAATATGTATTTGAAAACATTAAGGCACAGTAAAATACATATAAAAAGGTTTATTTGTGCAATTCAGTCGCATTTCCCCAGATCACATTCCTTAATGAATTTCCCGGATAGGCCACTACTCTTAAGCATTGCCATGAACTCCCTGTTTTATCTTCGTCATCTGACCATGGTTCAAAATTACGTGGTGTTGTCCTCGGATCTTTCCCTTTGGGATTGATCCCGGACCGTCACCAATAGCCCATTGTGTTGCTCCAGTGTGACGTTAATTGAAATACCCCCCCCCTGTTTTATCTATTAGATTTAAGTATCTGGCAATACGATGATTGATTTTTAATTTAAATTTATTTGATTAAAGTATCGCAATTTTAGTTTTGACGTTGGTTAAGCATTCGTATCTTTCATTAGTTTTATGAATTGATTTTCTATATTTCTGCTTTTGAATGATTTTTTGTAACTTTGCACGAAATGTTCCTCGAAGCTTTTCTTAGATCTTCAGACGTTTGCATCAGTTATCACGCCATCACGTGCCTTGCAATCGTATTTTCGAAGACTCGTACTACATCAGCAAATGAATGAATGCTATGAAATGTTTGTCAGAGAAGCAAAGTTTCTTGCGGCACGGAAGTCTTCCTAACATTGGATATATAAAAAAGAATCGTCTTTTTCAATTATGCTCGAGCGTTCCGAGTTCTCCCTTTCTTTTGCAATTGTACCATGAGTGTTTAAGTATGTTATTCTTCGCGGAAATTGTTCAGCATATAAGGTGGATGTCTATTTTTGTTGTCAGCATTTAGCTGCTGATCTCTGAACGTCTTATTTTGTATGGATTCTGGTTCTTTCCATGAATATGTGATTGATTTGAATAGTTGTGGCAGTTTATGACTTCAAATAAGCACTGAAATAGTATAAAAATCGAACTGCAAATGCTGTGTCCTCCATCAACATGTGGAAACGATCTGGGTTTTCTACACAACTTCTTCAGTTTGCAATAATCCCTGATCTCGGAATACATATACTAAATTTGTCACTTCCATACATTTTGTGTGGATTCTGTGAAATTTTCTTTCCTTGAATGCCCGATTTGAATACATAGTTGTGGCAGTTTATGACTTCAAATAAGCACTGAAATAGGCAAACATCGAGATATGCAAATGCTGTGTCCTCTGTAAACGTGTTCTGGGTTCTCTACATGACTTTTTCAGTTTGCAATAATTCCTGATCTTGGAATACATATACCATATTTATCACTACCTTACATATTGCATGGATTTGGTGAGATATTCTTTCCTTGAATGTCTGATTTGAATAGTTGTGTCAGTTTACGACTTCAAATAAGCACTGAAATGCACAAAAATCGAGATGTGCAAATGAAGCATCCTCCGCCAACATGTGGAGACAATTTGGGATCCCTAAGTGTCTCAGTTTGCAATAAACCCTGATCTTGTAATACACATCAAATTTATCACTTCCATTCATTTTGTGTGGATTCAGTGAAATTTTCTTTTCTAGAATACCCGATTTGAATAGTTGTGGCAGTTTGTGACTTTAAATAAGCACTGAAATAGGCAAAGATCAAGATGTGCAAATGCTGTGTCCTCCACCAACATATGGAGACAATCTGGGTTCTCTGCATGACTTTTTGAGTTTGCAATAAACCCTGATCTCGGAATTTTTGTGTTGTGGTTAGCATTCATAAATTACTCAGTAATTTCCAAATATTCGTTTATTGATGGTGTCCAGTAAAAGGCAAATCAGCTTTACCTGGAGATCCGCTGAACTATGGCAAGAGGCCAGGGCTTTCCGTCAGATGAGGAGTGGATAGACTCGCCCGGAACCTGTTGAATTCTCACCAGAGCAATTCGTTTCAGTATGAACGCTCGCTTCCGGAGTTGGTGTTCGGATACCTTCTCCTCTTCTCAAAAGCCCAGTTCGGTCCTCCGTAAGCTGTCTCTCCTTTGTTCGGACAAAGCACCCCCTTTCATCTCGACTCTCGCCAATCCAGCGGAAATTCCCTAGTTCGGCTCATACATAGTGTACTGACTTGCTCAAAATTTTAAATTATCATCACAAGGAATACTCCTTTTTTTGGTTCAAACCATTTTAATGAACTCACAGGACACAGTACAGGCACGACACACAACACAAAATAATAAAGGTAGTAAATATCAAAAACGAAACATCTCAGTCTCGATCACTCTCCAAAAAACAACCCACACGTCTCTCGCCACACTCGTTCTCAACTCTTTCCTTTCTCAAAGTCCTTCTGGGCATGCGCAAGAGCGCCATCTATCTTAGTCTGAAGTCTTTACAGACTTATAAACTCCTCCCCACAAGGAGGAAACTTTTCTCGAAGAATGAGGGAAAAGTTTTGATGACTCCACTGTCTGAAAAAGTCTCCAGATAGGTGCAGTCATTGGAAAAGTTCAAGAGTTCAAGTACACAAAATACACTGCACATGTACCAGATTATAGCAATCAGTGCCTTGAACTCAAAAATATTATACAAAAAATTATATACTTATTAAAAATTTAGGAAAACAATTTACACTAATGATAAGAAAAATTTAAAATTTTCACACATAATACAAATATCAAAATAAACAATAAACTTACTAATATAAAATAAAAGGATATGAGGTTTATGGGATGCGACTTAATGAATCAGCATTTTGATGCTGTTTCCCCCTCTTATGGACAACCTCATAATTGAATGGCTGCAGGATCAAAGCCCAACGTAAAAGTCTAGGGTTGGTTCCCGTATTTTTGTCCAGCCAAACAAGGGGATTATGGTCCGTCTGGATGATGAACTTCTGGTGTCCATCCAAATAACATCGCAGCTTTTGGATGGCGAACACGATAGCTGCGCACTCTCTCTCGATGGTACTGTACTTTTGTTCTGCATTTGAGAACTTCCGACTCAAGTACATGACAGGATGTTCCTCACCAATGTCATTAATTTGGGACAAAACGATGCCAATCCCAAGATTTGACGCGTCACATTGGACGAGAAACTGTCTCGAGAAATCTGGACTGTACAACACCGGATTCTCCGACAACCGTTTCTTTAAATTGTCAAACGCCTCTTGACAAGCATCAGTCCATATGACAGCAGCACGACGATTTTTTCCTTTCAGCAGATCTGTAATTGGTGCTGAGAGGACTGAAAAGTCAGGAATGTATTTTCGATAATACCCCGCAAGTCCTAAGAAAGATCGGATCTGCGTCTTAGTCGCAGGGGTCGGAAAGTCCTTTACAGTTTGGATCTTCAATTCTCCAGGTGTTCTCTGGCCCTGACCAACCAAGTGCCCAAGATACTTTACGTACGCACGAGCAAACTGGCACTTAGAAGGCTTGATGTGCAGATGAGCTGCATTCATCTTTTCTAAGACGGTTTTCAAATGTTGTAAATGATCTTCCCAACTTAGGGAATAGATGGCTACATCATCCAAGTAAGGGCATGCAAATTCTCCACAGTCTTTCAACAGTTCGGCCATCAAACGACTAAAATCATAAGGGGCATTTTTCAAACCGAATGGCAATCTCAACGGTCGAAATGTCCCAAAACTGGTTACAAAAGCTGAATATCTTTGGGCTCGTTTACTCAGAGGTATTTGCCAATAACCTCGGGTCAAATCTAGAACGGTGATATACTTGGCAGCTGACACTTTTTCAACAAGCTGCTCAATGTTCGGCAGAGGAAAGTACTGGGTTCTAGTGACCTTGTTGAGTCTTCGATAGTCGATGCACGGTCTTGCATCCTTTCCTGGTACTTCTACCAGAATAAGAGGAGAAGTAAAATCAGATTCTCCTGGCTCAATGACTTTGAGCGACAGCTTCTTCTCCACTTCCATCTTCAAAATTTCTGTTTGGCGTGGAGACATCCTGTAAGGTTTGGCACAGATGGGCCTCTCAGATTCAAGCTCAATGTCATGTTCAGTAAGATCAGTACACCCCGGCTGGTTTGAGAATGAGCTAGAGTATTTTGATAGCAACTCTCTCAGCTGCTCCTTCTGATCTTCTGACAAGCGACCATTTTGTTCTATGTCTTGCCAAATTTGTGTCATTTCCGAGACTTCAGGCTTCTGCTCGAGACTTGGAATGTCCTCCTCGTTGTCACAGTTCCTAATCTCTTTTAGACAGATTAAATTCACATTTTCGGGTCTCTGGAAATATGGCTTGAGCATGTTCACATGGGATTTGTCTTTTTCTGGAAACTGCACAATGTAGTTGGTTTCGGAAAGCTGTTTAACGACTTTCCCTGGGCCGATCCAATGAACTGCCATTTTGTTAGGCCTAGATGTAGCGACAACCAGCACAAGGTCGCCTTCACAAAATTTACGCTTCACAGCCTTGCGATCATACCATAGTTTTTGTTTGTCTTTGGCGTTCTCCATGTTTTGGACGGCTAATTCTTGACACCTTTTCATGCGGTTTAGTAGCTTGAAGACATATGATACTACGCTAGTCTTCTCTTCCTCGCTTTCCGTCAAGTTTTCGTACAGTAGAGTCATGGGAGTCCTCAAATTCTGTCCATGAACCAGCTCAGCTGGAGTATATCCAGTACTGTCATGAGTAACAACTCGTAGAGCAAACAGGGCATGAGGCAAGATTTTCTCCCAATCAGGTCCTGACTCCAGACACAGGACTCGAAGAATTCTCTTCAAAGTTCTATGTAGTCTCTCCACAGGATTGCTCTGGGGATGATGTACGGAACTTCGCACTACTTTAACTCCAAATTTCTCCAGGAACTCCGTTGTGAGTGCACTTGTAAACGACGTTCCTTGATCGCTTTGCAGCTCCCTCGGGAAACCCATCCGACTAAAGATTTGCAGGAAACTATCGACCACGGTTGAAGAACTAAGATTTGGGACAGGAACTGCATCGGGATATTTGGAAGACATGCAAATTGCAGTGATGAGATACCGGTTTCCAGATGGTGTAGTAGGTAAAGGACCACAAGCATCCACATTAATCTTTGTGAAGATCTCCGAGATGACAGGAACGATCTTCATGGGTGCCTTCTTCTTATCCCGAGGTTTCCCGACTCGCTGACATTGGTCACAAGATCTGACAAATTCTTCAACATCTTTGTAACAATTCGGCCAAAAAAAAGTTTTAAAAAGAGCATCTTTAGTCTTGGTCACTCCTAAGTGAGCCGCTGTTCCTTCATGAGACAGTTTCTTTAATTGGTCCCGAAACTTCTCTGGAACAATCAGCAGTTTTCTCTGCGTACCATCCTTGTCATTTTTCAGATAGAACAGCATTTGATTAACGACTGCATACTTGGATTCTTTTTCTAACTCCTTCTCAGCTTCTAGGAAAAGTGGTTTCAACTCTTTACTCTTGCGCTGCTCTTCGACAAAATCATTCCGTGAGGCTTTAATCAGATCTGGAAGTGAGGCTTCTTCCGCCATAGGCAATACCTCTCCGTCTTCCTCTGTTAACACGGTACTGTCATTCTCTTCTCCAGGACTCGACTCAACTGGATACTCTTCAACTTCGGCTGTCAAAAGACTTTTCTGAGCTCTCGTCTGAACTGCATTAATAACTTGGATCTCCAGCTCCTTATCTTTTTTCATACTCTCGATCAGAGCAACGGTTTTGTTACTTAGTAGGTAATGCTCTTGATCCAGAAAACTGTCTCTTACAGCAGCTTTCGTAAGGACATGTCCCAATTCGCAGTTCAAATCAACTTCTGCAATGGGCAAGCAGACCGGGCTGTCTACTAATGGAGAAGCGAGCCACACATGCTCACCTGTGTACATATGTGGTTTGATAAATTTTCTGGGAATAAGATCGATGCTGGCACCAGTATCTCTCAAGATAGACATTTGGGCTCCATTTACTGTCCCAGCACTAGTATAAGGAGACATCAACTCAGGCACGTGTCTTCCAAAGACTTCATTGGCAGCTACTACTTCAGATCTCTTGAGCTTTGGGCATTGGGGTCTCAGATGTGATAACGAACCGCATTCATAGCATCGGAGCTGTCTTCTCTTTTCAAACTCTCTTTCACGGTTTTCGTTGCTTGCGGGTTCGGTTTTGACCGGATGTTTGTTCTTGTCATCCTTGAATGGTACTTTGGGTCTACTTCTACTAAAATGTCCCTTTGAACCTTGATAGCCATACTTCTTTGGAAATTCCTTCTTCCTGAAACTCTGCCTGATGGTTTCGTACTCCTCGATCACTTCTGCCAATTCAAAAGGTGTCTTCAACTTCATCCATTTGTCAAGAAAATGCTCCTTGATTTGATCTGGTACACGATACTTCAATTGCTCGGCAACGATTAAATCTTTTAGTTGCTGAAAGGTTTCAATTTCCAATTCAGCAAGCCATTCAGTGAAGTAGCTGTACAGTTCATGAGCATAATTTCTCCATGTTTTCTGATGTCTGTAGAAACACTGTTTCAATTTTTCAGCGTTCATTTTGTATCGTTTCAGAATGAGGTCTTTCACAACATCATAATTGTTGGCCACTTCAGGAGGTTCTCGGGCAAGCATGTTAGATAACTCGGCTGGCAAAACGGCCAGCAAATAAGCCACCCAGTCCTCCTTCGGCACTCGAGCCATCTCTGCTTTCCGTTCGAAATTGATCAAATACAATCCCATTTCATCCCCTTTTTCGTCGAATTTGGGAGTGATTTGGGTAAGTTGGATTTTTCTGTTTCTATCCGCCCCATTTTCAGATCCTTCTTCAGACTGGCGAAATTCCTTCTGAGCCACTTCTAGTTTTTTAATTTCGAGCTCATGTTGTCTGACCCTTTCCCGCTCTTGTCGTTCTTCTTCACGAATTTTTTCTTGTCTAGCTAATTCTTCCTCACGAATTTTTTCTTGTCTAGCTAATTCTTCCTCACGAATTTTTTCTTGTCTAGCTAATTCTTCCTCTTCCAGTCTATCTTTTATGACTCGTTCCATGATTATCGTTACCTCCTCCCGATCGAAATTTGGGCTTTTTAAAATTATTTGTTTAATATCCGCAACCTTGCACGAAGTTGGTACCTTCTCACCAATTTCTTCCGCAACAGCAATTAAGTCCTGCTTTCTACCAATTGCAAGAAATGCCATGATTAAGGGCCAGGGGAAACACTATCAAAAACCTCTATTAAGGTATTAAATTCCAACAGAATTCACAAGACTTTATCAAAGAATTAAATTCGCTAATTCTACGTTACAACTTTCTTACCGAACAACCAAAAATCAATAGAAATAATTTTCGAACACATAAACAAATTAAAATTTTCATTCATTAAAACAATATCTTTTTTTAAAGATGTTTTCAAATTGAGAAGAAAATAAACAGTTAAAGAAAAGTTCAACTAAAGAACAGCTGTTTTGAAAATAATACTACAATTAAAATACTATTCAGAATATAAACTCAACTTTCCTGTCTAATCAAGAAAAGGTATTGCAGTTCAAAAGAATTCCCTTTTCTCTATGAACAATTGATTCACACTCAGAAGCATAAATGCACACACAAAAATATAAAACAGAATATCATTCTTTTCCTTTTTTTTTTTTTCGTCAACGAACACAGGAAGTGAATAATTCAAATCCACACTTTCGGATTTTTTTTTTTTCGAGTTCTTTTCTGAACACAAAATGGTCTCACATTTGCCAAATTAGTTACACAAAGCAATTTCAAATTACTAACAAAAATTTCCTTAAGTACACAAGTTAGACATTCAAAATTCCGCAAAATAAATAAACAATTCTAAGGGGTTTCTTAGTTATTTAAATGAGCAACAAATGAAAATGACAATTTCAAAACACTCCAAAACTCTTTTAAATGAATTTCCGATTCATTCAGAAATATAACAAAATATTTTCCAAAGCAAAATAACCCAAGACGCACTAAATATTGAAAATTCTAGGCATTTGGTGCTGTTGACAACACTCATCAAAAAGAATTATACTTGTAATTCAAACTATATACTTCTACACCAAATTTTTAATTCTATTTTGAATCATACAACAGAATCAAATCAAATTTTAACAACACTTCAATTGTCATCAGATAGCATCATACATAAGAACACAAAACAAACTAGGCTATCTCAATTTAAAATTTTAAAATCGTTCTCTTTTCTCAGAAAACAAAACTCAAACTGACCATTTGAATAGTTCTAATTTTAACCATTCAGAACAGAAAATTCTTTTTTTTATATATACCACATGAGTGTCCTAAATTTTCTTTTTTTTTACAATCAAACAAAATTTTAACTATATCAGTCTAGCTAAAATAAGAATAGTTTTGCAAATCAACAGAATAAATTTGCCTTTCAAAATCAGACAAAATTTTAACTATATCAACCTAGTTAAAATAAGAACACTTTTTCAAAATTACCACTCAATTTTACCAAACAAAATTTTAACTATATCAGCCTAGTTAAAATAAGAACACTTGCAAAATTGCAACTACCTTTCACCAAACAAAATTTTAACTATATCAGCCTAGTTAAAATAAGAACACTTTTGCATATTACAACTGCCTTTTACAAAACAAAACTGCATGAAACCAAAACAACGATTCTTCAATGAACCAAAACTCAACATGCAAAACTTTACAAATTACAATTAAAAAAGGCACTGTTGCTAATGAAATCTGGTACTCACCCAATAATTTGCACTGGAGATATCAGCAATACCAGGATCGTATCCAAACGGCTGCCACCATTTCTTCGTCGTCTGTACTGACTTGCTCAAAATTTTAAATTATCATCACAAGGAATACTCCTTTTTTTGGTTCAAACCATTTTAATGAACTCACAGGACACAGTACAGGCACGACACACAACACAAAATAATAAAGGTAGTAAATATCAAAAACGAAACATCTCAGTCTCGATCACTCTAAAAAAAACACCCCACACGTCTCTCGCCACACTCGTTCTCAACTCTTTCCTTTCTCCAAGTCCTTCTGGGCATGCGCAAGAGCGCCATCTATCTTAGTCTGAAGTCTTTACAATAGTATCAAGTGAGGCCATCGAAGATCATAACAGAATAGGGGAGAGCAGGGGCTAATGGGACAATTTTTAAATTTAAGTTGTATTTTTGTCAAAAATGCAAGTTTTTATATGTTTTCTACAAAAAATTAAAGCATGCACTCTTGGCTATCAAAAAATGTATTGAAAGTGTATTAAAATTTTAAAAGTTTTAAGACAACTGACAATATATACAATGGTGCAACTGTCCCATTAGCCCCCATGTGTGGGGTCTAATGGGACACAGTACAGGGCTAATGGGACATATTGAATTCCCTGATAAATAAAATTTATTTATAGCCAGTAATGCATGTAACAGATAAAATAAGAATACTAATACCTTTCAGCCAAGTACATAACTTTTATTTATTGGAAATCTTAAAGATTAAATGGTTGAAAATCAAAACTCATAATGCTAGATGCTCGCATAGTTTTCTGGTCAATTTTAGGGAGTGGTAATTTAGCCACTAAGTCATTAATATCAGTCCAATGCTTATCTTCTTTTTTTGGGTATGTAAATTTATAACAATAATTTTTTTTCTTGAGGTAGTTGACGAACATTTCATTACTACCAATTTCCGTAACGACACCAACATAATGCAAATTGTTCTGCTTTCCTGCAAACTTTACTAGAACAAAATCATTGATAGAGAGTTCTTGTGGATTCATCTTCGCCTTCGGTACCACATCAGTAAGTTCCATTGACAAGTTCTGTAATGACACAGGGTTATCTACAAAGCTATCAAAACTTGCACTTAGCGCATAACGTTTAGGTACTTTCTTTTTGGGAAAATTTTCATCTAACTTTTCAGGTGTTTTGGTTAAAATTTTAGTGGAACCTCTTTTTTCTTCCTCTACCAACAAGTTTTCGTGGTTCAGCTTTAGCATGTGGTCTCACTGTCTCGGGCGTTACCGGAATCGTTGAAGGACCAGCTTGTTCTTCCTGATTTGGATCTGGCCGGTCAGAAACATATGAAGATAGGAACTCTGTATCAGAAAAAATATCCCTATTCATTGGGTAAATCCCAGTAGTTTCAAATCCAGCAAGAATATTTTTTGGTGTCATAGATAAGATGAAAGCGTCATTCACCAAACTCGGAACATTATAATAGGAAATTGTTTTCCCTGGATTCGTCATCATCCAAAGCTCTATTGTAACGGCTTTTGAATGGCCCATAAACACTAACATCAAGTGGCTGCAGCTTATGAGAACAATGGGGTGGAAAGGTTAACATAACCACACCATGTTCTTTAGCGTAAGCTATGATGTCGATGTTCTTGGTTATCAAGCAATAGTAATATTGGATTATCTTTTGTAACATTGGTATGTTTTACAAGGTGCTTCATCACACGCAAGAAATTTTCTACAGTCATCCAACCAGACTTGTGTACCAATCCAAGACTTCCATGTGGAGCTCCATGAAGTAGAAAATGTGTTTCAGTGGCACGGGGAAAAACAAATACTGGTGGAATAGTATTCCCTAAGGCATTGATAAAACAACAAACTGTGACATTCTTACCCCTTTCTGCCGATGTTACCTGACCAACCTGCTTGTGGCCTTTCTCTGCAATCACCCGGGGTGGTTTCTGAACTGTTGTACAGCTAGTTTCATCACAGTTGAACATTCTTTGAGGTTCAAAAGAATATTTTGCTAGAACCTCAAGAAGATTGTTGAAACATTTTTCAATATTTGTTTTATTAAAACTTGTGGCACGGCTCAAACTTGTGGCTTCTGGAACCCGTATGGACAAACCGCTATGACGTTTCATAAAGCCATATAGCCACTCTTTCCCAGCTCTTTTATCTAAATTCCATTTTTCAGGAAATTTTAAACATAATGCTTTGGCAAACTCATGTGCCAGCTTTCGAGCATCAATTGTAGTTAAACCATGATGCAGCTTGGAAGCTTTGATTAAATACTTTTCTAAATCATTTTCTTGTTGACTAGTAAACACCTGATTAGGAACATACAGTGAGTGTAGAAAGTGTTCGTACACCCCTTAGCATTTGTTTAAAAAATGCCTGTAACTTAAAATCTATGCAACTAAATTTCTTAATAATTAATGAATAATATATACAAGTATTTATTTAGTAATCTACAAGATTTTACATTAAAAAAGGCAACTATACATATATTTATAACAAAAAAAACAAATTTCCATTTATCTAGTGGTGCAAAAACTATTCATAGTTAAAAAATGTGCAGTTTTTCATAAAATATTTTGTATTTAATACCTGTTTGGGTATCCTTTTGCCTTAATAACTGCTTGGAGCCTTCGACTCCGATAGACTCGACCAGTTTTGAAGAGCTGGATATGGAATGCCATTCTTCTTGAAGAGCTTTTTTAAGATTATCCTTGTTGGAAATTGATCTTAGTCTTACTTTTTTATTCAGAACATCCCACAGGTGCTCAATTGGGTTGATTCCGGAGACTGGGGAGGAAATTTCATCAATTTTGGTGTATTATACACCAGAAGAATTTTCTCTGAGCAACTTGACCGTGAAATCCTGCTTTTCTGCATGCATTTTGTACAGTACGTAACAAAGCATTTACTCTGGTATTTTTCAGCTCAACTGTAAGTTTGGGAGCACTTATTCTCGGATCTTTCTTCAATTGCCGAACGAATCGATGGTCCGAAGAGCTGAGAATTGATGGTCGACCAGAGCGGGCCTGATTAAGCAATCTTGAAGAGGCACCAAATCTTTTAATTATGGACTGTATAGTAGAAATGGGTCTCCCAATCACATACGAAATTTGATTTAAAGTTTTACCATCTTTACGAAGCTTTAAAATTCTTTCTCTTTCAAAAACAGGTCTCGGTACCTTTCCGTCCCATTTCGACAATTTATACTTCGAAAACAAATTTCAAGTTAACTTTTTACTGAATATATATACTCAAGCATTCCAATTCATTTACCTACCTTGTACTTCTGAAACCAATCACGAAACGCGAAAATAAATTTGAATTTTTCGCATGTATGAATACTATAAGTGGGAGAAACCCATTTCTAATTTTTGCAGTTAAGTTTGAAAAAATAATTTTCAGTATATTTTGGTTATTGGATAAAAATACACTTTGTAAAAGATTTTTCAAACATGTAATAATTATTTTAATGATTTTCATCGAGTATAAATGTTAAAACCGCGTTTTTCACTTTAAAATTCGCACTGTACAAATACTTTCTGCACTCACTGTATATCAAAATTATCACTTCCATGCATTTTGTGTTGATTCGGTGAAATTTTCTTTCCTTGAATGTCTGATTTGAATAGTTGTGGTAGTTTGTTACTTTAAATAAGCACTAATGTAGGCAAAAATCAAGAGACATGCAAATGACCTGTCCTGTCATAGAAAGAATCTTGGTTCTCTACTATTATTTGCAATAAATTTATCTTATTTTATGAACACTAGATACAAGTGATAAAAAGCTCACCTCCATTGTATAACTATTTCAGCAAATGTTTTCCATTCAACCAAGTTTGAATATTGGCCTTCTTAGTTGATTGATTTATTTGATCCAGATGTGGTAAAGCTTTTTGGTAAATCACACTCTTCATGGGAGTCATTCACTTCTGAATGCAATATTTTTAGCCTTGAAAATTACACATTCCAAGAACAAGTAATTTTTCTCTACCTGTGTGTAATGATCCACTGTGGTCATTTACGAATCAGCTTTTACCCAGTTCATAGACCAGTCAAATGCTTCTGTTTAGGAGTTGTTATTGTGCCAAACTGCAGTTTAGGTAGGCTAAAATTTATCAGTTCCAATTGTGTAGTAAATGGATCTATCCTCGGAATGGCAAGTCAAATTTGTCTTCAATATCGAAGTTACCTTTCTGTTCCTCTTTCCCAATACTGACCCCCATCACTGCTTTGACCCTCACTTCAGGTAAACTGAAGGTGTGCATTCTCCAGTTTCCAAAAATAAGATCGGGTGGCTCTGGAATGTTTGTTATCTTTCATCATTAATTGTACAACTCAAGCTCCATAACTTTTTGTACTTGTCTGTTGCACTCATATCCATTAACATTTTACCCAGTTTCCAAAACAAGATTGGGTTGCTCTGGAGTGTTTGTTCTTTCACCATTAACTGCACAACTCATGTATCCTGTGAAGAATAATGCGTGAAATTTCAAATGAAGTAAACAGAATGTAAATTTTGTAGGCTCTTTCACCATTAACTGAACTATTTGGCTCTATAATTTTTGTTATTGTTTGTTGCACTCATGTCCATTAACATTCTGCTCAGTTCCAAAAACAAGATCAGGTGGCTCTGGAATGTTCTTTCACCATTAACTACACAACTCGTATTTCCCAAAATAGTCGATTATTTTTTGAAAAATAATGTCAGAAAGTTCAAATGAAGTAAACAAAATATAAATTTTATAGGCTCTGGAGTGTGTTCTTTCATCATTAACTGCACAACTCAAGCTCCATAATTTTTTTGTTCTTGTTTGTTGCACTCATATCCATTAACATTCTGCTCACAGTTCCAAAAACAAGATCAGGTGGTTGGTTGGGCTTTTATGTGGCACAAGGGCCACATATGGCCAAGCTGCGTAGTCATGGCCAAGATTGGTAAGTTTCTCCGAAGACCAATATTGAATTAGTCCCGAAGAGTACCATATATCCACATTCGATCATAAGCTTTCTCCATGTCAAAAAAGATTGAAACAAGATGGTGGTTTTTAACGAAAGCTTCTCGAATTGAGGTTTTCATTAGAATTAGGTTATCTAGGCCCTAGATAACCTAAATCTAGGGTGTTTCTTCCATGACGAAATCCTGGACCTTGTGCCACAAAACCCAAACCAACCAACCATGACGAAATCCACTTTGGAAAGGGGAGAACTGATTCATTTTTAAGTAATAAGATCAGGCGGCTCTGGAGTGTTTGTTCTCTTTCACCATTAACTGCACAACTCATGTTCATGAAATTAATCATATCTATATTTTCTTAGTATTTTCGTATTAAACATGAAATTATACACTTAAACAAAACTTCATCTTGCCTCACCGGGTGGGACTAATCTTGGCATAATGCACAAAGATGAACTGATTCATCATCTTCGTATTCTTCACCTGCACATGTGCAATGAGCCCATCGTTCACACTTCCTACACTGAATCCTCCCCTCAGTAGACTGAGTATAAATAACCACAGTAAAGACACAGCTTCAGAAGCCTCTGATGAAGAGGAGTGACCAATTTCGGTTTGTCTTGTTTACTTTTGCTTTGTTTTTCCTTGCTATGAACAATCTTGTTTCAAATTCTTTGCCTTTTTTTACCTTTTGCGAGCGTCCAGTCGTAGTGGTAAGATATATGGCCCGACTAAACTGTCCGCCCACACATTAACAGTGAAGCGTTGTGCGGCTAGTGGTCGGGTTCCATGTGGGTTGTCTACGGCCCACATGTGCGCGTTGTGTGTATTGAACGCACCTTTACGTGAAAAGGTTGCTTCATCACTGAACATAACAGAACTGGGAAATTGCTGAAGAAGCCACTGCAAACGCGACACGTCGTGGGTGATCATCCGGCTGCAGTAATTGAACTCTGAAAATGAAAGGATGTAAGGCTTCGCCCTGCAGAACGCGCCAGACCGGTGGTAGCGGCAAGCGTCCGTACACTGGTTCCGGGATTTCGGTCCATAGCATGCAACAGACCCTCTTCCAATATGGGTGTTCGTGCTGTTCGCGGTCGCCCGGTACCCTGCGTCTTTGCTGTGAAGGATCCACGTTCCGCAAGGTTCTGATGTACCCGAGCGAACATTTGTGATGATTTGGTTGGCGCCTCGCTGGATATCTTTTCAGATACAACCGAACAGCAGCGCGTCCATTTCCGTTGGCTAGGCCGTAGACCAGGGGTCTCCAAACTTTGGGTCCAAAAAGAGGGTTTAAAAAACCTGCTCCCTTTTTAATACAAAATAGGATCCTAACACATCAGGCCCCCAGGGGCATTCCTTCTTTAGGTTTGTACGGGCTTCACAATCCCGGGGTACCTGAGTGATCTTTTTCTTTCCCAAGGGTTTGCTGTCTTTGGTGAACACGGGGGTCGCGCTCCCGGGATACCTAAGCGATCTTTCTCTACCTTCATCCCACTACTCTATTCCCCACCCCTTCTTTTTCCTCCATTTCACGTCTTGCGATTCGGAAACCATTAAAATTTCTTAACATTGAAAAACGCCTTAAATTCATTCTTTTGTTATTTAAAAACTATGTTAATCACCTATGTTATTACGTATCATAGAATACCTTTTTAGTTGTGTTAAGTTCTATTTACTTCTAAATTATCATTTATTCCCTTTTTATGATTCTTTTAAAAGACGTCAGTACGTTTTTCTGACCCGCATGTTTGCCGTGTGCGGCGTCCCGTATCGGGGGAAAGTGGAGTCCTGGGGTACCTGATGCGTGCCCTTTGGTCCATGCTTCTGCGTAGACGGGTGGCTGGAGTGAGCCCGCTCTGGTCAATCGGCTCACCTAATTTCTCTGGGGTTCACCACGTCAGAGCGCTTGGTCCCTCTGTCGTGTTGGACTCCAATGATATTGGGTATTTAGGGTTAGCGCTGTAGCTAGGGATGCCCTGGGCGAACCGGCGGATCCACATTCCGACACTACGGCACTATATTCTGTTTGTGACTCCTGAAGCGGTTCCGAGATCTGTTGCTGGAGAACTGCCGGATACTGCTTCCCCTGGTTGGGCTCCATGGTGGGCGGGGGCACACCAGGATGAACTTTTTTTTCTAATATTCATGGAACCTAAAACTTTTTCTTGCCCTGACGGAGGCTTAGATCCGTCAAACACCATTTACAAAGTAAATGAAAATTATGTTAGTGAACCATGTATGAAAACGGTTACGCCTGTCATTTCTGAACCAAAAAAATCAGTTCCTAAATTTCTTATTGTACACAACGAATCCGGTAAATTAACAAAAATGTCACCATTTCTAATCGAAAAATACATTAAAAATGCAGCTGGAGAAGTAAATAGTGTTAAAAAATTGAAATCAGGAGACCTTTTAATTGAATCAAAATCAGAAGTTCAATCAGGAAAATTATTAAATATTAAAAACTTTGGGGACGTCGAAATTGAAATCTTTCCACACAAAACTTTAAACTATACCCGAGGAGTAATCTCATCCCAAGAACTCTCAATGGTGTCCGACGAAGAATTCGTCGCTGAATTAAAAGAACAAAAAGTTATAGCAGCCAAAAGAATCATGATGAGGCGAGATTCTAATTTCATTCCATCAAGAAATGTTGTTCTAACCTTCGATTCTCCTGTTATGCCAACAAAAATAAAAGCCGGTTACTTGTGCTGCGACGTGAGGCCTTTCATTCCAAGCCCACTGCGATGCTTTTTATGCCAGAGATTTGGACATGCTAAAACAGCATGTCGAGCATCAGCAACCATCTGTGCACGTTGCGCAAAGCCCGGTCACGACAGTTCCTCATGCTCTGAAACCGAACATTGCATCAATTGCCAGGGTGATCACGCTGCATATTCCAAGACTTGTCCACGCTGGATAGAAGAAAAAGAAATTCAAACATTAAGAGTTACCAAAAACCTATCTTTTCCCGAAGCTAGAAAATTGATAGAATCTCGTACACCTCGTCCTAACACCTCATATGCATCCGTCATTAAAACTAGCAAAACAATAAGCACCCAAACATATAATTCAGTTTTTACATCTAATAAAGTAAATGCAGAAACGCAAATAAACTCTACTCCTTATAATTATCAACCAACCAAATCAAATCAGCAATCCCATAGCGTAAGCCCAAAATCAAGTGACAAAGTTACAAGTAAACCCTCAAACCTGCCACAACAGAGAACCGCACCAGCAACAAAAATCTTCAAGCCGAACCCAACAACGTCAATAGAACAAAATAAAAAAAAGCAAAGTAAGAAAGACAAACTTACTCCCCGGAACTCTAGAGATCACTCAAAATTACCGGATACCGAAATAGATTTACACCCTTCCACGGACTCAGACATGGAGTTTGGAGAGGACGGTATTGACGAGAACGCTGCATTTTTTAGAAAAGGTTCTAGATTTTACAAAAAACCTTCCAAATAAAACCACCCAACCTTTATTTCAGAAGACATTGAAAAGGGCTCTAATTTTTAAAGAATAAATGACTATTAATCTCCTAACTTGGAACTGTCATGGCTTTCGTACACATATCGACGATATCAAATCTTTAATAAATAATTTTAACCCTATTTGCCTAGCCCTTCAAGAAACATACTTAACGCCTACTAACACAATGAATGTTAAAAATTATAATTTAATAAGAAATGATTACATCCACGGTGCACGCGCTTCGGGCGGCGTGGCTATAATGACCTTGCAGAATTTCCCATCCAGAAGAATTTCATTAAATACGAGCATTCAAGCAATAGCCATACAACTTCATATTAAATTTTTACTAACAATCTGCTGCATATATCTACCCCCAAATGAAAACGTTAGTCAGCAGGAACTAAATGATTTAATAACGCAACTTCCGTCTCCATACTTCATCATAGGGGATTTTAACGGACACAACCCTCTTTGGGGAAGTAATGATTTTAACACAAAAGGACAACAAATTGAAAAATCGATGGATGACCATTGTCTCTGCCTTTTAAATGATTCCAGTCATACATACTTCCATACTCCGACCCAAACCTTTCACACCCTGGACCTTGCAATATGCTCCCCTACTTTGCTTTCATTTTGGGACTTTAAAATTGACAATGATCTGCACAATAGCGATCACTTTCCAATCATTTTAACATATAACTGCAATGACGTTTTACTACCCAGACGACCTGTGCGATATATATTTGAGAAAGCGGATTGGACTCGATATCAGGTGGAATCAAACATTTCTGACAACATGGTTATGATGCCTAGCATAAATGATTGCGTTGAAATGATAACGAACACCTTGATTAAAGCGGCAGATGTGGCTATTCCCAAAACATCGGGTAAAATGCCTAAATTATGCAAGCCTTGGTGGAATGAAGCATGCTCTCAAGCCCATAAATTCCAAAAAAAAGCATGGAACACCTTCAGACGTTATCCCACCACTTCGAATTTGATAGTTTTCAAGCGGGCCAAAGCAGAAGCTCGAAAATTAAGGAGACAGCGACAAAAAGAATCCTGGCAAGAATACATAAATTCAATTGAATGTCGAATATCATCAAAACAGCTATGGGGCAAAATTCGAAAAATTACTGGCAAATATCACAACCCAAATATATCGTTTTTACTTCAAAATGGACAAGTCGTTTCAGACGTTAAGACAATTGCTGATACCTTGGGAGAATCTTTTTCTAGGGTATCTCATGAGAGCTCTTACCCCCAAGATTTTATTAATTATAAGCGACGTGAAGAACGCAAGACGTTAAACTTTCAACCATCCGCTCATAAAACTTACAATCGTAATTTTACCACATTCGAACTGAAAAATGCATTAAGAAAATCACACCCGACTTCACCGGGCCCCGATCATATTCATCTAGACATGTTGACCCATCTCAATGAAGATTCATTACAAAATGTTTTACTTCTTTATAATAGAATTTGGACAGAGCAAGATTTTCCGACAACCTGGCACAGAGCTATTATTATTCCAATACCGAAACCTGGGAAGGATCCTCAAGACCCTAATAACTATCGACCCATTGCCTTGACAAGCTGTATCTGCAAAGTCATGGAAAGAATGGTGAATGCTCGGTTGATACATGTCCTTGAGTCTGAAAAACATCTATCGGAGTTTCAAAGCGGATTCCGTTTTGGACGAAGCACCTACGACAATGCCTTAATGCTGGAATCCTCTATCAGAGATACATTCGTCACAAAGAAGCATTTGGTAGCTGTCTTCTTCGATATGGAGAAAGCTTATGATAGGACATGGCGATATGGCATAATGCGAGACTTATACGAGATGGGCTTTCTGGGAAATCTCCCACTATTTATTCAAAACTTTTTATTGACAAGGACCTTTAGCGTTCGCATTAATAATATTTTATCAGATGACTTTTCACAGGACGAGGGTGTTCCCCAAGGAAGCGTTCTAAGCGTGATACTTTTTATAATTAAAATCAACGGTATTATTAAACAACTTCCTCCATATGTGCACGGAACGCTTTTTGTAGACGATTTCCAAATATTCTGTTCTGGAATCAATGTACCTTTTATTGAAAGACAACTCCAAACGGCTATTAGAATTGTAAGTAAGTGGGCAAACGAAAATGGTTTTGTTTTTTCTTCGCAAAAGACTGTATGTGTACATTTTACTAGAAGACGCGGACTTTTTCCTGATCCAGAACTTTTACTCGACGGAACTGTTATTCCAGTAGTTCCAGAAATAAAATTTTTGGGTATTATTTTTGACTCGAAGTTATCTTTTCGACCTCATATCAAGGTATTGAAACGAAAATGCAACCAATCATTGAATATTTTAAAGGTTTTATGTAACACAACTTGGGGAGCTGATTTTATTTCAATTTTAAAAATTTACAAAGCTGTTGTCCGATCGAAACTCGATTATGGGAGTGTAATATATGGATCTTCTGCTAAGTCTGTTCTTCAAGCCCTGGATACTATTCATCACCAAGGCCTCCGATTATCCCTCGGAGCTTTCCGCACTTCGCCAGTCCAGAGTTTATATATAATGACAGGCGAGCCGGATTTACGACATCGACGTGAGAAACTTACCCTAAAATACTATTTTAAGATTAAAGCCAACCCTTCTAACCCATTGCATAATAGAGTAACTAACCCTAAATTTGGAAGTCATTACTCATTAAAACCTTCATTCATTCCATCACTTGGTTTTAGAGTCCGTACCATAATGAATTCATTAAATGTTGACAATCTGGGAATATTTCCTAGAGAAAACGAACCTCCACCTTGGAATGATAAAAATCTACTTACCATCAATGACTTTTCACATTTTAACAAATCATCAACCCCCGATACCATTTATTTACAATTATTCCATTCCCATAGAAACAAATATTCATCTTTTAAAACAGTTTTTACTGACGGATCTAAGAACGGGACAAATGTTGGAGCCGCGGCCGTTTTTGATAATACAACCATTGCTAGAAAATTGCATGGGTGCTGCAGTGTCTTCACTTCAGAGATCTACGCAATAATTTTAGCCTTAAAAACGATTTCTACACACACTAATAAAAACTGGATCTTGTATACCGACTCTAAAAGCAGTATCGAATCCCTATTAAACTGTACACATAAAAGTCATTCCTTGGTTTTAAAAGCAATGAATTTGCTCCTAACATTAACAGAAAATGATTTTCGGATATTCTTTTGTTGGATTCCTGGGCATGTGGGAATCCGGGGCAATGAGAAAGCGGATTTGGCAGCCAAAAACGCAACATTGATTATAAACTCCAATGTCCCGATTCACGACATAAATAGTGTTTTAACCCAAGCCATAAATTCATCCTGGCAATCCGCTTGGGATTTGGAAAACCATAACAAACTTCATGATATCCAACCATATATAAAGGGATTCAGCAAAGCAAACTTAAATAGAAGTCATCATGTAAAACTGACAAGGCTCCGAATCGGACATTCCTTTTTTACCCACAGACATTTACTGCTGGGAGAACCAGCTCCTTTATGCTCATCATGCAATAGTATTTTTTCCATAAAGCACATATTGACGGAATGCCGGAATTTTAATCATCATAGACTAAACCGATTTGGTATCTCCCCTATTACCTTAACAGACTTGTTGATGGAACCACATCATAAAAAGTTATTTTTATTCCTTACTGACATTGGTTTCGTAAACTTTATTTAGATTTTATAATCGACTGCAACATACACAACTGTACTGAATTTTATTACGTGGCTTTCTGACTCGCTCTAATTAAATACCAGTTATGAACTAGCTATTGTTTGGCGCAGCATGGCCAAATCTGGCCCTTGTGCCATAAAAAACCAACCAACCAACCAACCAACCTAACACATCAGGAATCCTGCGATTTTTAACTGGATTCTGGGATGCCGTATATAAACAAATTCGTGAAATAATTGACATTTTATAAAGTAGACGTGTCACAATAAAGCCACGTCCATGAAATAGATTTATAAAACGCATTTTACAAATACGAAATTTGCGATATAGAATAATTGCAAAACTATTCTCCGAATGGACTATCTAACAGTTGATCTTACAAACCCCAATGCAAATTTATTATCAATTAATATCAATCTTAATTTTGAATAACTCGAAACATTAATTAATCCTTCTAGGGGCAGTCTCGACGTGGTTTCGATGAGATATCTCTTGAAGGTAAATGCAAAATACTGAAATACATTAAAAATAATTCGAGTCAGATAAGTTAAGATTTCCACGTAAAACACTCAAAAAAGATTACCATTTGAATGGCAGTGAGAGCCCCTTGCACATTTACCATCTGAAGAAATCCAGGTAAAAGTTTTCTGGTGGTCCTTTCTTCATTGCCCACATCAAATCCATACACATTATTATGTTTGTAACCCAGTGGAACGCCATTAATAGCTGCCAATTGGAAATCGCTATGCAGATCATGAAGTTCTTATGGGTATTCTAAATCTACATCCAAAATGTGCCCACATGTATTATTACGCAGTATTGTTTTAATGTCGTCTATTTGACACCACTGAAAATTCTTTAACGGAAATTTTTGGGACATGGCCCACCCATACAGCATCCAAGTACATTAGGTAACTTGATGGCTTCGTTTCATCATACTTCTCCATGTATTTGTTATTCGCGGTGGCATGACTGTGAGAGCCAGGGCCGGATTTAGACTTGATAAGGCCCTAAGCTATTTGAGATATGGGGCCCTTTATAAGTCCAGATATTACATGTCAGTGCCAATATGATTTTCGGATACCTAGAGGGTTAAACTGAAATACAATTAAGAAGTATATAGATAGTGAAATAATAAATCAAACTTAAAATCATTTTTATTCATAACAAACTTAAAAATGCAAACTCTGGTAAAAAGAAGCAAAAGTTCTTTTAAAAGGCACAGTTTACAAAGGCTTATTATCTAATCTCTTGAAACATGTTATAAGGATTAAGGAATTATATTAAACTAAAATATTTTCTTTCTTGCCTTTGCCAGAGCAAAGTCACTGATGACATCATCGAATGATAAACTGCGTAGTTTGTCACTTTCTGTACACATGAGACTGAGGGAACATAATTTATCTTGAGTCATTGATGTTCTAAATTCATTTTTGTCCTCTTCAGCTGAGAAAAAGATCTTTCTCCAGAGCAATTTGCAACCATCGTACTAAGAAACAATCTCAAAATTGCTTCTACATTAGGGAATGCTGATTGGACACGATCGTTAAATATTACCCTATACAGATCCTGATGTGTTAGTCAAGCCTATGGTTCAGCGAAACATAATAGTCTATGTCTAACATATTGATGAAAATGCTTGACTTCTCCTACAAGATTCATGTCCACATCTTCAGGATATGTTTGGCATAAAGCACCAACTCCTTCACGAATCTCTTCTTCTGTAGCTTCTAATTTTGTTAAGAATGAAAACTTTTTTGCAGCGTCATTATATACTGAGGCCCTCTGTGCCAGACTTGACTGTAATGCATCCATCACAGGTATAAATGTTTTGATTCTGAACTTGTCTCTTGGCTCAACGTTCTCTAAAGCATCATCTTCATCATCATTGATATGCCTTCTTCTATATCTGC
This sequence comes from Meta bourneti, assembly GCA_933210815.1. Taxonomy (NCBI): domain Eukaryota; kingdom Metazoa; phylum Arthropoda; class Arachnida; order Araneae; family Tetragnathidae; genus Meta; species Meta bourneti. Next base: position 19,305,690 of record OW119932.1, read on the forward strand.
TTTTATTATAATCAACATCAGGCAATTTTTCCTTTGCTTTTTCTCTCACTGAGAGCACTGTGAAACTCCACCTCGAATCCCTTGCTCGACAAACATAAGCATATCGTAATCTGTCAGCAGTTCAATGTTCACTTTAGTGCTTTTCAGCATGGCATCCCAGGATAAACCCGGCGCTTTGAAGTACCACGCCGGATCTAATTTGTATGCTTTCATACAAGTTTTTCTAAAGTTTTCAAATACGTACAGATCAGAATATTCCCCTAGGGTGTTAATGCGGAAAGATTTCCATTCATTTTGCGCATGAGAGTAATCACCCTCGGAGATATTCTCATTATTCAGCAAGCTGTAAAAGATGTCTTTTGTTGGTAGTTGAGCCTCGTCAAACTTTTCTAGACTATCCATGTAGTCGTAAGGATATACTCCTTTCCTCACTAAAAGTTCCCAGTTCGATGGAAAATGCTTCTTAACATGAGAGAAGTCTTTTCGAAGATTGTTAGCAAGAGTCCCCAGACTGCTCGCCATAAATTTCATGGTGTCCAGAAATATCAATTCTAGATATTTACCAACTCTTTTAGATATTGATATATACTTTTCTTCTATATTTGGAATGATTGAAATATTTTTAGAATCGAACGCTAAATCTCTTAGAAATAGGTGTGAATCATAACCTGAAAGATTATGGAAAAACACCGGTAAAAAATTTAGTAACTTACAGTTCATGTTGCATGAGCAGCTCCTCTATAATGCCTATTCACATGGTCGTGATCTCTCACTTTTAGATGTCCCCCTACGACGAAAGGCCGTTCACACATGAAGCATATTTCAGCCTCTTCGTGCTGTCTCTGCTGCTCCTCGTTGAGTTTTTCCATTGGTAGAGGATTTAAATATTTCTCTTCAATCAATAGAGCTTCCCTTTGAAGGCACTCAATGAATTTCTTTGATGCATCTAAGCCCCTATACGCAACAGGGGGCTTGTAATACCCGTTACTACTTACAATATAACAGCAAAAGCTATGCTTCTGAACAGCGTTGTTATACGATGAATCATTAGAAGGGTCACAGGAGTGCACTTTTTCAGTGATTGAATCAAAATCTGCATACACTACACATGGAATGTATGCAGAGCGTTTCCAATTTTTGAAAAAACCCACTTTTCCTCTAGGCATTTCAACTTTGCAGGATTCGGAAGTTTTACAGAGTTCATCATGAGCTTGCAATCGTTCATTAGAACTGAAGAAACTCAAACATCTACAAATAAAATGGGCTCTTTTTCCTCTTGTCAACTGACTGGAAACTAGTCTTGACAGACTTTGAATCGTACAATAATGAAGTTTACCTTTATCTTTAATGAGTAATAAATCCACATGGTGTCTTTTAAGTACTGGGGTAATAATTAATGGAAAAATTACCAAGTCCTTATAAGAATAAATATTTCTCGAAACATTATTTTTTTCGAATAATTTGATCTCCTCGGATTTGGTGGGGAAATTGATTCCTGTAAAATTTAAGGAATCGTAGCTAGAAACCCGAGAAGTGTTTTGTTTCGCAGGATACAAGGCAGCTAAAATCGCCCAACGAAAACATTCATTATCTGAATTTTTTACATTTATCACAGCTTTTTTCAATTTAATTACTTCAGGCAGTTCCACAAAACTTAATGGATAATACTTATTTAATCTTATTTCTAATTGATCGATTGAATTAAGATACCAACCTGAATCTTTGGTTTCAAATTCCTCACTTTCTTTAAGTAATTTTTCTGAAGCCGTTTGAAACACGTCGCTGAAATCATTTGAAGATAAGACTATCACGTTTTTGGTTTTAAACGTACAGTTCTTTGAAATTTCACCTTCGGTAATCTTTCGGTAAGTGCACTTCAGGCAAAAATTTACTTTTAGTTCATGTTGATCCAAGTCTTTTTGAATTACATCCAAGGCGTCTTTTCTTTTACTTTTCATGAACTCTACGATATCAATCATTCCTTCGGAATTGTCTAGAGTCCACGTTGACACTAGGTTTCCAAAGGCGCTTTTTGCTCTTCTAACATCGCTTCTACTAACATCGTTTCGAGAAGGTTCTCCGACATCTGTAGAAGTTGTCGGTAAATTTCCACCAAGCAGGGCTTGTTTTCTGCTTTCAGGGTAGGCTTCATTTTTTCTTTACTGTATCGGTAGATGTATGCTTTCATGACGTGTAAGAGCGTCCAATCTGTCCAGAATGTCCTGTCGCACACATCACATCGAAATCTTGTTTTGACATGAAAACTTTCAACGTGACGCTGCAGGGCCGATTTTCTGGTGAAGCTTGTTGAGCATAGTTCACACGGGAAAGTTGTTCCAGAATGTATAGAATGTGGCGCTCAAGATTATATTTACAGCTGAATCGCGTGTTACAAAGTTCACAAACGTGTGTATCCATTACACATGGTATACTGGCTTGCAAAGTTCTATGAGAAAATGAGAATGCGTCCCTCTCTCACACAGGTTAAGTATAAGAGGCAGGAAAATGAGAAAGCGCTACACACGCTCACAGGATAGAACGAGAATGCGAAACGACTACACGTACTATCTTGAAATACAGGTAGGGGCCAATGCCTTGGAATGCAGGAGGGTAGATAACAAAAGGCTAGTTTCTGACATGGAAGAGGGGTGTACTCAATGTCTTGTAGTTCAGAAGGGTAGATGACAAAAGGACTGGTTTCAGGACGAATCGGCCTCAGAATGCATATTCACTTTTTTTTATCTGTAAAGGGTAAAGTATATCCAAAACCAAAAGGAAATGCTCGCTTCATGTTTTCCACTCAAAGCACTAAGGAACAGGAGTGAACACGTTTGAAGATACAAGTGAATATCACTTCCAAGATTTAAGGGCAGCGACACGTCCTCGTCTGGGATATTTTGCAGTCAAAAGAATCTTACTGGTCAGACATGTTAGAATGGGTCCAGGTGTTGCCATTCTGCGAGTCCACAAATAACCTTATTACATACCAAAATGCCAGATTCGGTACTAAAGCGTTTCTTCTCTACATTCACGTTTTCATGTCAGAAACGCGGAGGTAAACTTACAACTCAACACTACTCTCGAGTGACTCCACGTGTTTGATTCCACGTTAGAATGACGTCATTCTCCATCCCCACCACGTGTTTGATTCCACGTTAGAATGACGTCATTCTCCACCACATTCACCTTTCTATGTCAGAAACGCAGATAAAAACTTGAACCGAAACTCAGTGGTCTTGTGTTTCAGCACTGTATTCTCTCTTAATTGCAAAGGTTGCTACTAGGTATTCCCGGCCGAACTGTTAAAAGCGTTTCAAAACGTGCAGCCGGGAGTACTTTTGCTGTGGGTTCGATTCCAACTTGTGTAATTTTTTTCTACGTGAAATGAAAAATAGAATAAATGTACATTTTCTGTAAAAAGTAATTACTTCTCAATCTCATCAGTAGATGGCGCTACCAGTCATCATGTATGTAAAACAAGTTAATTCTATTGCTCCACCACTGAGTTAATGATGTCGTGCTCCACCAATTTGATGTTTCCATGTCAGAAACACAGAGTGAAACCGAAACTAACAACTCCACTCGAAGCGGGAGGTTAACTCAACTTAATATGACGTCACTTACGGCACAACTCAACCCCACTTCCGGCTATAACTCCCGGATACGACGTCACTTCCGGAACAACTCAACTCCACCACCATTGATCCAGAACCCGCATTTTCTATCTACTCAGGGGATCGGGTCTAATTCGTCTTTTTCAACATCTTTTGATTCATAAATTTGTTCGATTTTTATCGAGGTTCCAGTTTTAAATAATTCGTACATTTTAATGTTACTTTTAATTTTTACATCATGGGGTATGCATCCAGAAATTATCTGTAGTCCGTCTGTTGGGACCGTGCAAAACACTTTGTGACTGGTTTTAGGTAATTCCTTTGTAATTGTAATACCTTGATATTTTGCTTTTTTTGGTTACTATATCATATTTCGGAACCGTAAGTAATTTTCTTTTCTAGTGCTTTAAGGTGAGGTGCTTTAAGATGAGTCTAACTTTAAGGCTAAGGCCCCCATGTTGCCCTAGACACTCGGTTCAATTTGCCTTGTAGTTTAGTGCACTTCTCTAAGAGACTATTTATGTGGGGAAGGAATGTTAGTTTTCTATCAAAAATTATACCTAAATAGGTGATTTCTTTTTTAAATTTGAGGGATTCGTTACCAATCTTTATTCTGGGTATGTGGGTGTAATTTTTGTTTGAAACAATTGTGAAAACACATTTGTTCATATTAAGCTTTAATTTATTTATACCGATCCAATTGTTTCGTTCCCTTAGGAAGCTGCTCACTACAGGTTTAATGTATTCTGGGATATCCAGGTCCAACATTTTCCTATTCATGATTTTCCAGACAACACTGTTGAAAGCATTTGACATGTCTAGAGATATTATACACGTTAAAAGGTTTTTCCCATTGGCTTCCCTGATTCTATTCACGATTTTTTTCATTGCGTCTATCGTTGATTTTCCCTGCCGAAAACCAAATTGTCTATCGCTCAGTAAACTTCCTGTTTCTATGAAGTTCAAATGCAGATTTCGAGCCAGACGATCTCTAATTTGCGATGCCTGGATTCGCAACCTCATTTGTGTGGCTGAAGAATCATAAAGGCGTTTGCTCGTCTAGGTCTTCCAGAACTTCATCAGGTAACTGTACGTTGCGGAGCATACAAATATTGTGCAGCACTGCAGTTGCCTGAATACTATGCAACAGACTTTTTCAGGCCTGTACACTAAAACACCTCCCGATTCATGAAGGAGAGTTTTATCTAGAGAGAGTTCATTTTAAGAGTCCATTGCACCTCTCAATTACCGTCCTTGTTCGACGTAATCAAACATTAAATTGCTCTTCGGAAGGTGTTGTAGCATCCATAAATGGTGTCATGAGCCATGGTTCCAGTGGGTATCCGCTGTCACCAAGGAGAAAGTTGTCTCTCTCCCCTGCAGTAACAGCTGCCTCAAGCCACTCATGTTCCAAATGAAGGAATCATGTGTGCTCCATGGCCATCTTGCCACCACATCCAAAATTTTCATATTAACATCTCAAACCTAAATAAAAATGGCAATATTTAAAAAAGAGTTGAATATAAATAGTTGAGTAAGACATAAAATATATTAAATACTTACATATAAATTTAACAATATACTAAGATATTCAACTTGTATCAACTTAGGTCGTCTACATTAATTTTGTTTTGTATTGTATTGCCCGTTTGGTGGCCGCTGAAGACATCGTCTTTATTTGGTCTAATTATGGCCACATACGTATTTCGTTGGGCGCTGCGACTTCGACTACGATTCCTGTCTTTTACTGTTTTAACTTTGTCAGCGTAAGTGGGAGGCCTCTCTTCGCGTCCCTTCCTCTCTTCCGAGAATTCCACGAACTGGTTTAGTGTTTCATTTTTTACATGTAAGACTCCGATAAAGGATTGTTGTCTGACAATGTACTCCAACAGATTAAGGGCCTTGGTTCTCATTGAAGTTCGTTTGTTTCGCTTTTTGTGATTAACTCGATTAAGTCTTTATAGGAGCTCATAGCGCTTTGAATCATTAGGTTTTCCTGTTCTAGGTCTTTCTCAGCTTGATTGGTGAGAACCAAGGGAACTCCCCTTCCGTATCTACTCTCTGGATCCCTCCTGGGAGTCCAGAGGGGGGTCCAAGACAGCCCAATTGGGCCCCAGGAGGAGTAACCGGATTCATTATCTTTGTCTAAAGGACTATCCCTGGGCAAAAACCCCAACCCTTTATATTAAAGGGTGTTTTTCAAGTCTTAACCAATAAATAATACTATTCAGTGGCCAAAGCCCTAATCTGGTTCAAAAGGGACAACTTGACCGACTTGTAACCAAAGGAAGCTTCTATTTATTTGAAGCTAAATTAAATTTACATTCGTACATTATTATATAAATTACATATTAGGAAACTATACAATTTTTAATTTAAGGAACCTTGGTTCCATCAGGTCATATTTCAACAGAATACAATACAAACCAAGTTTCAATATAGTACGGTATACACCAGTATATATTACTTACCGTTGGACTAGGTTCTGTAAAGACTTCGACTAAGAACTCGGGTTAAAAATAGAACCTTTTATTTTTCTGGAATAGTTTAACACAGAGAGCATCTCACACGATAGTATAGGTAGCGGTGACCCAAGCAATGGGAAAGTTCTAGGCTACGGGCCTTTCACAAGGATCTCGGATGAGATCAGATCTGGCGGGGTGCCAACACAAGTCCGCCCAAGCTGGACGTCTGGCCGGGTGGCCTTTCGGGCGCTCTGCCCTGTAGAAATCAGAAGTCCGGCTATCTGCCGCGGCTGCTGCGTCCCTTCGCTGGGACAATCTGGGCGGGATGCCCGGGTAGCTTCAAAACTAAAGACCTCACGGGGTCCCGTGGCAATCAGAACACCGTCCGGACTTCTCAAAAAACCCGTGCACACCTTCTTATACCTCCCATTTTGGGGGTGGGCTTTTGGCGCTGTCATCGCTTCTCGGCGTAATCAGCGTCCTTTTATTGGTTTGGTGTCAGGGGTGCCCACTGACCCAATTGGCCTTTTAACCCCGACGGAAAGTCTCGGTCCAGCCTCTCGCTGTCTGGTTCCCTTCCCAGGGTCGTTCATCATCCTGTGGACCCTATCTCTCCTCTTTTGTGCACAACTGTCAACTAGGGCGACTGGATGTCGCCGCGGTTTCCATTGGGACTTAGTCGTGGGAGAGGGAATATATTGATACTTCACAGTTCCCAGAACAACCACTATATCAGACAATTTTAAAAATTAACACTTTATCCAATTTCAAAATCTAAAAATACCTACATCACAATAAATTTTTACAAGTTTATTGTCCTAATCTACTTTGTCTTATAGCTTTCTATATTCAGGATCTACGCAAATAGACCTTGTATTCTACAAAAATTTAACAATGAGAGTTATCTCATAGTAATCAGTCAAAATACTATTCAATTCTATCACTAGTCTCTCTAGTCTATTCGTACCAGCAAAAGTACGCTAATCTAAGTTCAGATTTTAATAGCTCTGAAATTTCTTTTCCAACGTTTATGTAAGTCTTTAAATTTCTATTAATAGTAAACCTCTAATTTAATACCGACTCTCTGGATATCCACTACCTACTATATCCAACAGCAGTTATAGGCAGTATGACTCCGCTCTTAGATGCGTTACTACGCAAACAGCGTTGCGCACCCGTTATAACACGTAATAACCACTGTTTGCGTAGTTCATCCACGTTAGGCTTACCTAAGCCTAACGTGGATGAATCAGGAATCAAAGAAATACGATATTAGTTTATGAAAAATCTGATAGGCACAGAATTGCTCAAAAGATATCAATTAAAAGAGGTAATGCAGCTCTTTCCGACCAATGCAAAAAACCAACTGACCACCACTGGGGTGTCCAGATAGAGTCCCCAAAGTTCCAATGCCGAGTCTGGCGCTTTTGATCGTACTTTTAATCAGTCATAAATTCACTTAATACGCATCGTACCTCGTTAGACTCCGCTATTCCGGGGCTTTCGAAAGATACATAATTTCAAGCTTTGAATATACTTTAAACTTAGTTTTTTATCTAGAGCTACCAATCTAAATATAAGCCTATTGATATTTAGAGCTAATATCTAAATAAAATAAGCCTATTGATATTTAGAGCTAATATCTAAATAAAATAAGCCTATTGATATGATAAATTTATCATGTGTTCACTTCAGTCCAAATTTGTCTGCTCGCATACTATATGTATTGGGATTTTCTTTTAAAACTTTTTGGTTGGAAGTATTTCCCTCTACAATTTATTTGAGCACAAAGCGAAGTGAGCAATAACCCCAAAAATAGATTCTTACTGACTATGAGGTGTGACAGTTGCTGTGTTTAAACTAATGAACAGGCATTGCAAGGAGACAACTTGACTAATGAGTACAAACACTTTTCATTTTTTAAACATTTAAGTCGTATGCCAAGAAATCAGATGAAGTAAACACAAAAAGGACAAATTCTGATTTCACAACACCAAAGAAAAGGACATCATCTAGACTAAATTTTGAAGGATCAAGCATAATACTAAATATCAGAAATACAGTTACTCTTCCACATTTCAGTGTATAAGATGGACTTTCCCTTCCGAGATGATTATAGTGTCAAAATAAAGAGGGGAGCATGACCTAAATATACAAAAGGCATTGGCTTATCTGTTTCAGTTCGGTGGATGAAATTGGCTTTTCAGAGGTCAGGCGTTGCTGAGTCAACTAGCGTTCGGTCATCGGGAGTTTCCTCATCAGCGTTGGATCTGGAGAGGCGTTGTATTCATCTCAGGTATGTCGGTTTATCCGATCCGAACACTAAACCAATGGTCGGCAAGCCAGGTGAGGCGAAGCATTGGAGATCAGCTGTCGTCGGTCTTAGGTTGTTTCATCAACGTGAGATCAGGTGAGGAGCTGTCTTCATCTCGGTCGAGTAGTCGGTTTTTCGGGCCCGGAATCTCAATCAGTGGTCGGCAGGCAGAGCGTATCCCCTGAATTCTATCAGCTAACCCGGGTGAGGACAAACATCAAGCGAGGGCGGAGAAGAGAAGACCGAGTCAGGTCTTCACCAAGCTATTTATAATCACTGAGTTCAAAGGTTGAGTTGCCCCTGTCCTTCCTTCTCCATGGGCATAAAAAAATACAATCTGTCCAAATAGAATTCCACAAAAGTCACTCTCGCACTGGGCGAGCCACCTCAAATTCGCCGCGTCATGCCACTGCGAGCAGTGATTGGTCGGAAATTTCCAGGTGACATGATGTCACAGGTAACGCTTGGGTTCCAGCAGGTCTTAGGGGTCGTGCACCAATTGCTCGAAATAAACACAAGGTGGGATTTCACATGAATCGTCTCGGAGGAAAAATCCGTCAAGGATTTACATAATATGTTAGACGGACAGCCTTCGATTACCTGTTACATAAAATGAGCTCAGAACTTAATTCCCTTGATCACATTTCTTTTGATCACAACAAATGCCTCCTGTTTTTCCAAAAAAATTGTAAATTTTTTTATAAGCAAAAATATACCAAGAGATGGACATGGTTCCATGCCGAAACACACCACCGCAACACCGAAGTATCGCACTAAAAGCAAAGAACCATGTAAATCAGTACAGCTTGAGGAGGGGGGCTGGTACCAAACGTCAGTACCCGACAACCCCTAAAACAGATTTGAGAGTTCAAAGTATAGTCAATCTCTTGCTTCTGCAAATATTTGTCGTCTCTCCCTACAGTACCTCAGCACGTGTCCCGGGCGTCCGCAATGGTAGCAGATAGGCACGTTATTGGCAGCTCTCCACAGATCTGTCATTCCACTTGATATTCGTATTCCATACGATGATCTACGTCATTTTGTACGGGACATCGTATGGAACGAATGGCGCGAAGACTGGAGTGAGCAGAGCAACAAGCTCCACAACATCCAGCCGACAATCTCACCCCTACCGTCACTACCATCTCGACGGTTCGACGTCATTTTAACTTCTTCGCATCGGCCATTCACGAATCACTCATAGATTTTTATTGATCGGCGAAACCACTCCATCGTGCCAGCATTGCCAAGATCCGCTCTCCATTTATCATATTTTAACTTCTTGTACATTTCTTAGACATCTTAATAGACAATTTTTTAAAACTTCATTACCAATTTTATCAGACCTGTTGACTCAACCTCCCCATCCATTGCTTTTTAGATTTCTTCATTGTTCTGGATTTTTACCACATATCTAATTAAGATCTCAAATTTTATTTCATCAAATTTTATAAAGCGAGATGGGGATACCCATCTCGCTTTAGTTCTCTTAAATTTTAGATCCCATCTTAGTTCTCTTTTAAAAAAATACGATTTTACATTTCTTATGGTTGAGGTTTTCCATTCGTATTAAATTTTATGCATATCAATTGGTTTTATTCATTACATTTCTATGTGGTGTTGTTTCTTTATTTCAAATCATAAACCCATCTCCTAATTTTAATATCTTGTGTTTGGCGCAGCTTATTCTCTCTTGGATCTTGCGCCATAAAACCCAAATCAACCAACCAACCACAGATCTGTCTTATGCTGTGGAACAGCACTATTTCGGGCCTCACGTCTTGGCTGTGGCCTACCTGGAATTGAAAGTCGGGCAGTGGCGTTGCGTGTCCTTAGACCTGTGAGTGGTACCAGAGCTTCCATAACGTCTTCCCGGACCATAGATGCGACGTCCGCTGGTGATTCAGGGTCTTCGTTCGTGTAGCATTGCACTTCCGGCAAGAAAGCACAAAAGCACCGACGGTCTTATAGTCCTGAACCAATAGGATCTGGTACAAGTCCTCTGCAATCCCCTTCATGAGATGGGCTACTTTCTCGACTTCTGGCATGGAGGGGTCAATTTTTCGGCACAGAGCGAGTACGTCTTGGATGTATGATTCAGCCGTCTCGCCGATTTGCTGTGCACGTATAAGCAAGTCTCTCAGCTTGAATCTTTATGTCATCTGTTTGGCAAAACGTGTTCAGAGAATTCCTGAACGCAGTCCAATCAGTGAAAGTGTCCTCATTGTTATCAAACCATTGTCGGGATGTTCTGGCGAGATAGAATATGACGTTCGCCAGACACATCTGTTCGTCCCAACGGTTATAGCTGGTGATTCGTTGAAAGTCCTTGAGCCACTTGCGAAAATCTGGTTGGTCGTCTCCAGAGAAAATGGATGGACTTCTGGGTGGCTGGTAGGTCAGGAACGGCACTGGTGAGATGGTGACGAGCGGAGCCGGTAACTGGGAGCTTTTGCTCGGTGTCTTGTTAGGCATTTTTCTCGGGCCTCTACTTGGATCTGGTTAAGAGCCAAACTCCCGAAGGAGTCGTTGAAGACGTTGACTTCTGCGTAGTTCTTCCGCCGTATTTATTTTACCCGGCGCCTCCACCAAACTGTCGTGAAAATTTATCGTAGGTAGACAGACTAACCTGTCTAGGTGTATCCACTAAAGGCGAGTGAGACAAAGATTGCTGATCTCAACTCGAGACTTTTTTAATCACTTGAACTGAGTGCTACATCCGCTTTTATACATTTGACGAAACAACTCGAACATTCCAGACTTGGAAAGTTCTAGAAATTTACATAATACAACAACAACAACATTCTCGAAGAAGCGAGAAACAAACACAAATAAAAATCTATTTTTAGGCAACTTGCTTCTAGTGGGATTCGAACTCGTACCTTCCGCTTCGCAGTCATACTACACCGACTGAGCCTCGATTTTCAGTCGGAGGAAATAAGTTTCGCTACAATATTTATGATGATAACATTAATGTACTATTAAGGATATAAAACAGGGTACATTTTGCACACACAAGATTAAAATGCGATATAGGAATTAGCAGTTATTCACATGATAGAGTAAATGGAATTGCACAACAAATGCCATGCATATACAATGTTTTCCCGTCTGATTCTCGAGCTGTTTAGATTAGTTTGATTGAAACATAACTGATGGCATGAAACTTTTTGAATCTAGATCTATAAGGTTGCCAGGATTCCACTAACATAAATTTTTGTATAAAATTAATCAATAATCAGACAAATTTCAGAATTTTTCATTATATATTTATCATGCAAGAAAAAAATGTATGGAATTTCTTTAGTTATTTTTATATAAAATAATTAATTAATTCAAGACTTGTTTTTGAGAAAAAGCATCACCAATAGAAAATAAAATAAAAGAAACTTGCAATAAAATTCATGAAAAAATTCCCACCTCTCATTAATTTTTTTGCTTATAAAAAGTACTTATTTGTGAAATTTTTTTATTTGTAATTAAATAGTAAAAAATGAGACAAAACATAATAAAATACATTAATTGAAATCAAATATGCCTATTTTTCATATTTTCTGAGCATTCATAAGTATTTCAAAGTTATATTCCACGCATACAAAGACGTTTTATGCATAACAATACTAAAAAATTAAGCTTTCCTCTTTGAACAGCATAGAATAAGTGTAATAGCATTCCTCCAGATCATGCCATTCGAATGGAATTTTGAGCTTTCATTAAAAAATCATCACCTTCATTAAAATAGTTTTCCGTTTCAATCCATAATCTAATTTAACATATTCATTGAATTATCAGATTAGCAATTTAACTTTTACATTCCAAAGATCAATTCCATAAATATAGAATAGTAATTATAGCAGGTAAAGAATTCCTTGGCCCCCCCCCCCCGATCAATGCATAAAATTTCTCAATTAAAAATTGGAATTCTTTTGTGATACACCTATACCTCGCTGTACGGCCGCTCTTTATACGGCATTTCGCTATAACGGCCTTTTTTAATTATGGCACTTTTTCGATTTACGGCCCACAATGTTTCGTTATACGGCCAAAAAAATGCTGTACTGTTAGCGACCTTCTGTTTAGCTCCAGCTTCTCCCTTTAGGCGGCACTGCTACTTGTTGCCTCACGAAAATATGAGGAACGTTTGGCACAACATTGTCATCATTTTACTGCGTTGTCACTTTAGTGTAGTTAGACGTATTTATTCTTGTTTGTTTTCTAGTTGGGTTTTGTTTCTGTTTGTATTAATTGGTGAATTGTAAACATATTTGGTGCGTATGTATTAGAAAGACTGTATTTTCGTTACATATTTAATTAATTCATTAATTCTTTTAAATATTATCGTCCCTTTTTAAGAAAAAATGCCACCGACACGATAATTGAATTTGGAGATTGATACAGATAAAAATAGAGAAGCCGAAAATCTGTCACGCATCAGATTAAAACAGTTTTTAAACATTTTATTTTGTTTTTTTATTATATGTATACATATGTGCATATGATTTTTTTGTTTTTTAATTTATATATTTATTTTTTGAATTTCTGTTTATTATTGCATTTTGTACATTTCTTTTTATGTAAGCATTTTTTGGAAATAAAAAGATTAAAATGCTTTATGAACTAAAAACTATATTATTTTATAAAAAATTGGAACAGATCCAATTGAATTTGTATGGGTTTGTATCAAAATAATTGATTCGTTATACGGCCAACTTTTCCGGAACATATCTAGACCGTAAAGCGAGGTATGGGTGTACTGCAGAAAATTTTTCATTGTGACTCTTTATTTTTCTGGAAACAGAAAACTTAACTTATTTGATATATTTCTTAACCTAATTGAATAACTTGCATTTTGTTCATAGTTATTTATTTTCAAATCAATAAACTTAATACACAGAAAGGAAAATGAAATTTTAAATTTCTTTAATTTAATATTTTTTAAAATAAAAATAACTTAATTTAAATCAAGCTTATTTAAATCGGCCTACTACCCTATTAAGTAGTGTACAGAAATATAGTAGGTAAAACAATCCACACAACAGTTTGCTCTTGCAAAAACAGGAACAGAAAACTTCCGAAAACGTTCGGATTATTCGATTTTCTCCTTTCTTCGGTTCACCGGGCTAATTCCTCTGCTTTTTTGACGCCTTAAAAAAATCATAATAATTCTAAAACGATAAACCGCGCCAATCTGTTACACATGACTGTTTACTAATTGAAGATTCTAATAACCTTCCCTTGGAGCTCTCGGTCCACCACTCGATTCCTCCGCATTTTTTCGAATTCCAGATTTGTAACGGACTCCTTTGCTTCAGGTCTGACCATAGAATTCTATGTACATAACGCTCATGTCTCAAATTGAAAATCTTGTCATAAGTTGTCTCCATGTGACCACTTATGTTTACCTGCTTTAACCTCCTTTTGGATCTGATCTGGATGACTTTCAAATGTCTCGAGAGATTTGAGAGTTCCATAGTCACAATGACATTCCGAACAGGGAAACAGTTCGAAAACAATTTCAATGAACTAAAATTAATGCTAGAAACATGATATACACATGGTAACGATAAAGCACTTGAAACTAATTCAAAACAGTTATACGGAATTATACTTGCTGATATTAGACTCAATTAAATTTTTTCGCAAAAGAATTAAAATTGCCTTGAAATAAAAGAAACAGCAATTAATCACTAAGTTGTGACCTCGTCATCCAGCCTTGTTTCAAAATGACTAGATGTCTTCGAATTTTCTTCGGGATTGATCCCGCACCTTCGTTAATTGTGATACGTTAAAAGAACTACGTGATATTTACCTGCTTATTCGAAGTATCTGGCAGCGTCGTTATTTTATTTTTTATCGTGATTTTCGTACTTGTTCGTGTTTTCGTACATTTTGTAATTGGTTCATTCTAAACGAATTTCTTGATTGACGATTTATTATTCTTGAATAACAGGACTTTAGTTAAAGTGGTTCGTTTTGCGCTCTTTACCGATTTTAACTATCTGAAATCGATAATCAGATGGGTTTGATAGAACATCGCCATTTTGGTCGCTAGGAAAAAGAATTATATTTCAAAGTGAGTTTTGACAGAACTCGTGTGTAAATTTTCGTCAAATTGCGATCGAACTCTTGCATGAATGGAATTTCGCTGCTGAATTCATGTAATGAAAGCTGTTTCAAAAGAAGCCACTCAGATATGTTTTATTGTACTAGGCGTTTTACAAAAATCCAGTGTTGTAATGCAGGCTAAGAAAGACATTGGACAGTGCACCTGTGAAAGAGCTTGTGTAAATATTCGTCAGACGATCTGAAAGATCAAACTTTTGCATGAATGGAATGTCACTGCGGAATTCGTGAAATGAGTTTCAAATGAAGCCTCTTAGATTTTATTATACTAGGAGTGTTTCTGAAATTCAGTGGTATGATAATGCTGGTCATTATCTGGAGGGACTCTTGGATGCGATATCTCTTAACGGAACAAAGGTATTATGGTCATCTCCAGTGCTCCTTGTTATAGAAAACACTGCAAGAAGACTTGGCTGAATTGCAAGGAATTTGTATTGTGCGCAGTTCCTAGTAGCACACATTGAGTTTAATTTTCTAAAAAATGCATAGTATGTTTTGGGAACAATGTCTGAAAACAAATAACTAATTTTCTTTTTATATTTGTAAATAATACATTTTTACACTTATTCTCTCTTCATTGTATGACATTGAAAAAGTCATGCACCAGTGCAATTAACGGAGGATTGAATGAAGCAACAATTGTGGACTTTGAAGTCTTGAATTCTTGGTATTTGACCTTCAAGTATCAAGTAAGAAAAATAATAAATTTTCAAAAAAATGATCAATTGCTAGTAAGAGACGACTAAGAATAGTTTTGTTTCTGAATATTTGTGTTATTATTGAATACCTTGGATAAATTCTGTTGCATTGAATGTTTTTCTATTGATATGGACTGGGAAAGAATGGAGATTAGTGAATTCATTTAAGAATTAAGTACAGAAGAGTACTTTTGTGTTCGAATTACGGAACAGTTACTTTCATAAGAATTGTGCAATTTTCTTGCAATCGGTGGCTTGCACCTGATTTTCAAGCAGCAATAGTGGAGTATTTAGTGATAAACAAATGGTGTGCATCACCTGTTTTGCAACTTGGATTTCTTTAGTCTCCTATGTTTATGGGGCCGCGGTGGCCCGGTTGGAAGAGTAACGAACTAGCAACCGAAGGGTTGCGAGTTCGAATCCAGCCAAACACCGTCGTGTACAAAGGGGGCTGGTGCACGTTAAATCTGTCGTGGCCTCAAATGTCCTCACGTTGGCGTGGTGTGGAAGTTTGGAGAGTGGGGTGCCAGCTCAGGTGTTGCCTCGTCATCTGACCGTGGTTCAAAATTACGTGGTGTTGTCCTCGGATCTTTCCCTTTGGGATTGATCCCGGACCGTCACCAATAGCCCATTGTGTTGCTCCAGTGTGACGTTAATTGAAATACCCAATACCCCTATGTTTATGACAATGAAGATATGTAGTTCATAAATTGTATAATATACATCATCCTGCTCAAGTTGCAAGCTAATCTTGCTTGCATCTATTTTAATTGTATCTGTTGAGCAGATAACATCAGGTATGAAGCTATTGTTGTGAAGTCTAATCTACTCATCTAATTTTTCTTCTACAAATCTGCTCTTTCAAGTTTTTAAATATTAAGTGGTACACTTGGACTACATTTAATTTTCTTCATCAGAAAAACTTCCGAAGAAGCAAATTCATTCTTAGGATGAACTTGGAAACAAATTCGGTGATGCTGAAACAATGCACTGGTTCTGTGGCAATTGTGAACACTCATTTTTGAATTAACATCGAATTTGCAGAAGTTTTCAATTACTATGAATCTGAATATTCCAAATGCTAAGTTTAATTGGGTACGTCTTTGAAAAATGGATTCTTGGGTATTTGGAAAGATGCTATCCTGAGGAACTAGAATATGCATTTAAATATAGAGTAGGTTTCCAACATTGGTAAGGCCTACGTGTACCAGTTTAAAAAGTTCTTTAAATGGTTTAATAAGTAGGGAATATGAACAATGCTTCATACACAAATGCATCATTTTAGTTAAAAGTATCACTTGCTAATACTTCCAGATTGGAAGAATTTCAAAAGAGCTACAATCTTATTGTAGAGGAAATATGGTTTTGAGTAATCCTCTTGGGGAGCAGACTGAACATCATTACTCTGAATGCTGTTTTTTTTTAAATTTCATTTAATTTGCTTTTTCAAATTAAAAGTGACACAGTCTTATTTTTCAAATTCTTTTACATTTCAAATTTCACTTTCATAATTTTATGTATGTAAATTAAGCTCGCATACTTCTGTCTCAATGCTTAATTTCTTATTTTTAGCCATAGCATAACACTACTATTTGGTTTAATTTTATAATCTTGGATCTGGGGTGCAGCTTGTCCTGTTTAGGACCTTGTGCCATAAAATTCTCCAAATCCAATCGGTGTATCTGTCGTCCTCGCATGGGCTATGGATGATTGCATATGGTACCGTAAATACTTCTAATTTGCATTTGTTTCTTAAGTTCCGAACACAAATGAGAATGTAAATTAAATGTACATACCAATTTGAATAAGAATAGTTAAGAATTGAATTGGGTACACTTATTGCAAGAATGGGCCTGTAGCATCACCCTTCTTGAACATCCTTGGAAGGGAATGAGAAAAGTTTCAGTTAGTAATCATGGACAGTAGTTTTTTTGTTCGTTTTACTGACGTCTTGCTCGCGATTCTTTCCTCCCGCTTGTCTGGCGTAATTCAACAGCATAGTTCAGACAGTTTGCTAATCTGCTTTGAGGATATGCTCTGTTGCATTCCGCTTGTCACCAGTTAGTAGGCTCAATGTCGAATGTAATCAACTCCCACTTGACCTGCAACAGAAGAACTCCAACTATAATTTCAAGATCAAATCATTGCCATCCCATCCCTTAAAGCATCGACTCTTGCCCTAGGTTTGAACCGACTTTGATACCCAATCCTTTCGTTCAGAGGACAAATTCCATCAGTGATTCTTACATTAGTATTGTGCCCCAACAAAATGACATTTTTTGTTTCCTACTATGGGTCTTTCCATCTGAGTTATATCAACCCTTTCACTTCCTATTCGAACTTTGCGTTAGGCACGGCTTGTCCATTACTGGACCTTGCACCATTAAAATTAAACTAACCTTACGCAAAGTCTGACATTGCTCCAGCAATATTGCAACAACTATATCACTTAAACAGCTGTCAATTTGATACATATTTTCCTATTTTCATGAATTTATCTAAAGGAAGGGGTTATGTTGGCTGTGGAATTGCTCTTCTGAACACTGTTTATAGTTACAGGATTCATACTTCCTGCTCTGTATATATTGCTGAAGCGATGGCAATTTTTTGCTTTCTTCAGTAAATTTCTTCTAGTGCCCATGCAAGTAACAAAGTTCGAAAATTTTAAGTATTGTTTTTTCTTGGTAATTCTTATTCCAGTGTTTTTTAATTTTCTAACATTAAATAATGTTGATGATTATACACTATCTGGCCATTCGTCACCAGACACCCCATAGTATTAAGTTAAAGCGGACACAGCATGACATCAGTATCGTGTAGGGCCACCTTTCGCCGCAATGACATCTGCAACTCTGAGGAAGACTTTCCACCAATTTTCGATATGTTTCTGAAGGAATCTTGCTCCATTCATCCTTCAAATTGGCAAACAACTCTGGTGTTTTTTGGCCGAGTTAGCCTGGCTCTCAACCAGCGCTCTAACTCATCCCAAAGGTGTTCCAAGGGGTTGAGATCTGGAATTGGGCGTACATTGACAACCTACAAATATCTTGGATCAGATATGCGCCTAATCGAGAGACAACTTCAGACTGCCGTCAACAACTTGGTCAAGTGGTGCAACCAGAATGGTCACTCACTAACCCCTAGCAAGAGCTGCTGTGTTCATTTCTGCCGAAAGCGAGGTCTGCATCCTGACCCAGAAATTAATTTAAACAATTCACAAATACCAGTAGTCAACGAAGTAAAATTTCTCGGAGTAGTTTTCGGCTGCAAGCTCACCTTCCTCTACCACATCTTATATATCCGAAGGAAGTGCGAGCGATCCTTAAACATCTTCAGAGTATTATCTAACACATCTTGGAGAGTGGATTGAACATCTTTACTCTGAGTATACCAATCTATCATTCTCTCTCAAATCGATTACGGTTGTATTGTATACGGGTCTGCGAACACCTGTTTTGCGGAGATTGGACACAACTCATCACTGCTTTGAGAATATGCTCTGGGGCATTCCGCACATCACCAGTGAACAGCATCTATGTGGAATGTCACCAGCTACCACTTGACCTGCGACGGAAGTTGTCCATCAGCTATTATAAGATCATCCCATCCTTTGAAGCATGACAGTTCTGCGAAGGCAGCTTCCTTTCCACTGCAGCAGGCCGTTCCTCTTTTTGACGTCAAGATGTCCACAAAGGAGTTTGTCAACTCCTTGTGGCAAGAGTCGTGGAACCTGCAAGTTGCATTGTATAAAACCCATCATTCATCAATGGCCAGTATCTCCAATGCGGAGGACTGATGTCAAACTGACCCACCTTCGCATTGGACACACACGATTCACTCATCGTCATCTTTTATTAGGAGAAAGCATACCCATCTGCAATTCCTGCTCTACTCCATTTTCTGTTAGTCACATTTTAATTATCTGTTCTGTTCTTCATCGTATCACATTTTTTAAAAGCACAATTTTAGATCTACGAGATTTGATTGGGGAAAATCCCCATTCAAACCTCTTCTCATTTTTAAATTACATTGGCTTTTTGAACCTCATTTGATATTTTTACTTTTCAACTCATTACTTGTACCTTTTTATACTATAAACCTTGTTGCTAGTCAACATGTTTTAAGTCATCAATTCATATCAACCATGATTTTTTATATGTTGGCAAATTTTAATCTTGTGCTAATCTTTGATCAAAAATAATATCTTCGATATGTTGTACTTTTTATCTCTATCTTAGACCAATAATTCTTCAATATTTTATACTTTTATTGGATCACATTCTGTCTTATGTTTGGCGCAGTTTGTCCGCTTTTGGACCTTGTGCCATAAAATACCAAAATACAATCCAATCCTGGAATTTGGGCTGGCCAATGAAGTTTTTCCACACCCATTTCCTCAAACCACACCAAAAACTTGCCAGTTTTACCATATGTTAATAACACCTGCTGTATGACATGGAGCATTGTCCTGCTGAAACTGGTATGGACCAATACCAAAGTGTTGCCACAATGTTCGTAGCGCAGAATTGTCCAGAACTGTTTTGTATGCCTCGGCATTCATGGTTCCAGGAATTAAAACAAAGATTTTGATATTCTGTTTTGTTGGGTCCCTAGTCACGTGGGTATCAGGGGTAACGAACTTGCTGACTGCTGCAAAGGCAGCTTCCATTCCATTGCAGCAGGCCATTCCTCTTTTTGACGTCAAGATGTCCACAAAGGAGTTTGTCAACTCCTTGTGGCAAGAGTCGTGGAACCTGCAAGTCGACAAGTTGCATTGTATAAAACCCATCATTCATCAATAGCCAGTGTCTCCAATGCGGAGGACTGATGTCAAACTGACCCGCCTTCACATTGGACACACAATTCATTCATCTTTTATTAGAAGAGAGCTCACCCATCTGTAAATCATGCTCTACTTTGTTTTCTGTTTTTTACATTTTAATTGTCTCCTGCTTTTCATCAATGCATCAAATTTTTTAAAAGCACAATTTTAAATCTGCGAGATTTGATTGGGGAAAATCCCCATTCAAATCTCTTCTCGTTTCTAAATGACATTGACTTTTTAAAAACCTCATTTGATATTTCATTATTTTTCAGAACTCGTACCTTTTTATACACCTTGTTGCTGGTCAACATGTTTTAAAACATCAATTCATATCAATCATGATTTTTTCATGTTGATGGCAAATTTTAATCTTGTGCTTTGTCATCTTGAATCAAAATTAAATATCTGCTTCCACATGTACTTTTATTTCTATCTTAGACCAGTAATATTTTATACTTTTATTGGATCGCAATCTGTCTTGTGTTTGGCGCAGCTTATCCGCTTTTAGACCTTGTGCCATAAAATACCAAAATCCAATCCAATCCTGGAATTTGGGGTTTCCAATGAAGTTCTTCCACACCCATTTCCTCAAACCACACCAAAAACTTGCCAGTTTTTCCACATGTTAATAACACCTGCTGTATGACATGGAGCATTGTCCTGCTGAAACTGGTATGGACCAATACCAGAGTGTTGCCACAATGTTGGTAGCGCAGAGTTGTCCAGAACTGTTTTGTACGCCTCGGCATTCATGGTTCCAGGAATTAAAACGAGGACCACACCATAATCCCACCTCCGAATTTCACTGTGGGCATGGCAGTCCTGTAAATATCGTCCACTGGGTATTTGCCTAACCCACACGTCCGTCGGACTGCCACAACTTGTAGCCTGATTCATCACTCCATAGGATGTTTTTCCATTTGTTCTACAGTCCAGTGACGGCGTTCTTTGCACCACTGTAATCGACGGATCACATTGAGACGTGTGATATTTGGCTTGTGAACTGCTGCTCGGCCATGAAAACCAAGTGCCACGACCTCCCGGTGGATGGTACGATCACTTGCATCATTAGACGAAGCCGATAAGGAAGCCTTGCGGTTTGACTTCACCACACGTTTCAGACTTCTGTCGCGATCTGTCAATTTAGTCGGTTTACTGGGTCTGGGTTGGCATATAACCCCCTCTCGCTTCCATTTAAAAAAAAAACACCTCTCACTGTGGAGCGGGGTATCTGAAATTTGTTGGAAATGTCACGGACTGAATGCCCAAACCTGTGGGCTCCAACTATCATTCCTCTGCATTGAGTTTGCGTTGTTTGTTCATATTCGCTACAGTAGCTGCTATAAGAATATTCTAACCGTTCAACGTCTTTTATAAGCTTATGATGTGTACGGATGATGCTAAGCGCTTTTCGATGGGTGTGCGGTGATGAATGGCCAGATAGTGTATATCAGTTTGAAAAAGTTTTATCTGAAACTTTCTTTTGTTTATGATTAATTAATGCTGATGGTCCATAAACAAGTGCAAGTTTGTCGATCTCAGGCAGGAGGAAAAGATGCAAATGTGGTGTAAGAAACCTGAGTACTTATGTTGTGTCCTTTTTCTAGTTGGTTTGAATTATGAAGTGAAAGGTTCGAAAGTTAGAACGGTAGCGAGTGATCGTATAGTGGAATTCTGTTAGATAATATGACCAAACTCTCGCTGACCCTGCTCAGAATTACTGTGTGAGCAGAGGACTTAAATATCTAAACATTAATTATAATTTAACATGAAAGCAGGCCGTAAATCGGCAAGGAAGATGAACCATAGTTAACAATTAAGTTTATTCAACACAGAGAAAAGTTAAACACATCACAATCTATACATATATAATCAAGCACTCAATATGATATCCATTAGAATGACTAAGAAACTAAACAGTGACGCCTTACGAGATTTAAAAAAAGAAGGGGAAGTGATTCGAACAAGCAAAAAGAACGGGCATTATAAAAGTTAAATTAAACGGTGTAGCATGGAAATATCCTAAGAACTACACGTGTATTACCTCGAGATAAAATTAAACCAAAGAACTTAATAGAGAGATGGCATCTCCTGGGGATCCCCGTTCATCATCAAAAGAAAAAATGGCCAAGACAAACGCTCAACACGTTTCCCTCTGCAAGGTCCTTAACTGAGGTGAAAAAAAAAAGTCAGAAGAGAGCGTGTTCTTCCTGGTCCACTCTTTTTATCAGTTTTTTAGGGGGGGGGGTTGTCGCTATACTTCTTGGATTCGCTGTTTTCAGACCAGCTCATCTGTCATTTGTTAACAGATACACATGACTTGGCGTGACGTAAACATTCTGGAAGATTCTTGGCATAGTTAATGAGCGTCACTGAAGCGAAGAAAAAAAACGGAATTGAGGAATAAGGTGAAAAAAAGAAATGGCATCACTCATCTCGTGGCCTTCACTCTGAATTCGATTAGATTGAAGTGGTGTGTTCATCAACCGACACACAACACTCCAACCGGATTCGGGGGAAAAATTAATTATACAATTAGTTTTTTGCACTGGCACAAGTACAACACAACGGTAACATGCCTTAAGAGTAAAATGTGAACAAAAGTAATAACGTAAAAAAACCCTCAGTCAATCATGCAGAAAAAACCATGTCAACAGTACTAATTGGGGAAGTGTCAGTTGTCGATCATGTAGAAAAACCATGTCAACAGTACTAATTGGGGAATGTCAGTTGTCGATCATGTAGCAAAACACCATGAAAATAGTACTAATTCGCGAAATGCAGAAATGAAAGTCAAGTCGTCGGAATATGGATTCTGTTCATGACTATGCACACCTCGAAATAATGTGGTTCGAATCGTGCGTGGAGCATCAGGTTGCAGAGGCACTGAAGGTGAAAGACAGCTATCATCAGCCACGGCAAGCGTTACCACCGAGAAAACAAGGCCTGACCGCTGCCGTCATGGCGTCTCCCTAGTAGTCATACGTGCGATACGAACGACCACCTCCGTATTGGAATATTCAAAGCCTAATACAGTGAAATCTGTCTACAACGATACATAATATATTCTATATACGTCGAGACCACAGGAAAATATTGTTATACGTTATTGCAAATTATTATAGCAGTTTGTAAATATGGTTTTTCCCTAGTCAAAACTATGATAATCTCAGAATGAAACTTTTACACCCTCGCGTCTTTCTTCCTTATTTACTAACGATAACAGAGAGTGTGCGTAAATAGTAAAAGCAATAACTTATTAAAAAACCAGCCAAAATTATATCGTAAATTCAATTAAAAAATAGCGAAAAACTCGCTTATGACTTTTATTAACTAAAATACACACGTCAATCAAGCTTAATACCGCCCAATATCATAGTTTCTCAAATGTAACCATAAATCAAAAAGAAAAGAAAACCCTTTCTCAGTCTAAAGAAATCTAATTAATGTTTTCTTCATCATTAAATCTGTAAAAATGGGAAATCAAAGCAATTGAAGCGATTATTATCATAGTTGGCTGAAGAATTTTTCATTGATATTTCATTTATAAAATTCAAACAATTTTCAATAATTTCCAAATTATTAACGTGACAGGGTGTTTTGATTTGATTGTTATCTAAACAGAAATTTCTTGGCCATATAAATGTTTCCATTTTCAGATTTGAATGTATTACAACAGTGTAATTTGTTGCAGGTCCTGGATTAAAACAAATTTTGAAAAAAGTAACTTTCGACTCCTCAATTAGTTTAAACCAATTTTGTTTATGGGGTAATGAATCCAGAATTTCTATTAAAATTTTGAAAAGAAATAGATTCATGATGAGCAATGAACTCAGATTTGCTTTCGTTGATAGCTCTCAATAAATTGAATTGATCAGTTTCACGAATTTTATCTTCCCTGCTTTTACGAACGGTGGGACAAGTTTTCGAGAGATATTTAGGGCAATTCGGAAATATACTTGGTATAGTACCAACTTTTAAACGGAGACGTTTCATGGAAAAGGTAGAACACTCACTAGTTTTTTTTGTTGAATTTCGATACATTCCGGACGATATCATCGTTTTGAAAATGAAGTTCGCAGACTTAGCTGCGTTTTGATGGTGTAAAGTCGGCTCGTGGAATCGCCCTGAGCCATCTTTTTCTAATATTTTTATCCTCTGGAAAGGAGAGAACCGCCATATTTGGTGCATCACCATATCTATAATTTCCAGAGCAAGTAGGTACACAGCATCTAAAGGGCATTTTGGATAGCCTCGTGGTTAAGCCTAAAGAAATCGGTCTGGACACACGTTAAACGTGTTGTTTGACGAAAGCCTTTAACACCTTGACACTGTAATGTTCCACAAATGTTATATAACAATATTTAACTGCAGCTGCACTTGCTTTCCGGTAAAATAGTATAAAAAACCCTAATTTCTTACGCTACATTAAAGGTAATCCACAAGTAGTCGGCCATGCGGCGATGTTTGTTATGACTACTAGTAAGCGAGTCACGTGATCGAAACGTCACAGCGGTCTGGCCTTGTTATCTCGGTGGTAACGCGGCAAGGCATTCCGAGGAGCAGAAACCACGAGTTGTAACATCAACTGCGGGTCATGGTCTGGTCGTCGAGGAAAGCCAGTTACTTCAGGACTGGTCGTTGAGTGGAGCTGATCACTATGGCAACATCGAGACGAAGGAAGCTGCAGTCGAGGGGTGGAGTCGGTGGGGAACGTAGATGAGGCGGCGAATCACCATGGCAACGTCGGTGCAGGAGCGGTGGTCATTCAGGGCTGCTCGCTGAAGTGGCGAATCGCCATGGGAACGTCGAAGGCGAGAACGCAGCGGTCCAGGAGTGGTCGTCGGCAATATGGTCGACGGGGGGTGGGGTGAATTACTATGGCAACATAGAGAGCGGAACGCAGTAGCTCAGGAGATGCCATTTCTTTTTTTTTACGATAAAATACCGAAAATGGTAAAAGTTACAATTTCTTCCTTATAAAATAAAGTGCAATGACTATGGCAGCTATCATTAAAACACTTCTTAATGAAAATCCCCAGTCCTGATAGGTTCCTTCAGGCATGTCCAATAAATCTCTCATAGATGTCCCCTCTCCTCCATTTTGGGTGTATAGCATTGTCTTCACAAGGTTGTCCTTACTGTTAGCATAGAATGACCAACCTGTGTAATCATCTGGAGTTCCTTGAGTTTTCTGTTCAACTACTTCCGGTAACCAAATATCCATGGCTTCAAATAGATGTTTACGAGGGCTGTCTAAAAGGTATCCGACCTTTGGCCAGGAAAAATATATTACTTAAGTGACGAAATTGGGACCCTTAATCCCCTTCAAAGTAGGTCTCTTGCGCCTTCACACACTTAGCCCACCGATCCTTCCACTGCCAAAAACACTCCTGGATATCCGTCTTTAGCATTCATTAAAGCTGGTGCTCTACTTGATTGGAATCCGCATCTCCAACTAATTTCACATGTATGGTGAGCAAAATGATTGTTAGTTGATCTTTTTTCTAGCTCTTTTCTGAGAGTCCATTTCCCACAAGGCTGGATACCTTTGTTGCAGACTTCTGAATCTCGGCCCCATACCTCTTGGTAATCATGACATATTTCACAGGCATTTTCTCTGACCCAACGTTTCAATTCTTCACTGGTTGGTGGCCTTACTACTAAGCTGTTATAACATCCAGTATTCCCATCCAATGAACCACCTTTATAGCAATATGACTTCCAAAATGCTCTATACCCTATCACCAGTCAGCTGGTCTTTTTCTAATGTGTATTTCTTTATCTTCAAACTCAAACGTGTTTTATTTGGCAGGGTTTGGTTAGGAACTTGTAATACGTATGGCCCTTGTTTCATGGTGCTACTACAGGACAGGGTTGTTCCTCCCAGGAATAAACCAGCTGCTATGATGATAAAATAGATTAACATTTTGATAAGTACCTGTTATTACTAAAAAAAAATTGTTGTGTGTTCATGAACCGACAGACAACACTTAACTTAGTAATCCTTAGGACTTCTATCACATTTTGAAAGAGCAATATGCCATCCTGTCATGTCAAGATATTTTTAACATCTTGCATGACTTGCTGAGCAAGGATTTCGATATTCTGTTTTGTTGGGTCCCTAGTCACGTGGGCATGAGGGGTAACGAGCTTGCTGACTGCTGCAAAGGCAGCTTCCGTTCTATTACAGCAGGCCGTTCCTCTTTTTGACGTCAAGATGTCCACAAAGGAGTTTGTCAACTCCTTGTGGCAAGAGTCGTGGAACCTGCAAGTCGACAAGTTGCATTGTATAAAACCCATCATTCATCAATGGCCAGTGTCTCCAATGCGGAGGACTGATGTCAACTGACCCGCCTTCACATTGGACACACAATTCACTCATCTTTTATTAGAAGAGAGCTCACCCATCTGTAAATCATGCTCTACTTTGTTTTCTGTTTTTCACATTTTAATTGTCTCCTGCTTTTCATCGATGCATCAAATTTTTTAAAAGCACAATTTTAAATCTGCGAGATTTGATTGGGGAAAATCCCCATTCAAATCTCTTGTCCTTTCTAAATGACGTATGAAATATAGTGCAATGATTATGGCAGCTATCATTAAAACACTTGTTAATGAAAATCCCCAGTCCTGATAAGTTCCTTATCAAAGTTCCTTCAGACATGTCCAATAAATCTCTCATAGATGTCCCTCTCCTCCATTTTGGGTGTATAGCATTGTCTTCACAAGGTTGTCCTTACTGTTAGCATGGAATGGCCAACCTGTGTAATCATCTGGAGTTCCTTGAGTTTTCTGTTCAGCTACTTCCCATCTTCTAATCATTCCCTCACTCATAACTGTATCGCCTTACACCTCACAGATTTGCCTATGAAATTCGCATGATCGCATATTCGTTGCATTCAAAAAGCGAATTAGAGAACCAATTTCACAGTCGGCGGGACCTTCTAGTCTTAAAAATCTTTAGCGCAAGATTTGCACGTGTCAGTGTTTCATTATACGAACTTTTCTGTACTGACGCATTCTTTAGTCACTGACCACAGATTGAGAATCGCTCCTTATATAACACCTTGAATGCGCAGTTCCGATGCGCTGGAGCTCCCACTATTCATTCATTGGACACCAAATTTTAATCATTTGCATATTCGTTCAAAATGTCTGCATACGAAATTTCATTACAATTGGACAACTCCTTATTGCGTCGATTTTTTTGTTATAGTGTAGTCTATCCCAATCTTCTATTAGACAGGAAAAGGAATCAAATCTATAATGAAAAATCAAGGTAATTTTATTTAGTTTTTATAAGTATAAGTGCAGTATACAAATTATAAAGTAAAATCTTTTACAAATTCACTAATATTAATTTAACACAAAACTTGATTATAAACATTTTTAGTTTCACCTCCAGGAGAAAGAATAAATAAATTCTGGTGTGAACCCACCTTTGAGCAAGCAACATAAAGTTGTTCCTGGTAGAAACACGGCGATCTCAAATCCACTCCGCAGTACTTGATAGACTGCCCCTGCGACTTTTTGATCGCGATCGAGAACGCAAGTCTCACTGGAAACTGCAATCTCTTAAAGTCGAAAGGGAGATCCGTCGGAATATGAATGGTATCCGTGGGATAAAAACTGTTGCACCCCTTTCCTGTCAAGATAGTCGCTTCCATTACATTGCCCATCAGCTTCTTGACACACAGCCTCGTGCCGTTGCAAAGTTTTGGTGGGTCGAGGTTCCGCAGTAAAATAACTGGAGATACCACTTTAAGTAAAAGACGATATGGTGGCAATCCAGCCGGGTCAAGCGAGTTCAGGAACTCTGGGGGGAAATTGACGACCTCATCGGCATCTAGTACGGTATCGATGGACTTGTATTCAGTGACCAGTTCAGTGGACTTGTAAACGAAGAGTTTGGTACAGAAATACATTTGGCAAGTGCATTAAACCAAAAAAATTAGGAATAGTAATACAATCTGAATAATGATACCAAATATAGAAATTATCCAAAAAAACTAAAAGAAAGTATGACTTTATGTCATTATCTTACAAAATTAAAAATTTTATTAGTTATATTTATTTTCTGAGGTTCACTGCACAGTATAATGACTAATAAACATTTATGCAAAATATCTAAGAAATAAATTAAATACTTTTTAGGTAGAGTTGTTTAGGGAACCTGGTACTTGGAGAAAAATGACAAATTGTCATGCCACGTAAACTGATGTAATATTATAAATTTTTAAGATATCTGTTTAATTCTTTTTATATCATACTTATTAAGTATTGAATTATGTACAGAAAAAAAATTAT
This sequence comes from Meta bourneti, assembly GCA_933210815.1. NCBI lineage: Eukaryota > Metazoa > Arthropoda > Arachnida > Araneae > Tetragnathidae > Meta > Meta bourneti. The sequence goes on from OW119932.1 coordinate 19,334,039, forward strand.
ATTTTTATGTATTATTTATGTTTTAGCTCTATTTTAAACAACTCACAATCCAAAATTTGATAATACTGGGGTGCATAGGTACATTTTTACAAAAAAGTACTGCATATTGAACTTTAATATTTTGTAGAGTTCATAAATACTTTAAATGATACTAGTAACCTCAAATTAAATGAAACTGAAATTTATTTTGTAATTTGGAGCGAGTTTATTTTATACAATCATAAAACATGCGTTTTTTACCTGCTAAAAAAGGTTCTAAAATTTTTTGTTTTATTTTTCATTAAAATGTGAGGTTAACTGTTAATAGGGTATAGTTGGAATAGTATGCAAAATTTCAAGCTTGTAAACTGAGTACAATTTGAGAAAAGTGTACCTAAGTGTGGAAAAATCACATTTTGAGAAAATAGCAGTTAAACATTTGGAAGGCAAATAACTTACTTTAGAAACCCTTTAGAATGCGCCTGAACCATATTCTCTGATATATTCAGTCTTCAAGCTCAAATTTCCTTTTTTGTTCTTGGCTTTTATTGTTTTTTTTAGGCTTGTTTAGTTGCCCGGTTGGCTTCGCATATTCGTCTTTCATCAAATTTCTTTAGAGCTTGAGACATAATATCCAGGTTCTATGCCAAGGTTTTTTAAAATTTCCAAGCGCTTTTGAGAGCCATCATTGAAACACAGGACAGCATCCATTATTCCAATTTTAAATGATTTTATGCCATGAAAGGATTTCGGCTAGCTGTCCCATATACATCGATTAAAACTTTCATTGGGGTTTTGGGTTTTTCCATGGCTGCATTTTGACAAAAGTTTAGGATCACTTGAGAGCCCTAAATATTGGCTTCATGGAAAGCAGAACAGGTTCTGGCAAAGAATTACTATGTGTATACTTACAATTTCCAGGTTTATTAAATTTACACCAAGTGTCATCTGTTGGACTTAAGGTGTCCGACTACCTTCGGAAAGGATTTTTTGAAATAATTTGAAATTTGACTTTTTTTGTGCATTATATTATAGAATATGGTTAAAAACTTAGAGAATAACATATAAAAAAAATAATTAATAATTTTTTTAAAATTTAAACCCCAAAAAGGGGTGAAAAATAGACAAAAACTAGCACCACCGCAAAACATGATAACTTAAATTTAAATTAAGATATTCTTATTTTGTAAATTTTATTTTGAAGATTGAAACCTCCTTTAGGGAATGTACCTCTCACATCATTGTAAACCAGTTCTTTTAAAAACTGGAGAGGTTCAAGTACAACCAAGAAGAAAATCTTCCATAAATTATAGCAACGCATAACTTTTATAATTAAAAATAAAAAAACTAATTAATGCACAATTACAGAAGTGGTACATTCCCTTTATAAACTCTTTGAAAGTATTCCTACCAAATTTCATAACATTTGAAGCATAACTTTTTGAGTTTTCATGTTTTGCGTAAAAGCAAAATTCTAAAATGTCAATTTCAAGAAAAAGCTAAAAACAAAATTCAATAATGAATCTTACCTTTAAATGGAAAATGTAGCTCTAAAATGATCCTGATTTATAAAGATCACCTTCTATAGAAGTTAAATCAACTACTTTTTTTTTCCTAATTGCCCTCAAAACCTTCCTGCGCTTCTTTGAAACGGGTGTTGTATGGCGCTTGGAATCACTGATTCTAATGCGATCCAAACTTTGGTAACCTTTTAATGTGAAGTAACCAAGATTTTCAATGTTCATCTTGCTTAAAACACTGGTGCAACCCTCAAATCCATCATTATATTGTATTACTGCATCATAAGCCCCTAATTTTACAGTTTTTAGGCTGACGAAAACCTCCTTCGGAACTCTCTGCCAAATAACACCATTGAAACTTTCATTGGCATTTTGAGTTTTGCCATGCAGACACTTATTCAAAAGTTCTCTGGTGCAAAGCTCTAAATACACTGGTTTGACTACATTTAAAATATTGTTGGGCAAACCAGAATGCTTGAGCTTTTCTGGTTCTTTCCCTTCGCTTACAGCTCGCTGGTAATAGCACCAACTGTCTACACCAATAGGGCACTGGCCATGCATCGGTTTCTTTGGTGATGAAGCACAATGAAACAAAGCTGCAATTACATTTTGCTGCATCATTTGTAAGTTGCCCACGTTAGAGCGAATCGCAATGCCATAATAATTTTGTAGTCTGTCGATAAAGACATCTGATAACTTGCCTTTACCAGACAGACCTTTGGTTTTGCTTTTCAATTTTCGCAGACGTGTACCCACCCGTTTTTGAATGTGCCCAATGCATTCCAGTTTTGAAACACTTTTTTCGCCATATGTGTTTTGGACGCACAAATAGCCTTTAGAATCCCCATCACCGTAGTATTTCGTGTACTTCAGCTTCCGAGTGCTCACTGACCTCTTGAAAATTCTGTCGACACCAACAGTTTCCATCTTTGCTGATGACCCTTTAAAATTGCACTGGCATATATGGTCAGCTTCCTGTGATTCAAATGACGGGTTTCTCTTCAGTTTCTGTAATCTTTTGCAAATTCTGCAGTATGAGGACATGACTTCTAAATCGAGAACCTTTCCCGTGTCAATTGAAATGGCAGCAACACAACCATTCAAAGAAGTGTACCCTCTACGCTGCCACGTTCCATCTACAGACACGCCGCATTCACTGTCTTCTCCCTTTGAACCAACTTCATCAGCTGCTTTTAACATTGAAGATTCAGCAACCTCGGACACAACTTTCAAGAGTTTCTCTTCATGGATGTTATACGCAGCTTTAGAAATTGGTGGCAAATTCAGCGTGGTGCACAGTTTATACGCTGAAGAAAATCCCTTTCCAATCTGCCTCATCCCATAAACTATTCTAGAGTTCACTTCAGGTACATTTTTGTTCTTTTTGGAGGAGGCAAAGCCTTTTACAAAATCACAATTGTGACATTTCAAAGAGAAGTGTGAGCACAATCCATACCTGGAGTCTTCAACTAAATGCAAACCAGAAGCAAAGCATTTGGGACATGGAAGCACCAAAAATATATTTATTAAAGTTTCCAGGTCGAAAATCCGATTACCACACAGTTCCTCATTCAAAACTTCGAATTTGGAAGAGCTAGATGCTTGCAGTTTTGAAGCACTGGCTGTGCACACTGGATCTTCAAGACTGTTAGTCTTCAGTGTTTTAGAGTGTTGATTACCTTTGAAGTGGTGTTTCTTCTTCCTGGCAATACTCTTTCCCATTTTGTAAAGAAAAATCACTTTATGCAAGAAGAATTATCAAGTTGTAGAACTTTTTGAACGCACGATCGAAAATCACGAGTTCAAATTGTGTACAAACTGAAACTCAAGTTTGATGCCAGATTGTGAAGTTAAACATGATTGCCAGATGTATTTTTGTGTAAAAAGTAGTTTTTTAATTAATTTTTTTTAATTAATAAAAAAAAATCCACACTTCAGAGCAAATTTTAACGCTTTAATTTGTTAAAATAAGAATGTAAACAAACTTTTACGTTCACTTCCTGTTTGCAGAAAGGCACTTCCGGTTTTAAAAAGTGTCGACTATGTAGTATTAAAAGACCTGTATCTTACGTTCTATGCATGGTAGGAACAAAATTTAAACAGATTTGGAAAGATAAGAAATCGGGCTTTCATATTATATCAAATTTGGAAAATCGCAATTTCCGCCGAAAATCGCGTTTTAAAGGTAGTCGGATACCATAAGCCATGTTGCGGAATCACAACTGTAGACAGCTTATGGAAATAGATAGCCCATACAGCTTTGGACATTTCCTGAACCGAATTATTAACATTGCGCCTTATGACTAAACCATAGTATGCTTGTATTAAATTTACTTCTCGATCTGAGTCGCCCACGTCCCGAAATACTCTTGCCATCCGATAACTTTGCTTTCTTTAGATCCTGTCTCAGTTTTTTAAGCCATGTATCCATTCTTTTCTGGACATGACCAACACATTCTAATTTTTGTATTGTGGTGTCTGTTCCATACACCTGACTGGCCACTACTTGATCAAATGCTTTCAATCTCCGTCGCCGAGGTAGTCCAAATATCGAACTTGACGTTCAGCTTCCGACCTTTGAATGGCCAAATCTGGCCCTTGTGCCATAAAAAAACCAACCAACCGACCTTTGAAATATCTGCATAACTCATGCAGCTTCCATGCCGCCACTTGTGCCCACGTAATTCTTGTCGCAAATGTGTTCTGATGGGCTATTTCTACATTTGAAACAATTTTTTATGGTACATTCAGAGTCCATGACTTTGCCAGTCTAGGGAAGTACAAACAGCAATACCGTTCAAAGATGTATGACCTCTTTTCTGCCATGACCCATTAAATGCAGCTGCAATGTCACGATTACCACCAGCTAACATTACAGTTTCCTCAGTTGCAGCTTTCATGGAAGATTTTGAAATAGAATCCAAACTCAAAAATTCTTTCATGAAATGATGCAAAGTGTTGAGGTGGAGGAGGCAAATTCATCATCGCACAAAACACTTCTGCTGATTTATTACCTTTACCAATATATCGCATTCCATAAACAAGCCTAATGTTTACGTCGTACTGGTTCCTTGAAATTTTTGAACTTATCGAAGCCGCTGAATTCTTACATGCAGTACATCTAAATGCAATGGAAACATCAAGCCCTTTGTGATGCGTGCCTTCAATTTCTGCAGTCATGGTACCATCTTTATTGCAATGCTTGCACTTTGCTTCAGCAGATCAGACAAAATACTAATATCAATAATAATATTACCTGCACCATTTGTATTTAAATACAAAGCATTATTAGCAGTTTTGGCTGTGTTTGCATTAGCATTCTGAACAGGGGTGCATGTCATGTATTTAAGGAGCTGATTCGACCGCGTGCCTGTCTCGTGATCTTTTTCAGATGCCACGAGCATCGGCTGTACTGGCGATGTGGCTAGTGTCATTACCTCCTGTTTTTCGCTTGCTGGTGCCGTCTTTAGGTGTGGGTGAATTTTTTAACTGCACTAGATGGGTCGGTGATGGTGGCCCATAGAGCGCGCTATTCCATGTGTGGTTAGCTTTAGCTCCATTTGTGCCGTTCGGGGCGATCACATTGGGTTGGTGGTTCCATACATCTAGAATTGGCATAGATGTGGGAGTGGGACTTCTTGTCCAGTCGCCGTTCCCAATACTGAATTGTCCAAATTGGTGTCTGTCTCACCGTTGGAACTCCACCGGAGTCATAGTGTTTTGCCCGTTTACTTGTGTATTTACAGAGATTGTCCTTGATGCTTCACTATCAGGGGTTGAGTTAGGGCTAATTAAGCTGCCCGGTAGAGCTGCCAAAGATTGTTGTGTGCTCTCATAAGGTCTTTCCTGTGACTTTGGGTCACTAGCCGGTGGAGTGTTCTCCATTTGGCTTGATACTTGCGAGCTCAAGACAGTTGCGAAGTTTGCACTCTGCTCAAAGTTCATGATTAAGCAGTGGTTCTGATATAGTTCAATCAGAAGTTGAGTTGATTGTGTGTTCAGAGAGGTGGTGTCAGGCGCTTCCTGGCTTCTGGGTGCAACAGCCTGAGATCAAAGGGTGGATGATAAATTTGCACTTAGGGTGTCGCGATTTTACTTGCTGATACTATTACCTTCTTGCATACACAAACACTTGTACGAAATTGCATAGGTTGACGAGGGTTGGGGGGTTTCTCGCCGTAGTGACGCTAGTGCATGTTTGTGTGTGTTTGTTAAAACAGGCAAGGTGTACCTGATGGTGTCACCCAAAACTGTTGGTATTGTTCAACCGGAATTACAGATATTGAGAAATGGGACTGGCCTGCTCCCTCTTTCGCGAGAGAACCCTGAGTGCTTCTCTTCGGGGAGCACCCGGTTCCTCACCTTAGAGTCACCTTGGTCAAGGATAGAACATGTCGTTGTGTGTGTCTCTCAATCCCTCCAACTTTAGTGAACCGGCCTGGATCAATTTCCAGTTCATTAAAAGCATTTACTAATCCATAAAATCTATCATTATACAGGATTACGGCTATAAAGAGCCTAAGCGGAATGTCTCTATTTCAATAAAAACATTTTTAGGCAGTATTGTCCACAAAACACCATTGAAACTTTCATTTGGGTTTTCCCATGGAAACACTGAGTAACGTTTGATCGATCATTTTCATATATTTTGATTTCACTATATTCACAATTTTTTGAGGAAGACCTACAGATGGTTCTTTATTTGTCAAATGTAAAGCTTGAGCTCGTTGATATTTACACCAACTCTCTGTTCCTTTCGGACACTGCCCATGCATAGGTTTGTCCTTACTAGAACAACAGTGGGCAAATGCTGCACGATTGCACTCTGTATTTTCAATAGGTCCCCAGCATTGGCTTTGATAGCTATACCATAATAATTTTGCAACTTATTTATAAAGTTATCTGTTAGTTGTTTATTCCTTTTTCTTAGTTGATTTGAATTTGGAAGTGAAAGGCTCGAAAGATAGGACTACAACGGTAGCGAATGATCGTATAGTGGAATTTTCTTAACATATGTGACCAAACTATCGCTAACCCTGCTCAGACTTACTGTGTGGACGGAGTACTTAAATATCTGAACATTAATTAAAATTTAACATGAGAGCAGGCCGTAAATTGGCAAGGAAGATGAACCATTGTTAACAATAATTAACAATTTTATTTAACACAGAAAAAGTTAACATTTCACCACACATTACAAATTATCTAAATCTATATTTAAACACATCAAACACACAATATGGTATTATGATATACATTCTAATTAGATATAATTAAAACAGTGACGCCTTACGAGATTTTAAAAAAAGGGAACGAAGGGGAAGTGACTCGGATTAAGTAAAAAGAACGGACATTAAAAGATTAAAATTAAACGGTGTAGCATGGAAACGACCTAAGGACTACACACGTAATATCTCGAGATAAGATTAATTAAAGGTTACTTAACTTATTAGAGACATAGCGTCTCTTGGGGATCCCCGCTCATCGTCAACGAAAAGTAAATGGCAAAAACCACCAACGCTCAAACAGCGTTTTTCACCCACTCCAAGGTCGAATCACGGGAGAAGAGGACGAGGGTTTCTTGTCCCCGCTTTTTATCAGTTTTTTAGGGGGGTTGTCACTCAACGGGAATGACCCTGTCAATCAAAGAACTAGACTCCCTGATTCATTGTTTTCAAACCAACTCGCCTGTCATTAGTTAACGTCACGCCAAGTCATGTGTTTTTGTTAACTTTTCTGGAAGATTCTTGGCATAGCTAATGAGCGTCACTAAAGCGAAGAAAAAGGGAAAAAAGAAATGGCATCACTGATCTCTTGGCTGTCACTTTGAATTCAATTAGATTAAAATAGAAGTTGCGTGTTCGTGAATCGACACACTTCGATTAGATTGAAGTGGTGTGTTCGTGAACCGACACACTGCATTGGTGTGTTCGTGAACCGACACACAACCCTCCAACCGGATTCGGGGAAAAAAATTAATTATCCAATTAATTTTTTACACTGGCATAAGCACAACACAATGGTAACATGTCATAAGAATAATACGTGTACAAAAGTAATAACGTGAAAAAAATATAAAGAAAAACCTGTGAATTAATCGTGTAGAAAAAACACCATTGGGAAAATGTCAGTTGAATAACTTACTGCAGAAATGAAAGTCAAGTCGTCGGAATCTGGATTATGTTCATGACCATGCACACCCCGAAATAATGTGGTTCGAACGTGCGTGGAGCCTCCGGTTGTAGAGGCACTGAGGATGACAGGCAGCTATTACCAGCTCGGCAAAGCATTCGGAGCAGAAACCACGAGTTACCATCAGCTGTAACATCAACTGCGGGTCATGGTCTTCTCGTTGAGGAAAAGGCAGTTGCCAGTTACTTCAGGACTGGTCGTTGGTGGAGCTGATCACCATGGCAACATCGAGACGAAGGATGCTGCAGTCGAGGGGACGTAGATGAGGCGGAGAATCACCATGGCAACGTCGGGCAGGAGCGCAGTGGTCCAGGAGCGGTGACCATTCAGGGCTGCTCGCTGAAGCGGCGAATCACCATGGCAACGGCGGGGCAGGAGCGCAGTTGTGCAGGAGTGGTTGTCGGCAAGGATGGTTGGTGGGGAGGCGAATCACCATGGCAACATCAAGAGCGGAACTCAGTAGCTCAGGAACCGATATTGGTAAGCACTGGTCGCTGTAGGGAGCAATTCATCATGGCAACGTCGAGGGTGGGAACACAGTAACTCAAGAGCCTAGACTGGAAAGCACTGGTCGCCGAGGAAGCAAGTCATAATGGAATTGATGGAGTCTTTCAGGAAGAGGTCTGTTGGGTCTCGTCGTTGAAGGTAGCACGTTATCCGCGAACCACAAAATTCGGGCTATGCATAGGTCATTTAATTGTTCTTTGCAAAAACACTAGGAGCCTTGGCGATGTATGTGTTAAGTCATTTGCACTTTCACAAGTTTGTAGACCGAACTGGCAACGTGTTTTGCCCTAGTCCATCGAGACGCACCAAAATTCGAATCATAAGCACAATTATAAGTTCACGAGACAAGAAATAATAATAATCAAGAAAAGAAAACACAATGGCCATACTAACAATGAAGGAATCATTTTCAATAATATAAATCAAACACCGTACCAAATCGTGGAAATAATATTATAGAAGTTCACGAGAAAACGAAGACAGAAAAAACAATGGTTATGCCAATAATCAATGAATCATTCAAAATAAATCAAATATCGTACTAAATTGAAATAATATGTGAACACAGTTATAAAGTTCACGAGAAAAGAGAGAGAAAAAAAATCAATGGCTATACATCATTCTTTAAAATAAACATTGTTGGCTAAAGGAATCCCACTTTAACTCAGCCTAAATTCTCTTGGGAGGAACTTGAAAATCCTCACAAAATATCCAAAAATGTCTTAACTCCTTTTTTTTTTTCATTTTTGGAGGAATTTAATTATACTCCTCCACTAATGTATTAAATGTCCCTAATTTTCTCCAAAACATGGAGGCTTGGCAATGGGAATTATTTGTATGTCTAAAAATTTTCCTCAAATTTAGGCCTACGTCCAAACGTATGAGCAAACATGCTATTCCATTATGTATCCAATACTATGTGAGTAGACGTCAACCCTCATCATAGAGAAGAAACACAAGGGATAGTCATGTAAATTCACCATGCATCCAAACCCATGAGTGATCAGGTCATGGAAATGGATAGCATGAAGAATGCGTACGACCAATGTTCGTCGTTTACTTGTTTGGCAAATTCGAAGAAAAAAAGAGAACTGCGATTTCAGGACATTCAGTATCCAAGAACTCTCAGGGCCTAACCAATATAATCCACACAAAAACAAATCTTGCCAGTCAAATTCATTTGGGACCTTCTTACAAAACTCTTTATATTCATTTAGTATCCAACAAAATTTTCTCAAGAATAAAGGTCATTCATATTCCTCGAGGTAAAAGCCAGTCATGTTCGTTTGGGATCACTCAAAATTTAGCCATTTTGTTCTGACAAATAGTAACACTCGAAAATAAAATGATAAAAAAAATATTAAATCAAATCATAAAAACATCATTCACAATTCTTTGGCATATCAAAACAAATCATTCAAAAAAAAAACCATCAAAATTCTTTGAGGAATCAGAAAAATCAAACTGTATCATCATTCAAAAATCAAATCGAATCATCGAAAGCAAATTATTCAAAATTCCCTTGAAAATCGTCCTTCAAATCATAAAAAATAAATCAAATCAATCATCGAAAGCAAATCTACAGGCCACTCAACCCATAGCACAAAATTTTACCATCGGTGGGACATCAGAAAAATATAATTCAATTCACACAAACTGGCATTTTCAGTAGGGCAGTCCCTTCATCAAACTCCACGGGAGGAAAGCTACAGGATAATCACCCCATAACATAAAAATTTACCCTCGGTGGGCCATCAGAAAAATATAATTCAATTCACACAAACTGGCATTTTCAGTAGGGCAGTCCCTTCATCAAACTCCACGGGAGGAAAGCTACAGGATAATCATCCCATAACACAAAAATTTACCCTCGGTGGGTCATCAGAAAAATATAATTCAATTCACACAAACTGGCATTTTCAGTAGGGCAGTCCCTTCATCAAACTCCACGGGAGGAAAGCTACAGGATAATCATCCCATAACATAAAAATTTACCCTCGGTGGGCCATCAGAAAATATAACATCGGTGGCCATAAGAAAAATATAACATTGGTGGACCATAAGAAAATATAACATCGGTGGCCATAAGAAAAATATAACATCGGTGGGCCATAAGAAAATATAACATCGGTGGCCATAAGAAAAATATAAAATCGGATATAAAATCTGTGGGCCATAAGAAAAATATAACATCGGTGGGCCATAAGAAAATATAAAGTCGGTGGCCATAAGAAAAATATAAAGTCAATTCGTCGAAAGCAAATTATTCGAAATCCCTTTGGGAAATCACAAAAAAAATCAATTCATTTCAAAAATCTTTGGTTTCAAAAAATTATTTAACTCTTAACTTAATGTTTATGTAACATATATGCAATATGTGGTGAGCACTTATTGCCTCGGGCGTAAATTATAACTGCGTTGGAGGAGGTCGAGGGAGGCGATTTACGATTTCTAAAGCATTTGGAATTAACCTACGGGGCAGGCCACTGGCCGGGCTTTTTGGATTTGTTTCAACTCCGTCACTCTCCTCGTTTTTCGGAGAATCGCAAAACGTATCGTTGTCTGGATTGTTTCCAAGGTGCCCATCGAGTCCTGGATATATCATCCGAGTTTGGACCTTGGATAATCGGTCTACATGTACCACCTGCGTATCACTGACATCTCTGACCAACTGTATGGTAAAATTAACTGGTGTGTTTTTCTGTACGACTCTATATGGACCTGAATTCGGTTTCAGAAATTTCCTCGCCAAACCTGGCGCGATTTTAGGTGTATGTAAATAAACTATCGCCTACACATATTCTTTTGTCCTTCGAGAATTTCTCTCTATACCTTTCCTGGTTTTCAGCCGCCGCATGTAAATTCTCTCTTACTATCCGGAAAGTATTATTTAATCGGATTGACATATCGTATGTATAGTTTTTGTGATCCGCATATGAAAAAGGAATTTTGTTTGTCAACAATTCGTAGGAGAGTTGTATATCTCGACCATATAGCAGAAAAGAGGGGGAATAACCAGTAGCTGTATGAATAGCTGATCGGTGGGCTAAAAGAGCAAAGGGAAGTTGCCTATCCCAATCTACGTAGGTATCATTAACAAGATGCGAAAGAGAGTTAGTTAAGGTGGCATTTAAACGTTCAACTATGCCATCACTTTGAGGGTGGTATGCAGTGGTCGTATGTTTCTTGATGCCTAATTTTGCATACACTTCAGTTATGGATTTTGACAGAAAATTTGATCCTCGGTCAGATATTAATTTGGAGGGTAGACCATGTCGTGATATGAATTTTTCTAGCACCATAGCTACTGACTCGGATTTAATATCAGGTACAGCAAAAGCTTCTGGCCAACGAGTGAAGTAGTCTGATATAACCAAAATATATTTATTTCCTGAATAGGTAGTGGACCGAGAGCGTCGATAGCAATAGTCTCCATTGGACGACTAGTAATAGGGAGTCTTTGTAGAGGGGCAAGTTTAGAGGGCCTATGTGCTCTCCTTTCATTGCACGATTGACAAGATTGGATATAATTACTTATATGTCTGTTCATTCTGGGCCAAAAGAAAGAGGATTTTACACGTTTTAAAGTTTTGTGATAACCCTGATGAGTAACCACTGGAGAGTCATGATATATATATCTCTGGAATCAAGACATTCGGTATGACGACTCTGTCTGAAAGCTTGACTCTTGAAGAGATTTTTCGAGGCGTGCAATAGAGAATATCATTTTTAACGAAGAAAATATGTGCTTCACTGAAGTGTGTTGAAGAGTCTAATTCCCCAGAAATTCGGGTACAAAATGGATCATTTTTTTGGTAAAGACCTATCCTTTCCAGCAGTTGAGAGTCAAATTCAATATGGGACGCTTTTATGCTGTTAACTTCTCTGGACAAGTAATCGGCGGTAATGTTTAATTTTCCGGGCTTGTGTATAATTTTGTAGTCATATTGTTGAAGCGTCATCACCCAACGGGCAATTCTAGAGGCCGGATCCCTAAGTTTCAGGGCATAAGAAAGGCTGGCTTGGTCACAATATATGGTAAAATGACTCCCATAGCGGTATTGTTTAAAGTAAGACACTCCAAAAACTACACCTAACATTTCCTTCTCAACAGTTGAGTAGTTGATTTCTGGGTCTTTCAGTTTCTTACTGGCATAGGCAATAGGGTGTAAAAATCCTGTTTCATCAGACTGGCACAAAACTGCACCTAGTGCGTATTTACTTGCATCAGTGCAAAGGGAAAATGGTTTTCCAAAATCAGGCAAAAATAAGCATGGGTGTGACAAAAGGGAGTCTTTCAAGCATTCGAATGAATTTTGGGCTTCTTCGCTCCTTCGAAAATTACTGGATTCCTTTGTCAGGTTTGTAAGGGGAAGGGCTATATGCGAATAATCGGCAATAAACTTCCTGTAAAAACCAGTGAGGCCTAGAAAAGCTCTAACCTGTTTTCGCGAGGTGGGCACTTTAAAATTTTTCACAATCTCGACATTCGAGGAATCCGGATAAACTTTTCCTTGGGAAACTTGAAATCCAAGATATTTAATTTCACTTCGTAGAAAGTTGCATTTGCTGGGTTTTAATTTTAATCCGTGTTCCTTCAATTTATCGAATACGCGGCCAAGTTTTTCTAAATGTTCATCTAAATTATCGCTTGATGCAATGATAATGTCATCTAAGTATACAGCAATTTGTAAGGGCTTGAGACCAGAAAGAACGATTTCCATGAGCCTTTGAAAGCTATTTGGAGAATTTTTAAGGCCAAAAGGGACTCTATTCCACTCGTATAAACCGTGCTCTGTTGCAAAAGCGGTTTTATGTGCATCATCAGGATGTATTTTCATTTGGAAAAATCCACTACATAAGTCCAAAGTTGAGAAAAGGGTAGCACCCGAAAGATTGTCAACTAAGTCCGTTATGTTGGGAATTGGAAAAGAGTCGGGAAGAGTTTTAATATTTAATTTTCGGAAATCGGTACATAGCCGATAGGAGCCATCCTTCTTCTTTACGAATAGCCCCCAGGGGCATTCCTTCTTTAGGTTTGTACGGGCTTCACAACCCCGGGGTACCTGAGTGATCTTTTTCTTTCCCAGGGGTTTGCTGTCTTTGGTGAACACGGGGGTCGCGCTCCCGGGATACCTAAGCGATCTTTCTCTACCTTCATCCCACTACCCTATTCCCCACCCCTCCTTTTTCTCCATTTCACGTCTTGCGATTCGGAAACCATTAAAATTTCTTTACATTGAAAAACACCTTAAATTCACTCTTTTGTTATTTAAAAAATATGTTAATCACCTATGTTATTACGTATCATAAATTACCTTTTTAGTTGTGTTAAGTTCTATTTGCTTCTAAATTATCATTTATTCCTTTTTATGATTCTTTTAAAAGACGTCAGTACGTTTTTCTGACCCGCATGTTTGCCGTGTGCGGCGTCCCGTATCGGGGGAAAGTGGAGTCCTGGGGTACCTGATGCGTGCCCTTTGGTCCATGCTTCTGCGTAGACGGGTGGCTGGAGTGAGCCCGCTCTGGTCAATCGGCTCACCTAATTTCTCTGGGGTTCACCACGTCAGAGCGCTTGGTCCCTCTGTCGTGTTGGACTCCAATGATATTGGGTATTTAGGGTTAGTGCTGTAGCTAGGGATGCCCTGGGCGAACTGGCGGATCCACATTCCGACACTACGGCACTATATTCTGTTTGTGACTCCTGAAGCGGTTCCGAGATCTGTTGCTGGACAACTGCCGGATACTGCTTCCCCTGGTTGGGCTCCATGGTGGGCGGGGGCACACCAGGATGAATTTTTTTCTAATATTCATGGAACCAAAAACTCTTTCTTGCCCTGACGGAGGCTTATATCCGTCAAACCAACTTAGCTCTGATACATCTCCAAATGAACCTTCTTTAGAAATGAAAACACCTGAAAATACCACTATAACTCGTCAGATAACAAAATCAATACCAAAATTTCTCATTATTCACAATGAATACGGTAAATTATCTAAAATGTCGCCTTTTCTAATAGAAAAATATATAAAAAATGCAGCTGGAGAAGTAAATAATGTTAAAAAATTGAAATCCGGAGACCTTTTAATTGAATCTAAATCAGAAGTTCAATCAGGAAAATTACTAAATATTAAAAACTTTGGGGACGTCGAAATTCAAGTCTTTCCACACAAAACTTTAAACTATACCCGAGGAGTAATCTCATCCCAAGAACTCTCAATGGTGTCCGACGAAGAATTTGTCGCTGAATTAAAAGATCAAAAAGTTATAGCAGCCAAAAGAATCATGATGAGGCGAGACTCTAATTTCATTCCATCAAGAAATGTTATTCTGACCTTCGATTCTCCTGTTATGCCAACAAAAATTAAAGCCGGTTACTTGTGCTGCGACGTGAGGCCTTTCGTTCCAAGCCCACTGCGATGCTTTTTATGCCAGAGATTTGGACATGCTAAAACAGCATGTCGAGCATCAGCAACCATCTGTGCACGTTGCGCAAAGCCCGGTCACGACAGTTCCTCATGCTCTGAAACCGAACATTGCATCAATTGCCAGGGTGATCACGCTGCATATTCCAAGACTTGTCCACGCTGGATTCAAGAAAAAGAAATCCAAACATTAAGAGTCACCAAAAACCTATCCTTTCCCGAAGCTAGAAAATTGATAGAATCCCGTACACCTCGTCCTAACACCTCATATGCATCCGTCATTAAAACCAGCAAAACAATAAGCACCCAAACATATAATTCAGATTTTTTATCTAATACAGTAAATGCAGAAACGCAAATAAACTCTACTTATAAATATCAACCAACCAAATCAAACCATCAATCCCATAGCTTAAGCCCAAAATCAATTGACAAAGTTACAAGTAAACCCTCAAACCTGCCGCAACAGAGAACCACACCAGCAACAAAAATCTTCAAGCCGAACCCAACAACGTCAATAGAACAAAATAAAAAAAAGCAAAGTAAGAAAGACAAACCTACTCCCCGGAACTCTAGAGATCACTCAAAATTACCGGATACCGAAATAGATTTACACCCTTCCACGGACTCAGATATGGAGTTTGGAGAGGACGGTATTGATGAGAACGCTGCATTTTTTAGAAAAGGTTCTAGATTTTACAAAAAACCTTCCAAATAAAACCACCCAACCTTTATTTCAGAAGACATTGAAAAAGGCTTTAATTTTTAAAAAATAAATGGCTATTAATCTCCTAACTTGGAACTGTCATGGTTTTCGTACACATATCGACGATATCAAATCTCTAATAAATAATTTTAACCCTGTTTGCCTAGCCCTTCAAGAAACATACTTAACGCCTAATAACACAATGAATGTTAAAAATTATAATTTAATAAGAAATGATTACATCCTCGGTGCACGCGCTTCGGGCGGTGTGGCTCTGATGACTTTGCAGAATTTTCCATCAAGAAGAATTTCACTAAATACGAGCATTCAAGCAATAGCCATTCAACTTCATATTAAATTTTTACTAACAATCTGCTGCATATATCTACCCCCAAATGAAAGCGTTAGTCAGCAGGAACTAAATGATTTAATAACTCAACTTCCGTCTCCATACTTCATCATAGGGGATTTTAACGGACACAACCCTCTTTGGGGAAGTAATGATTTTAACACAAAAGGACAACAAATTGAAAAATTGATGGATGATCATTGTCTCTGCCTTTTAAATGATTCCAGTCATACATACTTCCATACTCCGACCCAAACCTTTCACACCCTGGACCTTGCAATATGCTCCCCTACTTTGCTTTCATTTTGGGACTTTAAAATTGACAATGATCTGCACAATAGCGATCACTTTCCAATCATTTTAACATATAACTGCAATGACGTTTTACTACCCAGACGACCTGTGCGATATATATTTGAGAAAGCGGATTGGACTCGATATCAGGTGGAATCAAACATTTCCGACAACATGGTTATGATGCCTAGCATAAATGATGCCGTTGAAATGATAACGAACACCTTGATTAAGGCGGCAGATGTGGCTATCCCCAAAACATCGGGTAAAATGCCTAAATTATGGAAGCCTTGGTGGAATGAAGCATGCTCTCAAGCCCATAAATTCCAAAAAAAAGCATGGAACACCTTCAGACGTTATCCCACCACTTCGAATTTGATAGTTTTCAAGCGGGCTAAAGCAGAAGCTCGAAAATTAAGGAGACAGCGACAAAAAGAATCCTGGCAAGAATACGTAAATACAATCGTATGTCGAATATCATCAAAACAGCTATGGGGAAAAATTCGAAAAATTACCGGCAAATATCGTAATCCAAATATATCATTTTTACTTCAAAATGGACAAGTCGTTTCAGACGTTAAGACAATTGCTGATACCTTGGGAGAATCTTTTTCTAAGGTATCTCATGAGAGCTCTTACCCCCAAGATTTTATTAATTATAAGCGACGTGAAGAACGCAAGACGTTAAACTTTCAACCATCCGCTCATAAAACTTACAATCGTAATTTTACCATATTCGAACTGAAAAATGCATTAAGAAAATCACACCCGACTTCACCGGGCCCCGATCATATTCATCTAGACATGTTGACCCATCTCAATGAAGAATCATTACAAAATGTTTTACTTCTTTATAATAGAATTTGGACAGAGCAAGATTTTCCGACAACCTGGCACAGAGCTATTATTATTCCAATTCCGAAACCTGGGAAGGATCCTCAAGACCCTAATAACTATCGACCCATTGCCTTGACAAGCTGTATCTGCAAAGTCATGGAAAGAATGGTGAATGCTCGGTTGATACATGTCCTTGAGTCTGAAAAACATCTATCGGAGTTTCAAAGCGGATTCCGTTTTGGACGAAGCACCTACGACAATGCCTTAATGCTGGAATCCTCTATCAGAGATACATTCGTCACAAAGAAGCATTTGGTAGCTGTCTTCTTCGATATGGAGAAAGCTTACGATAGGACATGGCGATATGGCATAATGCGAGACTTATACGCGATGGGCTTTCTGGGAAATCTCCCACTATTTATTCAAAACTTTTTATTGACAAGGACCTTTAGCGTTCGCATTAATAATATTTTATCAGATGACTTTTCACAGGACGAGGGTGTTCCCCAAGGAAGCGTTCTAAGCGTGATACTTTTTATAATTAAAATCAACGGTATTATTAAACAACTTCCTCCATATGTGCACGGAACGCTTTTTGTAGACGATTTCCAGATTTTTTGCTCTGGAATCAATGTACCTTTTATTGAAAGACAACTCCAAACGGCTATTAGAATTGTAAGTAAGTGGGCAAACGAAAATGGTTTTGTTTTTTCTTCGCAAAAGACTGTATGTGTACATTTTACTAGAAGACGCGGACTTTTTCCTGATCCAGAACTTTTACTCGACGGAACTGTTATTCCAGTAGTTCCAGAAATAAAATTTTTGGGTATTATTTTTGACTCGAAGTTATCTTTTCGTCCTCATATCAAGGTATTGAAACGAAAATGCAACCAATCATTGAATATTTTAAAGGTTTTATGTAACACAACTTGGGGAGCTGATTTTATTTCAATTTTAAAAATTTACAAAGCTGTTGTCCGATCGAAACTCGATTATGGGAGTGTAATATATGGATCTTCTGCTAAGTCTGTTCTTCAAGCCCTGGATACTATTCATCACCAAGGCCTCCGATTATCCCTCGGAGCTTTCCGCACTTCGCCAGTCCAGAGTTTATATATAATGACAGGCGAGCCGGATTTAAGACATCGACGTGAGAAACTTACCCTAAAATACTATTTTAAGATTAAAGCCAACCCTTCTCACCCATTGCATAATAGTGTAACTAACCCTAAATTTGGAAGTCATTACTCATTAAAACCTTCATTCATACCGTCACTTGGTTTTAGAGTCCGTACCATAATGAATTCATTAAATGTTGACAATCTGGGAATATTTCCTAGAGAAAACGAACCTCCACCTTGGAATGATAAAAATCTACTTACCATCAATGACTTTTCACATTTTAACAAATCATCAACCCCCGATACCATTTATTTACAATTATTCCATTCCCATAGAAACAAATATTCATCTTTTAAAACAGTTTTTACTGACGGATCTAAGAACGGGACAAATGTTGGAGCCGCGGCCGTTTTTGATAATACAACCATTGCTAGAAAATTGCATGGGTGCTGCAGTGTCTTCACTTCAGAGATCTACGCAATAATTTTAGCCTTAAAAACGATTTCTACACACACTAATAAAAACTGGATCTTGTATACCGACTCTAAAAGCAGTATCGAATCCCTATTAAACTGTACACATAAAAGTCATTCCTTGGTTTTAAAAGCAATTAATTTGCTCCTAACATTAACAGAAAATGATTTTCGGATATTCTTTTGTTGGATTCCTGGGCATGTGGGAATCCGGGGCAATGAGAAAGCGGATTTGGCAGCCAAAAACGCAACATTGATTATAAACTCCAATGTCCCGATTCACGACATTAATAGTGTTTTAACCCAAGCCATAAATTCATCCTGGCAATCCGCTTGGGATTTGGAAAACCATAACAAACTTCATGATATTCAACCATCTATAAAGGGATTCAGCAAAACAAACTTAAATAGAAGTCATCACGTAAAACTGACAAGGCTCCGAATCGGACATTCCTTTTTTACCCACAGACATTTACTGCTGGGAGAACCAGCTCCTTTATGCTCATCATGCAATAGTATTTTTTCCATAAAGCACATATTGACGGAATGCCGGAATTTTAATCGTCATAGACTAAACCGATTTGGTATCTCCCCTATTACCTTAACAGACTTGTTGATGGACCCACATCATAAAAACTTATTTTTATTCCTTACTGACATTGGTTTCGTAAACTTTATTTAGATTTTATAATCGACTGCAACATACACAACTGTACTGAATTTTATTACGTGGCTTTCTGACTCGCTCTAATTAAATACCAGTTATGAACTAGCTATTGTTTGGCGCAGCATGGCCAAATCTGGCCCTTGTGCCATAAAAAACCAACCAACCAATCTTTACGAATATAACGGGAGCAGCATATGGGGATTGGCTCGGACTAATTATTCCTATGTCTAGCAGTTCATTTATTTGGGTATTTAATTCTTCCTTCAAGCTGTGGGGTACCCTATAGTGACGTTGCCTAACTGGAATATCATCAGTAAGGTCAACCCTATGAAGCAAGGTGTCACAACCCGACAAATCTGCCACTGAATGTGCAAACAATTCTGGATATTCTGACAAAAAGGAAGCAAGACGAGTTTTTCGGTTAGGATCGAGATGACTGGTATCAATCCCCCCCCCCCCCCAATAGTCAAAATCATCACCCAAAGGTTGTTGCTCTATAGCATTGCAAAATTTGTCTGGGGTCTTTGAATATAAACATTCGAGTGTGGCCAGTTTAGTATTTTTGTTGACATGTAATGGTTCGGGTCGAGGGTTCAGGATTGTTACATGATATGTGTTATTCGAATTCGATGAAGAAATAGTCCTTGCTACACAAATACGTTTTGAAACTGGATCTTCGAGAGGTTGTATGAGCACATCTGAGGTGTGACGAGAGATATTAGGTTTATGTTTCAGACGTACTATTGCCTGAGATCGAGAAGGAATGATTATATATTTTGTGTGCAGCATACAAGGTTAAAGGAGAACCTTTACTGCAAAGATTGCAGGATATATCAGGGTGTCCGTTCTCATCCATTTAATGAATACTGAGCTACCTTCTAAAGATTTATTTTCAAAATTGACAGATAATTTATTGTCAGAAAGAAATGGACAACCCAAGATCATGTCATAAAATGACGAAAGGGCAAAAGGGACAACTGCGAATATAGCATGGAATGTGGTCTTCTCTATTCGAAAAAAGAGGTCAACACTTTCTCTTATTGGTATGGCCTGACCATTAAAATTGTGGACCATAAGATTACAAAATTTGATTTTATACGTGATTCCCAAACTATCGAGGAACTGTTTTGAGATCAGGTTAATGGAAGCACCTGTATCAATCAAGTTATAGTTCTGTATAATAGTTCTAACCTGTAGTTTTCTGATACTTCAGAAGTATCGTTTTCAGGTACACAAGCATACGACAGGCCTTCAATTCGGCTAAAAAATTGCCTTGTGTCCTCGGTGGATAATTGATAGGCGGACGTTAGACGTGAAATATTAGATGCAATTGAATGAGGCCGGAAGAATCTTTCCCTTAAACCACCGACTATTTCGTTAAATGAACTGCTCGATCTTAAATCTCGCTGAGTATCTAAAAATTCGCGAGCCTCGCCGGATAATATGAGTTTCAACGCCATTATTTTATCTTTGTCGTTCCACTGGCAATGGTTCGAAACTTCATCGAAAAACGTCAAAAACTTCGAGATGCTCGATGAGCCATTAAATGTGGGGATCACGGGAAGGAATTCTGCTAGGGTATTTACCCTAATGGGGACTATCTCTCTCTACGTTTTCCATTTTAACAAAAAGAAAGGGGAAAGGCAAATAGGCAAGTTTTATGAAATCGTGTTATAAACCGATCAAAATTAGGTAATGACTCTTAATTACGTAACAAAAGTAACAAATGCGCAGATAAGACAATGTTACAGTATACAAATGTAATCCAGCATTTTCAAAAGAAAAGATGGTACTTCACCATAACTATATATATAAAAAAAATTTGGGTAAAAGAGAATCAAAATGCACCAAGATATTAAGGCATCCGATCACACAATAAAAAAGGCAGTTTCTCCGTTAGCGGAAAAAAAATTATCCTGGTCACGGCACCATTAAATATGTTGTGTCCTTTTTCTTAGTTGATTTGAATTTGGAAGTGAAAGGCTCGAAAGATAGGACTACAACGGTAGCGAATGATCGTATAGTGGAATTTTCTTAACATATGTGACCAAACTATCGCTAACCCTGCTCAGACTTACTTTGTGGACGGAGTACTTAAATATCTGAACATTAATTAAAATTTAACATGAGAGCAGGCCGTAAATTGGCAAGGAAGATGAACCATTGTTAACAATTAACAATTTTATTTAACACAGAAAAAGTTAACATTTCACCACACATTACAAATTATCTAAATCTATATTTAAACACATCAAACACACAATATGGTATTATGATATACATTCTAATTAGATATAATTAAAACAGTGACGCCTTACGAGATTTAAAAAAAAGGGAACGAAGGGGAAGTGACTCGGATTAAGTAAAAAGAACGGACATTAAAAGATTAAAATTAAACGGTGTAGCATGGAAACGACCTAAGGACTACACACGTAATATCTCGAGATAAGATTAATTAAAGGTTACTTAACTTATTAGAGACATAGCGTCTCTTGGGGATCCCCGCTCATCGTCAACGAAAAGTAAATGGGAAAAACCACCAACGCTCAAACAGCGTTTTTCACCCACTACAAGGTCGAATCACGGGAGAAGAGAGCGAGGGTTTCTTGTCCCCGCATTTTATCAGTTTTTTAGGGGGGTTGTCACTCAACGGGAATGACCCTGTCAATCAAAGAACTAGACTCCCTGATTCGTTGTTTTCAAACCAACTCGCCTGTCATTAGTTAACAAAAACACATGACTTGGCGTGACGTTAACTTTTCTGGAAGATTCTTGGCATAGCTAATGAGCGTCACTAAAGCGAAGAAAAACGGAATTGGGGAAAAAGGGAAAAAAGAAATGGCATCACTGATCTCTTGGCTGTCACTTTGAATTCAATTAGATTAAAATAGAAGTTGCGTGTTCGTGAATCGACACACTTCGATTAAATTGAAGTGGTGTGTTCGTGAACCGACACACAACATAGTTTCCCTTTGCCGCCAAGTCCTTTATTGGTCAATTTTAATTTTCTTAGGTGTGCCCACTCTTTTCTGTATATGGCCAATACATTCCAATTTTCTCAGTCTTTGCCATTAATGTCCTTCACAGCATCATATCCTTTCGAATCTCCATCACCATAGTAGTCGTAATGAAGCATCCGACACTCTCATAACGTTCGAAAATGCGACATGCACCGATAACTTCCATATTGCTAGCTGAATCACTATGGTTTGCACACTTATGTTCAAACCGTGAAAATGCTTTATATTTTGCAAATTCTGCAGAATTGGGTCATAATTTCGACATCCAAAATTTTCCCTGTTACGATGGAAATGGTACTCACGACACCATTGAGTGATGAGTAGCCTCTACACTGCCATGTTCCATCGACAGATACACCACATTTCATGACCTTGTTCTCAGGATTTTCAAAGAAAGTTATCTCTGGCAGCTGTATTCATCGAACCTGTAGCACATACCACAGTGGCAGCGAGAATTTTTCTTGCTGTCTGAATGAGAGCTTTGACATAAAAAGAAAGTTCAACGTTGCGCAGAATTTCTTCCCAGCTGTAATAATACCCTTACCAATTATTCTAAGGGCATACAAATCTGGTATTGACTTCACTGCATGTGCCCTAGGAAGTAGAAAAACATTTAGAAAAAGCAATCCTCACAACGCAAGGAAAAATTGGAACTAAGTCAATACCTTGAATCAAACATAAATTGCTTTTAAAACAAATTGGACAGCATAGTATAGTAAAAACACTTATTGATATCTCCATATCAATTATGCGATGCCCAATAACTTTCTCACTTGTAGCAAAGTCATCTCTCAAAAGTTCTTTAGTTCTGAAGTCTAGCACTGCTAGCAGTTATGAACTAGCTATTGTTTGGCGCAGCATGGCCAAATCTGGCCCTTGTGCCATAAAAAACCAACCAACCAACCTAGCACTGCTAGCAGTCGACACATCTTAGGTCTCAGGTTCAACTTTACCAGAAGTGAACCGATTTCCTTGAAATTTCCTCTTTCGAGTTCTACGATTTGGTCCTCCGATTAAATTGATACTAAAGTTTAATAAACAATTGTGTTATTAATTAAACTGTTCGTTGATCGCTGGCTTTTTAATTAAGTGCAAATAAACACAAATTAATTTAAATCACATTTATTTAAAAATAATTCTCAAACTTCTTGAGCCAACTTTTCAAAATTCCGTTTAAATAAATTTACATTCAAATCAGTAAATCATATCATCATGGCACTCTTTTAAATTTTCACTTACAATCCTAAAGTTAATAAAAATATTGTATTCTCTCCTTGGGAATGGTATTTCTCAAGGGTAAAATGCATTAAGGGGGTAGGTTCACGAGCCTGATTTTGTACCTCGGTAATGTTAAAAATGCTCATTTTTAAGGAACATTTAAAAAATGTCTACTGAATATTAGTCTCCAATTTTTTTACTGTGTATTGTCTGAACTATAATACATACTTTAACCAGAGCTTTTATGATTTTAATGCCTAGTTATTTTTATAAAAATCTAAAACTGCACCCATGTGTGTTTTTTTTCAAAAACACTGAAATTTTTGTAAGTTTTATGTTATAAATGTACTCTGAATTAATTTTCCCCCAAATCCCTTGGTTGAAATATGTAATATAGTGGTACATTAGGCATGCACAATTTCAAACTCTTAAGATTAGTAGTTTTTGAAAAAATGTTCCTTTTATGGTGGAAAATACTGTTCTGAGAAAATCCAAATTTAGTGAAACACTTACTTGTACTTAATGCATACCAGCACCATAGCTTGGATTAATTGGTTTATCTTTTAGATTATCTTCTAATCTACATTTGTTCTGTCTTCTTTTAATCCTTGCTTCTTTAGTTTTTTGTAAAATGTCATATTCGGCTTTCCGTAATCTATCCTGATCAGCTGCTTTCATTGCTCGAGATGTGTAGAAACCTGGAGATATTCCTAATTTTGAAAGAACTTTACATTTTGTAATGTTCCCTTGATTGTAGGATGCAACAGCTTCCAATACTCCAGTTTTTAATGTTTCTAATTGCACAAAAACATTCTTTGGTATCCGCGACCATATAATGCTGTTCACACTCTCATTGCAATTTTGAGTCTTTCCGTGTAAACATTTAGCAAGCAAATCAGGATTTGATAAGTCCCTGTAAATGTCTTTAACACAATTCAATACTTCTGATGGTAATGTGTTCTTGAGTTTATAGATTTCACCTGAGGCAATTGCTCTGTTGTAACCACACCAAGTGTCTTCATTTGTTGGGCAAAGACCATATTGTGGGTTTGCGTCCGATGATGCCTTGTGGAAATAAGTGGCCCAAACAGCTTGCTTCATCGACTTGATATCATGGGTGTTGTTTCTGATGGCTAGGCCATAATACCGCTGCAATTTGTCAATTTCTACATCGGTCAATCTTCCACGTCCACCCAATGATTTTTTGTCGCATAGTTTTTTCCCTTTCATTTTGATTTTCAAAGCTCTGAGTCGAGTCCCCATTCGCTTCTCAACATGTCCAACACATTCCAATTTTTCGATACACGTATCACCATATGGCTTCAGTTCCTTTACAGGTTTATAGGCCCTAGAGTCACCGTCACCTAAAAATTTGTCATATCGCAGACCATGCAAAATTTCAGAGCGTTGAAAAATTTTTATGGCACCAGAAACTTCCATGCCACCACTATTTTCAAAATAGTTAGCACCACAATTTTCATGTTTTTTGTTTGGGCATTTGCAGAATCTTGATAAAACTTCTGCATCGATCACTTTGCCTGTGTCAACACTCGTTGCTATCACAGCACCATTCAGTGATGCATGACCACGTCTCTGCCAAGTACCATCAATAGCAACAGGTATGTCAGAATGTCCATTAATATTTTTGGCTTCTTCAGCAGCCACTTGCATACTAAGGGTAGCAACAGTCTCTATTGCTGAGTTCAACCAAGAAACCTTTTCATTATACCTTTGCGGTGGAGTAGGCAAATTCATGACACCACATAAAACGTTTGCAGAAGCTTTACCTTTCCCAATGCATCTCATTGCATATGTTAGCCTGGTATTGACTTCATACACTTTGGTATCCTTGCCATTGCAAGAAGTCAAGGAATAATTCGTGTTTAGAAACGGTTGGTTAAACCCACAAGAAACCTTGAACTTTTCTTCCAAACTTGATGCTAATGCTAGCATTTTTGCACTCTTTGCAAAGAACGGACT
Source organism: Meta bourneti (assembly GCA_933210815.1). Lineage (NCBI taxonomy): Eukaryota > Metazoa > Arthropoda > Arachnida > Araneae > Tetragnathidae > Meta > Meta bourneti. The sequence continues at coordinate 19,359,329 of OW119932.1, forward strand.
TTTTAATACATTCAGATAACAATGTCACATCTATAATTTCATTGTAAGCACTGCTTTCGCCAAGGTAATCACAGTATTCCATAATATGAGGTTTCAGTTTCTTGTCAGAAGCAGAAACATTCAAAATTTCACTGGATCCAATCTTGTTTCTTGAATCGCTATGTATTCCGCTACACTTCCGTTTCTTAAAAACACGATTGCTGAATCTTGGCCTTGTATATTAATTTGAAATAAAATGTATTAAACAAAGAAATAATAACAACAAAATAAGCAAAACTAGCAGCAAATTCAATCAAAACAACAGCACAAACGAAAGCAAAGTCAGAAGTAGAGTTTTGAAACCAGCATGAAAACAGCGTGTTCCAAATTGTAAATAAATATTCTACAGAAGTTAATTCACTTCATTTCTTCTACTATAGACGATGTCACTCACAGAATTAAAAAATAAGTGTTCAAAAAGGAAAGAAATCGTGAGGCTTAGAAAGCAGTAAGAAGTTTGTTTTGGTAGGAGTGGGCGTGACACATGGTAAGCAATTTTTAAAAAATAATTAAAAATACTTCTATTGCAGCTAGAGGAATAATTTTGATATCATTAGAAGCACAAAAGTTCATATTTAAAAAAAATGCTAAAACTGAAAAATGTGTTTTTTGGTCGAAATTCGTGAACCTATCCCCTTAAGCATTCATGTCTTTGTGAGGGGTGATCCCACACACAACCATTACAATAATACAAATCTTGTACATGTCGCATTAGTTCATTGAAAACAATTTTAAAAAGTTTTCTTTTAAAAGTTCAGAATCATTAGCACTTTTCGACAGTTCTTTTTCAAATATTTCGGTAAGGCTTCGCACAAAATAGCTAGTATCACTCTTTAAAGTCCTCGCAGCAATGGGCTAAAACAGCTGCATATTGTCTTGTGAAAGTTTAAGAAATAGTTTCTCAAAATTAATGCCACCATCACTTCTGGGGAAAGTTTGATGTAGAACACATTGTTGATTGGATGAAAAAACTGCCAGTTGGTTGTTGCAGATTTGTGAACTCGAGGCATACACGAAATTAAAATTTAACATTTTGGAGGCGAATTCCTTAAATGTCGCTGATGTCATTTCCAGCACTTGCATTTATAGCAGTGCTCCCCAACCTTTTTATCTCCGCGGACCGGTCAACGTTTGATAATTTTACCGCGGCTCGCTGAGGGGGGACGTTGATTGTTTGTATTTTAGATTGTTTTGATTTAATAATTTTAATTTAATTGTATTTAAACATGCCTTCAAAATAAAATACAGTTACACCAAAAAATGAATATAAAGTGATTTAACATTTTAACTCACTAGAACGCTAAATCAATCAGAACCCTGAGCTTGTTTCTTTGCAACGAGACGGTTCCATCTGGGGGTAAATAGGCCAAGGAAGCGTTCTAAGCGTGATACTTTTTATAATTAAAATCAACGGTATTATTAAACAACTTCCTCCATATGTGCACGGAACGCTTTTTGTAGACGATTTCCAAATATTCTGTTCTGGAATCAATGTACCTTTTATTGAAAGACAACTCCAAACGGCTATTAGAATTGTAAGAAAGTGGGCAAACGAAAATGGTTTTGTTTTTTCTTCGCAAAAGACTGTATGTGTACATTTTACTAGAAGACGCGGACTTTTTCCTGATCCAGAACTTTTACTCGACGGAACTGTTATTCCAGTAGTTCCAGAAATAAAATTTTTGGGTATTATTTTTGACTCGAAGTTATCTTTTCGATCTCATATCAAAGTATTGAAACGAAAATGCAACCAATCATTGAATATTTTAAAGGTTTTATGTAACACAACTTGGGGAGCTGATTTTATTTCAATTTTAAAAATTTACAAAGCTGTTGTCCGATCGAAACTCGATTATGGGAGTGTAATATATGGATCTTCTGCTAAGTCTGTTCTTCAAGCCCTGGATACTATTCATCACCAAGGCCTCCGATTATCCCTCGGAGCTTTCCGCACTTCGCCAGTCCAGAGTTTATATATAATGACAGGCGAGCCGGATTTAAGACATCGACGTGAGAAACTTACCCTAAAATACTATTTTAAGATTAAAGCCAACCCTTCTCACCCATTGCATAATAGTGTAACTAACCCTAAATTTGGAAGTCATTACTCATTAAAACCTTCATTCATACCGTCACTTGGTTTTAGAGTCCGTACCATAATGAATTCATTAAATGTTGACAATCTGGGAATATTTCCTAGAGAAAACGAACCTCCACCTTGGAATGATAAAAATCTACTTACCATCAATGACTTTTCACATTTTAACAAATCATCGACCCCCGATACCATTTATTTACAATTATTCCATTCCCATAGAAACAAATATTCATCTTTTAAAACAGTTTTTACTGACGGATCTAAGAACGGGACAAATGTTGGAGCCGCGGCCGTTTTTGATAATACAACCATTGCTAGAAAATTGCATGGGTGCTGCAGTGTCTTCACTTCAGAGATCTACGCAATAATTTTAGCCTTAAAAACGATTTCTACACACACTAATAAAAACTGGATCTTGTATACCGACTCTAAAAGCAGTATCGAATCCCTATTAAACTATACACATAAAAGTCATTCCTTGGTTTTAAAAGCAATGAATTTGCTCCTAACATTAACAGAAAATGATTTTCGGATATTCTTTTGTTGGATTCCTGGGCATGTGGGAATCCGGGGCAATGAGAAAGCGGATTTGGCAGCCAAAAACGCAACATTGATTATAAACTCCAATGTCCCGATTCACGACATTAATAGTGTTTTAACCCAAGCCATAAATTCATCCTGGCAATCCGCTTGGGATTTGGAAAACCATAACAAACTTCATGATATTCAACCATCTATAAAGGGATTTAGCAAAACAAACTTAAATAGAAGTCATCACGTAAAACTGACAAGGCTCCGAATCGGACATTCCTTTTTTACCCACAGACATTTACTGCTGGGAGAACCAGCTCCTTTATGCTCATCATGCAATAGTATTTTTTCCATAAAGCACATATTGACGGAATGCCGGAATTTTAATCGTCATAGACTAAACCGATTTGGTATCTCCCCTATTACCTTAACAGACTTGTTGATGGACCCACATCATAAAAACTTATTTTTATTCCTTACTGACATTGGTTTCGCAAACTTTATTTAGATTTTATAATCGACTGCAACATACACAACTGTACTGAATTTTATTACGTGGCTTTCTGACTCACTCTAAATAAATACCAGTTATGAACTAGCTATTGTTTGGCGCAGCATGGCCAAATCTGGCCCTTGTGCCATAAAAAACCAACCAACCAACCAACCATCTGGGGGTAAATAGGAGACAATGACACCCGAAGTGTGTTGCTTGTGTCCAGTTTATTCCGTTGTTTTGTTTTGGTTTCTGTCACTGCAGATAACCCCGCTTCACACAGATAGGTTGTCGGAAATGGCAATAGGGATTTAAGTGCTGTGGTGGCAATCTCAGGGTATTCCGCCATGACTTTAATCCAGAACACCGGCAACTTTCTAACGACGTCTGTTTCGTACTAATTTTTGCTAATTTGTGGGTTAAATTTGAGCAAACACAATATACACATATACCAAGCACTGTTAAACATGAGAACTTACCGGTGAACAGAGAGAAGAGCGATACACACCTTCTCTTTACCAAAGCTACAACGCCACTGCCGCTCAGCTCCAGACGTCACCTAAAACCGCCCCGATATCACGATATTTTGCGCATGCGCGGTATTGGTGCAGCTTAAGGTGACGTCTCTCAGCTCCCGGTTAACCTCTCGTCCATGGAAAGTCGCCCGAGAGAAATACACCACAGTAAATAAAATGGAAATAATTTAATGTTCCATGGGCGGCCCGGTACCATTTGATCCACGGACCAGTCCGGGGGTTGGGGACCATTGATTTATAGTATCCACAATCAGTATTTTCACTCCTCACTTTCATAAACGTCCACACTCATGAAGGGGTCGATACTTCACTGTTGAACAAGTTCTCTGTTCGTTGAGTTTCCGCTTAGCAGAGGGTTCGCTTTGTGGAAGTATTTGGTGAAACGTTAGGTTGGAACCCTATCCATTACATTTTAGAAGTAAAATGGCAAAACGAATGGAATGAACAAAGTGAGAACAAACTCCACTCCATTAAACCCAATATATCTCCATGGAAATCGCTATTTTCAAGACAAAACGTAATACTAACACGCCTCCGCATCGGTCATACTCGAATAACCCATAGACACCTCCTCGGAGACGATCACCCAATCTGCAATTACTGCATTTGCCCACTAACTGTAAAACACATTTTAATAGAATGCTCTCATTTTAATCGTCAACGTTTTAAACATTTTAATACATATACCTTGGTTTTAGAAGATATGGTTGGAGAGAATCCTCACCCAAACATTTTTAACTTTATACATGACATTCATCCATCACATTTGATTTTTATATACTATTCATTTTTTATCACCTGACTCATTTCATCTTATTAGATTATTATGTTTGGGATCTTTTACAGACATATTTACGCGCAATGAAATTGTTTTAAAATCGTAGAAACTAAGAGTTTGTTTTTTGTCTTAAGTTTGGCATAATATGTCCCAGGAGAGGACTCAATGCCAAAAAATCCAATCCAATCCCTATCCATTGCAACTGAAGTAACGTTTAAGTCTTCGGAAAACACTTCAGAATTCATTTTGAGGAACGAAAGCGAACTCGACTTCTCTAACTAAACAGCAAGCACAGAATGAAGTTGGGGAAGTGTCAGTTGTCGATCATGTAGCAAAACACCATGTAAATAGTACTAATTCGCGAAGAGTCAGTTGAATACCTTAATGCAGAAATGAAAGTCAAGTCGTCGGAATATGGATTCTGTTCATGACTATGCACACCTCGAAATAATGTGGTTCGAATCGTGCGTGGAGCATCAGGTTGCAGAGGCACTGAAGGTGAAAGACAGCTATCATCAGCCACGGCAAGGCATTCCGAGGAGCAGAAACCACGAGTTGTAACATCAACTGCGGGTCATGGTCTGGTCGTCGAGGAAAGCCAGTTACCTCAGGACTGGTCGTTGAGTGGAGCTGATCACTGGCAACATCGAGACGAAGGAAGCTGCAGTCGAGGGGTGGAGTCGGTGGGGAACGTAGATGAGGCGGCGAATCACCATGGCAACGTCGGTGCAGGAGCGGTGGTCATTCAGGGCTGCTCGCTGAAGTGGCGAATCGCCATGGGAACGTCGAAGGCAAGAACGCAGCGGTCCAGGAGTGGTCGTCGGCAAGGATGGTCGACGGGGGGTGGGGTGAATTACTATGGCAACATAGAGAGCGGAACGCAGTAGCTCAGGAGATGCCATTTCTTTTTTTTTTACGATAAAATACTGAAAATGGGAAAAGTTACAATTTCTTCCTTATAAAATAAAGTGCAATGACTATGGCAGCTATCATTAAAACACTTCTTAATGAAAATCCCCTGTCCTGATAAGTTCCTTCAGGCATGTCCAAAAAATCTCTCATAGATGTCCCCTCTCCTCCATTTTGGGTGTATAGGATTGTCTTCACAAGGTTGTCCTTACTGTTAGCATAGAATGACCAACCTGTGTAATCATCTGGAGTTCCTTGAGTTTTCTGTTCAACTACTTCCGGCAACCAAATATCCATGGCTTCAAATAGATGTTTACGAGGGCTGTCTAAAAAGTATCCGACCTTTGGCCAGGAAAAATATATTACTTAAGTGACGAAATTGGGACCCTAATCCCCTTCAAAGTAGGCCCCTTGCGCCTTCACACACTTAGCCCACCGATCCTTCCACTGCCAAAACCACTCCTGGATATCCGTCTTTAGCAGTCATTAAACCTGGTGCTCTACTTGATTGGAATCCGCATCTCCAACTAATTTCACATGTATGGTGAGCAAAATGATTGTTAGTTGATCTTTTTTCTAGCTCTTTTCTGAGAGTCCATTTCCCACAAGGCTGGATACCTTTGTTGCAGACTTCTGAATCTCGGCCCCATACCTCTTGGTAATCATGACATATTTCACAGGCATTTTCTCTGACCCAACGTTTCAATTCTTCACTGGTTGGTGGCCTTACTACTAAGCTGTTATAACATCCAGTATTCCCATCCAATGAACCACCATTATAGCAATATGACTTCCAAAATGCTCTATACCCTATCACCAGTCAGCTGGTCTTTTTCTAATGTGTATTTCTTTATCTCCAAACTCAAACGTGTTATATTTGGCAGTGTTTGGTTAGGAAGTTGTAATACTTATGGCCCTTGTTTCATGGTGCTACTACAGGACAGGGTTGTTCTTCCCAGGAATAAACCAGCTGCTATGATGATAGAATAGATTAACATTTTGATAAGTGCCTGTTATTACTAAAAAAAAATTGTTGTGTGTTCATGAACCGACAGACAACACTTAACTTAGTAATCCTTAGGACTTCTATCAAATTTTGAAAGAGTAATATGCCATCCTGTCATGTCAAGATATTTTTAACATCTTGCATGACTTGCTGAGCAAGGATTTCGATATTCTGTTTTGTTGGGTCCCTAGTCACGTGGGCATGAGGGGTAACGAGCTTGCTGACTGCTGCAAAGGCAGCTTCCGTTCTATTACAGCAGGCCGTTCCTCTTTTTGACGTCAAGATGTCCACAAAGGAGTTTGTCAACTTCTTGTGGCAAGAGTCGTGGAACCTGCAAGTCGACAAGTTGCATTGTATGAAACCCATCATTCATCAATGGGCAGTGTCTCCAATGCGGAGGACTGATGTCAAACTGACCCGCCTTCACATTGGACACACAATTCACTCATCTTTTATTAGAAGAGAGCTCACCCATCTGTAAATCATGCTCTACTTTGTTTTCTGTTTTTCACATTTTAATTGTCTCCTGCTTTTCATCAATGCATCAAATTTTTTAAAAGCACAATTTTAAATCTGCGAGATTTGATTGGGGAAAATCCCCATTCAAATCTCTTGTCGTTTCTAAATGACGTATGAAATATAATGCAATGATTATGGCAGCTATCATTAAAACACTTGTTAATGAAAATCCCCAGTCCTGATAAGTTCCTTATCAAAGTTCCTTCAGACATGTCCAATAAATCTCTCATAGATGTCCCTCTCCTCCATTTTGGGTGTATAGCATTGTCTTCACATGGTTGTCCTTACTGTTAGCATGGAATGGCCAACCTGTGTAATCATCTGGAGTTCCTTGAGTTTTCTGTTCAGCTACTTCCCATCTTCTAATCATTCCCTCACTCATAACTGTATCGCCGTACACCTCACAGATTTGCCTATGAAATTCGCATGATCGCATATTCGTTGCATTCAAAAAGCGAATTAGAGAACCAATTTCACAGTCGGCGGGACCTTCTAGTCTTCTTTAAAATCTTTAGCGCAAGATTTGCACGTGTCAGTGTTTCATTATACGAACTTTTCTGTACTGACGCATTCTTTAGTCACTGACCACAGATTGAGAATCGCTCCTTATATAACACCTTGAATGCGCAGTTCCGATGCGCTGGAGCTCCCACTATTCATTCATTGGACACCAAATTTTAATCATTTGGATATTCGTTCAAAATGTCTGCATACGAAATTTCATTACAATTGGACAACTCCTTATTGCGTCGATTTTTTTGTTATAGTGTAGTCTATCCCAATCTTCTATTAGACAGGAAAAGGAATCAAATCTATAATGAAAAATCAAGGTAATTTTATTTAGTTTTTATAAGTATAAGTGCACAGTATTACAAATTATAAAGTAAAATCTTTTACAAATTCACTAATATTAATTTAACACAAAACTTGATTATAAACATTTTTAGTTTCACCTCCAGGAGAAAGAATAAATAAATTCTGGTGTGAACCCACCTTTGAGCAAGCAACATAAAGTTGTTCCTGGTAGACACGGCGATCTCAAATCCACTCCGCAGTACTTGATAGATTGCCCCTGCGACTTTTTGATCGTGATCGAGAACGCAAGTCTCACTGGAAACTGCAATCTCTTAAAAGTCGAAAGGGAGATCCGTCGGAATGAATGGTATCCGTGGGATAAAAACTGTTGCACCCTCTCCCTTTCCTGTCTTGGGGAGCAGAACGGTCCTCCATGTTAAATATCTATCGAGCTTTAATTCGTTCCAGACTAGACTATGGGTGTGCAGCTTACGGCTCTGCCCGTCAGTCTGTGTTACGAAAGCTCGATACTGTGCATCACACTGCACTAAGGATCTGTTCCGGAGCATTTCGCACTTCACCCGTCAAAAGCCTGTATGTGATTTGCCACGAACCATCTTTGGCTTCTACACGTCTTTTGTTGTCGTTACGACAGTACTACCGAGTCTTAGAACATCCGAACCATCCACTGCAAAATTCACTCCTGGGTAATTATCTTGATCGCCTATTTTCGAATCGACCGTCTTGTATTGCAACTTTCGGGCTACGCATGAGAAATGCCCTGAGGAATACGCCCCTTCACTCATTTGATGTAGCTGAGAGACCTCTTTTCACCATCTCACCCTGGAAATCTCATGCAATATCATTCTTAAATTTATTTCCAGGTTTAGAGAGATCTAATACCAGCTCAATCATTTATAATCAGCTTTTTCTCGCTCACCGTCATAATTTTTCAAATCACACAGCAGTATATACTGACGGTTCAAAATCACTCGATTATGCCGGCTGTGCTTTTATTTGCGAATCCGTCACTTTTAATTTCTCATTACCATCTTTACAAAGCACTGAAATATGTTTCCAGTCTCAGTACTGGCAATTTTATATTTTACACTGACTCTAAAAGTGTCTTGGAATCCTTGAATTCGGATTCTCCAAGACACCCTTTGGCTCATGATATTTTAAAACTTCTTAACAGGCTTGTCCGTGGTGGCTTCGGTATCATTTTTTGTTGGATACCGGGACACGTCGGTATTATCGGCAATGAACTGGCCGATGATGCAGCGAAAACTGCAGTGATTCCACTTGATATTCGTATTCCATACGATGATCTACGTCATTTTGTACGGGATATCGTATGGAACGAATGGCGCGAAGACTGGAGTGAGCAGAGCAACAATAAGCTCCACAACATCCAGCCGACAATCTCACCCCTACCGTCACTACCATCTCGACGTCATTTTAACACGTCTTCGCATCGCCCATTCACGAATCACTCATAGATTTTTATTGGTCGGGGAAACCACTCCATCGTGCCAGCATTGCCAAGATCCGCTCTCCATTTATCATATTTTAACTTCTTGTACATTTCTTATACACCTTTATAGACAATTTTTTAAAACTTCATTACCAATTTTATCAGACCTGTTTGGTCAACCTCCCCATCCATTGCTTTTTAGATTTCTTCATCGTTCTGGATTTTTACCACATATCTAAGATTTTATATTTAATTTCATCAAGTTTTATAGAACTGAGATGGGGATACCCCATCTTAGTTCTCTATCTAAAAAAAATATACGATTTTATAGGCTGAGGTTTTACATTCATATTTAATTTTTATGTACTTCAATTGGTTTTATTCATTACATTTCTATATGGTGGATTTGTGACTTGAAAGTGGTGACTACATCTCCTAATTTTAATATCTTGCGTTTGGCGCAGCTTATCCTCTTTTGGATCTTGCGCCATAAAACCGAAATCAACCAACCAACCCTTTCCTGTCAAGATAGTCGCTTCCATTACATTGCCCATCAGCATCTTGACACACAGCCTCGTGCCGTTGCAAAGTTTTGGTGGGTCTAGGTTCCGCAGTAAAATAACTGGAGATCCCACTTTAAGTAAATTCGATATGGTGGCAATCCAGCCGGGTCAAGCGAGTTCAGGAACTCTGGGGGGAAATTTACGACCTCATCGGCATCTAGTACGGTATCGATGGACATGCAGTACATCTAAATGCAATGGAAACAGCAAGCCCTTTGTGTTGCGTGCCTTCAATTTCTGCAGTCATGTTACCATCTTTATTGCAATGCTTGCACTTTGCTTCAGCAGATCAGACAAAATACTAATATCAATAATAATATTACCTGCACCATTTGTATTTAAATACAAAGCATTATTAGCAGTTTTGGCTGTGTTTGCATTAGCATTCTGAACACGGGTGCATGTCATGTATTTAAGGAGCTGATTCGACCGCGTGCCTGACTCGTGATCTTTTTCAGATGCCACGAGCATCGGCTGTACTGGCGATGTGGCTAGCGTCATTACCTCCTGTTTTTCGCTTGCTGGTGCCGTCTTTAGGTGTGGGTGAATTTTATAACTGCACTAGATAGGTCTGTGATGGTGGCCCATTGCCCATTCTCACACGCTGCCAAGAGGAAAACAGATTTTTTCAAAAAATCTGTTTTACTAATAATATACACTGCTGGCCACCCAAATTGCAACACCAAGAAAGACAAGAGATATCACAACAAAATTTATTTTGTAGATAACATGTTGACCAAGTATCAAATGATTAAATTTATAGACTTCTGTGAAGTGTGGTTCCTGCCAAAATCAGTAGCCAGAGTAGCCGCCATTGTTGGAGATCACCGCTGCCACACGCCTCGGCATTGATTCAAAGAGACTTTGGATGTGTTCTTGGGGTACAGCAGACCAAGCAGCTTCCACACGTTGCCAAAATTGATCTGGTGTGGCAGCTGGGGATGTATTCTGGGTCAATCGTTGAGCAACCATGGACCACATGTTTTCTATCGGCGAAAGATCCGGAGAGCGAGCTGGCCATTGAAGCAATTCAATCTGGCGATTGACGAAGAACCCTTGGACAATGCGTGCCACGTGTGGTCGCGCATTATCCTGTTGAAATATGGCTGTGGGCAAGCCCTGAAGGTAAGGAAGGACAACTGGCTCCAACACCTCGGAGATGTAGCGCTGGCTGTTTAAAGTACCGGCAATGCGTACTAGAGGAGTGCGAGAGTGATATCCAATACCGCCCCATACCATAATACCCGGTGCAGGACCAGTGTGGCGGTGCATAACGCAGCTGTTCAGCATCCTCTCTCCACGGTGTCTCCAGACTCGAATCCGACCATCGTGGTGTTGCAGACAGAAGCGTGACTCGTCAGTAAAGACAATTTCATTCCATTCTGCCGTCCTTCTTTCATCGCACAATTGGCGGCGGAAACGTCTGTGGTTCTGCGTCAAGGGTTGACGAAGCAATGGCCGTCTTGCGGACAGACCACTCTGCTGTAAACGGCGTCGAATGGTACGCGCAGACACTGGATGATGCGGTACAGACTGAATGTGCTGTGCTATGGTTCGTGATGTGGCTGAGCGATCCGTCACTGCCATACGCACAATATGCCTGTCATCACGTGAAGTGGTGCACTGAGGTGGATGCGATCGAACACGTCGGTCCGTCGTACCCTCCTGCATCCAACGATCACATATCCGCATTACAGTTGTTTGGTTTCGTCCAACACGACTACCGATTTCCCTGAAAGATAATCCACAATCTCGGTAGGCCACTATCCTTCCTCTGTCGAACTCGGATACTTGATCAAAAGATGATCGCTGTTTTCTACGAGGCATAATTGATCGTTTTTTTGAAAAAACCACAAGAAAAACACAATTGCCGTACTTGAAATCGTCGAAATCTCCAAGCCTTAAATAGCGCTTTGAAGTGGCGCCACAGGCGCGCGTGATGTGCGTCTGCGCTGAAATTCTAATCATTTGCATATCTCACCTCCGCTAATGCATCTTGTAAATTTCATATTATTTGCATGCTTCCTTCAGGGTGTTGCATTTACGGTGGCCAGCAGTGTAGTTCGAACACTTGTGGCAACCGGTCAGATCAGGAGTGGTTACCCTATCAACCCAAGAGAAATCAAGGGATCCAAAAAAAGTATGCATAAGAACACCTGTACTTTGCTTCCACTTTTCAAACTAATATTAAATCTTAGCATCCAAATGCTATATCTATTTATACACCAAACAATGCAAATATTGATATTCGAACTCAAATACCTTTTATTCTAAACTGATCCAATCTACAAAACCTAACCTAAAGCATTGCAAAAATAATGTTCGAGTAACACCATACATGTAAAATTAACCATTATTTACACTAAATTTAATACACCCTAACTATCCATATTTAGTTATAAAAAATAACGATCTCATCCAAATATGCTTCCAAGCCTTTATTGATCTACCTCTCTCCAAACGGGAGAGCATCAGTTCCCTGATGATAAATCCTAGGGCGATGGGTCAATTTGTAGTTCCACCTTTGAAGAGCTAGCGCCTACCTAGTTAACTTGGGCTCTTAAGAGTTGTCTCGACGAGATATTTTAACGGATTGTGATCAGTTATGAACTCCACAGTATTACCCTGCAACCACTTATCAAATTTATTTAGATCAAATAGCACGGCATATGCCTCTTTCTCAATGGTAGACCAATTCTTTTGGGTATTATTCAATTTTTGACTAACAAAGGCAATTGGCCTATAGTTGGTATGTTCGTCCTTCCGGGTTAAACATCGATTAGCATAGTGGGATGCGTCTGTGTGGACCTGGAAGGGTTCGGCGGCATTGGGCTGCTTAACGCAGTGACCTCACACCGCATTTTTCAACCGGAAGAACGATTATTCCTCGCGTTTTCCCCAAAATACTTTTCCCGATTTTTTTCCTTTTGTTAACTCCGTTAAAGGGGATGCTATCTCTGCATAACAAAGAATGTAAAGAATCCTATCAGTTCTAGAATGGATCTGACTTCCTTTTTTGATACGGGTCTTCTCAACTGTTTGATGGCTAATATTTTGTCGTTGTTCGGAGAATGCTTTCCCCTCCTATCTTATGTCCTAAATATTTTATCTCTTTGGAGGCAAATATACAAGGTGAGACCGAAAAGTAAGGTGACTGATGTCATAATAATCACTATTATATATTTGTAGATAAATACATCACTATCCTTCAAAGTAGTTCCCGCCGTCACAATACACTTCTGACAACGTTCATACAAGTTTTTGAAACTTTTGAAAATGTCCTCCTTTGAGACTGTCTTAAGTTCCTTGGTAACAACAGCTTGAATGTCTGAGATGCTAGAAAATCGGTTTCCCTTCAGTGCCAATTTCAGTCGTGGAAAGAGGATAAAATCTGCTGGCGCTAGATGAGGGGAATAAGGAGGGTGTAATAACTCCGTAACCTGTTGCTGCGCGAGGAACCGTCTAACACACATTGCAGTACGAGGGCGTGCATTATCATGCAACAGAAACCACTTGCCTGATGCAGCGAGATGGGGCCGAACACGACGAATGCGAGCCAGGAGGTGCTTCATAACATGGCAATAAAATTCACCATTAACTGTTTGACCTTCCGGTACGTATTCTTTATGGATAATTCCCTGTGCGTCGAAAAAGGTAATCAACATTGTCTTAACCTTTGATTTTTCGAAACGAAACTTTCTCGATTTCGGCGATGAGGGACCGCGCCACTCCATGCTTTGGTGTTTCGTGTGTAGATCATACGCGAAACACCACGTTTCATCTCTTGTGACAATGGACTGTAAAAACGTGTCATCTTTATCTGCTGCATTGATGAAGTCGCCACAGGAGTCCATTCGCTGCTGTTTTTGTTCATCGCTTAAGTAAGGAGGGACAAACGTCGCACAAAGTTTCCGTTTACCCAAATCCTGCGTCAATATTGTTCGGACGATTTCACGTGGAAGATTCAATTCGTTCGCCATTATTCGGACGGACAAACGGCGATCTTTCAGCAATAACTGCCTAACTTTTTCAAAATTTGCCGTCGTTCTGTTCGTCAACGGTCTTCCACTGCGATGTTCATCCTCCACGCTTTCACGACCTTCACGGAAAAGTTTGAACCACTTAAATACTGTCTTGCGAGATAAAGTTTCTTCGCCATACACACTTCGAAGCATTTCCAAGGTTTCCGTGCCCCCAGGGGCATTCCTTCTTTAGGTTTGTACGGGCTTCACAACCCCGGGGTACCCGAGTGATCTTTTTCTTTCCCAGGGGTTTGCTGTCTTTGGTGAACACGGGGGTCGCGCTCCCGGGATACCTAAGCGATCTTTCTCTACCTTCATCCCACTACTCTATTCCCCACCCCTCCTTTTTCTCCATTTCACGTCTTGCGATTCGGAAACCATTAAAATTTCTTTACATTGAAAAACACCTTAAATTCATTCTTTTGTTATTTAAAAACTATGTTAATCACCTATGTTATTACGTATCATAGAATACCTTTTTAGTTGTGTTAAGTTCTATTTACTTCTAAATTATCATTTATTCCCTTTTTATGATTCTTTTAAAAGACGTCAGTACGTTTTTCTGACCCGCATGTTTGCCGTGTGCGGCGTCCCGTATCGGGGGAAAGTGGAGTCCTGGGGTACCTGATGCGTGCCCTTTGGTCCATGCTTCTGCGTAGACGGGTGGCTGGAGTGAGCCCGCTCTGGTCAATCGGCTCACCTAATTTCTCTGGGGTTCACCACTTCAGAGCGCTTGGTCCCTCTGTCGTGTTGGACTCCAATGATATTGGGTATTTAGGGTTAGTGCTGTAGCTAGGGATGCCCTGGGCGAACTGGCGGATCCACATTCCGACACTACGGCACTATATTCTGTTTGTGACTCCTGAAGCGGTTCCGAGATCTGTTGCTGGACAACTGCCGGATCCTGCTTCCCCTGGTTGGGCTCCATGGTGGGCGGGGGCACACCAGGATGAACCTTTTTTTCTAATATTCATGGAACCTAAAACTTTTTCTTGCCCTGACGGAGGCTTAGATCCGTCAAACACCATTTACAAAGTAAATGAAAATTATGTTAGTGAACCATGTATGGAAACGGTTACGCCTGTCATTTCTGAACCAAAAAAATCAGTTCCTAAATTTCTTATTGTACACAACGAATCCGGTAAATTAACAAAAATGTCACCATTTCTAATCGAAAAATACATTAAAAATGCAGCTGGAGAAGTAAATAGTGTTAAAAAATTGAAATCAGGAGACCTTTTAATTGAATCAAAATCAGAAGTTCAATCAGGAAAATTATTAAATATTAAAAACTTTGGGGACGTCGAAATTGAAGTCTTTCCACACAAAACTTTAAACTATACCCGAGGAGTAATCTCATCCCAAGAACTCTCAATGGTGTCCGACGAAGAATTTGTCGCTGAATTAAAAGATCAAAAAGTTATAGCAGCCAAAAGAATCATGATGAGGCGAGATTCTAATTTCATTCCATCAAGAAATGTTGTTCTAACCTTCGATTCTCCTGTTATGCCAACAAAAATAAAAGCCGGTTACTTGTGCTGCGACGTGAGGCCTTTCATTCCAAGCCCACTGCGATGCTTTTTATGCCAGAGATTTGGACATGCTAAAACAGCATGTCGAGCATCAGCAACCATCTGTGCACGTTGCGCAAAGCCCGGTCACGACAGTTCCTCATGCTCTGAAACCGAACATTGCATCTATTGCCAGGGTGATCACGCTGCATATTCCAAGACTTGTCCACGCTGGATTCAAGAAAAAGAAATCCAAACATTAAGAGTCACCAAAAACCTATCCTTTCCCGAAGCTAGAAAATTGATAGAATCCCGTACACCTCGTCCTAACACCTCATATGCATCCGTCATTAAAACCAGCAAAACAATAAGCACCCAAACATATAATTCAGACTTTACACCTAATAAAGTAAATGCAGAAACGCAATTAAACTCTACTCCTTATAAATATCAACCAACCAAATCAAACCATCAATCCCATAGCTTAAGCCCAAAATCAATTGACAAAGTTACAAGTAAACCCTCAAACCTGCCGCAACAGAGAACCGCACCAGCAACAAAAATCTTCAAGCCGCGCGCGCGCGCGCGCGAACCCAACATCAATAGAACAAAATAAAAAAAAGCAAAATAAGAAAGACAAACTTACTCCCCGGAACTCTAAAGATCCCTCAAAATTACCGGAAACCGAAATAGATTTACACCCTTCCACGGACTCAGACATGGAGTTTGGAGATGACGGTATTGACGAGAACGCTGCATTTTTTAGGAAAGGTTCTAGATTTTACAAAAAACCTTCCAAATAAAACCACCCAACCTTTATTTCAGTAGAGATTGAAAAGGGCTCTAAATTTTTAAAGAATAAATGACTATTAATCTCCTAACTTGGAACTGTCATGGTTTTCGTACACATATCGACGATATCAAATCTCTAATAAATAATTTTAACCCTGTTTGCCTAGCCCTTCAAGAAACATACTTAACGCCTAATAACTCAATGAATGTTAAAAATTATAATTTAATAAGAAATGATTACATCCACGGTGCACGCGCTTCGGGCGGCGTGGCTATAATGACCTTGCAGAATTTCCCATCCAGAAGAATTTCATTAAATACGAGCATTCAAGCAATAGCCATACAACTTCATATTAAATTTTTAATAACAATCTGCTGCATATATCTACCCCCAAATGAAAGCGTTAGTCAGCAGGAACTAAATGATTTAATAACTCAACTTCCGTCTCCATACTTCATCATAGGGGATTTTAACGGACACAACCCTCTTTAAAGAAGTAATGATTTTAACACAAAAGGACAACAAATTGAAAAATTGATGGATGATCATTGTCTCTGCCTTTTAAATGATTCCAGTCATACATACTTCCATACTCCGACCCAAACCTTTCACACCCTGGACCTTGCAATATGCTCCCCTACTTTGCTTTCATTTTGGGACTTTAAAATTGACAATGATCTGCACAATAGCGATCACTTTCCAATCATTTTAACATATAACTGCAATGACGTTTTACTACCCAGACGACCTGTGCGATATATATTTGAGAAAGCGGATTGGACTCGATATCAGGTGGAATCAAACATTTCTGACAACATGGTTATGATGCCTAGCATAAATGATGCCGTTGAAATGATAACGAACACCTTGATTAAGGCGGCAGATGTGGCTATCCCCAAAACATCGGGTAAAATGCCTAAATTATGGAAGCCTTGGTGGAATGAAGCATGCTCTCAAGCCCATAAATTCCAAAAAAAAGCATGGAACACCTTCAGACGTTATCCCACCACTTCGAATTTGATAGTTTTCAAGCGGGCCAAAGCAGAAGCTCGGAAATTAAGGAGACAGCGACAAAAAGAATCCTGGCAAGAATACATAAATTCAATTGAATGTCGAATATCATCAAAACAGCTATGGGGCAAAATTCGAAAAATTACTGGCAAATATCGTAATCCAAATATATCATTTTTACTTCGAAATGGACAAGTCGTTTCAGACGTTAAGACAATTGCTGATACCTTGGGAGAATCTTTTTCTAGGGTATCTCATGAGAGCTCTTACCCCCAAGATTTTATTAATTATAAGCGACGTGAAGAACGCAAGACGTTAAACTTTCAACCATCCGCTCATAAAACTTACAATCGTAATTTTACCATATTCGAACTGAAAAATGCATTAAGAAAATCACACCCGACTTCACCGGGCCCCGATCATATTCATCTAGACATGTTGACCCATCTCAATGAAGACTCATTACAAAATGTTTTACTTCTCTATAATAGAATTTGGACAGAGCAAGATTTTCCGACAACCTGGCACAGAGCTATTATTATTCCAATACCGAAACCTGGGAAGGATCCTCAAGACCCTAATAACTATCGACCCATTGCCTTGACAAGCTGTATCTGCAAAGTCATGGAAAGAATGGTGAATGCTCGGTTGATACATGTCCTTGAGTCTGAAAAACATCTATCGGAGTTTCAAAGCGGATTCCGTTTTGGACGAAGCACCTACGACAATGCCTTAATGCTGGAATCCTCTATCAGAGATACATTCGTCACAAAGAAGCATTTGGTAGCTGTCTTCTTCGATATGGAGAAAGCTTACGATAGGACATGGCGATATGGCATAATGCGAGACTTATACGAGATGGGCTTTCTGGGAAATCTCCCACTATTTATTCAAAACTTTTTATTGACAAGGACCTTTAGCGTTCGCATTAATAATATTTTATCAGATGACTTTTCACAGGACGAGGGTGTTCCCCAAGGAAGCGTTCTAAGCGTGATACTTTTTATAATTAAAATCAACGGTATTATTAAACAACTTCCTCCATATGTGCACGGAACGCTTTTTGTAGACGATTTCCAAATATTCTGTTCTGGAATCAATGTACCTTTTATTGAAAGACAACTCCAAACGGCTATTAGAATTGTAAGTAAGTGGGCAAACGAAAATGGTTTTGTTTTTTCTTCGCAAAAGACTGTATGTGTACATTTTACTAGAAGACGCGGACTTTTTCCTGATCCAGAACTTTTACTAGACGGAACTGTTATTCCAGTAGTTCCAGAAATAAAATTTTTGGGTATTATTTTTGACTCGAAGTTATCTTTTCGATCTCATATCAAAGTATTAAAACGAAAATGCAACCAATCATTGAATATTTTAAAGGTTTTATCTAACACAACTTGGGGAGCTGATTTTATTTCAATTTTAAAAATTTACAAAGCTCTTGTCCGATCGAAACTCGATTATGGGAGTGTAATATATGGATCTTCTGCTAAGTCTGTTCTTCAAGCCCTGGATACTATTCATCACCAAGGCCTCCGATTATCCCTCGGAGCTTTTCGCACTTCGCCAGTCCAGAGTTTATATATAATGACAGGCGAGCCGGATTTAAGACATCGACGTGAGAAACTTACCCTAAAATACTATTTTAAGATTAAAGCCAACCCTTCTCACCCATTGCATAATAGAGTAACTAACCCTAAATTTGGAAGTCATTACTCATTAAAACCTTCATTCATACCATCACTTGGTTTTAGAGTCCGTACCATAATGAATTCATTAAATGTTGACAATCTGGGAATATTTCCTAGAGAAAACGAACCTCCACCTTGGAATGATAAAAATCTACTTACCATCAATGACTTTTCCCATTTTAACAAATCATCAACCCCCGATACCATTTATTTACAATTATTCCATTCTCATAGAAACAAATATTCATCTTTTAAAACAGTTTTTACTGACGGATCTAAGAACGGGACAAATGTTGGTGCCGCGGCCGTTTTTGATAATACAACCATTGCTAGAAAATTGCGTGGGTGCTGCAGTGTCTTCACTTCAGAGATCTACGCAATAATTTTAACCTTAAAAACGATTTCTACACACAGTAATAAAAACTGGATCTTGTATACCGACTCTAAAAGTAGTATCGAATCCCTATTAAACTGTACACATAAAAGTCATTCCTTGGTTTTAAAAGCAATGAATTTGCTCCTAACATTAACAGAAAATGATTTTCGGATATTCTTTTGTTGGATTCCTGGGCATGTGGGAATCCGGGGCAATGAGAAAGCGGATTTGGCAGCCAAAAACGCAACACTGATTATAAACTCCAATGTCCCGATTCACGACATTAATAGTGTTTTAACCCAAGCCATAAATTCATCCTGGCAATCCGCTTGGGATTTGGAAAACCATAACAAACTTCATGATATTCAACCATCTATAAAGGGATTCAGCAACACAAACTTAAATAGAAGTCATCACGTAAAACTGACAAGGCTCCGAATCGGACATTCCTTTTTTACCCACAGACATTTACTGCTGGGAGAACCAGCTCCTTTATGCTCATCATGCAATAGTATTTTTTCCATAAAGCACATATTGACGGAATGCCGGAATTTTAATCGTCATAGACTAAACCGATTTGGTATCTCCCCTATTACCTTAACAGACTTGTTGATGGACCCACATCATAAAAACTTATTTTTATTCCTTACTGACATTGGTTTCGCAAACTTTATTTAGATTTTATAATCGACTGCAACATACACAACTGTACTAAATTTTATTACGTGGCTTTCTGACTCGCTCTAAATAAATACCAGTTATGAACTAGCTATTGTTTGGCGCAGCATGGCCAAATCTGGCCCTTGTGCCATAAAAAACCAACCAACCAACCAACCAACCTGATCCAGAACTTTTACTCGACGGAACTGTTATTCCAGTAGTTCCAGAAATAAAATTTTTGGGTATTATTTTTGACTCGAAGTTATCTTTTCGATCTCATATCAAAGTATTGAAACGAAAATGCAACCAATCATTGAATATTTTAAAGGTTTTATGTAACACAACTTGGGGAGCTGATTTTATTTCAATTTTAAAAATTTACAAAGCTGTTGTCCGATCGAAACTCGATTATGGGAGTGTAATATATGGATCTTCTGCTAAGTCTGTTCTTCAAGCCCTGGATACTATTCATCACCAAGGCCTCCGATTATCCCTCGGAGCTTTCCGCACTTCGCCAGTCCAGAGTTTATATATAATGACAGGCGAGCCGGATTTAAGACATCGACGTGAGAAACTTATCCTAAAATACTATTTTAAGATTAAAGCCAACCCTTCTCACCCATTGCATAATAGAGTAACTAACCCTAAATTTGGAAGTCATTACTCATTAAAACCTTCATTCATTCCATCACTTGCCCCCAGGGGCATTCCTTCTTTAGGTTTGTACGGGCTTCACAACCCCGGGGTACCTGAGTGATCTTTTTCTTTCCCAGGGGTTTGCTGTCTTTGGTGAACACGGGGGTCGCGCTCCCGGGATACCTAAGCGATCTTTCTCTACCTTCATCCCACTACTCTATTCCCCACCCCTCCTTTTTCTCCATTTCACGTCTTGCGATTCGGAAACCATTAAAATTTCTTTACATTGAAAAACACCTTAAATTCACTCTTTTGTTATTTAAAAAATATGTTAATCACCTATGTTATTACGTATCATAGAATACCTTTTTAGTTGTGTTAAGTTCTATTTTGTTTCTAAATTATCATTTATTCCTTTTTATGATTCTTTTAAAAGACGTCAGTACGTTTTTCTGACCCGCATGTTTGCCGTGTGCGGCGTCCCGTATCGGGGGAAAGTGGAGTCCTGGGGTACCTGATGCGTGCCCTTTGGTCCATGCTTCTGCGTAGACGGGTGGCTGGAGTGAGCCCGCTCTGGTCAATCGGCTCACCTAATTTCTCTGGGGTTCACCACGTCAGAGCGCTTGGTCCCTCTGTCGTGTTGGACTCCAATGATATTGGGTATTTAGGGTTAGTGCTGTAGCTAGGGATGCCCTGGGCGAACTGGCGGATCCACATTCCGACACTACGGCACTATATTCTGGTTGTTACTCCTGAAGCGGTTCCGAGATCTGTTGCTGGACAACTGCCGGATACTGCTTCCCCTGGTTGGGCTCCATGGTGGGCGGGGGCACACCAGGATGAATTTTATTTTCTAATATTCATGGAACCTAAAACTTCTTGCCCTGACGGAGGCTTAGATCCGTCAAACACCACTAACCAAGTAAATGAAAATTATATTAATGAATCATGTAAAGTAACGGTTACACCTGTCATTTCCGCAATTCCTGAAACAAAAAAATCTGTTCCTAAATTTCTTATTGTACACAATGAATCCGGTAAATTAACAAAAATGTCACCATTTCTAATAGAAAAATATATAAAAAATGCAGCTGCAGAAGTAAATAATGTTAAAAAATTGAAATCCGGAGACCTTTTAATTGAATCCAAATCAGAAATACAATCAATAAAACTATTAAACATTAAAAACTTTGGGGACGTCGAAATTCAAGTCTTTCCGCACAAAACACTAAATTATACCCGAGGAGTTATATCTTCGCAAGAACTCGCAATGGTATCTGACGAGGAATTCGTGGCTGAATTGAAAGACCAGAAAGTCATAGCAGCCAAACGAATCATGATGAGGCGAGACTCTAATTTCATTCCATCAAGAAATGTTATTCTGACCTTCGATTCTCCTGTTATGCCAACAAAAATTAAAGCCGGTTACTTGTGCTGCGACGTGAGGCCTTTCGTTCCAAGCCCACTGCGATGCTTTTTATGCCAGAGATTTGGACATGCTAAAACAGCATGTCGAGCATCAGCAACCATCTGTGCACGTTGCGCAAAGCCCGGTCACGACAGTTCTACGTGCTCCGAAATCGAACATTGTGTTAATTGCCAGGGAAATCATGCTGCGTATTCAAAAACTTGCCCTCGTTGGATACAGGAAAAAGAAATACAATCAATAAGAGTTACCAAAAATCTATCTTTCCCCGAAGCAAGAAAACTAGTGGAATCTCGTACACCTCGTCCTAACACCTCATATGCATCCGTCATTAAGACTAGCTAAACAATAAGCACCCAAACATATAATTCAGTTTTTACATCTAATAAAGTAAATGCAGAAACGCAAATAAACTCTACTCCTTATAATTATCAACCAACCAAATCAAATCAGCAATCCCATAGCGTAAGCCCAAAATCAAGTGACAAAGTTACAAGTAAACCCTCAAACCTGCCGCAACAGAGAACCACACCAGCAACAAAAATCTTCAAGCCGAACCCAACAACGTCATTAGAACAAAATAAAAAAAAGCAAAGTAAGAAAGACAAACCTACTCACCGGAACTCTAAAGACCCCTCAAAATTACCCGATACCGAAATAGATTTACACCCTTCCACGGACTCAGACATGGAGTTTGGAGATGACAGTATTGACGAGAACGCTGCATTTTTTAGGAAAGGTTCTAGATTTTATAAAAAACCTTCCAAATAAAACCACCCAACCTTTATTTCAGAAGACATTGAAAAGGGCTCTAATTTTTAAAAAATAAATGGCTATTAATCTCCTAACTTGGAACTGTCATGGTTTTCGTACACATATCGACGATATCAAATCTCTAATAAATAGTTTTAACCCTATTTGCCTAGCCCTTCAAGAAACATACTTAACGCCTAATAACTCAATTAATGTTAAAAATTATAATTTAATAAGAAATGATTACATCCACGGTGCACGCGCTTCGGGCGGCGTGGCTCTGATGACTTTGCAGAATTTTCCATCAAGAAGAATTTCTTTAAATACGAGCATTCAAGCAATAGCCATTCAACTTCATATTAAATTTTTACTAACAATCTGCTGCATATATCTACCCCCAAATGAAAGCTTTAGTCAGCAGGAACTAAATGATTTAATAACTCAACTTCCGTCTCCATACTTCATCATAGGGGATTTTAACGGACACAACCCTCTTTGGGGAAGTAATGATTTTAACACAAAAGGACAACAAATTGAAAAATTGATGGATGATCATTGTCTCTGCCTTTTAAATGATTCCAGTCATACATACTTCCATACTCCGACCCAAACCTTTCACACCCTGGACCTTGCAATATGCTCCCCTACTTTGCTTTCATTTTGGGACTTTAAAATTGACAATGATCTGCACAATAGCGATCACTTTCCAATCATTTTAGCCCCCAGGGGCATTCCTTCTTTAGGTTTGTACGGGCTTCACAACCCCGGGGTACCTGAGTGATCTTTTTCTTTCCCAGGGGTTTGCTGTCTTTGGTGAACACGGGGGTCGCGCTCCCGGGATACCTAAGCGATCTTTCTCTACCTTCATCCCACTACTCTATTCCCCACCCCTCCTTTTTCTCCATTTCACGTCTTGCGATTCGGAAACCATTAAAATTTCTTTACATTGAAAAACACCTTAAATTCACTCTTTTGTTATTTAAAAAATATGTTAATCACCTATGTTATTACGTATCATAGAATACCTTTTTAGTTGTGTTAAGTTCTATTTGTTTCTAAATTATCATTTATTCCTTTTTATGATTCTTTTAAAAGACGTCAGTACGTTTTTCTGACCCGCATGTTTGCCGTGTGCGGCGTCCCGTATCGGGGGAAAGTGGAGTCCTGGGGTACCTGATGCGTGCCCTTTGGTCCATGCTTCTGCGTAGACGGGTGGCTGGAGTGAGCCCGCTCTGGTCAATCGGCTCACCTAATTTCTCTGGGGTTCACCACGTCAGAGCGCTTGGTCCCTCTGTCGTGTTGGACTCCAATGATATTGGGTATTTAGGGTTAGTGCTGTAGCTAGGGATGCCCTGGGCGAACTGGCGGATCCACATTCCGACACTACGGCACTATATTCTGGTTGTTACTCCTGAAGCGGTTCCGAGATCTGTTGCTGGACAACTGCCGGATACTGCTTCCCCTGGTTGGGCTCCATGGTGGGCGGGGGCACACCAGGATGAATTTTTTTTCTAATATTCATGGAACCAAAAACTCTTTCTTGCCCTGACGGAGGCTTAGATCCGTCAAACACACTTAGCTCTGATACATCTCCAAATGACCAAAATTAACCTTCCTTAGAAACGAAAACACCTGAAAATAGCACTATATCTCGTCAGATAACAAAATCAATACCAAAATTTCTCATTATTCACAATGAATACGGTAAATTATCTAAAATGTCGCCTTTTCTAATAGAAAAATATATAAAAAATGCAGCTGGAGAAGTAAATAATGTTAAAAAATTGAAATCCGGAGACCTTTTAATTGAATCTAAATCAGAAGTTCAATCAGGAAAATTACTAAATATTAAAAACTTTGGGGACGTCGAAATTCAAGTCTTTCCACACAAAACTTTAAACTATACCCGAGGAGTAATCTCATCCCAAGAACTCTCAATGGTGTCCGACGAAGAATTTGTCGCTGAATTGAAAGATCAAAAAGTTATAGCAGCCAAAAGAATCATGATGAGGCGAGACTCTAATTTCATTCCATCAAGAAATGTTATTCTGACCTTCGATTCTCCTGTTATGCCAACAAAAATTAAAGCCGGTTACTTGTGCTGCGACGTGAGGCCTTTCGTTCCAAGCCCACTGCGATGCTTTTTATGCCAGAGATTTGGACATGCTAAAACAGCATGTCGAGCATCAGCAACCATCTGTGCACGTTGCGCAAAGCCCGGTCACGACAGTTCCTCATGCTCTGAAACCGAACATTGTATCAATTGCCAGGGTGATCACGCTGCATATTCCAAGACTTGTCCACGCTGGATTCAAGAAAAAGAAATCCAAACATTAAGAGTCACCAAAAACCTATCCTTTCCCGAAGCTAGAAAATTGATAGAATCCCGTACACCTCGTCCTAACACCTCATATGCATCAGTCATTAAAACCAGCAAAACAATAAGCACCCAAACATATAATTCAGACTTTACACCTAATAAAGTAAATGCAGAAACGCAAATAAACTCTACTCCTTATAATTATCAACCAACCAAATCAAATCAGCAATCCCATAGCTTAAGCCCAAAATCAAGTGACAAAGTTACAAGTAAACCCTCAAACCTGCCGCAACAGAGAACCGCACCAGCAACAAAAATCTTCAAGCCGAACCCAACAACGTCAATAGAACTAAATAAAAAAAAGCAAAGTAAGAAAGACAAACTTACTCCCCGGAACTCTAGAGATCACTCAAAATTACCGGATACCGAAATAGATTTACACCCTTCCACGGACTCAGACATGGAGTTTGGAGAGGACGGTATTGACGAGAACGCTGCATTTTTTAGAAAAGGTTCTAGATTTTACAAAAAACCTTCCAAATAAAACCACCCAACCTTTATTTCAGAAGACATTGAAAAGGGCTCTAATTTTTAAAAAATAAATGGCTATTAATCTCCTAACTTGGAACTGTCATGGTTTTCGTACACATATCGACGATATCAAATCTCTAATAAATAATTTTAACCCTGTTTGCCTAGCCCTTCAAGAAACATACTTAACGCCTACTAACACAATGAATGTTAAAAATTATAATTTAATAAGAAATGATTACATCCACGGTGCACGCGCTTCGGGCGGCGTGGCTATAATGACCTTGCAGAATTTCCCATCCAGAAGAATTTCTTTAAATACGAGCATTCAAGCAATAGCCATACAACTTCATATTAAATTTTTAATAACAATCTGCTGCATATATCTACCCCCAAATGAAAGCGTTAATCAGCAGGAACTAAATGATTTAATAACTCAACTTCCGTCTCCATACTTCATCATAGGGGATTTTAACGGACACAACCCTCTTTGGGGAAGTAATGATTTTAACACAAAAGGACAACAAATTGAAAAATTGATGGATGATCATTGTCTCTGCCTTTTAAATGATTCCAGTCATACATACTTCCATACTCCGACCCAAACCTTTCACACCCTGGACCTTGCAATATGCTCCCCTACTTTGCTTTCATTTTGGGACTTTAAAATTGACAATGATCTGCACAATAGCGATCACTTTCCAATCATTTTAACATATAACTGCAATGACGTTTTACTACCCAGACGACCTGTGCGATATATATTTGAGAAAGCGGATTGGACTCGATATCAGGTGGAATCAAACATTTCCGACAACATGGTTATGATGCCTAGCATAAATGATGCCGTTGAAATGATAACGAACACCTTGATTAAGGCGGCAGATGTGGCTATCCCCAAAACATCGGGTAAAATGCCTAAATTATGGAAGCCTTGGTGGAATGAAGCATGCTCTCAAGCCCATAAATTCCAAAAAAAAGCATGGAACACCTTCAGACGTTATCCCACCACTTCGAATCTGATAGTTTTCAAGCGGGCTAAAGCAGAAGCTCGAAAATTAAGGAGACAGCGACAAAAAGAATCCTGGCAAGAATACGTAAATACAATTGAATGTCGAATATCATCAAAACAGCTATGGGGAAAAATTCGAAAAATTACCGGCAAATATCGTAATCCAAATATATCGTTTTTACTTCAAAATGGACAAGTCGTTTCAGACGTTAAGACAATTGCTGATACCTTGGGAGAATCTTTTTCTAAGGTATCGCATGAGAGCTCTTACCCCCAAGATTTTATTAATTATAAGCGACGTGAAGAACGCAAGACGTTAAACTTTCAACCATCCGCTCATAAAACTTACAATCGTAAGTTTACCACATTCGAACTGAAAAATGCATTAAGGAAATCACACCCGACTTCACCGGGCCCCGATCATATTCATCTAGACATGTTGACCCATCTCAATGAAGATTCATTACAAAACATTTTACTTCTTTATAATAGAATTTGGACAGAGCAAGATTTTCCGACAACCTGGCACAGAGCTATTATTATTCCAATACCGAAACCTGGGAAGGATCCTCAAGACCCTAATAACTATCGACCCATTGCCTTGACAAGCTGTATCTGCAAAGTCATGGAAAGAATGGTGAATGCTCGGTTGATACATGTCCTTGAGTCTGAAAAACATCTATCGGAGTTTCAAAGCGGATTCCGTTTTGGACGAAGCACCTACGACAATGCCTTAATGCTGGAATCCTCTA
Source organism: Meta bourneti (assembly GCA_933210815.1). Taxonomy (NCBI): domain Eukaryota; kingdom Metazoa; phylum Arthropoda; class Arachnida; order Araneae; family Tetragnathidae; genus Meta; species Meta bourneti. The sequence goes on from OW119932.1 coordinate 19,386,564, forward strand.
TCAGAGATACATTCGTCACAAAGAAGCATTTGGTAGCTGTCTTCTTCGATATGGAGAAAGCTTATGATAGGACATGGCGATATGGCATAATGCGAGACTTATACGAGATGGGCTTTCTGGGAAATCTCCCAATATTTATTCAAAACTTTTTATTGACAAGGACCTTTAGCGTTCGCATTAATAATATTTTATCAGATGACTTTTCTCAGGACGAGGGTGTTCCCCAAGGAAGCGTTCTAAGCGTGATACTTTTTATAATTAAAATCAACGGTATTATTAAACAACTGCCTCCATATGTGCACGGAACGCTTTTTGTAGACGATTTCCAAATATTCTGTTCTGGAATCAATGTACCTTTTATTGAAAGACAACTCCAAACGGCTATTAGAATTGTAAGTAAGTGGGCAAACGAAAATGGTTTTGTTTTTTCTTCGCAAAAGACTGTATGTGTACATTTTAGTAGAAGACGCGGACTTTTTCCTGATCCAGAACTTTTACTCGACGGAACTGTTATTCCAGTAGTTCCAGAAATAAAATTTTTGGGTATTATTTTTGACTCGAAGTTATCTTTTCGACCTCATATCAAGGTATTGAAACGAAAATGCAACCAATCATTGAATATTTTAAAGGTTTTATGTAACACAACTTGGGGAGCTGATTTTATTTCAATTTTAAAAATTTACAAAGCTGTTGTCCGATCGAAACTCGATTATGGGAGTGTAATATATGGATCTTCTGCTAAGTCTGTTCTTCAAGCCTTGGATACAATTCATCACCAAGGCCTCCGATTATCCCTCGGAGCTTTCCGCACTTCGCCAGTCCAGAGTTTATATATAATGACAGGCGAGCCGGATTTAAGACATCGACGTGAGAAACTTACCCTAAAATACTTTTTTAAGATTAAAGCCAACCCTTCTCACCCATTGCATAATAGAGTAACTAACCCTAAATTTGGAAGTCATTACTCATTAAAACCTTCATTCATTCCATCACTTGGTTTTAGAGTCCGTACCATAATGAATTCATTAAATGTTGACAATCTGGGAATATTTCCTAGAGAAAACGAACCTCCACCTTGGAATGATAAAAATCTACTTACCATCAATGACTTTTCACATTTTAACAAATCATCAACCCCCGATACCATTTATTTACAATTATTCCATTCCCATAGAAACAAATATTCATCTTTTAAAACAGTTTTTACTGACGGATCTAAGAACGGGACAAATGTTGGAGCCGCGGCCGTTTTTGATAATACAACCATTGCTAGAAAATTGCATGGGTGCTGCAGTGTCTTCACTTCAGAGATGTACGCAATAATTTTAGCCTTAAAAACGATTTCTACACACACTAATAAAAACTGGATCTTGTATACCGACTCTAAAAGCAGTATCGAATCCCTTTTAAACTGTACACATAAAAGTCATTCCTTGGTTTTAAAAGCAATGAATTTGCTCCTTACATTAACAGAAAATGATTTTCGGATATTCTTTTGTTGGATTCCTGGGCATGTGGGAATCCGGGGCAATGAGAAAGCAGATTTGGCAGCCAAAAACGCAACACTGATTATAAACTCCAATGTCCCGATTCACGACATTAATAGTGTTTTAACCCAAGCCATAAATTCATCCTGGCAATCCGCTTGGGATTTGGAAAACCATAACAAACTTCATGATATTCAACCATCTATAAAGGGATTCAGCAAAACAAACTTCAATAGAAGTCATCATGTAAAACTGACAAGGCTCCGAATCGGACATTCCTTTTTTACCCACAGACATTTACTGCTGGGAGAACCAGCTCCTTTATGCTCATCATGCAATAGTATTTTTTCCATAAAGCACATATTGACGGAATGCCGGAATTTTAATCATCATAGACTAAACCGATTTGGTATCTCCCCTATTACCTTAACAGACTTGTTGATGGACCCACATCATAAAAACTTATTTTTATTCCTTACTGACATTGGTTTCGCAAACTTTATTTAGATTTTATAATCGACTGCAACATACACAACTGTACTGAATTTTATTACGTGGCTTTCTGACTAGCTCTAAATAAATACCAGTTATGAACTAGCTATTGTTTGGCGCAGCATGGCCAAATCTGGCCCTTGTGCCATAAAAAACCAACCAACCAACCAACCAACCATTCCATCACTTGGTTTTAGAGTCCGTACCATAATGAATTCATTAAATGTTGACAATCTGGGAATATTTCCTAGAGAAAACGAACCTCCACCTTGGAATGATAAAAATCTACTTACCATCAATGACTTTTCACATTTCAACAAATCATCAACCCCCGATACCATTTATTTACAATTATTCCATTCCCATAGAAACAAATATTCATCTTTTAAAACAGTTTTTACTGACGGATCTAAGAACGGGACAAATGTTGGTGCCGCGGCCGTTTTTGATAATACAACCATTGCTAGAAAATTGCATGGGTGCTGCAGTGTCTTCACTTCAGAGATGTACGCAATAATTTTAGCCTTAAAAACGATTTCTACACACAGTAATAAAAACTGGATCTTGTATACCGACTCTAAAAGTAGTATCGAATCCCTATTAAACTGTACACATAAAAGTCATTCCTTGGTTTTAAAAGCAATGAATTTGCTCCTAACATTAACAGAAAATGATTTTCGGATATTCTTTTGTTGGATTCCTGGGCATGTGGGAATCCGGGGCAATGAGAAAGCGGATTTGGCAGCCAAAAACGCAACACTGATTATAAACTCCAATGTCCCGATTCACGACATTAATAGTGTTTTAACCCAAGCCATAAATTCATCCTGGCAATCCGCTTGGGATTTGGAAAACCATAACAAACTTCATGATATTCAACCATCTATAAAGGGATTCAGCAAAACAAACTTAAATAGAAGTCATCACGTAAAACTGACAAGGCTCCGAATCGGACATTCCTTTTTTACCCACAGACATTTACTGCTGGGAGAACCAGCTCCTTTATGCTCATCATGCAATAGTATTTTTTCCATAAAGCACATATTGACGGAATGCCGGAATTTTAATCATCATAGACTAAACCGATTTGGTATCTCCCCTATTACCTTAACAGACTTGTTGATGGACCCACATCATAAAAACTTATTTTTATTCCTTACTGACATTGGTTTCGTAAACTTTATTTAGATTTTATAATCGACTGCAACATACACAACTGTACTGAATTTTATTACGTGGCTTTCTGACTCGCTCTAAATAAATACCAGTTATGAACTAGCTATTGTTTGGCGCAGCATGGCCAAATCTGGCCCTTGTGCCATAAAAAACCAACCAACCAACCAACCAACCTTTTTTACCCACAGACATTTACTGCTGGGAGAACCAGCTCCTTTATGCTCATCATGCAATAGTATCTTTTCCATAAAGCACATATTGACGGAATGCCGGAATTTTAATCGTCATAGACTAAACCGATTTGGTATCTCCCCTACTACCTTAACAGACTTGTTGATGGACCCACATCATAAAAACTTATTTTTATTCCTTACTGACATTGGTTTCGTAAACTTTATTTAGATTTCATAATCGACTGCAACATACACAACTGCACTCAATTTTATTACGTAGCTTTCTGACTCGTTCTAACTAAATACCAGTTATGAACTAGCTATTGTTTGGCGCAGCATGGCCAAATCTGGCCCTTGTGCCATAAAAAACCAACCAACCAACCAACCAACCTAAATTTGGAAGTCATTACTCATTAAAACCTTCATTCATTCCATCACTTGGTTTTAGAGTCCGTACCATAATGAATTCATTAAATGTTGACAATCTGGGAATATTTCATAGAGAAAACGAACCTCCACCTTGGAATGATAAAAATCTACTTACCATCAATGACTTTTCACATTTCAACAAATCATCAACCCCCGATACCATTTATTTACAATTATTCCATTCCCATAGAAACAAATATTCATCTTTTAAAACAGTTTTTACTGACGGATCTAAGAACGGGACAAATGTTGGTGCCGCGGCCGTTTTTGATAATACAACCATTGCTAGAAAATTGCATGGGTGCTGCAGTGTCTTCACTTCAGAGATGTACGCAATAATTTTAGCCTTAAAAACGATTTCTACACATAGTAATAAAAACTGGATCTTGTATACCGACTCTAAAAGTAGTAGCCCCCAGGGGCATTCCTTCTTTAGGTTTGTACGGGCTTCACAATCCCGGAGTACCTGAGTGATCTTTTTCTTTCCCAGGGGTTTGCTGTCTTTGGTGAACACGGGGGTCGCGCTCCCGGGATACCTAAGCGATCTTTCTCTACCTTCATCCCACTACTCTATTCCCCACCCCTCCTTTTTCTCCATTTCACGTCTTGCGATTCGGAAACCATTAAAATTTCTTTACATTGAAAAACACCTTAAATTCACTCTTTTGTTATTTAAAAAATATGTTAATCACCTATGTTATTACGTATCATAAATTACCTTTTTAGTTGTGTTAAGTTCTATTTGCTTCTAAATTATCATTTATTCCTTTTTATGATTCTTTTAAAAGACGTCAGTACGTTTTTCTGACCCGCATGTTTGCCGTGTGCGGCGTCCCGTATCGGGGGAAAGTGGAGTCCTGGGGTACCTGATGCGTGCCCTTTGGTCCATGCTTCTGCGTAGACGGGTGGCTGGAGTGAGCCCGCTCTGGTCAATCGGCTCACCTAATTTCTCTGGGGTTCACCACGTCAGAGCGCTTGGTCCCTCTGTCGTGTTGGACTCCAATGATATTGGGTATTTAGGGTTAGTGCTGTAGCTAGGGATGCCCTGGGCGAACTGGCGGATCCACATTCCGACACTACGGCACTATATTCTGGTTGTTACTCCTGAAGCGGTTCCGAGATCTGTTGCTGGACAACTGCCGGATACTGCTTCCCCTGGTTGGGCTCCATGGTGGGCGGGGGCACACCAGGATGAATTTTATTTTCTAATATTCATGGAACCTAAAACTTCTTGCCCTGACGGAGGCTTTGATCCGTCAAACACCATTAACAATGTCAACGAAAATCATATTAGTGAATCATGTATTGAAACGGTTACACCTGTCATTTCCGCAATTCCTGAACCAAAAAAATCAGTTCCTAAATTTCTTATTATACACAACGAATCCGGTAAATTAACAAAAATGTCACCATTTCTAATAGAAAAATATATAAAAAATGCAGCTGGAGAAGTTAATAGTGTAAAAAAATTGAAATCCGGAGACCTTTTAATTGAATCAAAATCAGAAGTTCAATCAGGAAAATTATTAAATATTAAAAACTTTGGGGACGTTGAAATTCAAGTCTTTCCACACAAAACTTTAAACTATACCCGAGGAGTTATATCTTCGCAAGAACTCGCAATGGTATCTGATGAGGAATTCGTGGCTGAATTGAAAGACCAGAAAGTCATAGCAGCCAAACGAATCATGATGAGACGTGAAGCAAATTATATTCCATCAAGAAATGTTGTTCTGACCTTCGATTCTCCTGTAATGCCAACCAAAATAAAAGCCGGTTACTTGTGCTGCGACGTGAGGCCTTTCATTCCAAGCCCATTGCGATGCTTTTTATGCCAGAGATTTGGACATGCTAAAACAGCATGTCGAGCATCAGCAACCATCTGTGCACGTTGCGCAAAGCCCGGTCACGACAGTTCTACGTGCTCCGAAATGGAACATTGTGTTAATTGCCAGGGAAATCATGCTGCGTATTCAAAAACTTGCCCTCGTTGGATACAGGAAAAAGAAATACAATCAATAAGAGTTACCAAAAATCTATCTTTCCCCGAAGCAAGAAAACTAGTGGAATCTCGTACACCTCGTCCTAATTCCTCATATGCATCCGTTATTAAAACTAGCAAAACAATAAGCACCCAAACATATAATTCAGATTTTTCATCTAATACAGTAAATGCAGAAACGCAAATAAACTCTACTTATAAATATCAATCAACCAAATCAAATAATCAATCGCCCCCAGGGGCATTCCTTCTTTAGGTTTGTACGGGCTTCACAACCCCGGGGTACCCGAGTGATCTTTTTCTTTCCCAGGGGTTTGCTGTCTTTGGTGAACACGGGGGTCGCGCTCCCGGGATACCTAAGCGATCTTTCTCTACCTTCATCCCACTACTCTATTCCCCACCCCTCCTTTTTCTCCATTTCACGTCTTGCGATTCGGAAACCATTAAAATTTCTTTACATTAAAAAACACCTTAAATTCACTCTTTTGTTATTTCAAAACTATGTTAATCACCTATGTTATTACGTATCATAGAATACCTTTTTAGTTGTGTTAAGTTCTATTTGCTTCTAAATTATCATTTATTCCTTTTTATGATTCCTTTAAAAGACGTCAGTACGTTTTTCTGACCCGCATGTTTGCCGTGTGCGGCGTCCCGTATCGGGGGAAAGTGGAGTCCTGGGGTACCTGATGCGTGCCCTTTGGTCCATGCTTCTGTGTAGACGGGTGGCTGGAGTGAGCCCGCTCTGGTCAATCGGCTCACCTAATTTCTCTGGGGTTCACCACGTCAGAGCGCTTGGTCCCTCTGTCGTGTTGGACTCCAATGATATTGGGTATTTAGGGTTAGTGCTGTAGCTAGGGATGCCCTGGGCGAACTGGCGGATCCACATTCCGACACTACGGCACTATATTCTGGTTGTTACTCCTGAAGCGGTTCCGAGATCTGTTGCTAGACAACTGCCGGATACTGCTTCCCCTGGTTGGGCTCCATGGTGGGCGGGGGCACACCAGGATGAATTTTTTTCTAATATTCATGGAACCAAAAACTCTTTCTTGCCCTGACGGAGGCTTAGATCCGTCAAACCAACTTAGCTCTGATACATCTCCAAATGAACCTTCTTTAGAAATGAAAACACCTGAAAATACCACTATAACTCGTCAGATAACAAAATCAATACCAAAATTTCTCATTATTCACAATGAATACGGTAAATTATCTAAAATGTCGCCTTTTCTAATAGAAAAATATATAAAAAATGCAGCTGGAGAAGTAAATAATGTTAAAAAATTGAAATCCGGAGACCTTTTAATTGAATCTAAATCAGAAGTTCAATCAGGAAAATTACTAAATATTAAAAACTTTGGGGACGTCGAAATTCAAGTCTTTCCACACAAAACTTTAAACTATACCCGAGGAGTAATCTCATCCCAAGAACTCTCAATGGTGTCCGACGAAGAATTTGTAGCTGAATTAAAAGATCAAAAAGTTATAGCAGCCAAAAGAATCATGATGAGGCGAGACTCTAATTTCATTCCATCAAGAAATGTTATTCTGACCTTCGATTCTCCTGTTATGCCAACAAAAATTAAAGCCGGTTACTTGTGCTGCGACGTGAGGCCTTTCGTTCCAAGCCCACTGCGATGCTTTTTATGCCAGAGATTTGGACATGCTAAAACAGCATGTCGAGCATCAGCAACCATCTGTGCACGTTGCGCAAAGCCCGGTCACGACAGTTCTACGTGCTCCGAAATCGAACATTGTGTTAATTGCCAGGGAAATCATGCTGCGTATTCAAAAACTTGCCCTCGTTGGATACAGGAAAAAGAAATACAATCAATAAGAGTAACCAAAAATCTATCTTTCCCCGAAGCAAGAAAACTAGTGGAATCTCGAACACCTCGTCCTAACACCTCATATGCATCCGTCATTAAAACTAGCAAAACAATAAGCACCCAAACATATAATTCAGTTTTTACATCTAATAAAGTAAATGCAGAAACGCAAATAAACTCTACTCCTTATAATTATCAACCAACCAAATCAAATCAGCAATCCCATAGCGTAAGCCCAAAATCAAGTGACAAAGTTACAAGTAAACCCTCAAACCTGCCGCAACAGAGAACCACACCAGCAACAAAAATCTTCAAGCCGAACCCAACAACGTCATTAGAACAAAATAAAAAAAAGCAAAGTAAGAAAGACAAACCTACTCACCGGAACTCTAAAGACCCCTCAAAATTACCCGATACCGAAATAGATTTACACCCTTCCACGGACTCAGACATGGAGTTTGGAGATGACAGTATTGACGAGAACGCTGCATTTTTTAGGAAAGGTTCTAGATTTTATAAAAAACCTTCCAAATAAAACCACCCAACCTTTATTTCAGAAGACATTGAAAAGGGCTCTAATTTTTTAAAAAATAAATGGCTATTAATCTCCTAACTTGGAACTGTCATGGTTTTCGTACACATATCGACGATATCAAATCTCTAATAAATAATTTTAACCCTGTTTGCCTAGCCCTTCAAGAAACATACTTAACGCCTACTAACACAATGAATGTTAAAAATTATAATTTAATAAGAAATGATTACATCCACGGTGCACGCGCTTCGGGCGGCGTGGCTATAATGACCTTGCAGAATTTCCCATCCAGAAGAATTTCTTTAAATACGAGCATTCAAGCAATAGCCATTCAACTTCATATTAAATTTTTAATAACAATCTGCTGCATATATCTACCCCCAAATGAAAACGTTAGTCAGCAGGAACTAAATGATTTAATAACTCAACTTCCGTCTCCATACTTCATCATGGGGGATTTTAACGGACACAACCCTCTTTGGGGAAGTAATGATTTTAACACAAAAGGACAACAAATTGAAAAATTGATGGATGACCATTGTCTCTGCCTTTTAAATGATTCCAGTCATACATACTTCCATACTCCGACCCAAACCTTTCACACCCTGGACCTTGCAATATGCTCCCCTACTTTGCTTTCATTTTGGGACTTTAAAATTGACAATGATCTGCACAATAGCGATCACTTTCCAATCATTTTAACATATAACTGCAATGACGTTTTACTACCCAGACGACCTGTGCGATATATATTTGAGAAAGCGGATTGGACTCGATATCAGGTGGAATCAAACATTTCCGACAACATGGTTATGATGCCTAGCATAAATGATGCCGTTGAAATGATAACGAACACCTTGATTAAGGCGGCAGATGTGGCTATCCCCAAAACATCGGGTAAAATGCCTAAATTATGGAAGCCTTGGTGGAATGAAGCATGCTCTCAAGCCCATAAATTCCAAAAAAAAGCATGGAACACCTTCAGACGTTATCCAACCACTTCGAATTTGATAGTTTTCAAGCGGGCTAAAGCAGAAGCTCGAAAATTAAGGAGACAGCGACAAAAAGAATCCTGGCAAGAATACGTAAATACAATTGAATGTCGAATATCATCAAAACAGCTATGGGGAAAAATTCGAAAAATTACCGGCAAATATCGTAATCCAAATATATCGTTTTTACTTCAAAATGGACAAGTCGTTTCAGACGTTAAGACAATTGCTGACACCTTGGGAGAATCTTTTTCTAAGGTATCTCATGAGAGCTCTTACCCCCAAGATTTTATTAATTATAAGCGACGTGAAGAACGCAAGACGTTAAACTTTCAACCAACCGCTCATAAAACTTACAATCGTAATTTTACCACATTAGAACTGAAAAATGCATTAAGGAAATCACACCCGACTTCACCGGGCCCCGATCATATTCATCTAGACATGTTGACCCATCTCAATGAAGATTCATTACAAAACATTTTACTTCTTTTTAATAGAATTTGGACAGAGCAAGATTTTCCGACAACCTGGCACAGAGCTATTATTATTCCAATACCGAAACCTGGGAAGGATCCTCAAGACCCTAATAACTATCGACCCATTGCCTTGACAAGCTGTATCTGCAAAGTCATGGAAAGAATGGTGAATGCTCGGTTGATACATGTCCTTGAGTCTGAAAAACATCTATCGGAGTTTCAAAGCGGATTCCGTTTTGGACGAAGCACCTACGACAATGCCTTAATGCTGGAATCCTCTATCAGAGATACATTCGTCACAAAGAAGCATTTGGTAGCTGTCTTCTTCGATATGGAGAAAGCTTACGATAGGACATGGCGATATGGCATAATGCGAGACTTATACGAGATGGGCTTTCTGGGAAATCTCCCACTATTTATTCAAAACTTTTTATTGACAAGGACCTTTAGCGTTCGCATTAATAATATTTTATCAGATGACTTTTCACAGGACGAGGGTGTTCCCCAAGGAAGCGTTCTAAGCGTGATACTTTTTATAATTAAAATCAACGGTATCATTAAACAACTTCCTCCATATGTGCACGGAACGCTTTTTGTAGACGATTTCCAAATATTCTGTTCTGGAATCAATGTACCTTTTATTGAAAGACAACTCCAAACGGCTATTAGAATTGTAAGTAAGTGGGCAAACGAAAATGGTTTTGTTTTTTCTTCGCAAAAGACTGTATGTGTACATTTTACTAGAAGACGCGGACTTTTTCCTGATCCAGAACTTTTACTAGACGGAACTGTTATTCCAGTAGTTCCAGAAATAAAATTTTTGGGTATTATTTTTGACTCGAAGTTATCTTTTCGATCTCATATCAAAGTATTGAAACGAAAATGCAACCAATCATTGAATATTTTAAAGGTTTTATCTAACACAACTTGGGGAGCTGATTTTATTTCAATTTTAAAAATTTACAAAGCTCTTGTCCGATCGAAACTCGATTATGGGAGTGTAATATATGGATCTTCTGCTAAGTCTGTTCTTCAAGCCCTGGATACTATTCATCACCAAGGCCTCCGATTATCCCTCGGAGCTTTCCGCACTTCGCCAGTCCAGAGTTTATATATAATGACAGGCGAGCCGGATCTAAGACATCGACGTGAGAAACTTACCCTAAAATACTATTTTAAGATTAAAGCCAACCCTTCTCACCCATTGCATAATAGTGTAACTAACCCTAAATTTGGAAGTCATTACTCATTAAAACCTTCATTCATACCGTCACTCGGTTTTAGAGTCCGTACCATAATGAATTCATTTAATGTTGACAATCTGGGAATATTTCCTAGAGAAAACGAACCTCCACCTTGGAATGATAAAAATCTACTTACCATCAATGACTTTTCACATTTTAACAAATCATCAACCCCCGATACCATTTATTTACAATTATTCCATTCCCATAGAAACAAATATTCATCTTTTAAAACAGTTTTTACTGACGGATCTAAGAACGGGACAAATGTTGGAGCCGCGGCCGTTTTTAATAATACAACCATTGCTAGAAAATTGCATGGGTGCTGCAGTGTCTTCACTTCAGAGATCTACGCAATAATTTTAGCCTTAAAAACGATTTCTACACACACTAATAAAAACTGGATCTTGTATACCGACTCTAAAAGCAGTATCGAATCCCTATTAAACTATACACATAAAAGTCATTCCTTGGTTTTAAAAGCAATGAATTTGCTCCTAACATTAACAGAAAATGATTTTCGGATATTCTTTTGTTGGATTCCTGGGCATGTGGGAATCCGGGGCAATGAGAAAGCGGATTTGGCAGCCAAAAACGCAACATTGATTATAAACTCTAATGTCCCGATCCACGACATTAATAGTGTTTTAACCCAAGCCATAAATTCATCCTGGCAATCCGCTTGGGATTTGGAAAACCATAACAAACTTCATGATATTCAACCATCTATAAAGGGATTCAGCAAAACAAACTTAAATAGAAATCATCACGTAAAACTGACAAGGCTCCGAATCGGACATTCCTTTTTTACCCACAGACATTTACTGCTGGGAGAACCAGCTCCTTTATGCTCATCATGCAATAGTATTTTTTCCATAAAGCACATATTGACGGAATGCAGGAATTTTAATCGTCATAGACTAAACCGATTTGGTATCTCCCCTATTACCTTAACAGACTTGTTGATGGACCCACATCATAAAAACTTATTTTTATTCCTTACTGACATTGGTTTCGCAAACTTTATTTAGATTTTATAACCGACTGCAACATACACAACTGTACTGAATTTTATTACGTGGCTTTCTGACTCGCTCTAAATAAATACCAGTTATGAACTAGCTATTGTTTGGCGCAGCATGGCCAAATCTGGCCCTTGTGCCATAAAAAACCAACCAACCAACCAACCAACCAACCAACCAAATAATCAATCCCATAGCGTAAGCCCAAAATCAATTGACAAAGCTACAAGTAAACCCTCAAACCTGCCGCAACAGAGAACCACACCAGCAACAAAAATCTTCAAGCCGAACCCAACAACGTCAATAGAACAAAATAAAAAAAAGCAAAGTAAGAAAGACAAACCTCCCCGGAACTCTAAAGACCCCTCAAAACTACCGGATACCGAAATAGATTTACACCCTTCCACAGACCCAGACATGGAGTTTGGAGATGACAGTATTGAAGAAAACGCTGCATTTTTTAGGAAAGGTTCTAGATTTTACAAAAAACCTTCCAAATAAAACCACCCAACCTTTATTTCAGAAGACATTGAAAAGGGCTCTAAACTTTTAAAGAATAAAATGACTATTAATTTCCTAACTTGGAACTGTCATGGTTTTCGTACACATATCGACGATATCAAATCTTTAATAAATAATTTTAACCCTGTTTGCCTAGCCCTTCAAGAAACATACTTCACGCCTACTAACACAATGAATGTTAAAAATTATAATTTAATAAGAAATGATTACATCCACGGTGCACGCGCTTCGGGCGGCGTGGCTATAATGACCTTGCAGAATCTTCCATCCAGAAGAATTTCATTAAATACAAGCATTCAAGCAATAGCCATACAACTTCATATTAAATTTTTAATAACAATCTGCTGCATATATCTACCCCCAAATGAAAGCGTTAGTCAGCAGGAACTAAATGATTTAATAACTCAACTTCCGTCTCCATACTTCATCATAGGGGATTTTAACGGACACAACCCTCTTTGGGGTAGTAATGATTTTAACACAAAAGGACAACAAATTGAAAAATTGATGGATGACCATTGTCTCTGCCTTTTAAATGATTCCAGTCATACATACTTCCATACTCCGACCCAAACCTTTCACACCCTGGACCTTGCAATATGCTCCCCTACTTTGCTTTCATTTTGGGACTTTAAAATTGACAATGATCTGCACAATAGCGATCACTTTCCAATCATTTTAACATATAACTGCAATGACGTTTTACTACCTAGACGACCCGTGCGATATATATTTGAGAAGCGGATTGGACCCGATATCAGGTGGAATCAAACATTTCCGACAACATGGTTAAGATGCCTAGCATAAATGATGCCGTTGAAATGTTAACAAACACCTTGATTAAGGCGGCAGATGTGGCTATCCCCAAAACATCGGGTAAAATGCCTAAATTATGGAAGCCTTGGTGGAATGAAGCATGCTCTCAAGCCCATAAATTCCAAAAAAAAGCATGGAACACCTTCAGACGTTATCCCACCACTTCGAATTTGATAGTTTTCAAGCGGGCTAAAGCAGAAGCTCGAAAATTAAGGAGACAGCGACAAAAAGAATCCTGGCAAGAATATGTAAATTCAATTGAATGTCGAATATCATCAAAACAGTTATGGGGAAAAATTCGAAAAATTACCGGCAAATATCGTAATCCAAATATATCATTTTTACTTCAAAATGGACAAGTCGTTTCAGACGTTAAGACAATTGCTGATACCTTGGGAGAATCTTTTTCTAAGGTATCTCATGAGAGCTCTTACCCCCAAGATTTTATTAATTATAAGCGACGTGAAGAACGCAAGACGTTAAACTTTCAACCATCCGCTCATAAAACTTACAATCGTAATTTTACCATATTCGAACTGAAAAATGCATTAAGAAAATCACACCCGACTTCACCGGGCCCCGATCATATTCATCTAGACATGTTGACCCATCTCAATGAAGATTCATTACAAAATGTTTTACTTCTTTATAATAGAATTTGGACAGAGCAAGATTTTCCGACAACCTGGCACAGAGCTATTATTATTCCAATACCGAAACCTGGGAAGGATCCTCAAGACCCTAATAACTATCGACCCATTGCCTTGACAAGCTGTATCTGCAAAGTCATGGAAAGAATGGTGAATGCTCGGTTGATACATGTCCTTGAGTCTGAAAAACATCTATCGGAATTTCAAAGCGGATTCCGTTTTGGACGAAGCACCTACGACAATGCCTTAATGCTGGAATCCTCTATCAGAGATACATTCGTCACAAAGAAGCATTTGGTAGCTGTCTTCTTCGATATGGAGAAAGCTTACGATAGGACATGGCGATATGGCATAATGCGAGACTTATACGAGATGGGCTTTCTGGGAAATCTCCCAATATTTATTCAAAACTTTTTATTGACAAGGACCTTTAGCGTTCGCATTAATAATATTTTATCAGATGACTTTTCACAGGACGAGGGTGTTCCCCAAGGAAGCGTTCTAAGCGTGATACTTTTTATAATTAAAATCAACGGTATTATTAAACAACTTCCTCCATATGTGCACGGAACGCTTTTTGTAGACGATTTCCAAATATTCTGTTCTGGAATCAATGTACCTTTTATTGAAAGACAACTCCAAACGGCTATTAGAATTGTAAGTAAGTGGGCAAACGAAAATGGTTTTGTTTTTTCTTCGCAAAAGACTGTATGTGTACATTTTACTAGAAGACGCGGACTTTTACCTGATCCAGAACTTTTACTCGACGGAACTGTTATTCCAGTAGTTCCAGAAATAAAATTTTTGGGTATTATTTTTGACTCGAAGTTATCTTTTCGATCTCATATCAAGGTATTGAAACGAAAATGCAACCAATCATTGAATATTTTAAAGGTTTTATCTAACACAACTTGGGGAGCTGATTTTATTTCAATTTTAAAAATTTACAAAGCTGTTGTCCGATCGAAACTCGATTATGGGAGTGTAATATATGGATCTTCTGCTAAGTCTGTTCTTCAAGCCCTGGATACTATTCATCACCAAGGCCTCCGATTATCCCTCGGAGCTTTTCGCACTTCGCCAGTCCAGAGTTTATATATAATGACAGGCGAGCCGGATTTAAGACATCGACGTGAGAAACTTACCCTAAAATACTATTTTAAAATTAAAGCCAACCCTTCTCACCCATTGCATAATAGAGTAACTAACCCTAAATTTGGAAGTCATTACTCATTAAAACCTTCATTCATACCATCACTTGGTTTTAGAGTCCGTACCATAATGAATTCATTAAATGTTGACAATCTGGGAATATTTCCTAGAGAAAACGAACCTCCACCTTGGAATGATCAAAATCTACTTACCATCAATGACTTTTCACATTTTAACAAATCATCAACCCCCGATACCATTTATTTACAATTATTCCATTCCCATAGAAACAAATATTCATCTTTTAAAACAGTTTTTACTGACGGATCTAAGAACGGGACAAATGTTGGAGCCGCGGCCGTTTTTGATAATACAACCATTGCTAGAAAATTGCATGGGTGCTGCAGTGTCTTCACTTCAGAGATCTACGCAATAATTTTAGCCTTAAAAACGATTTCTACACACACTAATAAAAACTGGATCTTGTATACCGACTCTAAAAGCAGTATCGAATCCCTATTAAACTGTACACATAAAAGTCATTCCTTGGTTTTAAAAGCAATGAATTTGCTCCTAACATTAACAGAAAATGATTTTCGGATATTCTTTTGTTGGATTCCTGGGCATGTGGGAATCCGGGGCAATGAGAAAGCGGATTTGGCAGCCAAAAACGCAACTTTGATTATAAACCCCAATGTCCCGATTCACGACATTAATAGTGTTTTAACCCAAGCCATAAATTCATCCTGGCAATCCGCTTGGGATTTGGAAAACCATAACAAACTTCATGATATTCAACCATCTATAAAGGGATTCAGCAAAACAAACTTAAATAGAAGTCATCACGTAAAACTGACAAGGCTCCGAATCGGACATTCCTTTTTTACCCACAGACATTTACTGCTGGGAGAACCAGCTCCTTTATGCTCATCATGCAATAATATCTTTTCCATAAAGCACATATTGACGAAATGCCGGAATTTTAATCGTCATAGACTAAACCGATTTGGTATCTCCCCTATTACCTTAACAGACTTGTTGATGGACCCACATCATAAAAACTTATTTTTATTCCTTACTGACATTGGTTTCGTAAACTTTATTTAGATTTTATAATCGACTGCAACATACACAACTGTACTGAATTTTATTACGTGGCTTTCTGACTCACTCTAATGAAATACCAGTTATGAACTAGCTATTGTTTGGCGCAGCATGGCCAAATCTGGCCCTTGTGCCATAAAAAACCAACCAACCAACCAACCAACCTTTTTTACCCACAGACATTTACTGCTGGGAGAACCAGCTCCTCTCTCTCTCTCTCTTTATGCTCATCATGCAATAGTATTTTTTCCATAAAGCACATATTGACGGAATGCCGGAATTTTAATCGTCATAGACTAAACCGATTTGGTATCTCCCCTATTACCTTAACAGACTTGTTGATGGACCCACATCATAAAAACTTATTTTTATTCCTTACTGACATTGGTTTCGTAAACTTTATTTAGATTTTATAATCGACTGCAACATACACAACTGTACTGAATTTTATTACGTGGCTTTCTGACTCGCTCTAATTAAATACCAGTTATGAACTAGCTATTGTTTGGCGCAGCATGGCCAAATCTGGCCCTTGTGCCATAAAAAACCAACCAACCAACCAACCAACCAAAAGTTCTAATGATTCAGCCCAACATTGAAAGATTGAAAAAATCCTTAAGCAGTGTGCCCTAATTCCCCAGTCTCCGGGGTTTTCTGTAGGAACTAAGAGGTAAACTTTTCCTGAAGCTTCAGCTAATGTTTTATAAACCCATTCATCAGTGAAAGTAGCACCTTTAAAACTAGGAGTTTCTGAGATGTATAGTTAGTATTCCAGGGTTAAATGATGGATCAGAAAATACTTTAAAACTAACTGTAATCAAAGATAAAAGAGAATTGCTTATCTTTAAAACAGTGATACAGTCCTTATTTGAAGTAAAAATCCAATTTTCTTCTAAACAATCCTTTATATAATCTTCAACTTCAGCACTGCATTTCAATCGCGAAGCTTCAGGTTCATCTTCGTATGTTGATACGCTTTTTTCTAGAACTGCTTGAAGAATATCGTACTCTTTCTCACCTCGAGATTTCCGTTTCTTTGCCAGTTGTATATTTAAATATGGCGTTGCTTCGTTAATGTTACTTGGGAATGCTTCGGGTATCAAACGAGGTTTAGTACATGGAATTAGGTGGATTTTGCCACCCTTATCTTTCCATTTATCTTCAGTTAATATAATTTTACCAGAAAAATGTTTTATACAGACAGACACGTGCATTTTTGGTATACACAAAATTTTCTCGACGGATTCGATTCGAAAATCGACGTCTTCATTTGTTTTGTATTTGGTGCATTGTCCTTGATTGCCTTCCTATAGTAGTTCTGTAACTTCAATATTGTCGACTCCTTCAAACTGCCTACTTTTCTGCCCCCTAATATAACTTTCTTCACTCTCCATTCTTTTACCTTGTTGCGTAAAGCAGTTCCAAATCTTTTTGCAACATGGTTGAGCTCTTTTGCAATTACCACAGATGAACCATAAACTTTCAAATCATTCAGGTATTGGAATGTTTTCGAATCTCCACAAAGAACTGATGTGTAGCGAAAGCCACATTCAGAAACTGATCTTGACCACATAATAGCAGCAGCGTGGCACTCCATGCTGCCAGACGATCCCTTAAAATTCTACTTTCTACTTATAATTATCTTTGTGATCATACCACATTTTGTATTCGGCTGAGTTAGATCCCAGGTCACGAGCAGAGACAACACGTTCTTGACAGTATTTTGACAGCACTTCGAAGTCGACAACAAGGCCAGTCAGCATGTCAATCACGCAACCAACTCCCAGATTAGAAGTGTGGCCACGTTTCTGCCATGAACCATCATGAGACACTCACATCAAACAAGTTTTGCTTAGGTTTAGACTTCATATGAGCAGTTCTAACTGCTTAGCGTGATAAACAAAGCATTTCGCATTTCACTTTTTCATTCTGTGCACAAATGCTATTCATGCACCGAAGTCTTATCCATCGATGGGGTACCAAGTACCATAGAAAAAGTCTCTTAGGCTGCACATGACCTCTTCCAATTGCCAAAAATGATTCAAGTAACTTATTCAAATGAAATGTCTTGTTAGTTTGTTCACGTTCACTATGAGCACGGAGCCAAAATCCTTTCCACATGTTTGACACAATAGTCCAATTTTTGTAGAAAAGCCTTGACAGAAACATGCAGTTTCTTTGCATTCAGGGCGGGGAATATTTCTCAACAATGACGACCACAAGGATTTGCACATGAAAATGTAATCATTCTATGCAGGAACTCGCTGTGTGGTAACTTGCAAGACATTTTCGGTAGATTCAGAAACAGTTTCGGCTGATTCCAAATCTTTACGAATACTGCAATGCACTTCGACTGAACGTGCTGTTCACTTTTTCTTTGCATTCTCAGATTTTGCTTTCCTGCTTTTTGAGGGACGACCTTTAGGTTTCCTATATCGAGAACTAATCATTTCCATGATCTTAATAAAAAAGAATTACTTCACATGAACACTAGCTCCAATGCTAACAAAATAAAACCACACAAATGCTACGCTATAAAAGAAAACGAAATTATCTAAAAACGAAAGAAACTAGCTCAAATATGAAGATTTTTTTTAAACAATGGTAATTTTCGACGAAAGACTGCATTTGAAAATGTAAACATGTGAAAGGAAGTAGGAGTTAAAGTAGCTTTCCATGAAGTAATAAATTGTAATAAATAAATGTAGGGCCGGATAGCTGACGTCACTCAAAGCAATTGAGATGTAAACAAGTGGGCGTAGTACTTCGATATTGAGTTAAAATTGCCGATTCTAAGGGGGAAAAAAGGCAGATATAAAAAAATTATTTTAAAGATGACAGCCAGTACATTAATTGTTACTTAAAGAGCATAATAAATCATGATTTTTGCTATTTTGAGAGTACTGTACCCTTAAGAGAGTTCACCAGCTGGAGGTAAAACAAAGGCATAAGTTTTTTAGAGCCAGGACGGGTGAAGCGGCTAATACGATGAACGGTAAATCCGTGGGCCTTTACTGCGGATTTTATCCGCTCGGGATCAGTTTGTTGGGGAAACGCCCTAAGTGCAACTTTAACTTCATTGTCTAACTTGAAGGTTTTAAACTGCATACCCTGGGCGAGCATAAAACGGGTGGCTGGTCGGTATTCATCCTCTTTCTCGACGGTGAGATTAAAATGCTCACCAGAAAGTCGAGATTTGAGTGACTCGGCCAAGGCAAGAAGGGAGATCACCCCAATTTGGGGTGGGAGCACAAAAATTGGGGGAATTTTGTGCTTCCCTGGTGGTTTGGGAGCAGAAACGGGTCTCGCAGTGGTGGCACTCTCAGTAGCTTCTTCCATTTCGGACTCAGAGCCCGAAGATGGAAGAGCAGAAACAGGTTCTTTCTGTTGAAGTCCAACAGGGAGGTACTTGCTCTCAGGGCGCTTGACCCTTTTGGTTTTATCGGCCAACTTTCTTTTGGCATTTCTGGAGCGCTGGCCCTCAACAATGCGGAATTCATTTATGTCGATTTCTGGTTGCTCAGCTTCTGAGCATGCCACCGTTACTGATACATTATTGACAACATTTTCAACAATAATCTTATCTAACTTAGAGCTAGTATTTACATTATATACATTTGGTAAAGACAAAGCATCCATGAGTTGAGGAGACGGTAAAAGAGCCTTCTCATCACCGTTTTTATTCGACAAAGGTGGCTGGAAGCTTAAACATTTTAACAGCAACATTCTGACACAAGGTACAGATAATTGATAAAAATGTGCTTACCTTCCTCATGGTAAGCTTGTCTTTCCAGCGATGCAGGGTCGGAGATGAACATTATTTTGTCATCCAGTTCGCGATATTTTTCACGAAGGTCATAGACCATTTTCACTATTTCCTCCTTAGTGGCCGTTTCGTCCAGTACGAAATACTGGAGGTATGCATTCGAAGTAGTATTTTGGGACAGGGACATTGTCCGCATCTAATCCTGCACTTTAGCTCCTGTAACATTTTTACACGATAAGCACGAAAATGCAAAGCTCTTAAAGCCTTATGTGTCGATCCACGTGATGTGCCCATTTGTTGCGACAAACGCCTCACGGATTGATGAGGAGATTGCAATTTCCTACGTTGAGTTTCTTGCACAAAGTCTGGTGTAACGACTTTCGTTTTTCCATTCCTGTGTTTGTCTTCCACCGAACCTGTCTCACGAAATCGCCGAACGAGTTGATATAGCGTATCTTTACTCGGTATTGCATCATCTGGATATTTATGTCGCCAAAATTCTTTACATCTTTCATATGATTTTCATTCAAAATAAGCCTCGCCCCCAGGGGCAATCCTTCTTTAGGTTTGTACGGGCTTCACAACCCCGGGGTACCTGAGTGATCTTTTTCTTTCCCAGGGGTTTGCTGTCTTTGGTGAACACGGGGGTCGCGCTCCCGGGATACCTAAGCGATCTTTCTCTACCTTCATCCCACTACCCTATTCCCCACCCCTCCTTTTTCTCCATTTCACGTCTTGCGATTCGGAAACCATTAAAATTTCTTTACATTGAAAAACACCTTAAATTCACTCTTTTGTTATTTAAAAAATATGTTAATCACCTATGTTATTACGTATCATAAATTACCTTTTTAGTTGTGTTAAGTTCTATTTGCTTCTAAATTATCATTTATTCCTTTTTATGATTCTTTTAAAAGACGTCAGTACGTTTTTCTGACCCGCATGTTTGCCGTGTGCGGCGTCCCGTATCGGGGGAAAGTGGAGTCCTGGGGTACCTGATGCGTGCCCTTTGGTCCATGCTTCTGCGTAGACGGGTGGCTGGAGTGAGCCCGCTCTGGTCAATCGGCTCACCTAATTTCTCTGGGGTTCACCACGTCAGAGCGCTTGGTCCCTCTGTCGTGTTGGACTCCAATGATATTGGGTATTTAGGGTTAGTGCTGTAGCTAGGGATGCCCTGGGCGAACTGGCGGATCCACATTCCGACACTACGGCACTATATTCTGGTTGTTACTCCTGAAGCGGTTCCGAGATCTGTTGCTGGACAACTGCCGGATACTGCTTCCCCTGGTTGGGCTCCATGGTGGGCGGGGGCACACCAGGATGAATTTTATTTTCTAATATTAATGGAACCTAAAACTTCTTGCCCTGACGGAGGCTTTGATCCGTCAAACACCATTAACAATGTCAACGAAAATCATATTAGTGAATCATGTATCGAAACGGTTACACCTGTCATTTCCGCAATTCCTGAATCAAAAAAATCAGTTCCTAAATTCCTTATTATACACAACGAATCCGGTAAATTAACAAAAATGTCACCATTTCTAATAGAAAAATATATAAAAAATGCAGCTGGAGAAGTTAATAGTGTAAAAAAATTGAAATCCGGAGACCTGTTAATTGAATCAAAATCAGAAGTTCAATCAGGAAAATTATTAAACATTAAAAACTTCGGTGAAGTCGAAATTCAAGTATTTCCGCACAAAACACTAAATTATACCCGAGGAGTTATATCTTCGCAAGAACTCGCAATGGTATCTGATGAGGAATTCGTGGCTGAATTGAAAGACCAGAAAGTCATAGCAGCCAAACGAATCATGATGAGGCGAGACTCTAATTTCATTCCATCAAGAAATGTTATTCTGACCTTCGATTCTCCTGTTATGCCAACAAAAATTAAAGCCGGTTACTTGTGCTGCGACGTGAGGCCTTTCATTCCAAGCCCACTGCGATGCTTTTTATGCCAGAGATTTGGACATGCTAAAACAGCATGTCGAGCATCAGCAACCATCTGTGCACGTTGCGCAAAGCCCGGTCACGACAGTTCCTCATGCTCAGAAACCGAACATTGCATCAATTGCCAGGGTGATCACGCTGCATATTCCAAGACTTGTCCACGCTGGATTCAAGAAAAAGAAATCCAAACAATAAGAGTCACCAAAAACCTATCCTTTCCCGAAGCTAGAAAATTGATAGAATCCCGTACACCTCGTCCTAACACCTCATATGCATCCGTCATTAAAACCAGCAAAACAATAAGCACCCAAACATATAATTCAGACTTTACACCTAATAAAGTAAATGCAGAAACGCAATTAAACTCTACTCCTTATAAATATCAACCAACCAAATCAAACCATCAATCCCATAGCTTAAGCCCAAAATCAATTGACAAAGTTACAAGTAAACCCTCAAACCTGCCGCAACAGAGAACCGCACCAGCAACAAAAATCTTCAAGCCGCGCGCGCGCGCGCGCGCACGCGCGCGAACCCAACATCAATAGAACAAAATAAAAAAAAGCAAAATAAGAAAGACAAACTTACTCCCCGGAACTCTAAAGACCCCTCAAAATTACCGGATACCGAAATAGATTTACACCCTTCCACGGACTCAGACATGGAGTTTGGAGATGACGGTATTGACAAGAACGCTGCATTTTTTAGGAAAGGTTCTAGATTTTACAAAAAACCTTCCAAATAAAACCACCCAACCTTTATTTCAGTAGAGATTGAAAAGGGCTCTAAATTTTTAAAGAATAAATGACTATTAATCTCCTAACTTGGAACTGTCATGGTTTTCGTACACATATCGACGATATCAAATCTCTAATAAATAATTTTAACCCTGTTTGCCTAGCCCTTCAAGAAACATACTTAACGCCTAATAACTCAATTAATGTTAAAAATTATAATTTAATAAGAAATGATTACATCCACGGTGCACGCGCTTCGGGCGGCGTGGCTATAATGACCTTGCAGAATTTCCCATCCAGAAGAATTTCATTAAATACGAGCATTCAAGCAATAGCCATACAACTTCATATTAAATTTTTAATAACAATCTGCTGCATATATCTACCCCCAAATGAAAGCGTTAGTCAGCAGGAACTAAATGATTTAATAACTCAACTTCCGTCTCCATACTTCATCATAGGGGATTTTAACGGACACAACCCTCTTTGGGGAAGTAATGATTTTAACACAAAAGGACAACAAATTGAAAAATTGATGGATGATCATTGTCTCTGCCTTTTAAATGATTCCAGTCATACATACTTCCATACTCCGACCCAAACCTTTCACACCCTGGACCTTGCAATATGCTCCCCTACTTTGCTTTCATTTTGGGACTTTAAAATTCACAATGATCTGCACAATAGCGATCACTTTCCAATCATTTTAACATATAACTGCAATGACGTTTTACTACCCAGACGACCTGTGCGATATATATTTGAGAAAGCGGATTGGACTCGATATCAGGTGGAATCAAACATTTCCGACAACATGGTTATGATGCCTAGCATAAATGATGCCGTTGAAATGATAACGAACACCTTGATTAAGGCGGCAGATGTGGCTATCCCCAAAACATCGGGTAAAATGCCTAAATTATGGAAGCCTTGGTGGAATGAAGCATGCTCTCAAGCCCATAAATTCCAAAAAAAAGCATGGAACACCTTCAGACGTTATCCCACCACTTCGAATTTGATAGTTTTCAAGCGGGCTAAAGCAGAAGCTCGAAAATTAAGGAGACAGCGACAAAAAGAATCCTGGCAAGAATACGTAAATACAATTCAATGTCGAATATCATCAAAACAGCTATGGGGAAAAATTCGAAAAATTACCGGCAAATATCGTAATCCAAATATATCGTTTTTACTTCAAAATGGACAAGTCGTTTCTAAGGTATCTCATGAGAGCTCTTACCCCCAAGATTTTATTAATTATAAACGACGTGAAGAACGCAAGACGTTAAACTTTCAACCATCCGCTCATAAAACTTACAATCGTAAGTTTACCATATTCGAACTGAAAAATGCATTAAGGAAATCACACCCGACTTCACCGGGCCCCGATCATATTCATCTAGACATGTTGACCCATCTCAATGAAGACTCATTACAAAATGTTTTACTTCTTTATAATAGAATTTGGACAGAGCAAGATTTTCCGACAACCTGGCACAGAGCTATTATTATTCCAATTCCGAAACCTGGGAAGGATCCTCAAGACCCTAATAACTATCGACCCATTGCCTTGACAAGCTGTATCTGCAAAGTCATGGAAAGAATGGTGAATGCTCGGTTGATACATGTCCTTGAGTCTGAAAAACATCTATCGGAGTTTCAAAGCGGATTCCGTTTTGGACGAAGCACCTACGACAATGCCTTAATGCTGGAATCCTCTATCAGAGATACATTCGTCACAAAGAAGCATTTGGTAGCTGTCTTCTTCGATATGGAGAAAGCTTACGATAGGACATGGCGATATGGCATAATGCGAGACTTATACGAGATGGGCTTTCTGGGAAATCTCCCAATATTTATTCAAAACTTTTTATTGACAAGGACCTTTAGCGTTCGCATTAATAATATTTTATCAGATGACTTTTCACAAGACGAGGGTGTTCCCCAAGGAAGCGTTCTAAGCGTGATACTTTTTATAATTAAAATCAACGGTATTATTAAACAACTTCCTCCATATGTGCACGGAACGCTTTTTGTAGACGATTTCCAAATATTCTGTTCTGGAATCAATGTACCTTTTATTGAAAGACAACTCCAAACGGCTATTAGAATTGTAAGTAAGTGGGCAAAGGAAAATGGTTTTGTTTTTTCTTCGCAAAAGACTGTATGTGTACATTTTACAAGAAGACGCGGACTTTTTCCTGATCCAGAACTTTTACTAGACGGAACTGTTATTCCAGTAGTTCCAGAAATAAAATTTTTGGGTATTATTTTTGACTCGAAGTTATCTTTTCGATCTCATATCAAAGTATTGAAACGAAAATGCAACCAATCATTGAATATTTTAAAGGTTTTATGTAACACAACTTGGGGAGCTGATTTTATTTCAATTTTAAAAATTTACAAAGCTGTTGTCCGATCGAAACTTGATTATGGGAGTGTAATATATGGATCTTCTGCTAAGTCTGTTCTTCAAGCCCTGGATACTATTCATCACCAAGGCCTCCGATTATCCCTCGGAGCTTTCCGCACTTCGCCAGTCCAGAGTTTATATATAATGACAGGTTAGCCGGATTTAAGACATCGACGTGAGAAACTTACCCTAAAATACTATTTTAAGATTAAAGCCAACCCTTCTCACCCATTGCATAATAGAGTAACTAACCCTAAATTTGGAAGTCATTACTCATTAAAACCTTCATTCATACCATCACTTGGTTTTAGAGTCCGTACCATAATGAATTCATTAAACGTTGACAATCTGGGAATATTTCCTAGAGAAAACGAACCTCCACCTTGGAATGATAAAAATCTACTTACCATCAATGACTTTTCACATTTTAACAAATCATCAACCCCCGATACCATTTATTTACAATTATTCCATTCCCATAGAAACAAATATTCATCTTTTAAAACAGTTTTTACTGACGGATCTAAGAACGGGACAAATGTTGGAGCCGCGGCCGTTTTTGATAATACAACCATTGCTAGAAAATTGCATGGGTGCTGCAGTGTCTTCACTTCAGAGATCTACGCAATAATTTTAGCCTTAAAAACGATTTCTACACACACTAATAAAAACTGGATCTTGTATACCGACTCTAAAAGCAGTATCGAATCCCTTTTAAACTGTACACATAAAAGTCATTCCTTGGTTTTAAAAGCAATGAATTTGCTACTTACATTAACAGAAAATGATTTTCGGATATTCTTTTGTTGGATTCCTGGGCATGTGGGAATCCGGGGCAATGAGAAAGCGGATTTGGCAGCCAAAAACGCAACATTGATTATAAACTCCAATGTCCCGATTCACGACATTAATAGTGTTTTAACCCAAGCCATAAATTCATCCTGGCAATCCGCTTGGGATTTGGAAAACCATAACAAACTTCATGATATTCAACCATCTATAAAGGGATTCAGCAAAACAAACTTAAATATAAGTCATCACGTAAAACTGACAAGGCTCCGAATCGGACATTCCTTTTTTACCCACAGACATTTACTGCTGGGAGAACCAGCTCCTTTATGCTCATCATGCAATAGTATTTTTTCCATAAAGCACATATTGACGGAATGCCGGAATTTTAATCGCCATAGACTAAACCGATTTGGTATCTCCCCTATTACCTTAACAGACTTGTTGATGGACCCACATCATAAAAACTTATTTTTATTCCTTACTGACATTGGTTTCGTAAACTTTATTTAGATTTTATAATCGACTGCAACATACACAACTGTACTGAATTTTATTACGTGGCTTTCTGACTCGCTCTAAATAAATACCAGTTATGAACTAGCTATTGTTTGGCGCAGCATGGCCAAATCTGGCCCTTGTGCCATAAAAAACCAACCAACCAACCAACCAACCATAGCTTAAGCCCAAAATCAATTGACAAAGTTACAAGTAAACCCTCAAACCTGCCGCAACAGAGAACCGCACCAGCAACAAAAATCTTCAAGCCGCGCGCGCGCGCGCGCGCGAACCCAACATCAATAGAACAAAATAAAAAAAAGCAAAATAAGAAAGACAAACTTACTCCCCGGAACTCTAAAGACCCCTCAAAATTACCGGATACCGAAATAGATTTACACCCTTCCACGGACTCAGACATGGAGTTTGGAGATGACGGTATTGACGAGAACGCTGCATTTTTTAGGAAAGGTTCTAGATTTTACAAAAAACCTTCCAAATAAAACCACCCAACCTTTATTTCAGTAGAGATTGAAAAGGGCTCTAAATTTTTAAAGAATAAATGACTATTAATCTCCTAACTTGGAACTGTCATGGTTTTCGTACACATATCGACGATATCAAATCTCTAATAAATAATTTTAACCCTGTTTGCCTAGCCCTTCAAGAAACATACTTAACGCCTAATAACTCAATTAATGTTAAAAATTATAATTTAATAAGAAATGATTACATCCACGGTGCACGCGCTTCGGGCGGCGTGGCTATAATGACCTTGCAGAATTTCCCATCCAGAAGAATTTCATTAAATACGAGCATTCAAGCAATAGCCATACAACTTCATATTAAATTTTTAATAACAATCTGCTGCATATATCTACCCCCAAATGAAAGCGTTAGTCAGCAGGAACTAAATGATTTAATAACTCAACTTCCGTCTCCATACTTCATCATAGGGGATTTTAACGGACACAACCCTCTTTGGGGAAGTAATGATTTTAACACAAAAGGACAACAAATTGAAAAATTGATGGATGATCATTGTCTCTGCCTTTTAAATGATTCCAGTCATACATACTTCCATACTCCGACCCAAACCTTTCACACCCTGGACCTTGCAATATGCTCCCCTACTTTGCTTTCATTTTGGGACTTTAAAATTCACAATGATCTGCACAATAGCGATCACTTTCCAATCATTTTAACATATAACTGCAATGACGTTTTACTACCCAGACGACCTGTGCGATATATATTTGAGAAAGCGGATTGGACTCGATATCAGGTGGAATCAAACATTTCCGACAACATGGTTATGATGCCTAGCATAAATGATGCCGTTGAAATGATAACGAACACCTTGATTAAGGCGGCAGATGTGGCTATCCCCAAAACATCGGGTAAAATGCCTAAATTATGGAAGCCTTGGTGGAATGAAGCATGCTCTCAAGCCCATAAATTCCAAAAAAAAGCATGGAACACCTTCAGACGTTATCCCACCACTTCGAATCTGATAGTTTTCAAGCGGGCTAAAGCAGAAGCTCGAAAATTAAGGAGACAGCGACAAAAAGAATCCTGGCAAGAATACGTAAATACAATTGAATGTCGAATATCATCAAAACAGCTATGGGGAAAAATTCGAAAAATTACCGGCAAATATCGTAATCCAAATATATCATTTTTACTTCAAAATGGACAAGTCGTTTCAGACGTTAAGACAATTGCTGATACCTTGGGAGAATCTTTTTCTAAGGTATCTCATGAGAGCTCTTACCCCCAAGATTTTATTAATTATAAGCGACGTGAAGAACGCAAGACGTTAAACTTTCAACCATCCGCTCATAAAACTTACAATCGTAAGTTTACCATATTCGAACTGAAAAATGCATTAAGGAAATCACACCCGACTTCACCGGGCCCCGATCATATTCATCTAGACATGTTGACCCATCTTAATGAAGATTCATTACAAAACGTTTTACTTCTTTATAATAGAATTTGGACAGAGCAAGATTTTCCGACAACCTGGCACAGAGCTATTATTATTCCAATACCGAAACCTGGGAAGGATCCTCAAGACCCTAATAACTATCGACCCATTGCCTTGACAAGCTGTATCTGCAAAGTCATGGAAAGAATGGTGAATGCTCGGTTGATACATGTCCTTGAGTCTGAAAAACATCTATCGGAGTTTCAAAGCGGATTCCGTTTTGGACGAAGCACCTACGACAATGCCTTAATGCTGGAATCCTCTATCAGAGATACATTCGTCACAAAGAAGCATTTGGTAGCTGTCTTCTTCGATATGGAGAAAGCTTACGACAGGACATGGCGATATGGCATAATGCGAGACTTATACGAGATGGGCTTTCTGGGAAATCTCCCACTATTTATTCAAAACTTTTTATTGACAAGGACCTTTAGCGTTCGCATTAATAATATTTTATCAGATGACTTTTCACAGGACGAGGGTGTTCCCCAAGGAAGCGTTCTAAGCGTGATACTTTTTATAATTAAAATCAACGGTATCATTAAACAACTTCCTCCATATGTGCACGGAACGCTTTTTGTAGACGATTTCCAAATATTCTGTTCTGGAATCAATGTACCTTTTATTGAAAGACAACTCCAAACGGCTATTAGAATTGTAAGAAAGTGGGCAAACGAAAATGGTTTTGTTTTTTCTTCGCAAAAGACTGTATGTGTACATTTTACTAGAAGACGCGGACTTTTTCCTGATCCAGAACTTTTACTAGACGGAACTGTTATTCCAGTAGTTCCAGAAATAAAATTTTTGGGTATTATTTTTGACTCGAAGTTATCTTTTCGATCTCATATCAAAGTATTGAAACGAAAATGCAACCAATCATTGAATATTTTAAAGGTTTTATGTAACACATCTTGGGGAGCTGATTTTATTTCAATTTTAAAAATTTACAAAGCTCTTGTCCGATCGAAACTCGATTATGGGAGTGTAATATATGGATCTTCTGCTAAGTCTGTTCTTCAAGCCCTGGATACTATTCATCACCAAGGCCTCCGATTATCCCTCGGAGCTTTCCGCATTTCGCCAGTCCAGAGTTTATATATAATGACAGGCGAGCCGGATTTAAGACATCGACGTGAGAAACTTACCCTAAAATACTATTTTAAGATTAAAGCCAACCCTTCTCACCCATTGCATAATAGAGTAACTAACCCTAAATTTGGAAGTCATTACTCATTAAAACCTTCATTCATACCATCACTTGGTTTTAGAGTCCGTACCATAATGAATTCATTAAACGTTGACAATCTGGGAATTTTTCCTAGAGAAAACGAACCTCCACCTTGGAATGATAAAAATCTACTTACCATCAATGACTTTTCCCATTTTAACAAATCATCAACCCCCGATACCATTTATTTACAATTATTCCATTCCCATAGAAACAAATATTCATCTTTTAAAACAGTTTTTACTGACGGATCTAAGAACGGGACAAATGTTGGAGCCGCGGCCGTTTTTGATAATACAACCATTGCTAGAAAATTGCATGGGTGCTGCAGTGTCTTCACTT
Source organism: Meta bourneti (assembly GCA_933210815.1). Classification (NCBI taxonomy): domain Eukaryota; kingdom Metazoa; phylum Arthropoda; class Arachnida; order Araneae; family Tetragnathidae; genus Meta; species Meta bourneti. The sequence continues at coordinate 19,416,387 of OW119932.1, forward strand.
CAGAGATCTACGCAATAATTTTAGCCTTAAAAACGATTTCTACACACACTAATAAAAACTGGATCTTGTATACCGACTCTAAAAGCAGTATCGAATCCCTATTAAACTGTACACATAAAAGTCATTCCTTGGTTTTAAAAGCAATGAATTTGCTCCTAACATTAACAGAAAATGATTTTCGGATATTCTTTTGTTGGATTCCTGGGCATGTGGGAATCCGGGGAAATGAGAAAGCGGATTTGGCAGCCAAAAACGCAACATTGATTATAAACTCCAATGTCCCGATTCACGACATTAATAGTGTTTTAACCCAAGCCATAAATTCATCCTGGCAATCCGCTTGGGATTTGGAAAACCATAACAAACTTCATGATATTCAACCATATATAAAGGGATTCAGCAAAACAAACTTAAATAGAAGTCATCATGTAAAACTGACAAGGCTCCGAATCGGACATTCCTTTTTTACCCACAGACATTTACTGCTGGGAGAACCAGCTCCTTTATGCTCATCATGCAATAGTATTTATTCCATAAAGCACATATTGACGGAATGCCGGAATTTTAATCCTCATAGACTAAACCGATTTGGTATCTCCCCTATTACCTTAACAGACTTGTTGATGGAACCACATCATAAAAACTTATTTTTATTCCTTACTGACATTGGTTTCGTAAACTTTATTTAGATTTCATAATCGACTGCAACATACACAACAGTACTGAATTTTATTACGTGGCTTTCTGACTCGCTCTAATTAAATACCAGTTATGAACTAGCTATTGTTTGGCGCAGCCATTCTAGATACTTGTTTCACTTGTATGAGTCCAGACCTGGTATTACAAGTTACATTTATCTATCTTGAACTGAAGATGCTTCCAGAAGAAAATCCAAATGAACTTATGCTTCAATTTTCTAACTCCGATAAATAGGACTAATACTAATATGCAGTTTTCATGGTATAAATAAAAGAAACAAAATAAAGTAATAATTTACTTTAACAGGAAGTAATGTTTCTACAATTAAATTTGTTTGAAAAAGCATACATATTTTAGCACTTATTCCAAACATTTATATATTTTTAAAAATTTAATAAATTTATGCTGTGTGATAATACTTGATCACCTAAATAAATTTAACATGGAATTTGTATGTAACGGTCAACGGGAGAGGTAACTGGCTGACTAACCGCATGGCGGTTTACCATGACTGTTATCGTGCGCGCCAACCATTTTTGGTGAACTCGTAGCGCAGCGAACGTTTCCCCCTCATACGAATGGATCGTGGAAGGGAACCGGTCTTGGCGACCTTTTCGTGAGGCCCACGTGCGGGGTTTGCTCGCCAGCTCTGAAAAAGGCGAAGTTCGACAGACTCGGTGGTGGAAGAGCGCAGCAAGACGGAACCCAGGAGGACCGGGAAAAGAAAAGTTTAGGCTTAGCTTTTTGTGGAGCGGAAGTATATCTGCACCAGATTCATCTTTTCTTTCGCAAGGCAACCGACAAGAATAGGCAGTCACAGGCCACCCAGCCTCTCCCCGCGACGCGAATATATTAAAGATTTGTCAGAAATAAAAGAAATTCTATGGGTAAGTCGTTGTCTTCATTCCTTTTTCCCCGCACAATAGATTAACAGGAAACCACATGTTGCGAGTCCACCATGTTGTGTTATTGTGCGATCAAAAACTAAGTAAATATCAAACTAAAATAACAAAAATTCCTAATATTTCTTTAAGAGCAACCTGATACCATACTATGTAATAAAGTTTCATTAGATTTTATATTAAAAATTATATTTAATATTTATTAACACTAGCCAATTTCTAATTCTTGAAAAAGGCATCAGATTGGCAGATTTAAAATTGATCCTCCACGTCAATACAGAATGGTGCAATCAAGCATCAGCTTAATAATACCTATTTCGGTGAAGAAACAGATAGAAGCAGCTTGGTGTAGGACAAGTCTCGAAAAGATAGAACACATGTAGAGTATTCAGAAATTCTTAATTAAGTATATTCTTAAATTAAGACAAACACATTAATTTTGAAAATATAATTTTTTACTGCTTTTAATTTTGAAAATAAAAAATCCGATGTAATGTATCAGATTTAATACCGAGAAAAATATCTGATGTGATGTTACAATGAAGGTTTCATTTTTTTGCAACCAACATTGTTACATCAGAAAATAAAAATTCCAATATTTTAATAGCATGTATTTAAACTGGCCTTCAGGTTATATGGCTTGCTTCCAAATTCCTTTCAGGGACTCTTGTTGGAAGGTCCCCGAAAGCTTTCAATTGTTATTGATGTGAACAGGTCTTTTTGGAAGTGTAAATTCCATAGTTCAGAATCTGTACTGAGCTGCTTCTGGACAGATGAATGTGACCGTAGAGTAACGAAATGTTGAGGCCAAAATCATTAATGACCGCACAGCTTTTCGGTTTGCATCGCACAACACTGGTCACCAAACGCATAAAATGAAATGAGCATAGTCAAAATCTCAGATTAAACATTCCTCAGCTACACAAGAAAGAACTTTGTGAAGAATTGTAAACTATTAAGTAAATAATTCATCTTCCTCAATTCATTTACTGCTATCAATACTTACCCTCGATTTTAATTGCAATACAACATCTTTAAAATAAAAGATATACAGTGTGGAATACTACTTACTCAAAATGATGCAGGACTTCTAGGTAGGATAAATCTAATCTTTTGTGAATATAATACGTGTTGGTACTTTCAAATATTAACTGCCTGTTCATACTGAAAGCTATTTAGTACCACCATAAAAACATTGAGTTATTTATCTAACGTACCATCATTATTGCTTTTATTGTTTAAGTCTCCTTTATTAGCATACCACTGTTCTCAATTCCTCTCCATCTTAGGACACTTTATTTTCTGAGTTTTCTAAAAACCAAAAAGCTTGAAAGAAAAATGAACTGATATAAAATTAATTATGCCCTTAAGTGGAAACATTTTCCAGCAGTATTTCAATAAATAAATTTTATGTTAAGTTTGTTTTGGAATTTAAATTTTTTTAAAGTAGTATAAATGCAAGTACTGAATGTGATTGAGCAAGTTATCTTTACAGTTCGAAAGTAATATTAAATCAGAAGTATGAGAGACTGAAAAATATCTACCAATGGTATGCAAGATTGGAGACAGAAACATCCTTCATTCTATTATGCATATTATGATGAGAACAAGTGTTAAAAAACAGACAGAAGCCTACACAAGAACTAATAAAACAAATATGGAAAATTAAGCTGAAAAAGGAAGCATAACATTTTAGTAAAACCAACAGGAATATGGAACACAAAGCATGTTATTAACATAATTAGAACACATGATAGTTGAGATAAAATAGACTAATAATTTAGAGAAACTCCTGAACTTACCCCCCAAGCAGCCACTCAAAAAAATATCTAACATTGAATTAGAGGAAATTAAAGCAAATAGTTAATACTTGCAGCTAGCTGAAACCTTGAGATGCAAACCATAAGGTGCTTGCAATAGAAAGAGAAGTAAAATATTACTGAAATAAAATATTCATGGTGATTCTGGCAGGTCAATTGAATCTTCATCTCTTACTGTTGACATTTTCGATCCCATAATAAGGGAACATGAAGTTTGAAGAGCCTTAGTAGGCTTGGTCATTTTCTTTCTTTTAAAATTAGTGCTTTTCTTGGTGGAAAAATCTTTATTTATTTTTTTGCTGGGCTGTTCACGTCTTCCACTTGCTGGCAAAACTGATTTCTGCACATTTTCAGCATCAATATCGGTGAAATTTAAAGATGCCGATTTTAATTGTTTTTGAATTCTTCCTAATACCTCAATATTTGAACACTGTTTAGTAGAAGCAATCAAGTCATGGCATGTGCGGGCAATACCATTCTTTATTTTTTCCAATGTTTCACTCGTTTGGTCCCCTTTTGAATTTCAACATGTTAAGCAAGCTCAACATTTTTTCTATCTGATTGGTCAGATTCACAAATCATTAAATCATTGCTATCATCATTGCCACATGCATCATCTTTTAAAGCTGAGGTTTCGCCTTGTAAAGAATCAGAAGAAACTTTCAACTGTGCAAACAAGATGAATATGTTTTCCCATGTTCCATTGAACAGAGTTGTCAAGGCAGGGCAAAGAAATTCGCGCAGGCAAAATCCGCATTCTTTGCAGAACAAAGCACATTTCATACTGCATGTTCCTTATTTGACAACTTGATATGTTTCACTTATCACAGTATGTGATTGCACAACCCATTTTCACTCTTCTATCTGCAATGCAGCAACATGGCAATCTAAACTAGATTTATGTCTGTTTCGTATAGCAGACATTTTTGAGCTAATTTTGCCTTTCTCAAGAGCAATAATTTTGTCAAACATCCTGTCACAGACAAATTTCATAAGAAAATGGATTGTTCTATCCAGGCGTTTTATTTTTTACCTTCCAAATATATATATTCTATCGTCCTATGCATACGTTTAATGTGCATGTTTTTTTATTCCAGCCCATTTACGGTATACAAAGGCCCACTCTTGAGGTCGGCATGTATAATACTTTTGGAAGTATGCTCCAAAATTAATGTAACTGGCTGAAAGAAATTTCAAGGTTTCAGCTAGGAAAACCGTAAATGTGTCTTCATCAGTTTCTGATAGTAAACATCGAAGCTTTTTATAAATAGTGACTTGTTCCACTGAATCTGAAACTAATTCACTTAATTTCCTTCTCCAGCTTCTATCCACATGCCAGGAGCAAATCAGACGTTTCATGGGTTTCACGAAAACTGTTTTTCAAAGCATTGAAAGCAATACTGAGTGCAATACTATCTTGTCGATTGCTGAAAATGAAAGTACATGGAAACCTTCCCTTTTATGCCTAGAACCAGCACTGGCTAAATCAAAGTTATACGCGTTTACACCATGTGTAAAATCAATCACATAACATCATTGTCGCACAAATTGGACATGCCTTTCCGGGAATCGTTCATTATTACTAAAAGAAAATATTCATTTTTAAATTGGGACACTCAACAAGACATACATTTTGTGGCTTACAGAAAACCACAGCTGAGTTTTTGTTTGCATGAGATTTACCCATTTAGTTCTCTCAGCATCATTACTGTCTAATTCTCCATTTGAGTTTAAATTATATTCAGTTGGGATATTTAATACCTCTCGTTTAGTTAAGAGATGAATAGGTTCTAAAGAGCACCAATTGAATCAAGTATTTCATCCAGTTTTGGGATCCAGAGATACCACCCAATGGGTGCCCCTCCGAGCCTTAATGCTGAACTCCACTCCGATTCCGTCCCCTTTTTCTACAGAATCATTGAGTCTCTCCATCTCCGAAGGAAGGTCCACCTTTTCAATATCAGAATCTACCCCCAAGATTATGATTCTGGGACGCATGAGTTTAGGCTTATCAACTGTAAATATATTTGTAATAGAGTCTCTAGGTCACCAATTTTTCAAGGAGGGCGTCGACCTCAGCCTGAAAACTCATGTCGATTACCACACCGCCGCCCCTCAACTTCCTAAGTTGAACTGTGCGAACTTTAAGTTCTCTTAATGTGTCTTGGAACTTTATTGCGGTTTACGACAAAGTCGCATTCAACTTTAGTTTTTAGTAGGAGGGTATGCTTAGGAGCCATGGTGTTTTATCTTTTTAGCATAGGGGCGGCATTTCTGCCAGCCACCTGTGCATAACTCGGGGCGGTACTAGTGCAAGTTTTCTTTATCTCCCTAATCTCGTTGAGAATCTATATCACCCGCGGGACCAGCCCCGGATACAGAACCGATCTCTTTGATCTCACGAACCACCTTCAGGGTTTCATTGATTGTACCGTCTAATAGAACGGTTAGGCGGTCAATGTGGACCTCCCTCTCGGAGAGGATTCCCTCCATACGAGCAGACTCTAATTCTAACAATCTAATGTCCGATTTGCCTTTCTCTATAGTTTGTTTTAGTTTTGAAACTTCCAAATCAAATTCACATACTCTCTCCTCTGTAGCCACGGCCTCTTCCCTTATTCATCGATAGCTGTTTCTCTCCTTAACTTCTGTCTCCAAACATCGCTGGAGTTACCCCATCTTGGTTCTCTTTTAAAAAAATACTATTTTACACTTCTTATGGTTGAGGTTTTACATTCATATTTAATTTTTATGTATATCAATTGGTTTTGTTCATTATATTTCTATGTGGTGTAGTTACTAATTTCAAATCTTAAATCCATCTCCTAATTTTAATATCTTGTGTTTGGCGCAGCTTATCCTCTTGCGCCATAAAACCCAAATCAAGCAACCAACCGAGACATCGTATGGAGCGAATGACAGAACAACTGAAGCAATGAAGTCAACAAACTCCACAGCATCCGGCCTATCATATCTTTTTGGCCTATCTTGCCTGTACGACACTTCGATGTACTTTTAACTCGTCTTAGAATAGGACACACGTTTTACCCACAGGAATCTTTTATTCGGAGAGCCTGTACCTGTGTGTCGCACTTGTGTCGTCCCTTTTATTATCCGACATATTTTAATTGATTGTCCAGTTTTTAATCGTCATCGCCTACATTTTTTTAATAAAACATTTTTAGATTTGCAAGATTTGATAGGGGAAATTCCCCACCGAAATATTTGCAAATTCCTGCGAAGAATAAAATTTTTAAATTCCATCTAATATTTTTATCTTTCACATATTCAACTTCCTCAAAACTTTTAACTACAGCGACCGTAACCTCATTTTCCTACCAATCATTGATTTTTAAAATTTACCTTTTACTTGGTTGTACAAATGAACCTTAAAGTAATTTATCTTCTATTGGATAACATTCTGTCATGTGTTTGGCGCAGCTTGTCCACTTTTGGACCTTGCGCCATAAAACCTCAACATCCAATCCTTTCCACATTTGCTAACAGGTCCTCATTACAATATCACCCGTCCCAGCAACTTCAATTTTCTCCGAGTTTGATATCTCCACATTAGACTTTGATGGTGAAATACTGATGAATTTTTCTTTCATTGAACACATGTTCAGTTGCACCACTGTCTAAGTACCAGTGACAGGTGGGTGCTTCTCTAAAGGAATCAACAAATAAAGCTTGGTACTTGCTTTCAGATGAAACCATTTTAGCATGAGGGATGGGTCTGCTAGAGCAATTTCTTGTAATGGTGACCCATTCCCCACATGAAAAACAGCGAGTTTTCCGTCCTGTCGATTCATTTTTCCTTGAACTCCCTTTTCTGTGTTAAATCTTCTCTTGTTTTGAGGGCTTTTTCACCAGCTGCTTCTTGGGTAGGGTCAAGACAATATCGTGAAAGTTTTTCTCTTCAACAATGAGGCGTGATTTCACTGGTCTAGTTGAAAGTTCTTTTTCATTCCTTTCCATGTTTAGGATGAGACCATAATCTTTGGGTAAGCCCATCAAATGCAATCAGGGAGACTTTTCTATCGTTAAAACCATATCCGCATGAGGCAACTTTGCGGTGTAGGTCTACGACATCTTAAAGGTCAGCGGAGCCAATGTAAAGAACTAGAAGGCCCCACGTGACACCGGGCAGAGAGACTCCTCCCCGAGTCAATGACGCTGATGGGAGTTCTTCATTGGATGTCGAGTGTCTAAACTACGCTATTACTCTGCAGAAGCAGTTAAGAATTAAGTGTCTAAACTACGCTATTACTCTTGCAGAAGCAAGTTAAGATTTAAAGAAAGTTTAGGGGAACAGGAAAGAGGTCGAGGTAGAAGGAAGAAATTTTAAGTTTAACAGGTAGACCTGTGGGATAATTAGGGTCCAGTCGAGTCCTTAACCCAAGCTTAAAGGTGTCGTAACGGGTCATAAGTTTGACTTGCAAATGTTATGGTGTTGGGGTGGAATTGAAGTCGTAAACATCAGGATCCAAACGAAAAACTCCACATCGGCGTTTGGGCCTTTGCGGGAAGGTATGAAACTGTTGATGCAGTATGGCTCTAGGTCTTTTCTGCGAGCTTGCAACAGTTGGGTCATAAGGTGGAAGTGACCTGAGTGCTTCGTTTGGAACCTGAGGTAGTTTTTCGAAGAACGGCCGAAAGTTGCTGTTTTCACATTTTTCATTTGGGTGGTCTTCACCGCAATTTAGACAAATACTTTTGTCAGTGCACCGGCTCTTACTGTGGCCAAACATGAATTAGCTTTCACCAAGTGAGAGACTCGCATACAGGGTCCGGAAATCTACTGACAAAGAACCGTAGTAAGTTAGTACCGCAAGCTCCTCCTAGACTAGGGTCCTTAAATATCAATCGTAGGAGAAATAGTTTCTTCTCGTCAGGTTTGAGTTGGGAATATTTCACAGGGTCCACTCCTACAATGGCATTTAAATGTGTGATGAGTGCAACTATAAATGATACGAAAAACTGAAATTGGTATATCACCTCAAAAGGGTCTTCTGAAAACTGACAAACGGATAGTGCGCTGGTTACCCCACTTGCTAAAGATGTGGCAAAGGACGGAATTTGATCATTAGTAACCACACTTATTCTAGACCATCGTTTAGTTTCTAAGGGGAGTATTTTACCATAGATCAACAGTTCAGCCGATGTAACTACTTCATCTTTTTTGATGATCAGACCCAAACAACCTGTGGCCAATCGAATGCGCTTCATTATAGTTAAATTATTGTTCCAAATATTAGAGTTAGAGTTATTCCTTTTGTGAGACTTGGGTTTGTGTGTCTTACAATGTTCAGGGCAAGTCAAATGTGAAACAAGATTCCACTGACCTTGTGTGGCGAGATAGTCCTGGGCTGTCTTGAGTGGTTGCCGTTCATCTGAGTTTGGATGACAGATCCTTCTACGCACTTTTCTAGTGTAAAAGTGAAGATCTCAACATCTTTGGCAGCTGATTCAAGGGCTTTCTGGATGATAGCCTTCTCAAAGTTCATGTCGATGCAGATATCTTTGAGTTCGGTTGGCTTTGAGACTTTTTCCGAGCTTCTGCCATGGTGGAGGTTGATCAGGGTCCAGTTGAGAATTTCTACTGGACTTGGGGTTTTGAAAAAGACCTATTAGGTATTCAGATTCAGGGGACTGTCAGAAAGGCGTCCGTACTAACGAATGTCTGAACGAGAATCGGAATGAGAGTTTATTAAGACACAACACATATATACAGATTGGATAGGATTGCAGCACTAATCAATAAGATTCATTAAATTGAACGGACGTCCAAGAAAGCAAGAATATTCACACATGCTGTGTGTAATGAATGACCCATCTCTAGCAGCACAAAGAAAGATAGACTTCTATGGGCAATTACTTTATACAACACCCGCACATTACTAAAGAAAAACAAACATTACATTTTTTCACATTGATATCTACAAAACAAAACATCATATTATTTAAAATTGCACAATGACAAAATTTCATTAAATTTCACTCTAGACAATGCTTTAGTTAACATATCAGCAATTTGGTGATCAGACGGAACATATTCAACTCACATTCGTAATGTAATTTGGAAAAAATAATATATTTTAATTTGATACCAATATGTTTCAATCTACCATGATTAAATTTTCATTCGTTATACATTTGATACAAGATTGATTATCTTCAAACACAGTAAGATCTGAAACATCGGTAACTTCTGAAGCAACACTTTTCAACCATATAAAGTCCTGAATACCTTGACTTAATGCTATTACTTCAGCTTCAGTTGATGAGAGAGCAATACATTTTTGTTTATTACAAGCCCAGAAAATTGGAGAATTACAAAACATTATCACATAACCAGAAATTGATTTTCTATCATTTGAATTAGAACCCCAATCAGCATCAACATACATAGACATTTGAAAATCATTTGAATCTTTCCAGTACTCTAGTTTTAAGTTAGCAGTACCTTTTAAATACCTTAAGATTTTCTTCAAAGCACACCATCCAGCATCAGTTGGATGCTCTTGAAGTTGACTTAAACAATTTACAGCATACAAATATCAGGCCTAGATACATAAGCCAAATAAAATAACGATCGTACAAGTTCTTGATATGGTCCATCAAATACCTCACCTTTCTCAAAATGAGCTAATGTTGATTTAGGATCCATAGGAAAAACACTAGGTTTACAATCTAACATGTTAAACTTTTTTAGTAATTTTACAATATACAATTCCTGATCCCTTAGCAACTTAGAACTGAATTCCTAAAAATTCAGATGCACTTTCAGATTTAGACATTTGAAATTCTTTAGATAACAAAGAAATCACAATATTAGTTTCTGTAACATTTGAACCTGCTATCAATAAATCATCTACATATAGTGCTATAACAATTTTCTTTTTCGTATACAAAAATACATGGCTCATTTATAAGTTGTATAAAATTAAATTTTATCACAAATTCCAAGAACTTTTTAAACCACTGACGTGGTGCTTGTTTTAACCCATACAAACTCCTTTTAAGTTTACATTTCTTCCCACTATTATCATCATACTCCTTGGGTTGATCCATATAAATTAATTCACCATTCAAAAATGCAGTTTTTACATCAGGTACAGAAACAAATTTTCTTTCACAATTAGTACAAGTATTTATCTTAAAGCAGGTCCTTATAGGTGAAAATGTCTTATAGGTTTGTAATGTCTTATAAAATCTTATAGGTGTAAAGGTCTCAGTATAATCAAGTCCTTTTTGCAAAAATCCTCTAGCTACTAAACGAGCTTTATACTTACCATTTCTCTTGTTGAGGACTCACTTGCACGAAATAGATTGCTTTTCTAGTGGTAAGGTTTCAAGATTCCAGACATCGTTGGACCTCATGCTCTCCATTCCTCATCCATGGCAATCCTTCACAGGAGTTGCCCGTCATTGGGCAGGGATGCGATGTTGTCAAAAGTCAAAGACTTATTGGCGAACATTGCATTATACACTTCAGGATGTGGAAATCTAACAGGCTCTTTGGTTTGTTTCGAAGACCTTATCGGTTCAATCGGATCTAAATCGTCGTTCTCACTTTCACTCTTGTCCTCGAGTACATCGAACTCGTTAACTGACTGATCTACTTCATCTGCGATGAACCTATGAAGCTTGTCGCGAATCTTTCATCAAATTTTACATCTTTCGATACACAAATTCTATGAGAATCAGGATTCATTAGTCTAAACCCCATCGAGGAGTATCCCACAAAAGCATCCTCTTGCTTTTGGGATCAAGTTTCTTCCTTTGAGAAGGCACAAGCATGTATGCATCGCACCCAAATACAGCACATTCCTTAGATCAGGCTCTTCGCCAAATTTCAGAAAGTACGGTGAAGAGTTATCAACAGTACTGGGCAACCTATTTTTATGTATGCGGCAGTAAGAATCGCTAAACCTCACAAACTTTTGGGTAAAGCAGACTCAAAAATCATTACCCGCCCTTTTTCCATGAGATCTATTAGCGCGTTCAGCCACACCATTTAATGCTTGAACATAAGGCGGCGATGGATCAACGACTATACTGGCATCTGCAGCACATTTTAAAATTTCACGGACATGGGTAGCTGTTTGCTTATCTAAAATTTCAAACATTTTATCAGAAACTGTAAGCTGTGAAAATCAGTTACATTTCTCAGCTTAAGATAGTAATCGAAATTTGTAGTTAATCTAGAAGTGAATTGCACGTACGTTTCGTTTGATTGGCGATTAGCAAGTTTAAAGTTTTCCAAGTATTTCTGAGATGTCGGCTCAAACTCTTAACACAATCGATTTAATTTTTTCATAATCTCTTATTTCATCATCCTTTATGTAAACTACACTGCTGGCCACCCAAATTGCAACACCAAGAAAGACAAGAGATATCACAACAAAATTTATTTTGTAGATAACATGTTGACCAAGTATCGAATGATTAAATTTATAGACTTCTGTGAAGTATGGTTCCTGCCAAAATCAGTAGCCAGAGTAGCCGCCATTGTTGGAGATCACCGCTGTCACACGCCTCGGCATTGATTCAAAGAGACTTGGATGTGTTCTTGGGGTACAGCAGACCAAGCAGCTTCCATACGTTGCCAAAGTTGATCTGGTGTGGCAGCTGGGGATGTATTCTGGGTCAATCGTTGAGCAACCATGGACCACATGTTTTCTATCGGCGAAAGATCCGGAGAGCGAGCTGGCCAGGGAAGCAATTCAATCTGGCGATTGACGAAGAACCCTTGGACAATGCGTGCCACGTGTGGTCGCGCATTATCCTGTTGAAATATGGCTGTGGGCAAGCCCTGAAGGTAAGGAAGGACAACTGGCTCCAACACCTCGGAGATGTAGCGCTGGCTGTTTAAAGTACCGGCAATGCGTACTAGAGGAGTGCGAGAGTGATATCCAATACCGTCCCATACCATAATACCCGGTGCAGGACCAGTGTGTCGATGCATAACGCAGCTGTTCAGCATCCTCTCTCCACGGTGTCTCCAGACTCGAATCCGACCATCGTGGTGTTGCAGACAGAAACGTGACTCGTCAGTAAAGACAATTTCATTCCATTCTGCCGTCCACATCCTTCTTTCATCGCACCATTTGCGGCGGAAACGTCTGGTTCTGTGTCAAGGGTAGACGAAGCAATGGACGTCTTGCGGACAAACCACTCTGCTGTAAACGGCGTCGAATGGTACGCGCAGACACTGGATGATGCGGTACAGACTGAATGTGCTGTGCTATGGTTTCGTGATGTGGCTGAGCGATCCGTCACTGCCATACGCACAATATGCCTGTCATCACGTGAAGTGGTGCACTGAGGTGGATGCGATCGAACACGTCGGTCCGTCGTACCCTCCTGCATCCAACGATCACATATCCGCATTACAGTTGTTTGGTTTCGTCCAACACGACTACCGATTTCCCTGAAAGATAATCCATAATCTCGGTAGGCCACTATCCTTCCTCTGTCGAACTCGGATACTTGATCAAAAGATGATCGCTGTTTTCTACGAGGCATAATTGATAGTTTTTTTGAAAAAAACCACAAGAAAAACACAATTGCCGTACTTGAAATCGTCGAAATCTCCAAGCCTTAAATAGCGCTTTGAAGTGGCGCCACAGGCGCGCGTGATGTGCGTCTGCGCTGAAATTCTAATCATTTGCATATCTCACCTCCGCTAATGCATGTTGTAAATTTCATATTATTTGCATGCTTCCTTCAGGGTGTTGCATTTACGGTGGCCAGCAGTGTATAACATTCGAGGCCTTTTCTCCGAGTAAATGAGGTAAAATCTCAGCTTTGAATTTTTTCGGGACACCTTTTGTGTCAAATGCTCTCTAATGAATTAAAAAACATACCCCACACTTCCGGTTTGCTCGGAACTTTAAGGGTCAACGTTCTGATACTTTTTATAATTGAATCCAACGATTCCGAGACTAATAAATTCGAATCCCTATCCACTTTTATCTCAGATTGAGCCTTTGTAATTAATTTCAAGCTCAGCTTCTATTCTTTGCAACTTAATCTTTTCCAACTCAAGTATATAACTTTCGTCAGTTTTCCGTTCCGAAATTACGGATTCTAATAGATCCTTTACAAATTGGGGATCAGAAATATATTTAGGTTTGGTTTTAATCTTATCTTGGATTTCGGTTTTGGTCATTTCATCTGTTATGACCTCACCGAGTTCTTCGGCCACATAAAAAAGGTCTCGCTAATTTGCTCTAAACATTTTGCTAACTTATTTACAAAATAATACTTAAGGTAGGGAAAGAGGTACTCAGCGATCCCACTAATAAATTCACACTAGTAAATTCGGGTATTCACTAAACCCAAAGCTCATAAACAACCAACCACAAGCACTTATCAATTAACACATCACTTTGCATATGAAACAGCACACAAATTCTACTCATGAAACAGATCCTATAAATCCATAGGACCTCCGGCTCGACTGACCATCTTTTTTCGTTAGCTCAGAAAACACACGTGGACTGTAACACACTTTATTTTCAACTCAACTCCTTCAAAAACTTTGCCTCGCAGGGCACACTTCCTCTTTGGCGTTACGTCACTGTTCTCAACGTCACCTCGCGACAAGAGTCTATACACCGCATTTCCTCCTGGATATTTCCTTGGTTTAATGGAGTGTCTGAAATCACTTGATAAGGCCTCTGCATCCAAAAGACGTTGGGTCACAAAGTCCAAAGTTAAGTTCGTACTTGGCTGATTCTCCAAAACCACTTTGACGGTCTCGTACTCAGAAGGAAGTAACATCAAAATGTCGACAATGTCCATTTCATTGACCTCCGCTCTAGACAAACGGAGATCACTAACGAGACTTGTCACACTATCAATATGCTGTCTCATAGGCACATCACTGGCTTTCTTTAAAGTGGCCAATCGTTTGCGAGCTAGAATTTGGTTCACAGCTCTTTATTGTCGTATTTCAGTTCCAATTTCTTCCAGATTTTACAAGCTGTCGTCTCAGTCTGTAGAGAAACAAGAATCTGGTCACTGAAAAGTGTCAGCAGGAAAGCATAGGCCTTTTTCGCCTTAACAGACTCATCTGCTTCTGCACCTTCTGCCTCTAAGAATGCATCTAACTGCTTAGCACAAAATACAGCCTTTACTCTCCTCGACCATAGTGAAAAATTCTGTCCATCGAAGGAAACCAAAGCGTACCCCTCCTTCAACGAATAAACCATTCCTCGGAAAAATAAAACAGCAGCAAAAACTTCCTTACGACGCTCCCCGCTTCTCGAAATACCCGTAGAAGCGCAAAGAAAATAAACAGCGAACCCACTTGAAAACAGGGAACCACGCTCTGCTGTTAAATACGATTCCTTCAGAGGAAAGGAATGACAGGCCATGTGGATCGCAAAAGGGAGTTTATTATTATTTTTTAATTTTATGTGTAACGGAGCACATGGTCCCGAAGGGGGCCTTAATCTCCAGTGTGATTGGTGAGTGGCTTGAAAATTGGTGCTGTCAGGTTAAGGAGAAAGTGAGATATTGGGAGAAAAATTTTCAGAAGACTTCCCTGTGCCTGTGTGTTCCTGCCGATATCACCCGGACAAGTAACGCGACTGGACTGGACATATCACTTTCCGAGCACCCGCTGCAATGCAGCTCATCTCCACATCATAAAAAGAAAATATTTAAATAAATGCTAGTTTACATAAAGGGAGGGTGAATTTTAAATAAAATGTCGATCTAGGGTGCAAAAGAAACTTAAGTGCTAATGATAATCATAGTCCCCGCCCTGTCGCATGATAAAAATCGCGACAGGGTATGCCTATGATTAAAAGTCAATGGGACGGGTCCCTTGATTTGCTCAACGCTCGCAACAGAGCTGATAGCAATAAGTAGAAGGATAGAAAGGCAATTAAACTTTAAGAGAAAATAAGTTTAAATTTCAAATCTAACTGTAATAAGTGATACAGTTAGTGGTCCAATCGAGTCCATATAACATCCTAGTTGTTGGTGTTCAGAAAAAGTGTAGGAAGGGGTTTAGTTGGGGAGTGCATATATGGAGTTGAAGTCATAAATTTCAGGGTCCAAACGGAACTCCACATCGGCGTTTAGGCCTTTGCGGGAAGGTGTTAAATTGCTGGTGCAGAATGGCTCTAGGCCTTTTCTGAGAACTTGTAATGGCTGCATCATATGGTCTTAATGACTAGTGCTTCGTTTGGCAACTGAGGTAATTTAAGGAAGAATCTGGAAGAGGTGCTGCAAAAATTCAGCTATGGGCTTAATTTTAAGGTCCGAGTGTATGACTTCATTCCGGACATAATACGGAGCATCCACAATCATACGGAGTGTTTGGTTTTGAAAGACCTGCAGTCTTCTCACATGTTTTTGGCACTTGTGGATCCCCAGATTTGGGACCCATAAGTGAGGGTAGGTCTAATGATGGCTTGGTAGAGGAGTAGTTTATTTGCAAGGGAGAGCCTACTCTTGCGAGCAATGAACTGAATAATTTGGTGTTTGACTATCGTGCCGTTGCGTAAAGCACGACCGACTTGATCATTCCAAGTTAATTTTGGGTCGAGGATGAGCCCAAAATATTTGTACCTGCGAACCCAGTACACGGGTGTGCCAAAAAGAGAAATGGGGGATTTCCAAATATTCTGGGTTATTTAAATTCATGTTGAATCCATAATTGAATCGAGGGTACCTCTTGTAGAACATCATGCAGGAGGAGTGGAAAAACCCCTGGTAGCGATAACACTGAGGGGGACTTCTTGCCTCGATACTGCTCAAATTTGATTTCGGTGCCGAGTAAATTAAAGACCTCCTCCACTTTAAGTGAGTTTACCAGCTGGAGGTAAAATAAAGGCATAGGTCTTTTTGTGCCAGGACGGGTGAGGCGGCTGATTCTATGAAAGTGAATCCGGCGGCCTTAACAGCGGATTTGATCTGTTCTGTATCTGTTTGTTGGGAGAATCCCCGAAGAACAACTTTGACTGGGCTTTCGTTGCCCAACTTGAACGTTTTAAATTTCATACCCTGGGCGAGTATGAAACGGGTAACGTGCCTGTACTCTTCGGTCTTGACCGTGAGCTTAAAATGCTGACCAGAGTCGAGATTTGAGTGATTTGGCCATTCGGCCTAGGCAGGAAATTAATTCTCCCCATTTTGGGGGAGGAAGCACAAAAATGGGTGGAAAGTTCTGCTTCCGGGCTGGTTTGGGAACAGAAACTGGACTTGAACCAGTGGCATTCTCAGTAGCTTCCTCCATCTGACTCAGAGTCAATAGGTAGTGGAGTAGTGGCAGCGGTATTAATTTGTTGATTTAAACCAACGGGTAATGTTTTGTTTTCTGGGCGTTTCGCCTTTTTATTCTGTGTTGTATTTACCCTCTTGGCGTTTATGGAGCGCTTGCGCTCGACTTTACGAAACTCATTCACATCTACGTCAGTAAGCTCAGCTTCTGAAATTTTGCGGGATTAGGATCACTCATTGGTGGCAATTTCGTGCCAGCCACGGGAAGAAATACACGCCATGGCAGAAAGTAATTCCATTGCTTCAGTACGCATCGCTTTGAAAATTCGACTGGACGCCGGGTTCGGATAAACCTTTCGGACCTCTAGACAGGTGTTTCGGCCATTCGATAGCTCAATTAATACTCAAATTCAGATACTCTAGTGGACTGTTTCTTTATTACTCATTACTAAAATTGGGAAGATGCTCTCACACACCTTCGCGCGGTACAGACACTACCTCAACTGGCTTGCTGCCAGAAGATACATTTTTAAACTGTTCCACCTAGATGGCGCTTTACATGGAATTTCAGATCTTCATGAAGAATTCGGCTCACTGTACGATCAGAAAGTCGAAGAGCAGCTGCATGTTTACGCGCAGATCGCTTAGGGGATTTCAAAACCTCCTTCCGCACTCTCGAAGTTTTCCGGAGTCCTGTTTGTTTTTGAAGGTCCTGGCTTTTTTAGACACACTACCGGTATTCATAAAAGTGTCCACCCATTGGACAATCGATTTACGATCAGGAACAGGACCTTTAGGAGCGATTTTAATTTTTTTTTCTCAACGCTCGCTGAGTTCCAATAATTGAATTGAGGTTCGAAAAATACGTCGCCACGGCGAACGCGCGCTCCTCGCTCGTCCACTGCGTAGTGATTACTGAACTAACCGTTCAAAAAACGTTAGGCTGGGCCCTTTCAAATGCGCCTATCCCCACTCTTAGGGAACTAACAGCTGCTGTGTGGCGCGCAATTCAAATAAGGAAGTTCCCGCGCCGCACCCCGTATATTGTATATTCTACCTTTTTAAATACTTTTAAGCTGCGCTAATTAATTTTCTAATTTATTATTTTATTCGGGGTTTGTTCCCTCATTGCATATAATCAGGGCTTTTTCCCTAATTATATATTGTAAGTATATGCTGATTGAATTCCTCTACATTTTAAATTTTTGAGGTCAGACCTAATGTATTAAACGGATACGTGATAAAATTCTCTATATGTAACGTATCGTTTATTGGGATATCGTCTTTTTGGTGTTCCTAAAAAAAATATTTGAATTTTACAATTTGCCTTGGAGAACTAATTGGTAATCCACCTGACATCCCTTTTATTGAATAAAATTTTACCGATATCGGTAAACCGATATTTATATTTTTCGGTTTCCCGTATAGAGGCGAAGGTATAGATCCTTTTTTTGCCACTGCGATTACTATTGTGGTCATATTGTCGAGTTTTTGTAGGCCTACATTTTTGGGAGGGTGGTCGGTCCTCGATCTTCACGGGTGGTATCTTGACCCCTCTTGAGGATAGCTTACTTTTAAGTTAGAGGCCGTTTCCACGGGTGAGAACTTTGTTCCGCCCAATGGATATGGCAGCCTCGGACGATAAAAAGAAAAAGGTTGATACTATGATTGCTTTGGAACGCCTTCTTGGTGAATTCAACAATAATGACCTAAAGGAACCAGGCCTGATTATTTTAAGGGATGCCTTTGCTGAGATTATAGAACTTTGTCGGAATAAAGCTAAAAGTACAATCAGGCTTGGACAATTTCATGAGGGATTGGCAGTTTAACTTAGATATCAGGGGTAGGCGAGTGATCGACCTCTGCAGCTCCTGTTCCCTAAATATTCCTGATAAGGGGCCTACCTTCGTTGCCCAAACTGGGAAGGGATGGCCCGATTTAACTTTAATTAGTTCTGACATTGTTGACCTGGCTCTTAATTGGGATGTACTTGATTTGGATTCCTGTAGTGACCACAGATATGTGACTGTGGACATTAATACTAACAAAACTAACAATCTGGGGTTCTTCTTTAGGATGAAGTTCGCCCTGGGAGGTTCCCCGGACTATTCAATAAATTAACTAAAAATTTGGAAACATTGTCTACTAACATTCAAACCACCAGTGATATAAATAATTATTTCACAGTATTAATCGATTCTATAACTAATATTGCTTATAAAACCCTTAAAAAAACCAAAAAGAATAAAATAGGTAATATTCAATGGTGGACAAAAGAACTAGCCACCTTAAGAAACAGGGTCACTACTCTCTATAAAAAGTTCAGATATCTTAAAAATTATGTTTTAGTGTCGATGAGGTGCGTGCGGCCGGGGCACGTTATAGATCAGCTAGGGCCGCCTTCAGGCTGAAGATCACTGACTCAAAGAGGGCGGCCTGGAGAGAGCATTGCTCCAACCATCACCAAATATATGGAACACTATTTAACATACTTTTAGTAAAACTAAAAACAATAATTTAAATCTTTTTTCCAGACCAGACAAATCTCGACCATGTTGTGATCAAAAGAAGGTGAGGTGCATTTTTGCATTTTTTATTAAATGCAAAAGCATTTATATCCAGACAGATACTAAAACAAGTGAGTAACTGATTACAAGAGCGTACTCTCGTCCTTGTCAGGTGGAGGACTTTTAATCGGAGACTGTGAAGCATGTGTTACCATGGACTCTCTGGATGAACAGGACTTTTCTTGTAGCAACGAATCATCGCTGCTTTGGCTGTTCAACCTATCTCTGGTTTGCTGAAAGTCATGAAAAATGTATCAAGTTCAGGATGAGGTTCTGCAGCTGCAACTTCAGCAATTGGAGATCCACGTATCATAAGTTGCATAGCACTCATTGAAGCTGTCAATCGATTCATCATTTCCACAGATTCTCAAACGATATTACCAAGGACTGTATGGCCTTATGACGAGTAAATGCTTCTTTTTTAAACCGATATCTTTCCCATGCTTCATCAGCCTTTTCGTCAGGGTCCCGCTTCTTTAAATCCTGGTCACGGCACCAATTTGTTGGAATTGTTCTTTAAAAACCCTTTGAGTTGGTAGTATTTCCCTTGACTATTAATTTGAATACAATGCAGAATGAGCAATAACCCCAAAAAAACAGATTCTTACTGACTATAAATTGGGTGGTATAGTTTTAATATCTGAAAAATTCGATGTGGTATTGCCGACCAAACTGCGGCCTAAGATTATATTGTTAAACGTTGATACTGAGGAGGACCTCCTTCCCGCTTTGGAGGGTTTGAATGAGGGTACAATAGAGGAAAATAGTTTGAAGTTTAATTTTAAGATTCATTTAAAGCAGATAAGGGCAACCACTGGGTTGCCATGGCGGAACCTAATGTGTTTCGAAGGATTATGGAACATGGTTATCTCTATTTAGGCTGGCAGAGGGTCCGTGTGGACGAATTCAAGAGTGTCCGCCAGTGCACTGGATGTGGTAAATTTGGTCATAGTAAGACCCGGTGCACTGGTAAAAAAAATGTTTGAACTGCGGTGGAGATCACGGGGAGGATAAATGTGAAAATAATAAGAAGTGCATTAATTGCTTGGAAAGCAATGAAAAATTTAAAACTACTTATAACATCTCCCATGATTGTCGTTCAAAGGGGGCCAAATTTTAAATGCCAGCTTGCATTGCTTGAGGCTAATACTGATTACGGCTAATACTAATACTGTAATGGCTAAGACACTGAGACTTACAAATTAATACTAATCATTCTTTACCCGCCCAGTCTCACTGTCGTCACTGCAGCTAAAATTAATGCAGATTTTATTTTTCTTCAAGATCCTTATTTGGTGCGACAACAACCTTTATCTCCCCGCCCAGGTCACAGACAACTGTCATCTAAAAACAATAATTATCTTATTATTTGCACCAGTTATGATTTTCAATTTAATTTATTCTTTGTTTCTCCGAACACGGTGTTTGCGGAGGTTTTAACCTCTGCAGGTCCCCTGATATTAGGGAGCGTTTACTTCCCCCCATGACAACATTGACATCTAGTTGGAGGAGCTGGAAAACTTCAACAGAGGCAAGCTCCTCATCATGGGGGATTTCAATGCCCGTTCCCCTGTGGGGATACGGGTTTGAAGATATCAGGGGTAGGCGAGTGATCGACCTCTGCAGCTCCTGTTCCCTAAATATTCTTAATATTCCTGATAAGGGGCCTACCTTCGTTGCCCAAACTGGGAAGGGATGGCCCGATTTAACTTTAATTAGTTCTGACATTGTTGACCTGGCTCTTAATTGGGATGTACTTGATTTGGATTCCTGTAGTGACCACAGATATGTGACTGTGGACATTAATACTAACAAAACTAACAATCTGGGGTTCTTCTTTAGGATGAAGTTCGCCCTGGGAGGTTCCCCGGACTATTCAATAAATTAACTAAAAATGTGGAAACATTGTCTACTAACATTCAAACCACCAGTGATATAAATAATTATTTCACAGTATTAATCGATTCTATAACTAACATTGCTCTTATAAAACCCTTAAAAAAACCAAAAAGAATAAAATAGGTAATATTCAATGGTGGACAAAAGAACTAGCCACCTTAAGAAACAGGGTCACTACTCTCTATAAAAAGTTCAGATATCTTAAAAATTATGTTTTAGTGTCGATGAGGTGCGTGCGGCCGGGGCACGTTATAGATCAGCTAGGGCCGCCTTCAGGCTGAAGATCACTGACTCAAAGAGGGCGGCCTGGAGAGAGCATTGCTCCAACCATCACCAAATATATGGAACACTATTTAACATACCTTTAGTAAAACTAAAAACAATAATTTAAATCTTTTTTCCAGACCAGACAAATCTCGACCATGTTGTGATCAAAAGAAGGTGAGGTGCATTTTTGCATTTTTTATTAAATGCAAAAGCATTTATATCCAGACAGATACTAAAACAAGTGAGTAACTGATTACAAGAGCGTACTCTCGTCCTTGTCAGGTGGAGGACTTTTAATCGGAGACTGTGAAGCATGTGTTACCATGGACTCTCTGGATGAACAGGACTTTTCTTGTAGCAACGAATCATCGCTGCTTTGGCTGTTCAACCTATCTCTGGTTTGCTGAAAGTCATGAAAAATGTATCAAGTTCAGGATGAGGTTCTGCAGCTGCAACTTCAGCAATTGGAGATCCACGTATCATAAGTTGCATAGCACTCATTGAAGCTGTCAATCGATTCATCATTTCCACAGATTCTCGAAACGATATTACCAGGGACTGTATGGCGTTATGACGAGTAAATGCTTCTTTTTTAAACCGATATCTTTCCCAGGCTTCAGCCTTTTCGTCAGGGTCCCGCTTCTTTAAATTCTGGTCACGGCACCACCTGGTATACCAGTTACAGATTGGCAAAGGATCTCTTAGAGAAGAAAATTACACTTGTTGGAACAGTTAGAAAAAATAAAAAAGAGCTACCAAAAGAATTTATTTGGAAAGAATCGAGAAGTGCATTCATCATTATTTGGATTTAAAAAAACATGACTTTGGTTTCCTATGTGCCAAAGAAAAACAAATGCGTCGTCCTGTTATCTACAATGCATAATGATAGTGCCATTGATAAATCGACAGAAGAAGCTAAGAAACCAGAGATTATAACTTTTTATAATCTAACAAAGGGTGCTGTAGATGTAGTGGATGAAATGTCATCTACATATTCTACTGCTAGAATAAGCAAAAGATGGCCCATGGTTGCATTTTTCAGTATATTAAATATTGCAACAATAAATGCCCGAGTATTGCTATTGTCAACTAAAACACCGGCGATTCAATACAGAAAACGAAGTTTGTTTATCAAAGAACTTTCGTTAGAACTTTTGAAGGACCACCTACAAGAAAGTTTGCAACCAATGCTTCCACGTGAAATGCGAGAAAAACTAAACTATAGCCAGTGTGAATATTGTGAAGCACCCCCGACAAAAAAACAAAAGAATTCTGCAAGAAAAAGGTGCCATGTATGCCCCAGTTCAAAGGACAGGAAATCACAAATTTGTTGTGCTAAGTGGAAAAAATGTATGTCTAGAACATAGCAATGTTCTCTGCAATAAATGTCGGTGAAATATAAGTTTTATTTTCAATTTATTAATGTAACAATAATTTAATTTTTCATAAATGAATACTATTTCTAATTTGGTTTCTTAAATTTCGTTTCTCAGTATCAATGTGACATAATTATAAATTTAAAATGCATTTTAAAATTCAGAAATTTAAAAGCTATATTTATCTGAAAAATACTTTTTTTATTTTTCATATTGTGTTTTGATTAACTAAATTAATTTTTAACGGTAAAATAAATTTTGTTTATGTTTTGTTAAGAAAATATTGCTTCAGGCCTACGAAGTCCGGCGCGCGTCTTCATGTGACAACAAGTAGCGCGCGTCTCCGCGGGTTAAAAGAGGAAAGGGACCCCTTCTCCTGTGGCGCCTATAGACCTATTTGTTTGCTTTCTACGCTAGGAAAAATAATAGAGATTGCTGGCCAGGAAACTAAACCTCCTGGCTAGCTCTAAATAATATTATTTCAGATTTTCAATATGGTTTCAGAGAGCAGCGCTCCTGTGAGGAGGCTGTGTCCTCCGTTCTTTCGAAAATTAATCAGTCTCATGGATTATGCCATTCGTCCCTAACAACTCTTGACATCAGGTCCGCATTTGACAATATGGACTGGCGCTTGTTGATGGACATTTTAAAATCTTATAACATTCCTATTAATTTTATAAATTTTATTTTCTCTTATTTTAGTAATAGATATATAATTTACAGTGACGGTTTAATTAATATCAAAATATTTTTAATTAAAGGTTGTCCACAGGGTTCGGTGCTGGCACCGACCCTGTGGAATATTTACTTTAATATAAAATTTTAATTTTAAATTCACCTAATTTATTTCTTCAGGCCTTCGCGGACGACCTGGCGCTGGTTACGTCAGGGAGAACGCGTAAGGTCCTGGAGATTAATACTAATAATGCCTTGAAGGAAGTCTCCAATGTTTTGGAGACCTTAAAACTTGAACTGTCTGTCGATAAGTGCCAGTCTGTTATAATTTCTAAAAGTAATAAACTCAAAAGAAATCCAATTTTTAAAATGTCCGGCCAATCAATCAAAATAAAGAACAATCTTAAATACCTAGGAATAGTCATTGACAGCGGGCTTACGTGGAGCGACCATATCACCTCTTTACATACACGATGTTTGACTTTAGGGGGATCCCTAAGTAGAATTAGGGGTGGTGGCTGGGGAGTCAGTGGCCAGCTCCAAAAAATTTGGTACCTTAGAGTCATTGAAAAAATTTTAACTTTTGGAGCTGGCATTGGGGAGGTTCACTTACCAAAATGCAAAAACAAAAGCTCCAGACAATTCAGCGAATTGTTTTACTTAAAATGTCTGGAGCGTATAAAACCTCAACTGACTCTCTCAACGCCCTCTGGGATCTCCACGTGACCCTGCTGTCATATAAGATTCCAAATTGTCAAAATGCGACGGCCCGACCCAGATGCAGGGCTGTCACTCTTATATATAGACTACAATAGACCAACATTAAATATACCTTCAAATACCCTTATTCTAAAAATCCATCCAACTATTCTAAATCCTGACCACGGACTTCCGCCATTGGATTTGATCGAGAGGCTGCGTGTTTTTGTGCTCCCGGTTTCCTGAGTAAAATTGCGTGTTTATCTGATCGGATTATCTGGAGAGTGGTACCATCATCACCCCCTTGCTGTGGGGCACACGGGGATATACATCTTTCCCTGATCTGACGGTCGTAAGTTTGCTTTTTCAACGTTTTTATTAATTTTGGATCTGTGTCTTCGACTGTTTTTGCTGTGCTTCAATGGCGCGACCTAATCACATCTGAGAGGTCAGCGTTCCAGTAAGGAGAGCGGTTTGATTTACCTCCAGAACCGATTTATTTAATCACAATGCAGCAATTATAATTTTGATTCATCTTGTCAAATCTTTGTCTACTACACGTTTGAAGTTTTGAGATATTTACTGCTATTATCGTCTAAATGACTGAGTGATCTACTTTTGGATTTTCCACAATTTCCTCAAGCGCGCAGGGATACATCTTTTTTAACCTGCAGATCGGTTCGTATATTCCGATTTGCTTCCCTGCTTGGAGTTACATCATCGGAGTTGCCACCTTTCCTCCTGACGATCCCAGCTTGTCTGCGTCATTGGGGCTCTTGTGGTTGGCGGTACGAGCGACTTCAGCGAGTTGATAGACCTTTTAGTTCTCGGACCCGATTGGATTTTGAATCCACCTCGATCTAACTGAATTTGCGTGGGATTGGGTTGCTGTCTTTTTATATTGTATACAACACTATTTTTACTACATTTGCATAGGAGAATTGGGGAATCGACACCAGTAAGTTGGGTGACAGAGTTCATCGGAATTCTGGCTTGTTTCGCCAGTGGGGTCTGTTTTTGTACAGTAGGAGGGTGGGTTTTTTAAAGGTGCCGATTTTTCGTGCACCAGATGAGGGGAATCGCGGACAATTCCTATAATTTGCACTGTGGTCACCACCACAGTTCGCGCATTTGAGCGGCATCTCGAATGAGTTTGGGCAGTCTTTCACTGCGTGAGGGCCCGCACATCTGACACATTTCTGCGGCAGCGTGCAGCACTCAGACGAGTGGAAAAACCCCTGACAGCGATAACACTGAGGGGGACTTCTTGCCTCGATACCGCTCAAATTTGATTTCGGTGCCGAGTAAATGAGTAACATTAAAGACCTCCTCCACTTTAAGTGAGTTTACCAGCTGGAGGTAAAATAAAGGCATAGATCTTTTTGTGCCAGGACGGGTGAGGCGGCTGATTCTATGAACAGTGAATCCGGCGGCCTTAACAGCGGATTTGATCTGTTCTGTATCTGTTGGGAGAATCCCCGAAGAACAACTTTGACTGGGCTTTCGTTGCCCAACTTTAACGTTTTAAATTTCATGCCCTGGGCGAGCATGAAACGGGTAACGTGCCTGTACTCTTCTTCGGTCTCGACCGTGAGCTTAAAATGTTGACCAGAGTCGAGATTTGAGTGATTTGGCCACTCGGCCTAGGCAGGAAATTAATTCTCCGCATTTTGGGGGAGGAAGCACAAAAATGGGTGGAATTTTCTGCTCCCGGGCTGGTTTGGGAACAGAAACTGGACTCGAACCAGTGGCATTCTCAGTAGCTTCCTCCATCTCTGACTCAGAGTCAATAGGTAGTGGAGTAGTGGCAGCGGTATTAATTTGTTGATTTAAACCAACGGGTAATGTTTTGTTTTCTGGGCGTTTCGCCTTTTTATTCTGGGTTGTATTTACCCTCTTGGCGTTTTTGGAGCGCTTGCGCTCGACTTTACGAAACTCATTCACATCTACGTCAGTAAGCTCAGCTTCTGAAATTTTGCGGGATTAGGATCACTCATTGGTGGCAATTTCGTGCCAATGAAGTTTAAGATATGTTCGTAATGGCTTCATAGTAGATAATAATAAGTGAAGTCGAAGCAGAAAAGACGAGGGGTTGGGTGTTGACGGAGCACATGGGCCGAAGGCCCTCCATCTCCTGATCAGTATCCTTGATCTTGACTTAGCTGCTTTGATGTCCAGAAGTTTGCTGAGTATGACTAGGGACTTGGAGTCGAGCTGGTATGAGGGGTGCTACCGAGGCGGTGAGGCGTGTCCAAGGCACTGTCTGTCAAGGAATGAACTGAAGATCTTCGAGAGGGAGGGTACACTGATATGTAATCCGAGTTTAAGGGGTGATGGTAAAATTAAAAAGGGAAAATGGTTTTAAAAGCAAAGTTAAATAAGGGAAGGTGGTTATGAATTAAATTTGCAATATAGCAACGGTGCAGACCGAATTGGGACCACTATGGGGTGGTGTAACTTGAGTTAGTTAGGGCATTCACCAACATAAAGAGCTTGTCAGCAGGATTATTGCATTTCTGCAGGTCCTGTACAAGTCCCCTCATGTTGTCTATATTTTTAAAGATAAGTTTAATTTCATGAAATAAGTTCATGATTACGCTAAGGTCGCTAGTGGGGGGAATACTAGAACTAGTCTGCGCCGTTTGATTATTCGGGGCTACAGTTGAGTCTTGGGTTATGGTATCTTTTGGAGTGTTTAGAGCAGCTGCATAGCTTATTCTTGGCTGGGTCAGTTTTTTAGTGAAAGTTCGGGGTTTAGGGTAATTGATGCAACCACGGATATAAGCCGTGTGTTGCTCAGAGCAATTTGCGCATTTGGGTGGTAGATTTTTGTTTGGACAGTCGGTAGTTTTGTGTCCCTGTCCACAGATGACACATCTGGGGGGCCATTCGGCAATTTTCGCTTGAGTGGTTAAAATGCTGACAGTTATAACATTGGGGAATCCCTCTGTTATTCCTGTAGCGTTCCACCTGAACAATCAAGCACATCAGATGTTGGAGGTCAAAAATCTGCATTGATTTCTCACCGGGGGTGAGGTGAATCATAAAAATGGGTAAAGCCTTTTTGGTTTTGAATCGTTTAAGCTGGTTGATTTTAATAATTTTAAAACCTAGTTCAGTTAACTCTTGATTGATCTCTTCGCAAGTGGTACTAGTTGGGAGACCCTTAATAACCACTTTTAGGGGTTTGTCGTCCTTTTTTGATCTGTAGAAGTAGTTATATATATATATATAATTTTATTGCTGTCGAGGTACTTGGTTAGCTTGCGGTTGTCATCAGGGGAGTTTACGAAAAGCTTCAGGAATTCCCCTGATAGTTTACCAACTACCAGGATTCCCAAAGTTTGGTTTAAAGTCAGGGGCACCATAACTGGAGGGATTTTGGAAGTTTGAAGGGGAGTTGAATTACTCTCGTCCTCAGTGGGGATATCACTTAAAACTGCAAATGGGTTCGGAGTTTCGATTACAGGGGGAGCCGAAGTTGGCAATTGACTTGGTTTTTTGGCCGGTTTATCGTTGGTTTTAAGGGGACGTTTTTTACTGTTGGGTTTAATAAATCCAGGTGGGGGATCTTCCTCTCCTCGATCTTCAGAACAATGAGTTTCACAGTACCTTTAGTGGTGTCGATTTCCTTATTGAATTGGTCGATCGTCTCACGAGCTTGCTCGTCTACTGGGGGAGGTTTCTATCCTTATTTTCTCCCTTCCAGGACAGCAACGTTTCGACACACATCTGTTTTCTCTTGATAAAGTCAAGGAGCTCATCTTTTTTGGCAACAAGTTTCTCATAACATGCTGCATCGATCCATGCTGATATTTCTTCAGGAGTCAGCAACCTTTTGTTCCCAGCTGGGATCCAGCTACCTTCTACTTCCATCGCGGTTGATGTATTCATTCTGCAGGAGCACGTCGAATGCACGTCCGCTTGGTTCGGAGGTCAAAGGGGGAGAGCAGAAAAGAGTCAGAAGTTAGGTTGCAGAAACTTAAACAGTATAGGTTGAGTGGGCTGGACATCTTAATGGTCAGCGGAGCCAATGTAAAGAACTAGAAGACCCCACGTGACACCGGGCAGAAAGACTCCTCCCCGAGTCACGTGACGCTGAAGGGAGTTCTTCATTGGATGTCGAGTGTCTAAACTACGCTATTACTCTTGCAGAAGCAAGTTAAGATTTAAAGAAAGTTTAGGGGAACAGGAAAGAGTCGAGGTAGGAGGAAAAAATTTTAAGTTTAACAGATAGACCTGTGGGATAATTAGGGGTCCAGTCGAGTCCTTAACCCAAGCTTAAAGGTGTCATAACGCGGTCATAAATTTGACTTGCAAATGTTAAGTTGTTGGGGTGGAATTAATGGAATTGAAGTCGTAAACATCAGGATTCAAACGAAAAACTCCACATCGGCGTTTGGGCCTTTGCGGGAAGGTGTGTAACTGTTGATGCAGTATGGCTCTAGGTCTTTTCAGCGAGGTTGCAACAGTTGGGTCATAAGGTGGAAGTGACCTGAATGCATCGTTTGGAACCTGAGGTAGTGTTTCGAAGAACTTGGCCGAAATTTGCTGCAGAAATTCAGCAATGGGTTTAATTTGGAGGTCCGAATTGATGACTTCATTCCGAACATATCAGGGAACGTTCGCGATCGTACGTAATATACGATTTTGGAAAATCTGCAGTTTTTCATGGGGTATTAGCACAAGTAGATCCTCAAACTTGAGACCCATATGTGACAGTCGGCCGAATGATGGCTTTGTTGCAATTATTCTTTTAAAACCTTTGGGTTGGTAGTATTCCCCTTGACTATTAATTTGGATACAATGCAAAAATGAGCAATAACCCCCAAAAAACAGATTCTTACTGACTATAGCCCCCAGGGGCATTCCTTCTTTCGGTTTGTACGGGCTTCACAACCCCGGGGTTCCCGAGTGATCTTTTTCTTTCCCAGGGGTTTGCTGTCTTTGGTGAACACGGGGGTCGCGCTCCCGGGATACCTAAGCGATCTTTCTCTACCTTCATCCCACTACTCTAGCCCCCAGGGGCATTCCTTCTTTAGGTTTGTACGGGCTTCACAACCCCGGGGTACCTGAGTGATCTTCCCTTTTTCACTCTTCTTCTCCCCTCCCCTTCTGCTTTTTGCTTTTCCTTCCTCCCTCGTTGTGGTTACCTCTTCAGAGGTGAGGGCTCCCCTTGAGAAGCTTTTCGCCGCCCTGTGCTTCCAGCTCCTCTCGAGGATTATACCACCCACGTGTTTGCCGTGCGTGGAGACCTGTGTCTTCGGAAAAGGTGATCCTGGTGGTTGAGGGACAACATAACGCCCCAATACATTACTTTGGCTCCTGCTTCGAATAAACAGGAAGTGTGCTTTGGTTCGAGTACATTAATCGGCTGGTGGGTATATCCTGCTTGGACTAAGGACCCGCTCATTAACTAGCTCCTTAGGGCAGTCATAGAGATGACCTGGGTTCGTATAGTCCCCGGCTAGTACTGGTGCAGGAACCTGTACCCCCTCGTTGGGCTCCATGGTGGGTGGTGCCGCCGGGGACTGAACATCTAATTTTTCATCATGGAAAACCAAATCTCAACTTCTCCTTCAGTGGAGCAACTAAATAATGAAAATGAAACTAATATATCTGAAAAATTTTTCATCATAAAAAGTAACGAAGGCAATCTTAAAAATATATCGGCTATTTTATTACACAAAACAATATTAGGAATGGTAGGAGAGACCAAAAATATTAAAAAAACACTAGCAGGACATGTACTCGTTGAAGTTGCAAATAAAACCCAGGCTATTAACATCCAAAAAGTAAAATTCGTTGGTCCAACAGAAGTAACAGTTACACCCCATAAAACTTTAAATTCATCCAGAGGCGTAATTTCCGAGTCTGATTTACTTCACGACTCGGAACAAGACATCCTAGAATCCCTTTCCGAACAATCCGTAACTAATATCCAAAGAATCAGTATCTCAAGAAATGGCCAAAAATTTCCCACTAAACATATAATAATAACTTTTAATACACCCAATCTACCAAAATACGTTAAAATAGCTTATATGAATTGCCCAGTAAGACCCTTTATTCCTAATCCCGTCCGTTGTTTCAAATGTCAGAGATTCGGCCACTCTTTCATTGCTTGCCGTGGCAAAGAAACCTGTGCCAAATGTTCCAGTGCAGATCACAAGACCGATACCTGTACGTCATCATCCCTTTGCTGTGTGAACTGCAAGGGCGACCATCCAACTTACGCTAAATCTTGCCCTAAATTTCAAACCGAAAAAGAAATCCAAACAATAAAAGTACAGCAAAATATTTCATTTCCGGAGGCCCGAAAAATTGTTAATGACCGCACCCCGAAACCTGGAATATCTTATTCTTCAATAGTTAAAAAAACCTTCAAAACGACTGGAACTCAGACCGATGTGGCCGTGTTTAAACAATCTGACCAACATAGAACTTCAACGAACCAATCTACAATGCCTTCCTCTCCTAAACCATCAGTAAGCCCAAAACCAATTGACAAAGCTACAAGTAAACCCTCAAACCTGCCGCAACAGAGAACCACACCAGCAACAAAAATCTTCAAGCCGAACCCAACAACGTCAATAGAACAAAATAAAAAAAAGCAAAGTAAGAAAGACAAACCTCCCCGGAACTCTAAAGACCCCTCAAAATTACCGGATACCGAAATAGATTTACACCCTTCCACAGACTCAGATATGGAGTTTGGAGATGACAATATTGAAGAAAACGCTGCATTTTTTAGGAAAGGTTCTAGATTTTACAAAAAACCTTCCAAATAAAACCACCCAACCTTTATTTCAGAAGACATTGAAAAGGGCTCTAATTTTTAAAAAATAAATGGCTATTAATCTCCTAACTTGGAACTGTCATGGTTTTCGTACACATATCGACGATATCAAATCTCTAATAAATAATTTTAACCCTGTTTGCCTAGCCCTTCAAGAAACATACTTAACGCCTAATAACTCAATTAATGTTAAAAATTATAATTTAATAAGAAATGATTACATCCACGGTGCACGCGCTTCGGGCGGCGTGGCTATAATGACCTTGCAGAATTTCCCATCCAGAAGAATTTCTTTAAATACGAGCATTC
Source organism: Meta bourneti (assembly GCA_933210815.1). Lineage (NCBI taxonomy): Eukaryota > Metazoa > Arthropoda > Arachnida > Araneae > Tetragnathidae > Meta > Meta bourneti. The sequence continues at coordinate 19,447,641 of OW119932.1, forward strand.
AAGCAATAGCCATACAACTTCATATTAAATTTTTAATAACAATCTGCTGCATATATCTACCCCCAAATGAAAGCGTTAGTCAGCAGGAACTAAATGATTTAATAACTCAACTTCCGTCTCCATACTTCATCATAGGGGATTTTAACGGACACAACCCTCTTTGGGGAAGTAATGATTTTAACACTAAAGGACAACAAATTGAAAAATTGATGGATGATCATTGTCTCTGCCTTTTAAATGATTCCAGTCATACATACTTCCATACTCCGACCCAAACCTTTCACACCCTGGACCTTGCAATATGCTCCCCTACTTTGCTTTCATTTTGGGACTTTAAAATTGACAATGATCTGCACAATAGCGATCACTTTCCAATCATTTTAACATATAACTGCAATGACGTTTTACTACCCAGACGACCTGTGCGATATATATTTGAGAAAGCGGATTGGACTCGATATCAGGTGGAATCAAACATTTCCGACAACATGGTTAAGATGCCTAGCATAAATGATTGCGTTGAAATGATAACGAACACCTTGATTAAAGCGGCAGATGTGGCTATTCCCAAAACATCGGGTAAAATGCCTAAATTATGGAAGCCTTGGTGGAATGAAGCATGCTCTCAAGCCCATAAATTCCAAAAAAAAGCATGGAACACCTTCAGACGTTATCCCACCACTTCGAATTTGATAGTTTTCAAGCGGGCTAAAGCAGAAGCTCGAAAATTAAGGAGACAGCGACAAAAAGAATCCTGGCAAGAATACGTAAATACAATTGAATGTCGAATATCATCAAAACAGCTATGGGGAAAAATTCGAAAAATTACCGGCAAATATCGTAATCCAAATATATCGTTTTTACTTCAAAATGGACAAGTCGTTTCAGACGTTAAGACAATTGCTGACACCTTGGGAGAATCTTTTTCTAAGGTATCTCATGAGAGCTCTTACCCCCAAGATTTTATTAATTATAAGCGACGTGAAGAACGCAAGACGTTAAACTTTCAACCATCCGCTCATAAAACTTACAATCGTAAGTTTACCATATTCGAACTGAAAAATGCATTAAGGAAATCACACCCGACTTCACCGGGCCCCGATCATATTCATCTAGACATGTTGACCCATCTCAATGAAGATTCATTACAAAACATTTTACTTCTTTATAATAGAATTTGGACAGAGCAAGATTTTCCGACAACCTGGCACAGAGCTATTATTATTCCAATACCGAAACCTGGGAAGGATCCTCAAGACCCTAATAACTATCGACCCATTGCCTTGACAAGCTGTATCTGCAAAGTCATGGAAAGAATGGTGAATGCTCGGTTGATACATGTCCTTGAGTCTGAAAAACATCTATCGGAGTTTCAAAGCGGATTCCGTTTTGGACGAAGCACCTACGACAATGCCTTAATGCTGGAATCCTCTATCAGAGATACATTCGTCACAAAGAAGCATTTGGTAGCTGTCTTCTTCGATATGGAGAAAGCTTACGATAGGACATGGCGATATGGCATAATGCGAGACTTATACGAGATGGGCTTTCTGGGAAATCTCCCAATATTTATTCAAAACTTTTTATTGACAAGGACCTTTAGCGTTCGCATTAATAATATTTTATCAGATGACTTTTCACAGGACGAGGGTGTTCCCCAAGGAAGCGTTCTAAGCGTGATACTTTTTATAATTAAAATCAACGGTATTATTAAACAACTTCCTCCATATGTGCACGGAACGCTTTTTGTAGACGATTTCCAAATATTCTGTTCTGGAATCAATGTACCTTTTATTGAAAGACAACTCCAAACGGCTATTAGAATTGTAAGTAAGTGGGCAAACGAAAATGGTTTTGTTTTTTCTTCGCAAAAGACTGTATGTGTACATTTTACTAGAAGACGCGGACTTTTTCCTGATCCAAAACTTTTACTAGACGGAACTGTTATTCCAGTAGTTCCAGAAATAAAATTTTTGGGTATTATTTTTGACTCGAAGTTATCTTTTCGACCTCATATCAAGGTATTGAAACGAAAATGCAACCAATCATTGAATATTTTAAAGGTTTTATGTAACACAACTTGGGGAGCTGATTTTATTTCAATTTTAAAAATTTACAAAGCTGTTGTCCGATCGAAACTCGATTATGGGAGTGTAATATATGGATCTTCTGCTAAGTCTGTTCTTCAAGCCCTGGATACTATTCATCACCAAGGCCTCCGATTATCCCTCGGAGCTTTCCGCACTTCGCCAGTCCAGAGTTTATATATAATGACAGGCGAGCCGGATTTAAGACATCGACGTGAGAAACTTACCCTAAAATACTATTTTAAGATTAAAGCCAACCCTTCTCACCCATTGCATAATAGTGTAACTAACCCTAAATTTGGAAGTCATTACTCATTAAAACCTTCATTCATACCGTCACTTGGTTTTAGAGTCCGTACCATAATGAATTCATTAAATGTTGACAATCTGGGAATATTTCCTAGAGAAAACGAACCTCCACCTTGGAATGATAAAAATCTACTTACCATCAATGACTTTTCACATTTTAACAAATCATCAACCCCCGATACCATTTATTTACAATTATTCCATTCCCATAGAAACAAATATTCATCTTTTAAAACAGTTTTTACTGACGGATCTAAGAACGGGACAAATGTTGGAGCCGCGGCCGTTTTTGATAATACAACCATTGCTAGAAAATTGCATGGGTGCTGCAGTGTCTTCACTTCAGAGATCTACGCAATAATTTTAGCCTTAAAAACGATTTCTACACACACTAATAAAAACTGGATCTTGTATACCGACTCTAAAAGCAGTATCGAATCCCTATTAAACTATACACATAAAAGTCATTCCTTGGTTTTAAAAGCAATGAATTTGCTCCTAACATTAACAGAAAATGATTTTCGGATATTCTTTTGTTGGATTCCTGGGCATGTGGGAATCCGGGGCAATGAGAAAGCGGATTTGGCAGCCAAAAACGCAACATTGATTATAAACTCCAATGTCCCGATTCACGACATTAATAGTGTTTTAACCCAAGCCATAAATTCATCCTGGCAATCCGCTTGGGATTTGGAAAACCATAACAAACTTCATGATATTCAACCATCTATAAAGGGATTCAGCAAAACAAACTTAAATAGAAATCATCACGTAAAACTGACAAGGCTCCGAATTGGACATTCCTTTTTTACCCACAGACATTTACTGCTGGGAGAACCAGCTCCTCTCTTTATGCTCATCATGAAATAGTATTTTTTCCATAAAGCACATATTGACGGAATGCCGGAATTTTAATCATCATAGACTAAACCGATTTGGTATCTCCCCTATTACCTTAACAGACTTGTTGATGGAACCACATCATAAAAACTTATTTTTATTCCTTACTGACATTGGTTTCGTAAACTTTATTTAGATTTTATAATCGACTGCAACATACACAACTGTACTGAATTTTATTACGTGGCTTTCTGACTCGCTCTAATTAAATACCAGTTATGAACTAGCTATTGTTTGGCGCAGCATGGCCAAATCTGGCCCTTGTGCCATAAAAAACCAACCAACCAACCAACCCACTACTCTATTCCCCACCCCTCCTTTTTCTCCATTTCACGTCTTGCGATTCGGAAACCATTAAAATGTCTTAACATTGAAAAACACCTTAAATTCATTCTTTTGTTATTTAAAAACTATGTTAATCACCTATGTTATTACGTATCATAGAATACCTTTTTAGTTGTGTTAAGTTCTATTTACTTCTAAATTATCATTTATTCCCTTTTTATGATTCTTTTAAAAGACGTCAGTACGTTTTTCTGACCCGCATGTTTGCCGTGTGCGGCGTCCCGTATCGGGGGAAAGTGGAGTCCTGGGGTACCTGATGCGTGCCCTTTGGTCCATGCTTCTGCGTAGACGGGTGGCTGGAGTGAGCCCGCTCTGGTCAATCGGCTCGCCTAATTTCTCTGGGGTTCACCACTTCAGAGCGCTTGGTCCCTCTGTCGTGTTGGACTCCAATGATATTGGGTATTTAGGGTTAGTGCTGTAGCTAGGGATGCCCTGGGCGAACTGGCGGATCCACATTCCGACACTACGGCACTATATTCTGTTTGTGACTCCTGAAGCGGTTCCGAGATCTGTTGCTGGACAACTGCCGGATACTGCTTCCCCTGGTTGGGCTCCATGGTGGGCGGGGGCACACCAGGATGAACCTTTTTTTCTAATATTCATGGAACCTAAAACTTTTTCTTGCCCTGACGGAGGCTTAGATCCGTCAAACACCATTTACAAAGTAAATGAAAATTATGTTAGTGAACCATGTATGGAAACGGTTACGCCTGTCATTTCTGAACCAAAAAAATCAGTTCCTAAATTTCTTGTTGTACACAACGAATCCGGTAAATTAACAAAAATGTCACCATTTCTAATCGAAAAATACATTAAAAATGCAGCTGGAGAAGTAAATAGTGTTAAAAAATTGAAATCAGCAGACCTTTTAATTGAATCAAAATCAGAAGTTCAATCAGGAAAATTATTAAATATTAAAAACTTTGGGGACGTCGAAATTGAAGTCTTTCCACACAAAACTTTAAACTATACCCGAGGAGTAATCTCATCCCAAGAACTCTCAATGGTGTCCGACGAAGAATTTGTCGCTGAATTAAAAGATCAAAAAGTTATAGCAGCCAAAAGAATCATGATGAGGCGAGATTCTAATTTCATTCCATTAAGAAATGTTGTTCTAACCTTCGATTCTCCTGTTATGCCAACAAAAATAAAAGCCGGTTACTTGTGCTGCGACGTGAGGCCTTTCATTCCAAGCCCACTGCGATGCTTTTTATGCCAGAGATTTGGACATGCTAAAACAGCATGTCGAGCATCAGCAACCATCTGTGCACGTTGCGCAAAGCCCGGTCACGACAGTTCCTCATGCTCTGAAACCGAACATTGCATCAATTGCCAGGGTGATCACGCTGCATATTCCAAGACTTGTCCACGCTGGATAGAAGAAAAAGAAATTCAAACATTAAGAGTTACCAAAAACCTATCTTTTCCCGAAGCTAGAAAATTGATAGAATCTCGTACACCTCGTCCTAACACCTCATATGCATCCGTCATTAAAACTAGCAAAACAATAAGCACCCAAACATATAATTCAGTTTTTACATCTAATAAAGTAAATGCAGAAACGCAAATAAACTCTACTCCTTATAATTATCAACCAACCAAATCAAATCAGCAATCCCATAGCGTAAGCCCAAAATCAAGTGACAAAGTTACAAGTAAACCCTCAAACCTGCCGCAACAGAGAACCGCACCAGCAACAAAAATCTTCAAGCCGCGCGCGCGCGCGCGAACCCAACATCAATAGAACAAAATAAAAAAAAGCAAAATAAGAAAGACAAACTTACTCCCCGGAACTCTAAAGACCCCTCAAAATTACCGGATACCGAAATAGATTTACACCCTTCCACGGACTCAGACATGGAGTTTGGAGATGACGGTATTGACGAGAACGCTGCATTTTTTAGGAAAGGTTCTAGATTTTACAAAAAACCTTCCAAATAAAACCACCCAACCTTTATTTCAGAAGACATTGAAAAGGGCTCTAATTTTTAAAGAATAAATGACTATTAATCTCTTAACTTGGAACTGTCATGGTTTTCGTACACATATCGACGATATCAAATCTCTAATAAATAATTTTAACCCTGTTTGCCTAGCCCTTCAAGAAACATATTTAACGCCTAATAACTCAATGAATGTTAAAAATTATAATTTAATAGGAAATGATTACATCCACTGTGCACGCGCTTCGGGCGGCGTGGCTCTGATGACTTTGCAGAATTTCCCATCCAGAAGAATTTCTCTAAATACGAGCATTCAAGCAATAGCCATTCAACTTCATATTAAATTTTTACTAACAATCTGCTGCATATATCTACCCCCAAATGAAAGCTTTAGTCAGCAGGAACTAAATGATTTAATAACTCAACTTCCGTCTCCATACTTCATCATAGGGGATTTTAACGGACACAACCCTCTTTGGGGAAGTAATGATTTTAACACAAAAGGACAACAAATTGAAAAATTGATGGATGACCATTGTCTCTGCCTTTTAAATGATTCTAGTCATACATATTTCCATACTCCGACCCAAACCTTTCACACCCTGGACCTTGCAATATGCTCCCCTACTTTGCTTTCATTTTGGGACTTTAAAATTCACAATGATCTGCACAATAGCGATCACTTTCCAATCATTTTAACATATAACTGCAATGACGTTTTACTACCCAGACGACCTGTGCGATATATATTTGAGAAAGCGGATTGGACTCGATATCAGGTGGAATCAAACATTTCCGACAACATGGTTATGATGCCTAGCATAAATGATGCCGTTGAAATGATAACGAACACCTTGATTAAGGCGGCAGATGTGGCTATCCCCAAAACATCGGGTAAAATGCCTAAATTATGGAAGCCTTGGTGGAATGAAGCATGCTCTCAAGCCTATAAATTCCAAAAAAAAGCATGGAACACCTTCAGACGTTATCCCACCACTTCGAATTTGATAGTTTTCAAGCGGGCCAAAGCAGAAGCTCGAAAATTAAGGAGACAGCGACAAAAAGATTCCTGGCAAGAATACGTAAATTCAATTGAATGTCGAATATCATCAAAACAGCTATGGGGCAAAATTCGAAAAATTACCGGCAAATATCACAACCCAAATATATCGTTTTTACTTCACAATGGACAAGTCGTTTCAGACGTTAAGACAATTGCTGATACCTTGGGAGAATCTTTTTCTAGGGTATCTCATGAGAGCTCTTACCCCCAAGATTTTATTAATTATAAGCGACGTGAAGAACGCAAGACGTTAAACTTTCAACCATCCGCTCATAAAACTTACAATCGTAATTTTACCATATTCGAACTGAAAAATGCATTAAGAAAATCACACCCGACTTCACCGGGCCCCGATCATATTCATCTAGACATGTTGACCCATCTCAATGAAGATTCATTACAAAATGTTTTACTTCTTTATAATAGAATTTGGACAGAGCAAGATTTTCCGACAACCTGGCACAGAGCTATTATTATTCCAATACCGAAACCTGGGAAGGATCCTCAAGACTCTAATAACTATCGACCCATTGCCTTGACAAGCTGTATCTCCAAAGTCATGGAAAGAATGGTGAATGCTCGGTTGATACATGTCCTTGAGTCTGAAAAACATCTATCGGAGTTTCAAAGCGGATTCCGTTTTGGACGAAGCACCTACGACAATGCCTTAATGCTGGAATCCTCTATCAGAGATACATTCGTCACAAAGAAGCATTTGGTAGCTGTCTTCTTCGATATGGAGAAAGCTTACGATAGGACATGGCGATATGGCATAATGCGAGACTTATACGAGATGGGCTTTCTGGAAAATCTCCCACTATTTATTCAAAACTTTTTATTGACAAGGACCTTTAGCGTTCGCATTAATAATATTTTATCAGATGACTTTTCACAGGACGAGGGTGTTCCCCAAGGAAGCGTTCTAAGCGTGATACTTTTTATAATTAAAATCAACGGTATTATTAAACAACTTCCTCCATATGTGCACGGAACGCTTTTTGTAGACGATTTCCAAATATTCTGTTCTGGAATCAATGTACCTTTTATTGAAAGACAACTCCAAATGGCTATTAGCCCCCAGGGGCATTCCTTCTTTAGGTTTGTACGGGCTTCACAATCCCGGGGTACCTGAGTGATCTTTTTCTTTCCCAGGGGTTTGCTGTCTTTGGTGAACACGGGGGTCGCGCTCCCGGGATACCTAAGCGATCTTTCTCTACCTTCATCCCACTACTCTATTCCCCACCCCTCCTTTTTCTCCATTTCACGTCTTGCGATTCGGAAACCATTACAATTTCTTTACATTGAAAAACACCTTAAATTCACTCTTTTGTTATTTAAAAAATATGTTAATCACCTATGTTATTACGTATCATAAATTACCTTTTTAGTTGTGTTAAGTTCTATTTGCTTCTAAATTATCATTTATTCCTTTTTATGATTCTTTTAAAAGACGTCAGTACGTTTTTCTGACCCGCATGTTTGCCGTGTGCGGCGTCCCGTATCGGGGGAAAGTGGAGTCCTGGGGTACCTGATGCGTGCCCTTTGGTCCATGCTTCTGCGTAGACGGGTGGCTGGAGTGAGCCCGCTCTGGTCAATCGGCTCACCTAATTTCTCTGGGGTTCACCACGTCAGAGCGCCTGGTCCCTCTGTCGTGTTGGACTCCAATGATATTGGGTATTTAGGGTTAGTGCTGTAGCTAGGGATGCCCTGGGCGAACTGGCGGATCCACATTCCGACACTACGGCACTATATTCTGGTTGTTACTCCTGAAGCGGTTCCGAGATCTGTTGCTGGACAACTGCCGGATACTGCTTCCCCTGGTTGGGCTCCATGGTGGGCGGGGGCACACCAGGATGAATTTTTTTTCTAATATTCATGGAACCAAAAACTCTTTCTTGCCCTGACGGAGGCTTAGATCCGTCAAACACACTTAGCTCTGATACATCTCCAAATGACCAAAATGAACCTTCCTTAGAAACGAAAACACCTGAAAATAGCACTATATCTCGTCAGATAACAAAATCAATACCAAAATTTCTCATTATTCACAATGAATACGGTAAATTATCTAAAATGTCGCCTTTTCTAATAGAAAAATATATAAAAAATGCAGCTGGAGAAGTAAATAATGTTAAAAAATTGAAATCCGGAGACCTTTTAATTGAATCTAAATCAGAAGTTCAATCAGGAAAATTACTAAATATTAAAAACTTTGGGGACGTCGAAATTCAAGTCTTTCCACACAAAACTTTAAACTATACCCGAGGAGTAATCTCATCCCAAGAACTCTCAATGGTGTCCGACGAAGAATTTGTCGCTGAATTAAAAGATCAAAAAGTTATAGCAGCCAAAAGAATCATGATGAGGCGATACTCTAATTTCATTCCATCAAGAAATGTTATTCTGACCTTCGATTCTCCTGTTATGCCAACAAAAATTAAAGCCGGTTACTTGTGCTGCGACGTGAGGCCTTTCGTTCCAAGCCCACTGCGATGCTTTTTATGCCAGAGATTTGGACATGCTAAAACAGCATGTCGAGCATCAGCAACCATCTGTGCACGTTGCGCAAAGCCCGGTCACGACAGTTCCTCATGCTCTGAAACCGAACATTGCATCAATTGCCAGGGTGATCACGCTGCATATTCCAAGACTTGTCCACGCTGGATTCAAGAAAAAGAAATCCAAACATTAAGAGTCACCAAAAACCTATCCTTTCCCGAAGCTAGAAAATTGATAGAATCCCGTACACCTCGTCCTAACACCTCATATGCATCAGTCATTAAAACCAGCAAAACAATAAGCACCCAAACATATAATTCAGACTTTACACCTAATAAAGTAAATGCAGAAACGCAATTAAAATCTACTCCTTATAATTATCAACCAACCAAATCAAATCATCAATCCCATAGCTTAAGCCCAAAATCAAGTGACAAAGTTACAAGTAAACCCTCAAACCTGCCGCAACAGAGAACCGCACCAGCAACAAAAATCTTCAAGCCGAACCCAACAACGTCAATAGAACTAAATAAAAAAAAGCAAAGTAAGAAAGACAAACTTACTCCCCGGAACTCTAGAGATCACTCAAAATTACCGGATACCGAAATAGATTTACACCCTTCCACGGACTCAGACATGGAGTTTGGAGAGGACGGTATTGACGAGAACGCTGCATTTTTTAGAAAAGGTTCTAGATTTTACAAAAAACCTTCCAAATAAAACCACCCAACCTTTATTTCAGAAGACATTGAAAAGGGCTCTAATTTTTAAAAAATAAATGGCTATTAATCTCCTAACTTGGAACTGTCATGGTTTTCGTACACATATCGACGATATCAAATCTCTAATAAATAATTTTAACCCTGTTTGCCTAGCCCTTCAAGAAACATACTTAACGCCTACTAACACAATGAATGTTAAAAATTATAATTTAATAAGAAATGATTACATCCACGGTGCACGCGCTTCGGGCGGCGTGGCTATAATGACCTTGCAGAATTTCCCATCCAGAAAAATTTCATTAAATACGAGCATTCAAGCAATAGCCATACAACTTCATATTAAATTTTTAATAACAATCTGCTGCATATATCTACCCCCAAATGAAAGCGTTAGTCAGCAGGAACTAAATGATTTAATAACTCAACTTCCGTCTCCATACTTCATCATAGGGGATTTTAACGGACACAACCCTCTTTGGGGAAGTAATGATTTTAACACAAAAGGACAACAAATTGAAAAATTGATGGATGATCATTGTCTCTGCCTTTTAAATGATTCCAGTCATACATACTTCCATACTCCGACCCAAACCTTTCACACCCTGGACCTTGCAATATGCTCCCCTACTTTGCTTTCATTTTGGGACTTTAAAATTCACAATGATCTGCACAATAGCGATCACTTTCCAATCATTTTAACATATAACTGCAATGACGTTTTACTACCCAGACGACCTGTGCGATATATATTTGAGAAAGCGGATTGGACTCGATATCAGGTGGAATCAAACATTTCCGACAACATGGTTATGATGCCTAGCATAAATAATGCCGTAGAAATGATAACGAACACCTTGATTAAGGCGGCAGATGTGGCTATCCCCAAAACATCGGGTAAAATGCCTAAATTATGGAAGCCTTGGTGGAATGAAGCATGCTCTCAAGCCCATAAATTCCAAAAAAAAGCATGGAACACCTTCAGACGTTATCCCACCACTTCGAATTTGATAGTTTTCAAGCGGGCTAAAGCAGAAGCTCGAAAATTAAGGAGACAGCGACAAAAAGAATCCTGGCAAGAATACGTTAATACAATTGAATGTCGAATATCATCAAAACAGCTATGGGGAAAAATTCGAAAAATTACCGGCAAATATCGTAATCCAAATATATCATTTTTACTTCAAAATGGACAAGTCGTTTCAGACGTTAAGACAATTGCCGATACCTTGGGAGAATCTTTTTCTAAGGTATCTCATGAGAGCTCTTACCCCCAAGATTTTATTAATTATAAGCGACGTGAAGAACGCAAGACGTTAAACTTTCAACCATCCGCTCATAGAACTTACAATCGTAAGTTTACCATATTCGAACTAAAAAATGCATTAAGGAAATCACACCCGACTTCACCGGGCCCCGATCATATTCATCTAGACATGTTGACCCATCTCAATGAAGATTCATTACAAAACATTTTACTTCTTTATAATAGAATTTGGACAGAGCAAGATTTTCCGACAACCTGGCACAGAGCTATTATTATTCCAATACCGAAACCTGGGAAGGATCCTCAAGACCCTAATAACTATCGACCCATTGCCTTGACAAGCTGTATCTGCAAAGTCATGGAAAGAATGGTGAATGCTCGGTTGATACATGTCCTTGAGTCTGAAAAACATCTATCGGAATTTCAAAGCGGATTCCGTTTTGGACGAAGCACCTACGACAATGCCTTAATGCTGGAATCCTCTATCAGAGATACATTCGTCACAAAGAAGCATTTGGTAGCTGTCTTCTTCGATATGGAGAAAGCTTACGATAGGACATGGCGATATGGCATAATGCGAGACTTATACGAGATGGGCTTTCTGGGAAATCTCCCACTATTTATTCAAAACTTTTTATTGACACGGACCTTTAGCGTTCGCATTAATAATATTTTATCAGATGACTTTTCACAGGACGAGGGTGTTCCCCAAGGAAGCGTTCTAAGCGTGATACTTTTTATAATTAAAATCAACGGTATTATTAAACAACTTCCTCCATATGTGCACGGAACGCTTTTTGTAGACGATTTCCAGATTTTTTGCTCTGGAATCAATGTACCTTTTATTGAAAGACAACTCCAAACGGCTATTAGAATTGTAAGTAAGTGGGCAAACGAAAATGGTTTTGTTTTTTCTTCGCAAAAGACTGTATGTGTACATTTTACTAGAAGACGCGGACTTTTTCCTGATCCAGAACTTTTACTCGACGGAACTGTTATTCCAGTAGTTCCAGAAATAAAATTTTTGGGTATTATTTTTGACTCGAAGTTATCTTTTCGTCCTCATATCAAGGTATTGAAACGAAAATGCAACCAATCATTGAATATTTTAAAGGTTTTATGTAACACAACTTGGGGAGCTGATTTTATTTCAATTTTAAAAATTTACAAAGCTGTTGTCCGATCGAAACTCGATTATGGGAGTGTAATATATGGATCTTCTGCTAAGTCTGTTCTTCAAGCCCTGGATACTATTCATCACCAAGGCCTCCGATTATCCCTCGGAGCTTTCCGCACTTCGCCAGTCCAGAGTTTATATATAATGACAGGCGAGCCGGATTTAAGACATCGACGTGAGAAACTTACCCTAAAATACTATTTTAAGATTAAAGCCAACCCTTCTCACCCATTGCATAATAGTGTAACTCACCCTAAATTTGGAAGTCAGTACTCATTAAAACCTTCATTCATACCGTCACTTGGTTTTAGAGTCCGTACCATAATGAATTCATTAAATGTTGACAATCTGGGAATATTTCCTAGAGAAAACGAACCTCCACCTTGGAATGATAAAAATCTACTTACCATCAATGACTTTTCACATTTTAACAAATCATCAACCCCCGATACCATTTATTTACAATTATTCCATTCCCATAGAAACAAATATTCATCTTTTAAAACAGTTTTTACTGACGGATCTAAGAACGGGACAAATGTTGGAGCCGCGGCCGTTTTTGATAATACAACCATTGCTAGAAAATTGCATGGGTGCTGCAGTGTCTTCACTTCAGAGATCTACGCAATAATTTTAGCCTTAAAAACGATTTCTACACACACTAATAAAAACTGGATCTTGTATACCGACTCTAAAAGCAGTATCGAATCCCTATTAAACTGTACACATAAAAGTCATTCCTTGGTTTTAAAAGCAATTAATTTGCTCCTAACATTAACAGAAAATGATTTTCGGATATTCTTTTGTTGGATTCCTGGGCATGTGGGAATCCGGGGCAATGAGAAAGCGGATTTGGCAGCCAAAAACGCAACATTGATTATAAACTCCAATGTCCCGATTCACGACATTAATAGTGTTTTAACCCAAGCCATAAATTCATCCTGGCAATCCGCTTGGGATTTGGAAAACCATAACAAACTTCATGATATTCAACCATATATAAAGGGATTCAGCAAAACAAACTTAAATAGAAGTCATCATGTAAAACTGACAAGGCTCCGAATCGGACATTCCTTTTTTACCCACAGACATTTACTGCTGGGGAGAACCAGCTCCTTTATGCTCATCATGCAATAGTATTTATTCCATAAAGCACATATTGACGGAATGCCGGAATTTTAATCGTCATAGACTAAACCGATTTGGTATCTCCCCTATTACCTTAACAGACTTGTTGATGGACCCACATCATAAAAACTTATTTTTATTCCTTACTGACATTGGTTTCGCAAACTTTATTTAGATTTTATAATCGACTGCAACATACACAACTGTACTGAATTTTATTACGTGGCTTTCTGACTCGCTCTAAATAAATACCAGTTATGAACTAGCTATTGTTTGGCGCAGCATGGCCAAATCTGGCCCTTGTGCCATAAAAAACCAACCAACCAACCAACCAACCAAATGGCTATTAGAATTGTAAGTAAGTGGGCAAACGAAAATGGTTTTGTTTTTTCTTCGCAAAAGACTGTATGTGTACATTTTACTAGAAGACGCGGACTTTTTCCTGATCCAGAACTTTTACTCGACGGAACTGTTATTCCAGTAGTTCCAGAAATAAAATTTTTGGGTATTATTTTTGACTCGAAGTTATCTTTTCGACCTCATATCAAGGTATTGAAACGAAAATGCAACCAATCATTGAATATTGTAAAGGTTTTATGTAACACAACTTGGGGAGCTGATTTTATTTCAATTTTAAAAATTTACAAAGCTGTTGTCCGATCGAAACTCGATTATGGGAGTGTAATATATGGATCTTCTGCTAAGTCTGTTCTTCAAGCCCTGGATACTATTCATCACCAAGGCCTCCGATTATCCCTCGGAGCTTTTCGCACTTCGCCAGTCCAGAGTTTATATATAATGACAGGCGAGCCGGATTTAAGACATCGACGTGAGAAACTTACCCTAAAATACTATTTTAAGATTAAAGCCAACCCTTCTCACCCATTGCATAATAGAGTAACTAACCCTAAATTTGGAAGTCATTACTCATTAAAACCTTCATTCATACCATCACTTGGTTTTAGAGTCCGTACCATAATGAATTCATTAAATGTTGACAATCTGGGAATATTTCATAGAGAAAACGAACCTCCACCTTGGAATGATAAAAATCTACTTACCATCAATGACTTTTCACATTTTAACAAATCATCAACCCCCGATACCATTTATTTACAATTATTCCATTCCCATAGAAACAAATATTCATCTTTTAAAACAGTTTTTACTGACGGATCTAAGAACGGGACAAATGTTGGAGCCGCGGCCGTTTTTGATAATACAACCATTGCTAGAAAATTGCATGGGTGCTGCAGTGTCTTCACTTCAGAGATCTACGCAATAATTTTAGCCTTAAAAACGATTTCTACACACACTAATAAAAACTGGATCTTGTATACCGACTCTAAAAGCAGTATCGAATCCCTATTAAACTATACACATAAAAGTCATTCCTTGGTTTTAAAAGCAATGAAATTGCTCCTCACATTAACAGAAAATGATTTTCGGATATTCTTTTGTTGGATTCCTGGGCATGTGGGAATCCGGGGCAATGAGAAAGCAGATTTGGCAGCCAAAAACGCAACACTGATTATAAACTCCAATGTCCCGATTCACGACATTAATAGTGTTTTATCCCAAGCCATAAATTCATCCTGGCAATCCGCTTGGGATTTGGAAAACCATAACAAACTTCATGATATTCAACCATCTATAAAGGGATTCAGCAAAACAAACTTAAATAGAAGTCTTCATGTAAAACTGACAAGGTTCCGAATCGGACATTCCTTTTTTACCCACAGACATTTACTGCTGGGAGAACCAGCTCCTTTATGCTCATCATGCAATAGTATTTTTTCCATAAAGCACATATTGACGGAATGCCTGAATTTTAATCGTCATAGACTAAACCGATTTGGTATCTCCCCTATTACCTTAACAGACTTGTTGATGGAACCACATCATAAAAACTTATTTTTATTCCTTACTGACATTGGTTTCGTAAACTTTATTTAGATTTCATAATCGACTGCAACATACACAACTGCACTCAATTTTATTACGTAGCTTTCTGACTCGTTCTAACTAAATACCAGTTATGAACTAGCTATTGTTTGGCGCAGCATGGCCAAATCTGGCCCTTGTGCCATAAAAAACCAACCAACCAACCAACTTTCTCGTTACTTCAACGTGAGACCAGCTGGGGAGCTCTCTTCATCTCCGTCGAGTCGTCGTTTTTTTCGGGTCCGAGCTCTCAATCGGTGGTCATCAAGCAGAGCGTGTCGAGCGAGGTCGGAGAAGACAAAAAGAAGAAAAAGGAGCTGAGTCAGCCTTCACCAAGCTATTTATAATCCCCGAGTTCAAAGGTTGAGTTGCCCCTGTCCTTCCTTCTCCATGGGCATAAAAAAAAATCCCATCTGTCCAACCAGAATTCCCTAAAAGTCGCTCTCGCACTGGGCGAGCCACCTCAAATTCGCCGCGTCATGCCACTGCGAGCCGTGATTGGTCGGAAACTTCCAGGTGACATGATGTCACAGGTGACGCTTGGGTTCCAGCAGGTCTTAGGGGTCGTGCACCAATTGCTTGACATAAACACTGGTAGGGATTTCACATGAATCGTCTCGGAGGAAAACCCATCAAGGGTTTACACAATATGCTAGACGGATAGCCTTCCATCATAAAATGGGCTCAGTGCTCCCTTCCCCTGATCACCCTTCTTTTGATCACAACAGCTTTGTAGAGAAGAGTTTTGTTTTCAAGAGAGAGCCTACTCTTGCGAGCTAAGAGCTGATATAATTTGATTCTGGCGATAGCACCGTTACGCAGGGCGTTAGTGATGTGCTCCGTACATGTTAATCTTGGATCAAGGATAAGTCCTTAATATTTGTACCTGCGAACTCAATAAACAGGTATGCCAAAAAGTGAAATGGGGGATATCCAAATATTTTGGGTTTCCGAGGTCAATATTAAAACCATATTTTAATTGGGTATATCTCCTGTAGAAAAGCATGCAGGCGCACTTCGAAGCGTTTACCTTAACTCGCCAGAGCTGTAAGTCCTGTGTACAATTTCAATCTTTACAGGATGTGGTGTTTGTTGTTTGATTGTGTAATGATTGCTGTGTCGTCTGCGTAAATAGCCAACTTCATGTGCAGAGTTTTGGGAAAATCGTTTACAAATATAGGTTGAAGAGTTTCGGTTCCAAAAGGGATCCCTGGGGCGGACGTTTTGAAGAGTAGTCTTTGGGACCCCCTCGTACGCTAAACGAACAATTAGTGAGATACGAGTGGATGAGGTTAATAAAATGGGCCGAAAAACCAAGTCGCATGAGCTTGTATATAAGTCCAGTGTGCCATACGCGGTCAAAGGCTTTTGACACATCTAAGAATAAAACACTTGTGTGTTGTTTTTTACGATACCCCTCGTGAATCAGTTCAGTAACACGCAATAGCTGATGGTTGGTGCTATGTTTCTTTCGAAACCCAAACTGCTCAGGAATAAGAATATTGTTGTCCTGAACAAGCTGATCCAGGCGTATAAGTAAAATATATTCATAAATCTTGCTCAGTGAGCTGAGCAATGAGATAGGACGATAATTTTTAGGTAATATATGATCGAAAGAAGATTTCAGAATAGGGATTATGACCGCAGTTTTCCAGTTGTGGGGGAAGTAACATTTCTTAATCATGAAGTTGATTAAGAAAGTTAAGAACACAATGTATTTAATGGGGGCAAGTTTTTAAGCATGCGATTCGAAATGGAGTCATATCCTGGAGTCTTTTGGCTTAAGGGAGGATATGTAGGATTCTACCTCGAGGGCGGTTGCAGGTTCGATATCAGTATCGAAGGGTGTACCTAAGTACTCGTCAACCTGTGTGTGTATGTCCTGAAAGTGACTAGTGTGTCCCAGGGTTGGATTTAGTTGGAATTGGGATTGAAGGCTGTCTGCAAGAACCTCAGCCTTTTGTTTCCCAGTGATTGCAATTTCACCGCTGGCCCCATTAAGGTGCGGAATGGAAGTGTAAGATTTTTTCAATTGGGAGGTTTTCCTTCAAAGTGTGTTATCTCTTCGGTCTTTAGGGACTCAATGGTGGCTATTCCATCTTGTCTTGAGTGAGAGTATGTACCAGCGACTTGATCTCTGTCGGCGGCGCGAAAATCTTGTTTACATTGGGGATCACGAGATCGTTGCCAAATTTTTCGTTAACGATTCCGATGCTTAATTTTGATCCTGATTTCCTGAGAGAAACGGAAAGGTTCAGGTTTCAATTTAGGTTTGGAAGCTGCATCGAAAGCCTTCTTAAGTTTAGTTCCTAAATTTTCAATGGAGTTTTCAATGTCATCCAAAGTGGAGAAATTTGGTGAGGGAAGGGTTCAATATTCCAAAATAAAATTAAAGTTTCCCCAGTGAGTGGAGAAAAGCTCTGATAAATTTTGATTCAATTTTGAAGTGTTTAGTATGAGTTCGACAGGGAAGTGATCAGAACAAAGTGCATTTACTTTTCTGATCGAATTTAGAAAAGGGATGAATTTGAAAAGTGCCAAATCTATAATAGTGTCACGTGTCCCATGAAAATTAAGGTGGGTGGGGTCATCCGGAGCGATAGCACGAACACCCGGTAGGTTTTCCACCATATTTTTTAGTTTATTTCCCCATGGGTTGGACGTATGATTATTCCAAGCCACATGGGAACAATTTAGGTCTCCAGCTATGATGACATTGTTTCCAGTTGAAAGCAATTTGGTGAAATCAGCCTCCGGAAAAATTATCCCTCTCTTCTGGGGAGGGAGGTAAGCTGATATAAATTTGATTGGGGTGAATCTCTGAAATTCACCTCGACCAGGGTAGCTTCGATTTTATCTAATGCCGGTGTTGAAATGAGTCGATGAGAGATATTCCTTTTGACATAGATACAAGTGCCGCCTGCAGCTCGGCGGAAGTAAGCGTTATTTCCCTATCATTTTTATAGAGGAAATAATTCGGGATCTGTAGATTAAATCCAGGAGAGAGATGGGTCTCAGAGACCAAAAACAAGTCAAAATTCTCCTCTAGGAGGAATTGGCGAACTTCGTTAATTTTGGCTCTTAGACCGTTCGCATTCCAAAAGCCAATTTTCAAAATCTGCAGATTTGTAATTGACATTTAATGTTGGGGGGGGGGTTGTTTGAAATTAGAGCAACGTATTGCTCGAAAATAAAATAGGCCCTGTCAACTCCGGTAGATGCAGTGCGGAGTTGGGGCAGAGCATTTTTAAATGCTCGGGTTAAGATCGCAGGTTCGATACCTGCGTCGCGAGAAAGACTCAATACAGCCAAAAGGGTGTCGGTACATGAATTTATATTAGCATCGGTATGAGGGACTGACGAATTTGGAATAGGTAATCCCCTATTTGCTCCTGTTACTACATTTGCATAGGAGAATTGGGGATTGGCACCAGTAAGTTGGGTGACAGAGTTCATCGGAATTCTGGCTTGTTTCGCCAGTGGGGTCTGTTTTTGTACAGTAGGGGGATTAAAGGTGCCGGTTTTTCGTGCACCAGATGAGGGGAATCGCGGACAATTCCTATAATTTGCACTATGTGCACCACCGCAGTTTGCACACTTGATCGGCATTTCAAAAGTGTTTGGGCATATTTTCGCTGACTGAGGGCCAACGCATTTCTGCGGGAGTGTGCAGCACTCACAAGAATGATAAAAGCCCTGGCAGTTGAAACACTGCGATGGGCCTTTCTTGCCTCGGTACCGCTCAATGGAAATTTTGGTGCCCAGAAGGGATGTGATGGAATAGATTTCATCTATTCGTAAGCTACTTGCAATTTGCTAATAGTAGAGTGGCATTGCCTTTTTGGTGCCAGGACGGGTGAGGCGATTTATACTGTGTACCGAAAAACCGTGTTCTTCAATCCCATCAAGACCCTCCATCTCCGGATCAGCTTGCTTGGTCTTGACATAACATGCTTGATGTCCAGAAGTTTGCTGGGTATGACTAGGGACTTCGGAGTCGAGCTGGCATAAGGGTGCTTCCGAGGAGGTGAAGCGTGTCTAAGGCACTGGCAACGAATGAACTTCAGACCTTGAGAGGAGGGTGGTTGGTTGGTTGATTTGGGTTTTATGGCGCAAGATCCAAAAGAGGATAAGCTGCGCCAAACACAAGATATTAAAATTAGGAGATGGGTTTATGATTTGAAACAAAGAAACAACACCACATAGAAATGTAATGAATAAAACAAATTGATATACATAAAATTTAATATGAATGAAAAACCTCAACCATAAGAAATGTAAAATCGTATTTTTTAAAAGAGAACTAAGATGGGATCTAAAATTTAAGAGAACTAAAGCGAGATGGGTATCCCCATCTCGCTTTATAAAATTTGATGAAATAAAATTTGAGATCTTAATTAGATATGTGGTAAAAATCCAGAACAATGAAGAAATCTAAAAAGCAATGGATGGGGAGGTTGCGCCAACAGGTCTGATAAAATTGGTAATGAAGTTTTAAAAAATTGTCTATAAAGATGTCTAAGAAATGTACAAGAAGTTAAAATATGATAAATGGAGAGCGGATCTTGGCAATGCTGGCACGATGGAGTGGTTTCCCCGACCAATAAAAATCTATGAGTGATTCGTGAATGGCCGATGCGAAGACGAGTTAAAATGACGTCGAACCGTCGAGATGGTAGTGACAGTAGGGGTGAGATTGTCGGCTGGATGTTGTGGAGCTTGTTGCTCTGCTCACTCCAGTATTCGCGCCATTCGTTCCATACGATATCCCGTACAAAATGACGTAGGTCATCGTATGGAATACGAATATCAAGTGGAATCACCGCATTTTTCGCTGCATCATCGGCCAGTTCATTGCCGATAATTCCGACGTGTCCCGGTATCCAACAAAAAATGATACCGAAACCACGACGGACAAGCCTGTTATGAAGTTTTAAAATGTCATGAGCCAAAGGGTATCTTGGAGAATCCGAATTCAAGGATTCCAAGACACTCTTAGAGTCAGTGTAAAATATAAAATTGCCAGTATTGAGTCTGGAAATATATTTCAGTGCTTTGTAAAGAGCTAAAAATTCAGCGGTAAAAACAGAAATAAAAGATGGTAATGAGAAATTAAAAGTGACAGATTCGCAAATAAAAGCACAGCCGACATAATTGAGTGATTTTGAACCGTCAGTATAAACTGCTGTGTGATTTGAAAAATTATGACGGTGAGCGAGAAAAAGCTGTTTATAAATGATTGAGCAGGTATTAGATCTCTCAAAACCTGGAAATAAATTTTAGAATGGTATTGTATGAGATTTCCAGGGTGAGATGGTAAAAAGAGGTCTTTCAGCTACAGCAAATGAGTGAAGGGGTGTATTCCTCAGGGCATTTCTCATGCGTAGCTCGAAAGTTGCAATACAAGACGGTCGATTCGAAAATAGGCGATCAAGATAATTATCCAGGAGTGAATTTTGCAGTGGATGGTCCGGATGTTCTAAGACTCGGTAATACTGTCGTAACGACAACAAAAGACGTGAGAAGACAAAGATGGTTCGTGGCAAACCACATACAGGCTTTTGACGGGTGAAGTGCGAAATGCTCCTGAACAGATACTTAGTGCAGTGTGATGCACAGTATCGAGCTTTCGTAACACAGACTGACGGGCAGAGCCATAAGCTGCACACCCATAGTCTAGTCTGGAACGAATTAAAGCTCGATAGATATTCAACATGGAGGACCGTTCTGCTCCCTAAGATGTTTTTGAGAGTACTTTTAAGAGATTGAGCTTTTTCTCGCAAGACGTCCGCAGCTGCACGACGTGAGGGAGGAAGGTAAGTTTCTGGTCGAAAATGATACCTAGAAATCTTACTCTGTCCTCCACTGCAATCCTAATACCACCCAGTAAGATCTCTGGGTCAGGATGTAGGTTCCGACGTCGGCAGAAATGAACGCAAGATGTCTTTTGAGTGGAGAAGCTGAAACCGTTCTCGTCACTCCACCGCGTCAGGCGAAAGACAGCTGACTGAAGTTGTCGCTCAATGTACCGCATGTCTTTACCTTGGCAATGAATGCTCAAGCCATCCAAGTACAAATTACCCTGGACAGTTGGAGGCAGTTGGTTTAATATGTTATTTATTTTTATTGAAAATAGAGTAACGCTGAGGACACTACCCTGAGGAACGCCCTCTTCTTGAATGAAAATATCCGAAAGCGCAGAGCCGATACGGACTAGAAACTGTCGAGTTGCTAGAAATTTTTGAATAAATACTGGTAGACGGCCTCGAAACCAAGAGAATGTAAATCACGGAGGATTCCGTATCGCCAAGTGCGATCATACGCCTTCTCCATGTCGAAAAAAATGGAGACAAGATGGTTTCGGCGCAGAAATGCACGGCGAGCTTGAGTTTCGAGTGATAAGATGTTGTCTACCGTTGAGCGGCCAACCCTGAAACCGCTTTGAAATGGTGAAATAGCCTGAGTTGTCTCCAAGATGTAAGTGAGACGATAATTCACCATCCTTTCAAAAAGGTGGTGTTGCTCTCTTCACCTCCCTTGAATATCCATCTTTAGGCCTCTCTCTAAACACCCCTTTACAAGCTGTTGCGGTTAGAGTACAAGTACGACGGATGATTACCATCTGTACGCTATATTTACCACCAAATCATTCCATCCAACAACAGAGCCTTGAGAACTTGGTCGATCAACTGCCGGAGGCGTTCATTATACTCGGTGACTTTAATGCCCATAGTGTACTTTGGGGAAGTAGGGATACCAATTCCCGTGGGCGACAGATAGAACAACTGATCACAGATCGCTGTCTCTGTCTGCTCAATAACGGTGAGGTTACCTACTTCCACGAACCATCTAGATCCTTCCATGCAATCGATCTCGCCATCTGCTCCCCTTCAATTCTTCCCTTACTGTCCTTTTTTGTCGGTAGTGACCTGCGCAACAGCGATCATTTCCCAATATTCGTTACTCATATTAGTGGAAATGATCCTGTTCGCCGCCCGTCACGATATATCTATGAAGCAGCCGACTGGCCTAATTTTACTTCTCGGGCAACTATATCAGACGAGATGGTAGAAGGCAGCATAGATGAGGCGATAACAAGAGTCACCGATGTTATAATTAAAGCTGCTGATAAGGCAATCCCCAAGAAATCTCCCTCCTTTCATAAACATCGTAAACCATGGTGGACTCCTGAATGTACTGCAGCGACTAAGATCCAAAGGAAGGCGTGGGGTATTTTCCGCCGATACCCCACAACTGAAAATCTTCTCACCTTCAAACGTGCGAAAGCTAACGCTCGCCGAGTGCGCCGTAAAAGCCAAAGGGAATCTTGGATAAGGTATGTTTCAGGCATAACACCTGCCACTTCCTCCAAACAGTTATGGGATCGAGTACGGAAAGCGATGGGATTATATTCCGAACACTCCATCACGTTCGTTGAAGAAAATGGACAACACGTGTCAGAGGCTGTCGAGATAGCCAACGCCATTGCGCGTGCTTTCTCTACAGCCTCCAGTACTACCAATTATTCGGACACATTTCAACGCGCAAAACATCGCGCAGAATCCCATCGTCTAAATTTCCACTCTCGCACCGAACTCGCCTATAACTGTCGATTTACAGAAAGGGAATTGATGAGATGCCTTAAAGGGACCAGAATGACAGCACCTGGCCCTGATGGCGTCTCTTACATCATGATGCAACACATTTCCCGTCAATCCCTTCTTAACATCTTACAACTTTTTAATCGTATATGGGAGGAACATATCTTCCCTTTGGCTTGGACACGTGCCATAGTTATACCCTTTCCAAAACCTGGAAAAGATCCCACCAATCCGTATAACTATCGCCCAATAGCACTCACCAGCTGCCTTTTTGAAAGGATGGTGAATTCTCGTCTCACTTACATCTTGGAGACAACTCAGGCTCTTTCACCATTTCAAAGCGGTTTCAGGGTTGGCCGCTCAACGGTAGACAACATCTTATCACTCGAAACTCAAGCTCGCCGTGCATTTCTGCGCCGAAACCATCTTGTCTCTATTTTTTTCGACATGGAGAAGGCGTATGATCGCACTTGGCGATACAAAATCCTCCGTGATTTACATTCTCTTGGGTTTCGAGGTCATCTACCAGTATTCATTCAAAAATTTCTAGCCACTCGACAGTTTCAAGTCCGTATCGGCTCTGCGCTTTCGGATATTTTCATTCAAGAAGAGGGCGTTCCTCAATGTAGTGTCCTCAGCGTTACTCTATTTTCAATAAAAATAAATAACATATTAAACCAACTGCCTCCAACTGTCCAGGGTAATTTGTACGTGGATGACTTGAG
Source organism: Meta bourneti (assembly GCA_933210815.1). NCBI lineage: Eukaryota > Metazoa > Arthropoda > Arachnida > Araneae > Tetragnathidae > Meta > Meta bourneti. The sequence continues at coordinate 19,471,348 of OW119932.1, forward strand.
CATTCATTGCCAAGGTAAAGACATGCGGTACATTGAGCGACAACTTCAGTCAGCTGTCCATCGCTTAACGCGGTGGAGTGACGAAAACGGTTTCAGCTTCTCCACTCAAAAGATATCTTGTGTTCATTTCTGCCGACGTCGGAACCTACATCCTGACCCAGAGATCTTCCTGGGTGGTATTAGGATTGCAGTGGAGGACAGAGTACGATTTCTAGGTATCATCTTCGACCAAAAACTTACCTTCCTCCCTCACGTCGTGCAACTGCGGATGTCTTGCGAGAAAAAGCTCAATCTCTTAAAAGTACTCTCAAAAACATGTTGGGGAGCAGAACGGTCCTCCATGTTAAATATCTATCGAGCTTTAATTCGTTCCAGACTAGACTATGGATGTGCAGTTTATGGCTCTGCCCGTCAATCTGTGTTACGAAAGCTCGATACTGTGCATCACACTGCACTAAGGATCTGTTCCGGAGCATTTCGCACTTCACCCGTCAAAAGCCTGTATGTGATTTGCCACGAACCATCTTTGGCTTCTACACGTCTTTTGTTGTCGTTACGACAGTACTATCGAGTCTTAGAACATCCGGACCATCCACTGCAAAATTCACTCCTGGATAATTATCTTGATCGCCTATTTTCGAATCGACCCTCTTGTATTGCAACTTTCGGGCTACGCATGAGAAATGCCCTAAGGAATACGCCCCTTAACTCATTTGATGTAGCTGAGAGACCTCTTTTCACCATCTCACCCTGGAAATCTCATGCAATATCATTCTTAAATTTATTTCCAGGTTTAGAGAGATCTAATACCAGCTCAATCATTTATAAACAGCTTTTTCTCGCTCACCGTCATAATTTTTCAAATCACACAGCAGTATATACTGACGGTTCAAAATCACTCGATTATGCCGGCTGTGCTTTTATTTGCGAATCCGTCACTTTTAATTTCTCATTACCATCTTTTATTTCTGTTTTTACCACTGAATTTTTAGCTCTTTACAAAGCACTGAAATATGTTTCCAGTCTCAGTACTGGCAATTTTATATTTTACACGGACTCTAAAAGTGTTTTGGAATCCTTGAATTCGGATTCTCCAAGACACCCTTTGGCTCATAATATTTTAAAACTTTATAACAGGCTTGTCCGTCGTGGCTTCGGTATCATTTTTTGTTGGATACCGGGACACGTCGGTATTATCGGCAATGAACTGGCCGATGATGCAGCGAAAACTGCAGTGATTCCACTTGATATTCGTATTCCATACGATGATCTACGTCAATTTGGACGGGACATCGTATGGAACGAATGGCGCGAAGACTGGAGTGAGCAGAACAACAACAAGCTCCACAACATCCAACCGACAATCTCACCCCTACCGTCACTACCATCTCGACGGTTCGACGTCATTCTAACTCGTCTTCGCATCGGCCATTCACGAATCACTCATAGATTTTTATTGGTCGGGGAAACCACTCCATCGTGCCAGCATTGCCAAGATCCGCTCTCCATTTGTCATATTTTAACTTCTTGTACATTTCTTAGACATATTTATAGACAATTTTTTAAAACTTCATTACCACTTTTATCAGACCTTTTGGGTCAACCTCCCCATCCATTGCTTTTTAGATTTCTTCATGGTTCTGGATTTTTACCACATATCTAAGATTTTAAATTTAATTTCATCAAGTTTTATAGAACTGAGATGGGGATACCCCATCTTAGTTCTCTCTAAAAATATATATATATATATATATATATATGTATATATATATATATATGTATATATATGTATATGTATATATATATATATATGTATATATATGTATATGTATATATATATATATATGTATATATATGTATATGTATATATATATATATATGTATATATATATATATGTATATGTATATATATATATATGTATATATATATGTATATGTATATATATATGTATATGTATATATATATGTATATGTATATATATATATGTATATATATACGATTTTACAGGCTGAGTTTTTATATTCTTAATTAATTTTTATGTATTTCAATTGGTTTTATTCATTACATTTCCATATGGTGGATTTGTGACTTGAAAGTGGTGACTACATCTCCTAATTTTAATATCTTGTGTTTGGCGCAGCTTATCCTCTTTTGGATCTTGCGCCATAAAACCCAAATCAACCAACCAACCAACCTTTCAAAAAGTTTGCACATGCAGCTGGTGAGTACTATTGGCCGATAGTTATACGGATTGGTGGGATCTTTTCCAGGTTTTGGAAAGGGTATAACTATGGCACTCTCCTCCCATATACGATTAAAAAGGTGTAAGATGTTAAGAAGGGATTGACGAGAAATGTGTTGCATCATGATATAAGAGACGCCATCAGGGCCAGGTGCTGTCATTCTGGTCCCTTTAAGGCATCTCATCAATTCCCTTTCTGTAAATCGACAGTTATAGGCGAGTTCGGTGCGAGAGTGGACATTTAGACGATGGGATTCTGCGCGATGTTTTGCGCGTTGAAATGTGTCCGAATAATTGGTAGTACTGGAAGCTGTAGAGAAAGCACGCGCAATGGCTTTGGCTATCTCGACAGCCTCTGACACATGTTGTCCATTCTCTTCTACGAACGTGATGGAGTGTTCGGAATATAATCCCATCGCTTTCCGTACTCGATCCCATAACTGTTTGGAGGAAGTGGCAGGTGTTATGCCTGAAAAATACCTTATCCAAGATTCCCTTTGGCTTTGACGTCGCACTCGGCGAGCGTTAGCTTTCGCACGTTTGAAGGTGAGAAGATTTTCAGTTGTGGGGTATCGGCGGAAAATACCCCACGCCTTCCTTTGGATCTTAGTCGCTGCAGTGCATTCAGAAGTCTACCATGGTTTACAATGTTTATGAAAGTAGGGAGATTTCTTGGGGATTGGCAGTATCAGCAGCTTTAATTCCAGACTCACCTCCCCTCGGCTCACCGTGAGGTGTGGAGCCCATATAGAGGGAGGAAGGAGTTAGGTTTCGACCGCCAGCGGCACAAGGGAGGCCAACAGGCCACCCACTCGGACAGTATTTATTAGAACGAACAATAAACACAAAAAAATACAAAAGGACCAATAGGGTCCAAACAATAGGACGACAAGCACATGCTGGTTTACAAGGTCGTTGTAATAAAATATAAGATGACCCAAAATAAATACAATAAATTAAAACAGTAATATATTATAATAAATAATACAATACAGTTGTATTAAAATTTTACCATATATACAATTAAAAAATTTTTAAAAAGAAAGTTTAAAATATTAAAAACAAAATCCAATTAAATAAAATGAAGTAAAATGGGGCCAGACCTAGTCATAGGCCCCCTACTTACCACACGGGGAGACCACCAGGAAACTAATTTTAATCGCTGTGGTGTGTGGGGAGCCCATCCGCCACCCCTCCAGCCGCCAGCACGCAGTGGCTGATTTTATTCCTGAGGGTTTTAGATCTTAATACACCCTCCAGCCACTGCGGACCAAAGGTACCAGGAGGTTTTAAATGGTAGTCCTTGGTGTGTGTGCGGGCAGCAGAAGAGTTAGTGGTCGGCGTCGCCCACCACCCCACAGCTGCAGAGGTTCGAATCTTTTATTCGGAACCTGTGAAGATAAGCCACAAACGGCCCATGCCCCGTCAGGAACCATATCAAGTGTCTGTTGGTGATGAGGGTCGATGTCTGGATCTCCGGCATGAACTCCTTCAGCCGGAGACCCTTATCGGATAATAAATAATGACTGCGCCACTCTTTAATTATGAATTTATTTAATGTTTTTTTGATGAATGAGAGTGGCGCAGGGACTCTCAACAGCTCACCACCAACAGTGACCAGCTTAGCATACTGGTCGGCGAGTTCATTCCCAGTGGTCCCTACATGGGCCCGAACCCAGCTCAGGCCAATAGGGTTAATATTAGAGGTTATTGTATTTTTTATATTAAGAACAAAATTGGACTTAGTTTTGGAGTGTTGAATGGCCTGGATTGGACTTAGTTTTGGAGTGTTGGCCTGGATTGCACTTAGGCTGTCACTGTAAATATTTATACTTTTATTGTTTTTGATCGCCCATAATACAGCTTGATGTATGGCAGCAAGTTCCGCTTGATAAACAGAGTTGTTTGTAAGTTTATACTGATGGGTTTCGATCAAGGTTTGACCAGTAAAGATGCACACGGCCGCCCCGATGGAACCATTGATTCCGGAGCCATCCGTGTACACCTCATGGTCAAAATTTGGAATAGTTGGAGATAAATTTGGAATAAGTATATGTGATGGAAAATTTAATGTTTTACTTTTATAATCGAAATCGGATGACAGCCCAAGGTCTGGGTCGGGCAGCCGCCTTTTGATAATATTAAAATTTTTTAATAGTGACAGCAGAGTGACGTGGAGCGGGGGATCCCACAAAGAGCATTGAGGGAGTCAGTTGGGAGATTCTATATGCCCCAGATATTTTTAACAAAAAGGGTCTCTGTAATGTCTGGAGCTTTTGTTTCAGCAGCTTTAATTGGAGACCCGCGCTCCCCCAGCTCGCCTAACGGCTTGGTGCGGGGGGCGGGGATTTGGTTCGTGGGGACTTCCACCAGCACGAAATTCGAGGAACCGGGCAGCCCATCCAATCGGAGGGGAGCCACTTACCTTCAACATGGGCGCGCACGGACGAACATTTATTAAAAATAACCAAGAAAAAATACAGAACCAGGGCCACTCAGGGGCCATACATAAAAATTTTCTTAAAAAGGCGCACACAAGGAACGAAAAAATGCCAACAGGGCAGAACGAGAATCACATATAATTGTCTGATGAAGATGGAGCCTCAGGAGATCAGGTAGGTCCCGGCAAGTAAGGCTGGTACATTCAACCGACGGATGGCGAAGTGGTTGCAAGTAGGGGTGAGTAGGTTTTACCTTTGTCCATACTCTTCATCTCTCCAATTCGTCCTCTCCGGACATCTCCCAATCCTCTCTTGCCTCTCCTTTCCATCTTCTTTCTTTCTTTTTCTCTTTTTTTTCTTTTTCTCGTCATTGTGGTGTGCTCGTGTCGAAGAAATGGGCAAGGTGATAAAATACAGATAAGAACTTAGAAAATAATTTTTAAATTATTTTTACAATATTGCCCGTTGTGGTGTGCCGGGTCCATATTTAATAAGAGGAGAAAGATTAATAATAAATAGAAGAGAACAAGGCCATAACCCACCACCTTAGTTTGCGCCCTATATATGAGGGGAGGAGCTGAGAAAAGGGATTTTTAAAAGGGGAAAAACAGGGCTAAAATTTAGAATACTTATACTTTTAATATAAGTACTTTAAATTTTAAGTAATAATACCCTGAGACAACCATTAAGGTTAATATTAAGAATAAAAGTTTTATGTTAAGGGGAAGTCCATATATATATAGTGATCTTAAAAGGGGACTTAATACAAACCAAAACCACAAGGAGACTAAGTCCTAATCCAGAACCTGCTGTAGGAATAAAAGTTAAAAAGACATAAAAAATTTCTTTTTATTTATTGGATAAAAATTTCAGCGCCCCAGAAGGATCCATCAGGAGGCATGGTCCCTGCAGCCATATTCAGGGAGAGGAGTTAAAAATAGACAACTCAAGAGCCAGGAGAATCCAGGTTCCAACCACTCACCCTACACCGGGACCCATCAAGGAGGACTCCGTGAGCACAATGAAATGAGAAAATGAGATGAAGTTTAATAACTGTAAGATTAAAAACAACATTAAGAACAATTAAAACAGTGTGATAATGATATTATAAAAGTCTAAAATTTTAGAAATACTTTGAATAAAAAGATATAAGTTAAAAATATCAAGCAACCCGGGCACGACAGGGGGGCAGCGACGTGCAGAACTAGGCATTGGCCACCTCTCCAGCAAAGCCCATACACCTCCTGATCCTATATAGAGAAATAGGACTATTGAGAACGTTTTTGAGCCATGTAGGCTTGTTATTAGTCGAGGGCCTAACTAAATGCCAGGGGGAAGTGGATGGGCAGCTGAAGAGGTAATGGTCCGCGTCGCCCACCGCACCGCAGGTACATAAATTAGACGCCTTGATCTTAAACCGGTGCAGATAGGCGACAAACGGGCCATGACCAGTTACAAACCAGACAACAAATTTGTCGCCGATGTGACGACTGGTGGAGACCGAGGGGAGATATTCCTTCGGCCTTAGCCCCTTTTCAGATTTAAGATAATATTCTTGCCAATTTTGAATAAGTTCGTTATTAAAAGTCTTTTTAATATAAGAAATAGGGGCCGGAACATCCAGTGGCTCACCGGCGACGGTCCCCAACTTAGCAAAATGGTCCGCTACCTCATTGCCAAAGAGATCATTATGGGCCCTGACCCAACTCAGGCCAAAATTATGTTGAGTGTTAATGAAAGATTTAATGCTATTAATATATTTTGATTTTATGTGATTTTAGGGCCTGAACGGAGCTGAGGCTATCAGTATATATATTAATTTTATTATTAAGAGAGGATGACCAGAGAATAGCTTTGTAAATTGCGGTTAATTCTGATTGAAAGACTGTGTTAAAGGGGTTAAGTTTGTAACAGAATATAGTGGTTAATTTGTTATTATCGAAGATGCACACCGAGGCCCCGATATTGTCATCAATACCGGAGCCGTCAGTGTACACCTCGAAATCAGGATTATCAACAGTAGAAGGAAAGTCGAGTGTTAATTCATTAGGGGATATTGGTATTAGTTTGATGTTTCTATCTAAATTATTAGTTGACAGCCCCAGCAATAAAGGGTCAGGGGTCCGCCTTTTCCATACACTGAATATTTTATAAAGTTTAAGCAGGGTCACGTGGAGAGGGGGAATGCCTGTAATAACATTTAGGGCGTCGGTAGGGGTGGTTCGATAGGCTCTGGTAATTTTTAATAAAAAAGGTCGTTGAATAGACTTGAGCCTATCGATTTGTGCTTTTTTAAGATTTCCACCCCAAACCCCAGCTCCATAAGTAATTATTTTTTCGATAACCGTAAGATACCAAATTTTCAGGAGCTGGGGCTTGACGCCCCAACCCCGTCCTGCCACTCTGGAGAGAGTGCCACCAATATCGTGGCACCTCCCCACGAGCGACAGTATATGATTGCTCCACGTGAGCCCGCTGTCAATATGAATTCCGAGGAATTTGATTGAATCCGAAATTTTAATGGTTTGATTTTTCAATTTAAAAATAGGATTGCGTTTCAGTTTAAGCTTTTTAGAGAAAATTGTTGATTGGCACTTCTCCAGGGAGATAGTTAATTTTAAATCATCTATTTTATTAGCTATTGTTTCAAGAGCAGTGTTAGTATTGTGTTCCAGGATCCTCCGGGTCGATCCCGTGGTGATGATCACGAGATCGTCCGCGAAGGCCTGGACGTATAGATCAGATGAGTTAAGTGTTAATAGGGTGTTAAAGTAGATGTTCCATAAAGTGGGGGCCAGGACCGAACCTTGGGGACAGCCTTTTGTTAATACGCGAGTAATGGTAAGGTTAGTATCTATAAAAGAGATTGTTCGATCCTGGAGGTAAGTATTTATAAAGTTAATAAAATATAGAGGTAAATTCATTGAAGACAAGGCGCTCCCCACAGAGTGCCAATTCATGTTATCAAAGGCGGACTTGATGTCGATGGCAGTGAGGGCAGAGTGATGCAAACCCGAATGAGTTTTAAGTTTTTCTACTATTGAAACAACGGCCTCCTCGCAGGACCGCTGCTCTCTGAAACCGTACTGAAGCGGATGAATATTATTATGGGTCTCCAACCAGGAGACTAATCTCCTGGTGAAGACTCTTTCTATTATTTTACCTAATGTAGACAGCAAACAGATAGGACGGTAGGCACCGCAGGAGGAGGGGTCCCTTCCAGGCTAGCCAATGAAGCGGACCCCACCACTCCTGAGGCACCTAGGGAAATAACTATGTTGTAAAATTTTTTCAATTGGAAAAAGTAAAAGGGAGGGATAATTTTGATAAATAAAAGTCCATATATTGTAATCAATGAGATCAGGGCCGGGTGCTTTTCCAGATTTTAAAATCGAAAAAGTAAGTCCAAGTTCCTTAGTAGTTAGATTAATGCTAGAATTAAAATAAGCGGGGGGGATGGAGGATTACTATTGAGTGAAGTTGAGTCACCAAAAAATGGGACATTAAAGTTTCTATTTTATCAGAAAAAGTTAAATTGGGACTATTGGGAAAGAATAAGTTGGTTATGGGGGAAATTTTCGAATTACGGAAAGTAAATTTAAAGACTTTACCATAGGTATCGGTAGTATTTGTACAAGTAGATCGCCAAGAATCAGTTTTAGCTTTTATTAACATTAATTTATACTTGGCTCTATTATTTTTATAGTTTAAATGAGCGGCCCGGATCTCATCGGGGGATGAATCAGGATTATTGTTAAGGGATTTAAATTTTTTAAAGAGAGCAGTGATCCTATTACGCGAGGAGGATAGGTTAGGAGTCCACCAGTGAATCTTTGATTTTGTATTTTTAGGAGTTTTCTTTAGTGTTTTTAAGGCTATTTTTAGGGTTTCAGAAACTAAAAGTTGGAAGTAATTATCGATATCACTGGGGGACGAGATAGGAGTAGGCTTTAATTATAACATCGGTGACTCTTGCTATCGCCTCATCTATGCTGCCTTCTACCATCTGGTCTGATATAGTGGCTCGAGATGTAAAATTAGGCCAGTCGGCTGCTTCATAGATATATCGTGACGGGCGCAAACAGGATCATTTTTACTAATATGAGTAACGAATATTGGGAAATGATCGCTGTTGCGCAGGTCACTACCGACAAAAAAAGGAGAGTAAGGGAAGAATTGAAGGGGAGCAGATGGCGAGATCGATTGCATGGAAGGATCTAGATGGCTCGTGGAAGTAGGTAACCTCACCGTTATTGAACAGACAGAGACAGCGATCTGTGATCAGTTGTTCTATCTGTCGCCCACGGGAATTGGTATCCCTACTTCCCCAAAGTACACTATGGGCATTAAAGTCACCGAGTATGATGAACGGCTCCGGCAGTGGATCGACCAAGTTCTCAAGGATCTGTTGTTGGATGGAATGATTTGGTGGTAAATATAGCGTACAGATGGTAATCATCCGTCGTACTTGTAATCTAACCGCAACAGTTTGTAAAGGGGTGTTTAGTGAGAGGTCTAAACATGGGTATTCAAGGGAGGTGAAGAGGGCAACACCTCCCGATGCTCTTCCATCATTACTGCCATCTCTCCTTTTACAAGTATAACGACGGATCTTCGCCGTGTCAGAAGACTTCAGGTATGTCTCCTGAAGTGCGACACTGGCGGGATGGTACTCTGCAATCATGGTTTTTACGTCATCCAACTTATTTCGAAAGCCACGACAGTTCCATGATATAAAAGATCCTATCGTTGATTGATAGGAGGCGCAGATTTCTCATTTTGCCCTCTCTCTGGAGGTGCTTTCATTTCATAGTTTTCGTCGTCCTCAGACAGGCGCGATGCATGAAGATTTAATTCGATATCGTCGGCTGCTCGCCGAAGTATTTTTATTGGTATTTTATTGTTTTGTAAAAATCTGGGCGTTCTAGAGTTGCAATCGGTTTTCTGTTTTTTTTATGGTTTTAATTTTCCTAATAGATGGTTTGGTTATCTGTGGACGAGAGTCGGGTCTACTGGAGGACGGACGAGGGGTTGATGTGCTCACAGTTTTAGATGTTGATTGAGTTTTATTTGCAGAAGTTTGCGGAGTTATTGAAAAGTTTACTGGTGGTAGATGAGTTTCAAAAGGGGAATCAGTTTGTGTGGCTATTGTATTGTATGTTTTGGCATATGAAGCGCCAGACTTGGGAGTTCGGTATTCCACAAGCCTGCGAGCTTCAGGAAATGAAAGATTTTGTAAACTTTTAACTGTCTGAACCTCCTCAAATTCCCATTTGGGGCAAGATCTGGAGAAAGCAGGATGATCTCCACCGCAATTGATACAATGAGGAGATTTAGTGCAGCCGTCCGTCTCGTGGCCCACTTTCCCACAACGAGCACATTTAGTGAGGCTCCGGCAAGAGAATTTAGAGTGTCCGAACCCCTGGCAGTTGAAACAGCGCTGGGGATTCGAAATGAACGGACGGACTCGGCAACTAAGATATCCTACTTTGATACGGGAAGGTAGTGACGGCTGGTCGAAAGTAAGAATCAGATGTTTAGTTGGCAAGATTTTATCATCTCGCCTCGACCTGATGGTTATTCGTCGCACGCCACAGACGTGTTCGTCACGTAGGTTCTCCAGAATCTCCTCTTCAGATGTATTCAGGAGGTCAGGTTCAGAGATAACTCCCCTAGAAAGGTTTAACGTTTTATGTGGGGAAACAGAAACGGAAAAAGTGCCAAGACGCGTAGCATTATTTAAGAGTTTCGACTGAGTGTGTGTTATTGGAAGTTTCAATTAAAAGGTCACCGGAACGCAGTTTTTGATTGATTTTACTGTGCCTATAAAAGATTGAATAGTTTTATTTATAAGAAAAGGGGAGGTTTTTGAAAAAGTCAGATCTACATTTTGTTCATCGTTGTGTATTAATTTTACGAGAAAGAAACGGACATTGGATAAAGGCGGACTTTGTTGCTCCCTTCGGGAGGGAGAAAAACGGAAGAATTGTCATTCATAGTTTTTTTTTAAAGATATTCGGGGCCTGCAGCACCACCCACCACCGAGCCCAACAAGTGGATGCAGTCTACACCAGTGCTAACAGGGCCTATACGCTTTCAATCACCCCTGTGGCAGCCACCACCCTTAACGTGTTGCTCAGTAAGTGACCGATCGCTTGATCCTTAGCCGACGACGAAGTCCAATGGACCAGCCGATTGATGCACACGGGACCAATGTACACCTCCCGTTTACCTGAAGCTGGGGCCAAAGCAGTGTGTTGGGACAGTATATCGTCCCTCAACTGCCAGGATCCCCTTTTCCAGGGACACGGAACTCCACGCACGGCAAACACGCAGGTGATATAATCCCCAAGAAGGAGCTGAAGGTAACAGTGACGAAAAGCTTCTCAAGGGGAGCCCTCACCTTCGAAGAGGCAACCACAACGAGGGAGGAAGAAAAAGCAGAAGGGGAGGGGAGGAGAAGAATGAAAAAAAAGGGGAGATCACTCAGGTACCCCGGGGTTGTGAAGCCCGTACAAACCTAAAGGAGGTATGCCCCTGGGGGCTTTTTGCATCAAGGAGGGTAAAGAACCTAGAGCCTTCCATTCTCGAAAGCAGTTGATCTTGGGTTGGTATCTGGTAGTGTTGCCTTTTAATGAATTTATTTAGGTGACGGGGATCCAGGCAAATTCTGATGGTGTTGTCCTTTTTGGTAACTATTACGACAGGATTAACCCAATCAGTGGGTTTTGTCACTTTCTTTATGAAGCCATTTTGTTCCATTCGAAGAAGTTCTTGAACCTTTTCTTCTAAAGCTAGAGGGATTTTCCTTGGTGCCGTCACAATAGGGGTTACTCCTTCGTTTAAGATAATTTTATGTTTACCAGGTAAGCGATCATGACCTGCAAACACATCATACTCAGTGATCAACGCCTGAATATCAGATATAGTATATATTCTATTAAAACTAATATTTGGTTGAGAACTCACTCGCTGAATGAGGTTTAATTCGGAGCATGCCTTTGCTCCCAGAACAGGTTGTACATTAATGTCAACAATCATAAATTTTATCAGATACTTTTTCCCAAACAGAGCACACTTAAGGATGCATTCTCCTACGACGGGTAGGGTATCCCCAGTGTAGGTACACACTACAGTAGAAGTTGGCCTAGGAGCAGGATGATTGTTCGTTCTTTTAAGCATAGCAGCAGGCAGAACATTTACCTGTGCACCTGTGTCCAGTTTGAATGTAACTGGCAGGGTATTTACACAAATTTCTTGAAGCCAATCACCAGAGTCCGATGTGGAGAGAGCTCCAATGTACACAATATCTGGGTCAGTGGCATCAATTGCTGAGACACGTTGACGTCTAGGTTGTTTGGGTTGACGACACAGTTGCGAAATGATTAAACATATGGCAATTATTGCAGGTTTTTCCATATGCTGGGCATTCTCGTGGTTTATGATGCGATCCACAACGAGAACAAGTCCGGAATTTATTTTGCTTCGGCTGCTGATCAGGGGTCTGTATGTTCTGTGCCCTTTAGAATTTGGATGACGATTCTTTTCCCGGGTCTTGCTGACAGCATCCACTTGAGCCGGTGAAGTAGTTGATTGACACATGGCTAGTGAATGAAGTTTTGACATCTCAGCAGACTTACAGAGTTCTGCAGGGTGAGCGCTGGTTCACGGAGTAAGAGCTCACGAAGAACATTATCGCGAAGTCCTTGTATGATGCGGTCTTTGACGTTTCTATCATAAGCTGCTCCGAATTCACATTGATCGGCTTGCAGTTTGATTTCGGTGACAAACGAGTCAAAATTTTGCGCCGGTTTCTGGATAAGGGTATTGAAGGTGTAAGTAGCAAACGTAACATTTCTATACGGCTTGTAATGCTCATCAAATTTGTCCAAGACTTCTTTTATGGTGCGGGTCTGCCCATCCGCCACAGGAGGAAATATGAAGGTAAGATAGTCCTTGTAGCTGGTCTTTCCGATTAGACTCAGGAGCATAGCTATTCGAGTTTCCTGCGGTTCTTTGTGATACTTGATCGCCATCTCGAATAAATCGTAGCTTTTCCGCCAATCCACCCATGCTTCAGCGGGGTTGTCGCCCGGAACGAAGTTCTCGATTCGGAGGAAATTGTGAGCCATACCGTGCTCTCCGGTATCTTCTATCTGGTATTTATTCTGACACCATGTTATGTTTAATCTTTTAGATGATAGATTAATATAGATGCAGTCTGATTGAAAAAGGATTCATTTATTCTTGGTTATGGCTCACGGTACTACACAGCAACAGCATACAACATCGAGTTGAGAGAATTGTAAACAAAGCAACATTGTTGCCACAAAGTCTAGACTAAATTATAATACATAACACAAAGGCTTTCAGATGGTTTGGCAGGCTCAATTTTGTCAGTAGGTGTAGCGTTAAGAAAAAGTCTTAATGATTTATTTACTTTGTTTACAATATCTGGGTTGTGTATGTTGTTTTCACGAAACTGTAGCTCAAGGCTGTCGGCCAGCATTTCGACCTTTTCTGTATCCGTGTATGCAACACTGGCTGGCTCTTTAAGGGGCGGCATCTTTTTTGTGGTTTTCTTATGTTTTTTAGCAGCTCTCCAGACTGATCCATCCTCCACCGACAGGGAAGTGATATTTCAGTCCAGGATTGCTGTGTGTGTTGATGTATTGAGTCCTTGAACTTTTGTTGGGCTCTATTCATTTGAGTTTTATCAGCGGCTGTCCTTGTTCGCTACCATGTTCTGCGAGCTCCGTTTTTAATTTTAATAAGTTCTCTCAGGTGTTTAGGTAAGAAGTTGATACTAGTGTTGTGCACGACTTCTGCTGTCTCAAGTTATGCACTATTAATGGTTTTTGTGAGGGTGTCTGTATAGGAGTTAAGCTCCTTTTCTGTTGATGCTGTGAAGTCGGTGTATGGAATGTTTGATAGAGCTTTGGTGAATTCCACCCAGTTTGGTTTAAGGGCTCTTGTGCCCTCTTGTATTGTACTACCAGTGTCGGAGACCATCATGACAGGGTTGTGATCACTAGACATTTCCGAAATGTCTATGGTGTAATCATAGGGAAAACCCTTGATCAGAGCCAAGTCAATGATGCTGGCACTGGCATTGCCATACCGTGTGGGTGTGTCAGGTACTGCTCTCTTTAGTCCTGCATGTGATGCAAAGGAGTAAAGTTGTGTTCCTTGTTTGTTCGTGTTGACACAATTCCAATGTCTGTGTTTCGCGTTCATGTCTCCAGCAATAATAGTAGAGAGCAAGTTGTCTCTTATAGTTTGGGCAGAGTTTTGAGCGATAGCTATGCCCATCCTCATACATGGTGTTATATAGAGAATTAGATAGTTTACAATTAATGCATTGTGTGTTCTTTCTTTGCATATATTAGTTTCATGTTCACCCCCACAGTTAAGACATACTGGCTTGACAGTACACCGGGTTCTGCTATGACCAAACTGTCCACGTCCGGTGCACTGTCTTACGCTGCAAAATTCATCGATTCGTATTCTTTGAAAGCCTATATATAAGTATCCATCTTCCATTACTGAATGGAATATCGCCGGGGCAACCATAGCAACCCGATGAAAACCCCTATCACATTTAATTTTGAAATCTATCCTAAAATCGTCTTCTTTACAGCTTCCAATAGCTTCATTCTTTTCTTTAATTAGATTCATCATATCTTCCTCTTTGATCTTGTCATTTATTCCTAACATAATTATTCTCGGGCGTAATTTTCTAGGCTTTTCGACTATAAATTTTTTCTCTATATCAATTTTTTCTTTGAATAGCTTAAGAAGGGAGTCAGCTTCTTCTTGCGTTGGTAAATCTACCGCTACACCCCCATCCTTAATCCTCCTCATCTGCGTTATTCTTTGTTTTATGTTTCCTACAGCACTTTTCAATAGGTCTTTGTTCCTTGTGAAATCCCCCGGTATTTTGGGTTTCACAAGTATTGTAAACTTAGATGTAGTTCTACCCTTCACCACGTTGTTCTGAGGAGAAACAAAAGATTGCTTACCCATCAATTTTTGTGCATACGTTGATTCAGTCCTTGTCCTCATCTCATGGATGTCTTTTACTACTTCATCAAGTTTGTTATTATAGATTTCATCCTCATTTAAAGTTCTCATTTTAAGTTCTTGAATAGTCTTTAAAGAATTTTTGTGACTTTCTTCAAAAGTTTTAATCAATACTGTGTTCATTTTTTCTTTTTCTTCCAAAATTCCTTGTAGTTTCGATATTTCACAACTTTTAAAGCCCATCTTTTCTATAAATTGTGTACGTTCATTATATTGAAGTTTTCAAGATCTTTACTCCTCATTGTCATTATATCAAACAACTTCTGCTCTTCCTCATGGTTAAAACTGTCACTCAACCTTTCCAAAATTTTCACTTTTTCTCGTTCTTTTTCCAATAAGTCATTACATGATATCAGTTCTTCATTGCAGTCATCTAGTCGGGTTTCAAGTTCGTCTATTCTTTCTCTAAGTTCTTCCCCCATTTCTATTGGTCGCCTTTGAAGACCTTTTATGGTTTCACACAGCCTAGCATTTTCATTCTTCTACTCTTCTAAAGTAATCTTTTGCGAATTGATTTCCCTAGCAATCTTGATACCAATTTTAGTAATGTCTTTCAAATGCGTAATTAAATTCTCCTGAAAGGGAGCAGATTTAACTTGGGATTTCCCCTTAGTTTTGCATAAAGTAACTATCCCTTTGATAGCATGTTTTAGAGTTAATTAAGTCAATGTTTTTTAGCTCAAAATCTGGTAAAGTATTTAGTATATCATCTAGGCTTTCAGAATTATTCTCCTTAGGAGAATCGTTAAGATTACTCATGTTTAGTATTCCCAAGGAATAATCTTAAATTCAAATTCAAACACCAATCCCTCATAAACCCAGAAAAGCTACAATATTAAACATCAACAAAAAGGATCAAAATAAATATTACTTAAGTTATTCATATAATACTCAAGAAACAAGTACATATAATGCCAAAAGCAATAAAATCACATACAATGCTTTCAATTAATGGTAAATTTAACTGCAAGACTAGTGAATGTTAAAATGAAGTCTTATTGTAGACAATGGAGTCAAAACAAACACAAAAAGCTTAAATTAATGAATCATTAAGTCAACAAAGGTAAACAAGAAATTCAAAATAAGTTTAAAATTTTTTTAAATAAACTCACATATATTGTAGAAACTTCCTGTAGATGTTGGCGAAGAGGTCTTAATTTAGTCTTTTAAATGGAATCAGTTAGGAATTTCAATCAGCATTCAGAGAGTTTCTATAGATTTTCAAAGATGTTTTACCTAGTGTTCCAGTGAATCCAGTGGCAATGCAGTTAAGCCCAAGTTCTTTGTTGGTTGTGTCAAAAAGCTGTCGATTGGCAGATAAACTTCAAACTTCAATTCCAAAAGTGAAAATGATGTTGATGTTTTACGAATTGCATATGTTGAATCCGCTGTTTTCTTTCGATGTTGTAGTGGAACTCTTCTTCTATTCTTTCTTTAGGAGTTGATTTGGAGACTCTAGTGGCATTTGTTGTTTTCCTATGAATTTTCAAAGCACTACAGCATTTGCAAGAGTTGGTTACTTTTCTTATGTCCTCAAGAGAAAAAGGCAAATTCTTTGTTCTAACACAATGATACATCCTGGTGATACCAGGGTGGCACAAGGAATCGTGCAATTTCTCTAAATTGATTTGGGGGTGAGTAGCAGCATTCACCCGGGAAAGAGCATCAGCTATTGCATTTTTATTTCCAGGGCGGTAGATGATATCGAACTTAAAACATGCCGATCCTTATCTCCAACGCATAATCTTCTCATTCTTAATTCTGCTACTATGATGCTGGTTGAACATGAAGGCAACCAATCTTTGGTCAGTGAAGACCTCGAAATGTCTGCCCACCAGGTAATGCCGCCGATTCCGTAAGGACTCCACGATGGCATAGGCCTCTTTCTCAATAGATGCATGTTTCCTTTCCGATGGACTAAGGGTCCTAGAAAAGAATGTAATTGGACGCTCGGCCTGGCTGAGAGTAGCACCTATTGCATACTCGGAAGCATCAGTTTCCACTCTGAATGGGATGTTGTCTTCAATTGCTGCTAAGGAGGCGTTGGCAATATCAGCTTTTAATATGTTGAATGCCTCAACAGCTTCTTTTGGAAGTGGAAAAGGTCCCTTTGCCAAGAGGGGACGTAACTTTTCAGAGAATCTGGGGATCCACCGGCAATAATGTGCAAACATTCCCAATGCTCGTTGTAATGAGGAAGCATCTTTAGGTACAGGCATATCAATCAACGGAGCAAGTCTATCTAATAACCTTGTTGCTAATGGTGTATCCTAATAATTTGATGGACCTAACTGCGTAAAGACATTTGTCTTCGTCGTTCAGAGTTAGATAAATTCTTGGCTGCAGTTAAGAAATATAATCTAAGTTAAGATCATGCTCAGACAGTTCTACCGCAGATGGTCCCATCGTCAAGATAAGGGTAAACACCCTCTAGCTCTTCATCTGCAATTATTTGATCAATTGTCCTCTGAAAACTTGCCACTCCATTGGTAACACCAAAAGGCACACGTAAGAATTGATAGTTTCCCATCTGCTTCGAAGGCAGTGTAGTGTTTTTCAGAGTCCATGATCGGCACCTGATGGTATGCGCTCCGAAGATCAATTGTGCTAAATATCTCGTATTTAGCCACCTGTGAAATCAACTCTTCAATTTTAGGGAGAGGATAGGCATCCTGAAGGGTAAACTTATTTATAGTTTGCGAATAGTCAATAACTATCCTATTCTTGTGATTATCCCCCTTAGCCACAAATGCTTGGGCACGCCATGGAGAGTGGCTGGGTTCTATCATCCCTTCATTTAAGAGTTTGGCAATCTCAGCAGAAATAAACTGTCTATCCTCACTTGTTTGTCGCCTCGACTTAGTTGTAATAGGTTTACAGTCTGGCATTAAGTTAGAGAATGGCTTAGAGTAAGCTAGAAAAGTAACCAACTCTTGCAAATGCTGTAGTGAAATAAAGCCTCGCTTTTGCCAAAATGAGGGCAAATTAATAAAGGCAACTTCTCCTTTTGAAAGGTTGAACTTTGACTGAGGTACGAAGCTGAGTTCAATTCTGCCAGTTCTAGAGTTCTAGCTTGATCAAAAGCGTTTTGAAGAGTGATAGTTGAGCTTTCCAGCAGTCTTTCACGAATGCGAGAATTTCGTAATCCACGAATGAAGGCGTCCCTTACATATTCGTTTTTATTTTGCTCAGCACTTACAGCCTGAAAATTAAAATCTTTACTGAGCTGTTTTAGAACTTGTAAGTATTCATTTATGTTTTCTCCAACTTGTTGGGATCTCGACGCTAAACAATATCGAGCGAAGATTTCGTTTCTTTTCGTCACATACAGAGCATCCAAAACCGATATAGCGTCAGTGTAGCTGGCGCAGTCATTTATATACATGTACACACTTGTAGAAACGTAATTGCATAACAGGGGCAGTTTATTTTCTTCCCTCAAGTCCTTTACCGTAAGAATGAAGTTGGAAAACGTTCGGTTCCAATGCCGCCATTTCGCTTCAGCATCCACGCTTGTCGGATCCACGTCAAACCGTTCTGGTTTTAGCAGTTGCTCCATGGTGCAAGTAATCAGAGTTGAAGAATCTTTTAGTTAATAAAATTTTGTAATAAAATTGGAAATCACAATTGGCTTAGAGTAAGCTTTTATTAACTAAGATTAAGACTAAGTGAGTATGACCATGCTTGTCACAGTATCGAGAGAAGTAGATGTAAACAAAGGTTGTTGCCAACATGCAAGATAATATTGCTATTGCCACATATAGAAATATATCACAGCACTCTCAAACAAAACCAAAGCTGAAACACTAGCTGACACATACGAAAAACAATTTTCCGAAAACAACATACAATGTCAACAAACAGAGAACACCTTGTCAACAACACTATCCAAAACTTCCTAAATAAAACACACACAAACAACATTGATCCTACCTATCCATCAGAGGTTTTGTTACACATCAAATCCATTAAAATTCAAAAAGCACCTGGACTTGATGCCATTACCAACAAATCACTTAAGAAACTCCCACTCAAAACCATATTCACCAAGCTTATAAACTTAATGCTCACTATCAACACATTCCCCAACATTTGAAAACTGCATCCATCACACCAATTCTTAAACCAGGTAAAGATAAATCCTTACCAGAAAATTACCGACCAATTTCACTACTATCGACACTCAGCAAAATAGCTGAGGCCATCATATTGACCAGATATAAGAATTTTATTCAAAACAACATAATGATGCCACAGTAATTCGGCTTTTGAGATATTAGTAGGACCGGGAGTGTGGGTGCTCTTCCGAGTGGCAGAGCTCTTGCATGATAGTGAATGTCGTGTGCCGGAGAGCCTAGGCCGATAGCCTTCTATCTCCTTCAGAAGCTGGCGATGATGGTTGGTTGGTTGGTTGGTTTTTTATGGCACAAGGGCCAGATTTGGCCATGCTGCGCCAAACAATAGCTAGTTCATAACTGGTATTTAATTAGAGCGAGTCAGAAAGCCACGTAATAAAATGCTGGCGATGAATTGAATGGCATTTTTCTAGTTGGAATAACGGAGCGCATGGCCCCGTAGGGGCCTTAATCTCCAGTCGATAGGTGAGTGGCAGGATAATTGGTGCTTTCAGGTTAGTTAAGTGTCTGGTCATGGGTTAAAGAGTTAAGTTCGAAATGCTAGTAGGACCGGGAGTGTGGGTGCTCTTCCGAGTGGCAGAGCACTTCTGATGCCTCCTCTGAAGGGGGGCTATTTATGTTGGGCGAGTGAGGGCATTCTTACGTCCAATGAGAACGTGGGGATTTTGCTCGGGATTTCAATTGGTTCCAAGTAACATGGGGTTTTATTTTGAGGGAGAGTAGGGTCGTAAGTTTCAATCACTTTAATCACAGCAGTGAAAACTGCCGAATGCCTCCACCCTGTGTTGTCTGTGGACAGGGCCACAAATCGGCTGACTGTCCCAACAAAAATTCTGGCCCGGCCTGTGCTAATTGCAATGAGCGGCACACCGCCAATTACCGGGGCTGCCCCAAATTCCCGAAACCAAGGAGCTTTCCCCAAAATTCCGTTACCCCAGGAATATCATTTGCACAAAAAGTGCAAGGTGTACCAACACCCGCAACCAACCCCACTACCACTGAGGTACCCCCAACCCAGCCAACTTCTGAGCATCCCATAGTTCAGACTGGTACCAATACTCACTCTCTAAGTGATTTTACTTCAATTGTAGACCTTTTTAAAGAAATCCAAACTATATTTCAAAATGTAAATATCCCAACACTTGTCGAAAACATGAGAAGTTGCACCAGTCCTGTGGACAAACTGTTCGTGCTAGTAGGTAGCATGACAAACACCAATACTGCTGCTCCATGAATATACACCCCATTGGTCTGAAACTATGGTTTTGGAACGCATGTTCCCTTTTACCCACGAATTAAGGGAGTTTGTATATGAGCAGTCCTGATATACTCGTACAAGAAACCTTCCTGAAAGCAGGGCAAAAAGCTTCGCTGCCAAACTATGAATTTTACTACACCCCCAGAGCTATTGGCCGCGGTGGCGGTACTGGCATTTTTGTTAAAAGGGCCATCCTACACCACCGAATAACAACACCTAGATTACACCTAATTGAAGCCACTGCAGTAACAATTAAATTGCCCTCTCTAAACCCAATCACACTTGTCTCCACCTACATTAAAAACAATTGACCACCAACCTACACTTGGGATATTGAATCCCTTCGGAACAGCTGCAGTATAGACCCCCCTCCATTTGGCGACTTTATACGTCGCCAACCCTCGAGTGCGATTGATGTTGTTTTTTGGTAACCCCTCACTTTTTCCCACTCCATTTTAGCAACCCTACAGCGTCCCTACCCTATGTATATATAGACCTCCGACCATAACCATTTTCATTTCGTTTACCAGTAGCTGTTGAAATTGGACGCGATTTCGATTTTCGAGCCAGGTAAGGAAAAATCCTAGTGTCCATACGCTATGTATTTTCAGACCGCGTACGATAACCATTTTAATTTCGTTCACCAGGAGCTATTGGATTAGGACGCGGTTAGGATTACCATTTTGCAAAAGAATCCAGGGATTTCCATTTCGAGCCAGGTTGTACCGTTTCAATCTTTTTTTAATTTTATCTTATTTTTTAGTTAGTATTTGTGAGAAGTCATGTCTGTTCAAACTACTGTTTCAAAGTATCAAGAGTTAGTTGGGAGTAAATTTAGTTTTAAATTTAGTAATTTGAGACATACTTTTGGTAGCCCTGGCCTGACTAATAGAATTTTTCTTATACATTTGTCCCAGGAAAAAAAAAATGGTTTTAGATTTTTTGATGGAGGCGCGTTTTTGATTCCTAATGAGATGATTTGTTCGAAGTGCAATTCTGAAATGAAACTTAAACCGAAATCGACGAAGTCTGATGGGTTTTTGTGGATTTGTAAAAAAAAAAACTGATGGGAAAATTTGCGGTAGCGAGAGATCTGTTAGGGCAGGATCTTGGTTTAGTTCTAGCAAAATGAGTATGGAAGAGATTTTGTTAATGACCTATGAACTAGTTAAAGGAAGGAAAAGTAGCGAAATTGAGGAGGAATATTCCTTTGCAACTAATACTTTGGCCGAATGGCGCCAGTTCGTCAACGAACAAATTTTAAATTTCATTGAGACGACGTCGGAAAAATTGGGGGGGGGGGATTGCCGAATCTAAATTTGGCAAGAGAAAGTACAACAGAGGGCATAGAGTGGAAGGGCAATGGGTTTTTGGGGGCCTTGAGTGGGGTACTGGTAAGATGTTTTTAGTAGCCGTCCATAACAGGAGTGCGAAAACTTTAATTGCTGTCTTAAAGGAATGGGTTAGGGAGGGAACTACGATTTATTCGGATTGTTGGAGGGCATATACAGACATACAGATATCTGATGAAAAAGTTAATCAAAGATAAGTATTATTACCATCTCACTGTTAATCACAGTGAATATTTTGTAGATCCTGAAACAAAATGCCACACAAATGCGATCGAAAGCACGTGAAGGCACGTTAAGTCAACCTTGCCTACACGTTAAGTCAACCTTGCCTCATTTACAGTGAAACCTGTTAAAAGATTAGAATAACTTATATTCATAAAATGTACATAAGTTGAATATAAGTTATTCTACTCTCTTACCAGATTGTAATACGTCTGTTAAATAATGTCGCCAAGTAACGTCATGGTTGGCGACAAAAAAAGTCGCCAAATGGAGGGGGGATCTATACTGCAGCTGTTCCATCCCTTCTATCCTTAAATCCAACCATCCTTATTGCTGGAGACATGAACGCGAAACACAGACATTGGAATTGCAGCACATCAGACACACAAGGTAAACAACTTTACTCCTTTGCTCATCACGCAGGACTAAAGATAGCTGCACCTGACAACGTCTAGATACAGCAGAACTAGTGCTAGCACCATCGACTTGGCATTGATCAAGGGATTCCCTTATAGTTATACTATAGACTCCATCTCAGAAATGTCAAGTGACCATAACCCTGTCATGATGGTGTTTGACACTGGTACTGTTATGTCAACAAACACTGCAGCCTTTAGGCCTAAATGGGCGAAATTCACCCAAGCTTTATCCAATATTCCATACACAAACTGCACAGCCACCACTCAATATTTCATTATTAAATACTGTTTATTTATAAAGATGGAAAAGGATGGAGCTTGGCGACACACGCCTTCCATGAGCACACAGCTACATAAAAAAACAACAACAAACGAGTGAGTTACATGCTGTTGCCAGATACCAGGATAGTACAAATATAAATTATAGGGTGACATTGTGACAAATAAGAATTAAACTTGATACTCCCTCCAATTCTTACCTGTCAAAAATACAATACAAAAATATTGGTTAATAGCACACAGTAAAATGGAGAAATAATAACAAAAAGTTCAACACTTATCAACACAGTTTATAAAAGTTCTCAGTTCATGGAAATTGTCCCTAGGCAAAGCTTTTGTAAAAGTATCTGCCAACTGTTCCTTGGTGTTTATATATTTGATATCGACAGTTTTGTCATTGTACTTTTCTCTTATGAAATGAAATTTAACATCTATGTGTTTAGTACGTTTATGATAGATAGGATTTTTTAATTAATTTAATTGCACTTTGGTTATCGATATTTAAAGGAATACTTTTAGCACATGATGTTTCACCTATGTCACACAACAGCTGTTGAAGCCATATTATTTCTTTGACAGCAGTAGATCCTGCTATATACTCCGATTCTGTAGTAGACGTTGACACAGATGCTTGTCTACTCGTGCTCCATGTGACAGCACCACTTGACAATAGGAACACATATCCGGTGGTAGATCTCCTGGTATCTAGGTCACCTGCGAAGTCCGCATCAGAGTAACCTATGAGATTGAGACCTTCGGGATCAGCCACATACAAGATACCATGATGAGAAGTTGCCTTTAAGTACTTCATTATCCTTTTGACAGCATTCCAATGACAATAACTGTAGCTGTTCTGGAATCTGCTAACAAGGTTCACAGCGTAAGTTATGTCGGGACGTGTTGTAGCCGACAGAAACATCAACGAACCAACAGCCTCACGATAAGGTATGTTTGTCTCCTCTGGAATCGCGTCAGGATTGGAGGGAAGGGTAACATTCGAATCTGCAGGAACACTAACTGGATTGCAGTCCTCAAGATGGAACTTCTGCAGGAGCTTCTTTATGTAGGCTTGTGAATGAATGAAAATTGAACCGTCATCATGTTGATCAATTTCTATGCCAATGAAGCAAGTTGATCTGCAGATGGTAGCTTCAACGTTCTTGTTCATATTCTCCATTATGTTGTCCAATATTCCGACCTCTTCACATAGAAGGAGGATATCGTCAACATACAAGATGAGAAGTACCATCTTGTCCTGGAAAATCCCATGAAACAGACAAGGGTCAGCGGCACTCTGTTTAAATCCAAAGTTCAACAAGAAATCGGAAAATTTTCGGTTCCAACACCTTGAAGACTGCTTTAGACCATAGTGATTTTCTAAGTTTACACACCAGATCCGGATCAATCACCAAACCTGGAGGAGGTTGCATGTAGATCTCCTCTTTGATGTCTCCATGTAAAATGCAGTTTTTATGTCACATTGCAATATTTTGAGCTTGTTTTGGGCAGCAATTGCCAAGATGATCCTTAAGGTATCAATACCTTGATGTAGGTGAAAACGTCTCGTTATAGTCTACTCCCTCCATTTGTGAGAACCCCTTAGCACACAAATGGGCCTTAAACCGCTCTATCTCTCCATTGGGTAGGTACTTAATATTGAAGACCCACTTGCATCCGCGATCACGTTCTTTCCTTCTGGGTAAGGTGTTAAATCCCATGTGTTCCTTTCGAGAGATCCCAGCTCTTCTTCTATGGCACGCTTCCACTCATCAGATTGGTCAGAGGTAACAGCCTCTTCAAAGGTTCTTGGTATTTCAGCAATGTTTATTTCGTACCGAGCTGGCTTTCTCAGTAGGTTCCTTGGGCGAAGACCATGCTCATCTGCTTCAAGTGTTGGAAGACTGTCAGTTGGCTCTTGATTGTCTGTTACCTCCTGTTCACTTTCAGTAGCAGTGATCTCAACACGAGTAGTTGGCAATGGAATAGGTGAGTGAGGATAAGAGATGTCTTCATTAAAGGTTACATCTCTGGACACCTTTACAGTCCTTGTGTTGGGATCAAACAGTCTATAGTTCTTGGAGTCTTTTTCATAACCCACAAAGATCATTTTCTTGCTCTTTGGAGCTAGCTTTCTTCGAAGGGCATCGGGAATGTGCATGTACGCATCACTTCCAAAGATTCGAAGATGATTCAGCATAGACATCTTTCCTGTCCATAGCTGGAAAGGAATGAAGTCTGGCGCTTGAGTGGTGGGGGTCCTGTTGAGGATGTAAACGGCAGTGTTCACTGCTGCTGCCCAGAGATACAAGGGCAGATCCCTGGAGTGCAGCATGGATCTGGCACTCTCTACTATGGTACGAAGATCCCTCCCAGATCTTCCATTTTGCTGAGGGGTGTAGGGTGCCGTTGTCTCAAATACAATGCCTTTACTTTTGAGATAGTCACTGAAGTTCAGGTTGGTGTATTCTGTACCATTATCTACCCTTAGACTCCTTACATCATGTCCAAATTTGTTGTGACACGGCTGAACAAATTCTTTAAACATTTTGAGGGTATCGCTCTTGTGTTTTATAAATCTCACCACTCGGAAACCACTGTAGTCGTCTTTAAAGAGTACAAAGTATCTTGCACCTCCAAGAGAGTGTGTTGACATAGGTCCACAGACATCACTGTAAATGAGCTCTCCAGGTTTGGTAGCCTTGTGGTCCCTCTGTCGGAAGGGAAATCTATGTTGTTTGCCATATTGGCATCCTTCACAGAAAAACTGTTCTTTAGTTGAAAAATCTATCTTTTCAATCACACCCTTTTGACTTAACTCATAGAGGGATTTGAGGTTGAGATGACCAGTCCTTTCGTGCCACAGCTTTAGGCTATCTTTGGCGGCAGCATGAGCCTCATAGGATCCAGTACATCTGAACAGCATGATATAGAGGTTGTTGCTGGAACGTACAGCTGTTCCAACCAACTCGTTGCCCTCGTGTATTTTTGCACTGTCAAAGGATTTGGTGATACTCATTCCTTTGCTGGCAATCACACCCTCAGAAAGAAGATTTCTTTTGAGGTCAGGCACGTAGAGGACATTGTGAATGGCACCTTTTGCCATTTTCCAGCGATGAACTTTTCAATATTGATGTTACCTTTGCCCTTGATTGGTAACTCTTGGTTGTTTCCAAGACGAATGCTCTCCTTTGTGTCACACTGAGTGATGGTCTCAAACATCTTAAGGTCATGGCACATGTGGGCAGATGCCCCACTATCAAGAATCCATTGATCTTCAGAGCATTCCAGCATTTGGTTTTCTTCTGCTGTGAAAGCACTGTATCTGTCTTTGTTGAATACAACTCCTTGCCCTCTAGGCTTGGACCTGCAGTGGCGGGCAAAGTGTCCTTTCTTGTGACAGTTGTAACACGTTATTCTTGATTTATCAGTCACTTTTCTTTGTGCCGGTGGTTCTTGATGAGCAGCAGGTTTTTGGGTTCTAGAAATGAGAAGAGCTACATCAGCTTCCTCGCTCAGTGTTAAGGACATCTCCTCATCAATCAATCTGGCTGTGAGGTTGTCCATGGTTTGTCTCTTTTCATCGAGTGACATCCACGCTTGTCGGAAGTTCTGGTATTTCGGCGGGAGAGTTCGAAGTATATTTTGGCGATGACCATGTTGTCGCCAATCCTTTCACCACAGTCCAAGATTTGGTTGGAAAGGTTTTCAACTCGAGAGATGTACTGCATCACATTCTCGTTGGACTCCATTTTGAGCTGATGAAACTTGTCAAGCAACATTTTGTTGTACTCTGATTTCATTTTGTAGACTGAGTCCAGCTTTGAAAGCATGTCGCTTGATGAAGCACAGCTTTCCATCAGGGTGGTTTGCGAGAAATCCATGGCCGACGAAATGGTAAACATCGCTACGGCGTCATCACGTTCCCATTTCTCTCGATCGGCTCCGTCGGTCAACGGCGGCTCCCACGTTCCGTTTACAATGGAGAAAACTTCTTTGGCTTTCAACGCGCAAGTGATTTGGAATCTCCATTGCGAGTAGTTCTATCCGTTGAACTTATTTATAGACGAAACATCAACACCAGCCATTTCCAAGTTCCAAGGTTGCGTTTGAGCAAGAGTCCGCAGGTTATTTCAGCAACGAATGCTTTAGTTATCGGCGCGTAGATCTGGGCCCATAACCTATCAATATTTCATTATTAAATACTGTTTATCTATAAAGATGGAAAAGGATGGAGCTTGGCGACACACGCCTTTCATGAGCACACAGCTACATAAAAAAACAACAAACGAGTGAGTTACATGCTGTTGCCAGATACCAGGATAGTACAAATATAAATTATAGGTTATAGGGTGACATTGTGACAAATAAGAATTAAACTCGAGAACCACAGAAAGTTAGCTTAGCTCTCATGCAGACATACTCACAAACACTATCAACAGTGCATATCTTGAGACTGGTAGAGTCGTGCACACTCCCCAAACCATCAACCTGCGTGAACTAATTAAACTCAAAAACAGAGCACGCAAAACTTGGCAGCGAACACGAACAGCAGCTGACAAAAATCTAATGAACAGAGCCCAACAAAAGTTCGAGGACTCAATACACCACACACATCAATCCTGGAATGACTACATCACTTCGTTCTCTGCGGAGGATGGGTCGGTCTGGAGAGCTGTTAAAAAATTCAAGAAAACATCCAACAGACTACCGCCCCTTAAAGGGCCAGCCAGTATTGCATACACGGACACTAAAAAGGCTGAAATTATGGCCGACAGCTTTGAACTACAGTTCCGTGAAAACATGAACAATCCAGATATAGTCAAAAATGTAAACACATCACTAAGCCTTTTCTTAAATATTATATTGAGCCTGCCAAACCTTCGGAGGTCCTTTGCTACATTGGAAACCTGAAACCTAAAAAGAGCCCTGGAATTGACTCCATCTCTAATGCCATGGTACAAAAACTACCAACCAAAACCATTTTTCAACTCGCCACAATTATAAACTATATTTTGTCTCTCCGACACTTCCCCTCAATTTGGAAGACAGCTGTTATTGTCCCCATACTAAAGCCGAAGAAAAATGCAGCACAACCTGACAGCTTTAGGCCAATTAGCCTACTGACTGTACTCAGTAGCTTTACTGATAATAAACTCTCGACAAGAAGATTACTGCCAGAAGGCCAAAATTCTTATCCCGCAACAATTCGGCTTTAGAAAACAGCTGTCGACAACCCACCAGCTCCTTCGAGTGACTGAATATGTCCTCGAGGGATTTAGATTCGGGAGAAGCACTGGAGCTATCCTTCTAGATGTAGCTAAGGCATTCGACCGTGTTTGGATAAATGGTATTATTCACAAACTCACCACATTAGACTTCCCTGCCTCACTAATACACCTCATCCATTCCTACCTAACAAGTAGGCAGTTTGTCGTTCGTGTAAACAAGACACTCTCATTACGACGTACCATCCAGGCTGGTACACCACATGGTTCCATCCTTGGACCCAAATTATTCAACCTGTATGTGAACGACATACCACAACATAACACTGCACTACTCTGCATGTTTGCAGAAGACACTGCAATACTGGCCCAAAACTACCAAATTGAAAACATCACCAAAACACTCAAACGATACCTCCACTCACTTGAGTCCTGGCTCATCGACTGGAAAATTTTGATCAACGTGGACAAATGTCAAGCTGTCATGTTCACACGCAAACAAAACCTACCACCACCAGTCAAACTATTTGATATAACTATCCCATGGTCTCCAGATTGTATCTATCTTGGTGTCACGTTGGACAGAAAACTAACTTGGAGTAGGCATATCACCTCCCTTAAATCCAAGTTCCTAGCTGCACGTAATGTTATCTTCCCCTTATTTTCTAGGAACTCCAAATTGTCAATAGATTCTACAGTACTCATTTACAAAGCTATGCTTCGTTCTATAATCAATTATGCTTGTTAGGTTTGGGGATATGCTGCTAAAACCCATATCAAAAAGCTTGAAACTCTTCAAAATTCCACCCTCAGAATTATTACTAACAGTCCCTGGTATTACAGGAACAACAAAATCCGAGAACTTGGAATTCTAGAACTCGAAGAGTTTTTCGGCCACATCAGTAAGGAATTCTTTAAAACCCTCAGTTGCAATGAAAACCTAGCTATAGCGCAAATCCCCAGATATGACCATCGTCTACCTATTAATTTCCTCACGAGTTCGAACCCGACCAGCGAAAAAATTTTTAATTTTCCTCTCTTAAATTTTTAAAAATAGTAATTATTTACCTTTTTTCCAATTTTTTCTGTAAATATTTTTCACATTTTTTCCTTCAACCTAGTATTTTTATTTTATTTTTAAAATTTTTTCTAATTTAATCTGGCACTTTTACAATTCTGATACTTATGTATTTAGTATTGTCACTGCATCTTCAAGCATATTATATAATTCTCTTTAGCACTCGGCACCCTCTTACCAGTTCACTACCAAGTCCCTGCACTACCAAAAATAAATTTCTGGAACCTTAAATATTTTTACCCTGAAATTATACCACCTTAAAATTGAGGGCCTACGGCCCATATGCTTCTCATAATCACGCCACAGTCCATTCATTCAATTTCAGTATTAGTGGGATTAAAATTAGTAATGAGACTATTAAAAAATTTGGAAGAAAGGTGGGCGATGAATTTTTGAATAGGCAGGGTTTTAGTGGCGAGGAGGATATCCCTATTTCTGTAGAATCATCGGGATCTGACTATTGTTCTAAGGGTTGTATTTTGGAGGGTTTCAATTTTTTAAAAATATCTCTTGGCTGCGGCACCCCATATGGGAGCAGCATAATGTTAGGACGGGGCGAAGATAGTACTTGTAGATGAGTAGTTTGTTGATAAGGTGGAGCTTCTCTCGAGATGAGTGTGTAGTGTTGATCTGGATTTTTTAAATTTGTTTATGGTGTGTTGTATATGTTGTGACCAGTTTAGCTGGTTATCGAGCATAACACCTAAGTATGGTGTGTGTGTTGACCATTCGATCTATTGTCCGTATATTTCAATTTTTTGAATGGGTGTTGATCGTGTGCCGTAGATGAGCGCGGCTGTTTTGTCGACATTAAGTTTAATTTTCCACTGTGTGAGCCAGTTTTCAATTTCATTAGGGTGATCAAACGTGCCGGTTTTCCGGGATTGTCCCGGTTTTAGGTACTCTGTCCCGGCGTCCCGAAAAATGTCTTCGGGACGGTCTATTGTCCCGGTTTTACATATTTTACAAATTTCGTATTCGAAAAAAAATACTGTTATTCGTGAGCAAGCAGCTCACTCGTTTTACGAAACAGATGTAAGTGGTTGTAAGCTTAAGCACACTAACGTACTTGTTTACATTTTCCTTGTGGCGCTGGCCATACAGTAGTGGTGGTAATGAACCTGTGTTTCGTATGTTTTTTCACTTTGCTGATCGCTTTCGTACAGATAACAGCGCTTTGGTCAAAGCTTTGCATCTTTTGAGAGTACACTGTTTGCTTAAGACTCGAAACGCCAGTTTTCCGACTCCTAGCGTAATAAGGTATGTTTTTTCCTTTTTTAAATAATTTTTAAATTTAACCTAATTTTTAAAAATCAAGTTCGTTCAATCCACATTAAAATTATGTGTTCCCTATTTTGTAAAGTGATAATTGGTTTGTATATTAAATAAGTTAGAAAATTAATAAAAAATTAAATTTCATTAATTACTATTTTAATTTTAGATCCTTTGAAATGCCGAAGCGTAAATGTACGTATAAAGAAGATTACTCGAAGGTTGGTTGGTTGGTTGGTTTTTTATGGCACAAGGGCCAGATTTGGCCATGCTGCGCCAAACAATAGCTAGTTCATAACTGGTATTTAATTAGAGCGAGTCAGAAAGCCACGTAATAAAATTCAGTACAGTTGTGTATGTTGCAGTCGATTATAAAATCTAAATAAAGTTTACGAAACCAATGTCAGTAAGGAATAAAAATAAGTTTTTATGATGTGGGTCCATCAACAAGTCTGTTAAGGTAATAGGGGAGATACCAAATCGGTTTAGTCTATGATGATTAAAATTCCGGCATTCCGTCAATATGTGCTTTATGGAAAAAATACTATTGCATGATGAGCATAAAGAGAGAGAGAGAGAGAGAGAGAGAGAGGAGCTGGTTCTCCCAGCAGTAAATGTCTGTGGGTAAAAAAGGAATGTCCAATTCGGAGCCTTGTCAGTTTTACGTGATGATTTCTATTTAAGTTTGTTTTGCTAAATCCCTTTATAGATGGTTGAATATCATGAAGTTTGTTATGGTTTTCCAAATCCCAAGCGGATTGCCAGGATGAATTTATGGCTTGGGTTAAAACACTATTAATGTCGTGAATCGGGACATTGGAGTTTATAATCAATGTTGCGTTTTTGGCTGCCAAATCCGCTTTCTCATTGCCCCGGATTCCCACATGCCCAGGAATCCAACAAAAGAATATCCGAAAATCATTTTCTGTTAATGTTAGGAGCAAATTCATTGCTTTTAAAACCAAGGAATGACTTTTATGTGTATAGTTTAATAGGGATTCGATACTACTTTTAGAGTCGGTATACAAGATCCAGTTTTTATTACTGTGTGTAGAAATCGTTTTTAAGGCTAAAATTATTGCGTACATCTCTGAAGTGAAGACACTGCAGCACCCATGCAATTTTCTAGCAATGGTTGTATTATCAAAAACGGCCGCGGCACCAACATTTGTCCCGTTCTTAGATCCGTCAGTAAAAACTGTTTTAAAAGATGAATATTTGTTTCTATGGGAATGGAATAATTGTAAATGGTATCGGGGGTTGATGATTTGTTGAAATGTGAAAAGTCATTGATGGTAAGTAGATTTTTATCATTCCAAGGTGGAGGTTCGTTTTCTCTAGGAAATATTCCCAGATTGTCAACATTTAATGAATTCATTATGGTACGGACTCTAAAACCAAGTGATGGAATGAATGAAGGTTTTAATGAGTAATGACTTCCAAATTTAGGGTTAGTTACTCTATTATGCAATGGGTGAGAAGGGTTGGCTTTAATCTTAAAATAGTATTTTAGGGTAAGTTTCTCACGTCGATGTCTTAAATCCGGCTCGCCTGTCATTATATATAAACTCTGGACTGGCGAAGTGCGGAAAGCTCCGAGGGATAATCGGAGGCCTTGGTGATGAATAGTATCCAGGGCTTGAAGAACAGACTTAGCAGAGGATCCATATATTACACTCCCATAATCGAGTTTCGATCGGACAACAGCTTTGTAAATTTTTAAAATTGAAATAAAATCAGCTCCCCAAGTTGTGTTACATAAAACCTTTAAAATATTCAATGATTGGTTGCATTTTCGTTTCAATACCTTGATATGAGGTCGAAAAGATAACTTCGAGTCAAAAATAATACCCAAAAATTTTATTTCTGGAACTACTGGAATAACAGTTCCGTCGAGTAAAAGTTCTGGATCAGGAAAAAGTCCGCGTCTTCTAGTAAAATGTACACATACAGTCTTTTGCGAAGAAAAAACAAAACCATTTTCGTTTGCCCACTTACTTACAATTCTAATAGCCGTTTGGAGTTGTCTTTCAATAAAAGGTACATTGATTCCAGAACAGAATATTTGGAAATCGTCTACAAAAAGCGTTCCGTGCACATATGGAGGAAGTTGTTTAATAATACCGTTGATTTTAATTATAAAAAGTATCACGCTTAGAACGCTTCCTTGGGGAACACCCTCGTCCTGTGAAAAGTCATCTGATAAAATATTATTAATGCGAACGCTAAAGGTCCTTGTCAATAAAAAGTTTTGAATAAATAGTGGGAGATTTCCCAGAAAGCCCATCTCGTATAAGTCTCGCATTATGCCATATCGCCATGTCCTGTCGTAAGCTTTCTCCATATCGAAGAAGACAGCTACCAAATGCTTCTTTGTGACGAATGTATCTCTGATAGAGGATTCCAGCATTAAGGCATTGTCGTACGTGCTTCGTCCAAAACGGAATCCGCTTTGAAACTCCGATAGATGTTTTTCAGACTCAAGGACATGTATCAACCGAGCATTCACCATTCTTTCCATGACTTTGCAGATACAGCTTGTCAAGGCAATGGGTCGATAGTTATTAGGGTCTTGAGGATCCTTCCCAGGTTTCGGTATTGGAATAATAATAGCTCTGTGCCAGGTTGTCGGAAAATCTTGCTCTGTCCAAATTCTATTATAAAAAAGTAAAACATTTTGTAATGAATCTTCATTGAGATGGGTCAACATGTCTAGATGAATATGATCGGGGCCCGGTGAAGTCGGGTGTGATTTTCTTAATGCATTTTTCAGTTCGAATATGGTAAAATTACGATTGTAAGTTTTATGAGCGGATGGTTGAAAGTTTAACGTCTTGCGTTCTTCACGTCGTTTATAATTAATAAAATCTTGGGGGTAAGAGCTCTCATGAGATACCCTAGAAAAAGATTCTCCCAAGGTATCAGCAATTGTCTTAACGTCTGAAACGACTTGTCCATTGTGAAGTAAAAACGATATATTTGGGTTGTGATATTTGCCGGTAATTTTTCGAATTTTGCCCCATAGCTGTTTTGATGATATTCGACATTCAATTGAATTTACGTATTCTTGCCAGGATTCTTTTTGTCGCTGTCTCCTTAATTTTCGAGCTTCTGCTTTAGCCCGCTTGAAAACTATCAAATTCGAAGTGGTGGGATAACGTCTGAAGGTGTTCCATGCTTTTTTTTGGAATTTATGGGCTTGAGAGCATGCTTCATTCCACCAAGGCTTCCATAATTTAGGCATTTTACCCGATGTTTTGGGGATAGCCACATCTGCCGCCTTAATCAAGGTGTTTGTTATCATTTCAACGGCATTGGGTTGGATGGACAACATGGTTAAGCTAGGCATCTTAACCATGTTGTCCGAAATGTTTGATTCCACCTGATATCGAGTCCAATCCGCTTTCTCAAATATATATCGCAGAGGTCGTCTGGGTAGTAAAACGTCATTGCAGTTATATGTTAAAATGATTGGAAAGTGATCGCTATTGTGCAGATCATTGTCAATTTTAAAGTCCCAAAATGAAAGCAAAGTAGGGGAGCATATTGCAAGGTCCAGGGTGTGAAAGGTTTGGGTCGGAGTATGGAAGTATGTATGACTGGAATCATTTAAAAGGCAGAGACAATGGTCATCCATCAATTTTTCAATTTGTTGTCCTTTTGTGTTAAAATCATTACTTCCCCAAAGAGGGTTGTGTCCGTTAAAATCCCCTATGATGAAGTATGGAGACGGAAGTTGCGTTATTAAATCATTTAGTTCCTGCTGACTAACGTTTTCATTTGGGGGTAGATATATGCAGCAGATTGTTAGTAAAAATTTAATATGAAGTTGAATGGCTATTGCTTGAATGCTCGTATTTAAAGAAATTCTTCTGGATGGGAAATTCTGCAAGGTCATTATAGCCACGCCGCCCGAAGCGCGTGCACCGTGGATGTAATCATTTCTTATTAAATTATAATTTTTAACATTCATTGTGTTAGTAGGCGTTAAGTATGTTTCTTGAAGGGCTAGGCAAACAGGGTTAAAATTATTTATTAGAGATTTGATATCGTCGATATGTGTACGAAAACCATGACAGTTCCAAGTTAGGAGATTAATAGCCATTTATTTTTTAAAAATTAGAGCCCTTTTCAATGTCTTCTGAAATAAAGGTTGGGTGGTTTTATTTGGAAGGTTTTTTGTAAAATCTAGAACCTTTTCTAAAAAATGCAGCGTTCTCGTCAATACCGTCCTCTCCAAACTCCATGTCTGAGTCCGTGGAAGGGTGTAGATCTATTTCGGTATCCGGTAATTTTGAGTGATCTCTAGAGTTCCGGGGAGTAAGTTTGTCTTTCTTACTTTGCTTTTTTTTATATTGTTCTATTGACGTTGTTGGGTTCGGCTTGAAGATTTTTGTTGCTGGTGCGGTTCTCTGTTGCGGCAAGTTTGAGGGTTTACTTGTAACTTTGTCACTTGATTTTGGGCTTACGCTATGGGATTGCTGATTTGATTTGGTTGGTTGATAATTATAAGGAGTAGAGTTTATTTGTGTTTCTGCATTTACTTTATTAGATGTAAAATCTGAATTATATGTTTGGGTGCTTATTGTTTTGCTAGTTTTAATGACGGATGCATATGAGGTGTTAGGACGAGGTGTACGAGATTCTATAAATTTTCTAGCTTCGGGAAAGGATAGATTTTTGGTAACTCTTAATGTTTGGATTTCTTTTTCCTGTATCCAACGAGGGCAAGTTTTTGAATACGCAGCATGATTTCCCTGGCAATTAACACAATGTTCGATTTCGGAGCACGTAGAACTGTCGTGACCGGGCTTTGCGCAACGTGCACAGATGGTTGCTGATGCTCGACATGCTGTTTTAGCATGTCCAAATCTCTGGCATAAAAAGCATCGCAGTGGGCTTGGAATGAAAGGCCTCACGTCGCAGCACAAGTAACCGGCTTTAATTTTTGTTGGCATAACAGGAGAATCGAAGGTCAGAATAACATTTCTTGATGGAATGAAATTAGAGTCTCGCCTCATCATGATTCGTTTGGCTGCTATGACTTTCTGGTCTTTCAATTCAGCCACGAATTCCTCATCAGATACCATTGCGAGTTCTTGCGAAGATATAACTCCTCGGGTATAATTTAGTGTTTTGTGCGGAAATACTTGAATTTCGACTTCACCGAAGTTTTTAATGTTTAATAATTTTCCTGATTGAACTTCTGATTTTGATTCAATTAACAGGTCTCCGGATTTCAATTTTTTTACACTATTAACTTCTCCAGCTGCATTTTTTATATATTTTTCTATTAGAAATGGTGACATTTTTGTTAATTTACCGGATTCGTTGTGTATAATAAGGAATTTAGGAACTGATTTTTTTGATTCAGGAATTGCGGAAATGACAGGTGTAACCGTTACTTTACATGATTCATTAATATAATTTTCATTTACTTTGTTAGTGGTGTTTGACGGATCAAAGCCTCCGTCAGGGCAAGAAAAAGTTTTAGGTTCCATGAATATTAGAAAAAAAGTTCATCCTGGTGTGCCCCCGCCCACCATGGAGCCCAACCAGGGGAAGCAGTATCCGGCAGTTGTCCAGCAACAGATCTCGGAACCGCTTCAGGAGTCACAAACAGAATATAGTGCCGTAGTGTCGGAATGTGGATCCGCCAGTTCGCCCAGGGCATCCCTAGCTACAGCACTAACCCTAAATACCCAATATCATTGGAGTCCAACACGACAGAGGGACCAAGCGCTCTGACGTGGTGAACCCCAGAGAAATTAGGTGAGCCGATTGACCAGAGCGGGCTCACTCCAGCCACCCGTCTACGCAGAAGCATGGACCAAAGGGCACGCATCAGGTACCCCAGGACTCCACTTTCCCCCGATACGGGACGCCGCACACGGCAAACATGCGGGTCAGAAAAACGTACTGACGTCTTTTAAAGGAATCATAAAAAGGAATAAATGATAATTTAGAAGCAAATAGAACTTAACACAACTAAAAAGGTAATTTATGATACGTAATAACATAGGTGATTAACATATATTTTAAATAACAAAAGAGTGAATTTAAGGTGTTTTTCAATGTAAAGAAATTTTAATGGTTTCCGAATCGCAAGACGTGAAATGGAGAAAAAGGAGGGGTGGGGAATAGAGTAGTGGGATGAAGGTAGAGAAAGATCGCTTAGGTATCCCGGGAGCGCGACCCCCGTGTTCACCAAAGACAGCAAACCCCTGGGAAAGAAAAAGATCACTCAGGTACCCCGGGATTGTGAAGCCCGTACAAACCTAAAGAAGGAATGCCCCTGGGGGCGTTAAAAAAAAAAAATTGAAATCAGGAGACCTTTTAATTGAATCAAAATCAGAAGTTCAATCAATGAAACTATTAAACATTAAAAACTTCGGTGAAGTCGAAATTCAAGTATTTCCGCACAAAACACTAAATTATACCCGAGGAGTTATATCTTCGCAAGAACTCGCAATGGTATCTGACGAGGAATTCGTGGCTGAATTGAAAGACCAGAAAGTCATAGCAGCCAAACGAATCATGATGAGGCGAGACTCTAATTTCATTCCATCAAGAAATGTTATTCTGACCTTCGATTCTCCTGTTATGCCAACAAAAATTAAAGCCGGTTACTTGTGCAGCGACGTGAGGCCTTTCATTCCAAGCCCACTGCGATGCTTTTTATGCCAGAGATTTGGACATGCTAAAACAGCATGTCGAGCATCAGCAACCATCTGTGCACGTTGCGCAAAGCCCGGTCACGACAGTTCTACGTGCTCCGAAATCGAACATTGTGTTAATTGCCAGGGAAATCATGCTGCTTATTCAAAAACTTGCCCTCGTTGGATACAGGAAAAAGAAATACAATCAATAAGAGTTACCAAAAATCTATCTTTCCCCGAAGCAAGAAAACTAGTGGAATCTCGTACACCTTGTCCTAATTCCTCATATGCATCCGTTATTAAAACTAGCAAAACAATAAGCACCCAAACATATAATTCAGATTTTTCATCTAATACAGTAAATGCAGAAACGCAAATAAACTCTACTTATAAATATCAATCAACCAAATCAAACCATCAATCCCATAGCTTAAGCCCAAAATCAATTGACAAAGTTACAAGTAAACCCTCAAACCTGCCGCAACAGAGAACCACACCAGCAACAAAAATCTTCAAGCCGAACCCAACAACGTCAATAGAACAAAATAAAAAAAAGCAAAGTAAGAAAGACAAACTTACTCCCCGGAACTCTAGAGATCACTCAAAATTACCGGATACCGAAATAGATTTACACCCTTCCACAGACTCAGATATGGAGTTTGGAGAGGACTGTATAGATGAGAACGCTGCATTTTTTAGAAAAGGTTCTAGATTTTACAAAAAACCTTCCAAATAAAACCACCCAACCTTTATTTCAGAAGAGATTGAAAAGGGCTCTAAATTTTTAAAGAATAAATGACTATTAATCTCTTAACTTGGAACTGTCATGGTTTTCGTACACATATCGACGATATCAAATCTCTAATAAATAATTTTAACCCTGTTTGTGCCTAGCCCTTCAAGAAACATACTTAACGCCTAATAACTCAATTAATGTTAAAAATTATAATTTAATAAGAAATGATTACATCCACGGTGCACGCGCTTCGGGCGGCGTGGCTATAATGACCTTGCAGAATTTCCCATCCAGAAGAATTTCATTAAATACGAGCATTCAAGCAATAGCCATACAACTTCATATTAAATTTTTAATAACAATCTGCTGCATATATCTACCCCCAAATGAAAGCGTTAGTCAGCAGGAACTAAATGATTTAATAACTCAACTTCCGTCTCCATACTTCATCATAGGGGATTTTAACGGACACAACCCTCTTTGGGGAAGTAATGATTTTAACACAAAAGGACAACAAATTGAAAAATTGATGGATGATCATTGTCTCTGCCTTTTAAATGATTCCAGTCATACATACTTCCATACTCCGACCCAAACCTTTCACACCCTGGACCTTGCAATATGCTCCCCTACTTTGCTTTCATTTTGGGACTTTAAAATTGACAATGATCTGCACAATAGCGATCACTTTCCAATCATTTTAACATATAACTGAATGACGTTTTACTACCCAGACGACCTGTGCGATATATATTTGAGAAAGCGGATTGGACTCGATATCAGGTGGAATCAAACATTTCCGACAACATGGTTATGATGCCTAGCATAAATGATGCCGTTGAAATGATAACGAACACCTTGATTAAGGCGGCAGATGTGGCTATCCCCAAAACATCGGGTAAAATGCCTAAATTATGGAAGCCTTGGTGGAATGAAGCATGCTCTCAAGCCCATAAATTCCAAAAAAAAGCATGGAACACCTTCAGACGTTATCCCACCACTTCGAATTTGATAGTTTTCAAGCGGGCTAAAGCAGAAGCTCGAAAATTAAGGAGACAGCGACAAAAAGAATCCTGGCAAGAATACGTAAATACAATCGAATGTCGAATATCATCAAAACAGCTATGGGGAAAAATTCGAAAAATTACCGGCAAATATCGTAATCCAAATATATCATTTTTACTTCAAAATGGACAAGTCGTTTCAGACGTTAAGACAATTGCTGATACCTTGGGAGAATCTTTTTCTAAGGTATCTCATGAGAGCTCTTACCCCCAAGATTTTATTAATTATAAGCGACGTGAAGAACGCAAGACGTTAAACTTTCAACCATCCGCTCATAAAACTTACAATCGTAATTTTACCATATTCGAACTGAAAAATGCATTAAGAAAATCACACCCGACTTCACCGGGCCCCGATCATATTCATCTAGACATGTTGACCCATCTCAATGAAGACTCATTACAAAATGTTTTACTTCTCTATAATAGAATTTGGACA
Organism: Meta bourneti; assembly: GCA_933210815.1. Lineage (NCBI taxonomy): Eukaryota > Metazoa > Arthropoda > Arachnida > Araneae > Tetragnathidae > Meta > Meta bourneti. The sequence continues at coordinate 19,510,254 of OW119932.1, forward strand.
GAGCAAGATTTTCCGACAACCTGGCACAGAGCTATTATTATTCCAATACCGAAACCTGGGAAGGATCCTCAAGACCCTAATAACTATCGACCCATTGCCTTGACAAGCTGTATCTGCAAAGTCATGGAAAGAATGGTGAATGCTCGGTTGATACATGTCCTTGAGTCTGAAAAACATCTATCGGAGTTTCAAAGCGGATTCCGTTTTGGACGAAGCACCTACGACAATGCCTTAATGCTGGAATCCTCTATCAGAGATACATTCGTCACAAAGAAGCATTTGGTAGCTGTCTTCTTCGATATGGAGAAAGCTTACGATAGGACATGGCGATATGGCATAATGCGAGACTTATACGCGATGGGCTTTCTGGGAAATCTCCCACTATTTATTCAAAACTTTTTATTGACAAGGACCTTTAGCGTTCGCATTAATAATATTTTATCAGATGACTTTTCACAGGACGAGGGTGTTCCCCAAGGAAGCGTTCTAAGCGTGATACTTTTTATAATTAAAATCAACGGTATTATTAAACAACTTCCTCCATATGTGCACGGAACGCTTTTTGTAGACGATTTCCAGATTTTTTGCTCTGGAATCAATGTACCTTTTATTGAAAGACAACTCCAAACGGCTATTAGAATTGTAAGTAAGTGGGCAAACGAAAATGGTTTTGTTTTTTCTTCGCAAAAGACTGTATGTGTACATTTTACTAGAAGACGCGGACTTTTTCCTGATCCAGAACTTTTACTCGACGGAACTGTTATTCCAGTAGTTCCAGAAATAAAATTTTTGGGTATTATTTTTGACTCGAAGTTATCTTTTCGTCCTCATATCAAGGTATTGAAACGAAAATGCAACCAATCATTGAATATTTTAAAGGTTTTATGTAACACAACTTGGGGAGCTGATTTTATTTCAATTTTAAAAATTTACAAAGCTGTTGTCCGATCGAAACTCGATTATGGGAGTGTAATATATGGATCTTCTGCTAAGTCTGTTCTTCAAGCCCTGGATACTATTCATCACCAAGGCCTCCGATTATCCCTCGGAGCTTTCCGCACTTCGCCAGTCCAGAGTTTATATATAATGACAGGCGAGCCGGATTTAAGACATCGACGTGAGAAACTTACCCTAAAATACTATTTTAAGATTAAAGCCAACCCTTCTCACCCATTGCATAATAGTGTAACTAACCCTAAATTTGGAAGTCATTACTCATTAAAACCTTCATTCATACCGTCACTTGGTTTTAGAGTCCGTACCATAATGAATTCATTAAATGTTGACAATCTGGGAATATTTCCTAGAGAAAACGAACCTCCACCTTGGAATGATAAAAATCTACTTACCATCAATGACTTTTCACATTTTAACAAATCATCAACCCCCGATACCATTTATTTACAATTATTCCATTCCCATAGAAACAAATATTCATCTTTTAAAACAGTTTTTACTGACGGATCTAAGAACGGGACAAATGTTGGAGCCGCGGCCGTTTTTGATAATACAACCATTGCTAGAAAATTGCATGGGTGCTGCAGTGTCTTCACTTCAGAGATCTACGCAATAATTTTAGCCTTAAAAACAATTTCTACACACACTAATAAAAACTGGATCTTGTATACCGACTCTAAAAGCAGTATCGAATCCCTATTAAACTGTACACATAAAAGTCATTCCTTGGTTTTAAAAGCAATTAATTTGCTCCTAACATTAACAGAAAATGATTTTCGGATATTCTTTTGTTGGATTCCTGGGCATGTGGGAATCCGGGGCAATGAGAAAGCGGATTTGGCAGCCAAAAACGCAACATTGATTATAAACTCCAATGTCCCGATTCACGACATTAATAGTGTTTTAACCCAAGCCATAAATTCATCCTGGCAATCCGCTTGGGATTTGGAAAACCATAACAAACTTCATGATATTCAACCATATATAAAGGGATTCAGCAAAACAAACTTAAATAGAAGTCATCATGTAAAACTGACAAGGCTCCGAATCGGACATTCCTTTTTTACTCACAGACATTTACTGCTGGGAGAACCAGCTCCTTTATGCTCATCATGCAATAGTATTTTTTCCATAAAGCACATATTGACGGAATGCCGGAATTTTAATCCTCATAGACTAAACCGATTTGGTATCTCCCCTATTACCTTAACAGACTTGTTGATGGAACCACATCATAAAAACTTATTTTTATTCCTTACTGACATTGGTTTCGTAAACTCTATTTAGATTTTATAATCGACTGCAACATACACAACTGTACTGAATTTTATTACGTGGCTTTCTGACTCGCTCTAAATAAATACCAGTTATGAACTAGCTATTGTTTGGCGCAGCATGGCCAAATCTGGCCCTTGTGCCATAAAAAACCAACCAACCAACCAACCAACCTAAAAAATGCAGCGTTCTCGTCAATACCGTCCTCTCCAAACTCCATGTCTGAGTCCGTGGAAGGGTGTAAATCTATTTCGGTATCCGGTAATTTTGAGTGATATCTAGAGTTCCGGGGAGTAAGTTTGTCTTTCTTACTTTGCTTTTTTTTATTTTGTTCTATTGACGTTGTTGGGTTCGGCTTGAAGATTTTTGTTGCTGGTGCGGTTCTCTGTTGCGGCAGGTTTGAGGGTTTACTTGTAACTTTGTCACTTGATTTTGGGCTTACGCTATGGGATTGCTGATTTGATTTGGTTGGTTGATAATTATAAGGAGTAGAGTTTATTTGCGTTTCTGCATTTACTTTATTAGATGTAAAATCTGAATTATATGTTTGGGTGCTTATTGTTTTGCTAGTTTTAATGACGGATGCATATGAGGTGTTAGGACGAGGTGTACGAGATTCCACTAGTTTTCTTGCTTCGGGGAAAGATAGATTTTTGGTTACTCTTATTGATTGTATTTCTTTTTCCTGTATCCAACGAGGGCAAGTTTTTGAATACGCAGCATGATTTCCCTGGCAATTAACACAATGTTCGATTTCAGAGCACGTAGAACTGTCGTGACCGGGCTTTGCGCAACGTGCACAGGTTGGTATAGATGCGCGACATGCTGTTTTGGCATGTCCAAATCTCTGACACAAGAAGCATCGGAGGGGACCCGGAACGAAAGGCCTCACGTCGCAGCACAAGTAACCGGCTTTTATTTTGGTTGGCATTACAGGAGAATCGAAGGTCAGAACAACATTTCTTGATGGAATATAATTTGCTTCACGTCTCATCATGATTCGTTTGGCTGCTATGACTTTCTGGTCTTTCAATTCAGCCACGAATTCCTCATCAGATACCATTGCGAGTTCTTGCGAAGATATAACTCCTCGGGTATAGTTTAAAGTTTTGTGTGGAAAGACTTGAATTTCAACGTCCCCAAAGTTTTTAATATTTAATAATTTTCCTGATTGAACTTCTGATTTTGATTCAATTAAAAGGTCTCCGGATTTCAATTTTTTTACACTATTAACTTCTCCAGCTGCATTTTTTATATATTTTTCTATTAGAAATGGTGACATTTTTGTTAATTTACCGGATTCGTTGTGTATAATAAGAAATTTAGGAACTGATTTTTTTGGTTCAGGAATTGCGGAAATGACAGGTGTAACCGTTTCAATACATGATTCACTAATATGATTTTCGTTGACATTGTTAATGGTGTTTGACGGATCAAAGCCTCCATCAGGGCAAGAAGTTTTAGGTTCCATGAATATTAGAAAATAAAATTCATCCTGGTGTGCCCCCGCCCACCATGGAGCCCAACCAGGGGAAGCAGTATCCGGCAGTTGTCCAGCAACAGATCTCGGAACCGCTTCAGGAGTAACAACCAGAATATAGTGCCGTAGTGTCGGAATGTGGATCCGCCAGTTCGCCCAGGGCATCCCTAGCTACAGCACTAACCCTAAATACCCAATATCATTGGAGTCCAACACGACAGAGGGACCAAGCGCTCTGACGTGGTGAACCCCAGAGAAATTAGGTGAGCCGATTGACCAGAGCGGGCTCACTCCAGCCACCCGTCTACGCAGAAGCATGGACCAAAGGGCACGCATCAGGTACCCCAGGACTCCACTTTCCCCCGATACGGGACGCCGCACACGGCAAACATGCGGGTCAGAAAAACGTACTGACGTCTTTTAAAAGAATCATAAAAAGGAATAAATGATAATTTAGAAACAAATAGAACTTAACACAACTAAAAAGGTATTCTATGATACGTAATAACATAGGTGATTAACATATTTTTTAAATAACAAAAGAGTGAATTTAAGGTGGTTTTCAATGTAAAGAAATTTTAATGGTTTCCGAATCGCAAGACGTGAAATGGAGAAAAAGGAGGGGTGGGGAATAGGGTAGTGGGATGAAGGTAGAGAAAGATCGCTTGGGCATCCCGGGAGCGCGACCCCCGTGTTTACCAAAGACAGTAAACCCCTGGGAAAGAAAAAGATCACTCAGGTACCCCGGGGTTGTGAAGCCCGTACAAACCTAAAGAAGGATTGCCCCTGGGGGCGATTACTCGAAGGAATGGAAGTTCATAAGAAAAGGTAGACACGTAGAGGAAGTAGAATGTACAGTATGTATGTCCTTTATAAGTATTAGGCATGGCGGTCGAGCAGATATTAAGGACCACTTAAAGTCGGAAAAGCATATTTGCAACATATCAACTGCAATTTCTTCACGAACAGTAGATTCCTTTTTTAGCAAACCTAGTTCCGATGAAGAATATAAAATAAATGCAGCTGAATTGACTACTGCATATCATACAATTAAACATCATTATACATTTCGCAGTACAGATTGCAATAATAAGTTAATAAAAGTTATATACCCAGATTCAGTAATTGCAAGTAAATTTTCGTCAGCACGAACCAAAACGACTGCATTAATGAAATCAATTATTGCTCCATATTCTCTTCAAAATATTAATATCATTATTGAAAACAATAATTTTTATGGATTCTCTACAGACGCTAGCAATCATAAATCGACAAAAATGTTTCCTTTTGGCATCCAGTATTTTGACATGTATAAAGGAATACAATTTAAATTGTTAAGGGTCACTTCTTTGCCAAATGAAACAGCCGAGACGATCACCAATTTTTGCATTGACACATTAAAAGAATTTAAATTAGACATAAGTAAATGTGTAGCTTTCTGCGGTATAATGCTAATACGAACTTCGGAGGTATTCGAAGGAAAGGAACGTGCAATATTTATTATAGATTGAAACAAATAAATGAAAATATAGAGGGTATCGGTTGCCCGGCGCATATCATGCACAATACTATACAAACAGCCGCAGATAGTCTCTTGTGATTTTGAGGCCGTAGTCGTTAAAGTATTTACATATTTTTCAATTTATACTGTGAGGACTGAAAGACTAAAAGAATTTTGCGATTTCGTGGGACTCCAATATCAAAATGTGTTGTCCTATTCAGGCACACGTTGGCTTTCATTGCTTCCTGCAGTAGAAAGGATACTAAAAATTTTTGAGGGATTAAAAAGTTATTTAAAAAGCTCCGAAAACTTTGACATTTTTCAATAATCCCTTGAGTGAAGCCTATCTATGGTTTATTCATAGTCAATTGCATGTTTTTGAAAAAGGAATTAAAAAAATAGAAGGTAACAAGAAATGCTGCATCGAAGTTTATTCAATATTGGAAGAGACGCTAACCATCGTTAAGGAAAGGTCCGACGAATGTTTTCTTACAATCAGTGTAAAAAATGTCTTACAAGAGAAAAAAGATGAAATATCGCAATCGATGTTGTCTAATTATAAGCGTGAAATTGACGACTTTTACAAAACGAATACCTTTTTATGTGGAAGGAAACAAATGCTAGTGTATCTGTATTTTCTTGGATGTTACTTTTAGAAATACCCGTTTGGAAGAAAGTTGAGACCACCTGTTTGTATCTCAAAGAAAGAGGAGTTAAATTAAACGATTCACTACTCTTTAATCAAATGAGTAACGTAAAGAAAATAATGATTGAAAAATCCACAGAATGGAAGAATGAGAATATGCTCTGTTACGCAATATGGGTGGATTTTTTTAAATGTAGTGAACACGCTGAGGAATATTCCGAAATTTTGAAAATATGTCAGTATATGTTTTCAATTCCACCTCATAACGCTAATATTGAACGGATTTTTTTCTAATGAATGTACAGTGGACAGACGAGCGAAATCGATTGGACATTTCAACCGTAGAGTCCATTCTTCAAGTGCTGACGAATTATGATTTGAACTGCCAAGAATTTCATGAATACATTATCTCCAAACCAGAAATATTAAAGCAAGTCGGGTCAACCAAAAAATATAAATAAGTGACACATTATTTATAATTGACGATTTATAATTTATTTTGTTTTGCATAAACTATTAGAACATGATAATTCTAACCATTTATGTACTTATTACATATAAACACATGTGCATATATTTCTGTGATTTAGATTTAATTGTATTGTTTTGTGAAAATAAATGAGAATGAGACTGATGCGTTTTTTTTAGTGTCCCGGTTTGGTGTTTTCGAAATATGGTCACCCTAAATTTCATGTATGTGTTTTGTGAGCAGGAACAATAGTTTGTTAAGACTTTTTTGTTGTACGAGGACAGCTGTATTATCTGCGAATATGCTGATCATTGAGTATTTGGATTGGGGAATATCGTTCATATAGAGATTGAACAAGAAGGATCCGAATTTGGACCCCTGCGGGACTCCTGATTTTATAATTCGTGTAGTGGAGGTTTGTTGACGTACTTGGACGACAAATTTTCTGTTTGTCAGGTATGAAATTATAAGGATTATGAGGCAGTAGGGGAATTCGAGAATAATCATTTTGTGGATAATTCCTTTTATCCATACTTTGTCGAAAGCCTTGGCAATGTCGAAGAAGATTGCAGCAGTTTTCATGTTCTTAGCACAGTCAAAAAAGGCAATTAATTAAGTCGCTTTATTAAGCTCAAACAGTTAAATTGAAATAAACAGGTTAATAATGGAATGACATGGAAGCAGCACAAAAAAGGTAAACACTAATACAGAGATGAGTTGAGTTGTTCATGTACAACTCTTAGCACTTCCCCTTGAACATGAACAAGTCCTGGTTATTTTTAAAAAACACAGATATTTTAATAAAGTTCACTTCAACACTTTGCGATGTGCCTTGGGACTGAGAAACCTTGAAAAGTTTCAAAACGCGGCTTTGGTAAGGGTTTTGTGAGAATATCAGCAATTTGATATTTACCGTTCACGTGCATATATAACCCCTATTTCACCAGACAAACATTTTTCCCTAACAAAATGGAAACGAACATCGATATGTTTGGTTCGTTGGTGAAGTTCTGGGTTCTTGGCAAGTCGAACTGCACTGGCATTATCAACCTGCAAAACTGGTGTAGCATGCAAGGGTGAAATATCAGCAAAAAGACGTTTTAGCCAGATGAGCTCTTTTACTGCCTCGCTTGCTGCCACATACTCAGCCTCGGTGGTGTTAAGTGACACACACTGTTGACGTCGACTGGCCCAGCCAATGACTGCACCACTGTACTTGAAGGCAATCCCAGATACAGACTTTCTTGTAAGTGAATCACCAGCGTAGTATGCATCACTGTACGCCTCCAGAACACCGTGCTGAAACTCACACCTGTACACTAATCCCAGGTTTGAAGTACCTTTGACGTACTTGAGCACACGCTTCACTAGAGACCAGTGTTGTAATTGCGCTTTGTCAAGGAATTGGGAGCAGTATGACACAGCAAAAGCTATGTCAGGACGGGTAGCAACTGCCATATACATTAAGCTCCCCACTGCTTGGCGATAAGGGACTTTACCAGGATCAATTCCTGCACTTTCATCATCTGAGTGATTGCTCCTCTCCATGGGAGTGCCCACAGCATTTGCATCATTCATGTTGAATCTTTCCAGCACTTTCTGTGCATAACTTTGCTGACTAAGTGCAATGTCCCCATTACATAATTTCTTTATCTCTACACCAAGATAATACTCAGCATCTTTGTAGGTAACCTGGAATTCACGCTGTAATTCCTCCAGAAAAGTTGCCTTTAGATGGGGAGTCGTAGCAACAAGTCCATCATCAACATGCAATGCTAGTAACAACTTATGTTGTTTATCAGTACTGTAAAATAGACATGGATCTGCATCACTCTCTTTTAAACCATATCTTGTCATGAATTCTTTGAACCGCATGTTCCAACACCTAGGCAACTGTTTTAGGCCATATAAACTTTTAACAAGGCGACACACTCTACCGGTATTGTCGTCATACCCTTCAGGTTGTTTCATAAAGATTTCCTCATCCAAAGTCCCGTACAAGAAACAGTTTTAACATCAAACTGTGTTAGATCTAGGCGTTCATTAGCTGCCACACTTATCAGGGAACGAATGGTTTCAAAACGTGCTACTGGACTGAATGTTTCGGTATAGTCAATCCCTTTTCTTTGGGAAAAACCTTTTACCACCAGTCTAGCTTTAAAACGTTCCACAGTTCCATTGACTTGACACTTTAATTTGTAGACCCACCGGGTTTATTTCTGGCTCTGATTCGGAGTCCGGGAGCTCAGTAGCTGCTGCTTGTAGGAGCATGGATTCAACATTTTTATTTTTGATATCACCTTTTGGGTGCTTGTAAGTTTTTGGCTTTTTGCCGTTGGTCGCTGATTTCTTCGAGCGCGTTTTCGAGTAACGGGCGTGAAGTCGTCAGTGATTTCATTTTGCAAAACAGTCATTGCATGACTCAGAGACAGACACATTACATGGCATAAATTACTAATTTTAGCATTAGTCATATTAATCGAGGTACTGTTATTGTTTACCTTTAAGTTTTTGTTATTGTTTACCCTTTTGTTTACATTTGGGGATACGTTATGCAGTGGGATTTGGGCGGGTTTTCCGCCGGTATGACACTATCATTACATAAATTCAAACGGGAAATGTCTGGAGAGGCAAGGGAATCAAGGTACTCAGAGTGAGTGGGTGGTAGGTCAAATAGTATTACTTCGATCTTGGTGCAGAGAGCGAAGATGATAGATGTGCTTGCATTCATCTGCAAGCACATCGATGTTCGGTGCACAAATTCGTTTCGCAATGCGAAGCCGTTCATCAACGCCGCGGTATTGGTCGCGCAGAGCGTAAATCGATTTAATCACTTCCTCATGTGAGGCCGTTTCGCTGAGTCCAAAAGTCGATGTGTAATTATCTCGCAATGCGAATTGCGAGCACACGGGTTGCTCGTCGGAGGCCATCTCAACAGCCTCGGTAGCCATAATGCTGCTGCTCCAAATAAAGCCCTGAGAAGGACTGCAGTTAAGACATGCAGTACTTCACCGAGGCGAAGATGCCTGAATGATCATGGTGCCTCCAATATTGGGTAGGGTGAGCTATGCACGGAGTGCATGGCCGCGAAGCGGCCTTAACTTCCAGTCGAAAGTAGTGAAAAACTTAATACAATGCTACAATGCCCAGAATTAGTTAGAAATTAAGGAAATAAATGTCAAAATTAGGTATGGAGTTGTAAAAAATATTAGTGAAGTTTGTATTGCAGAATAATCCATGAGGAAAATTAAATGTTTGCTCTGTCGCGCGTACTTAGTTGGTCACCCTCCCAAGTACTGACCGCGACCGGAGGTGCTTAGCTTTTAGGTTAGAGAGCGTTGCCAGACCACTATGCCCGACCGGTTGGTTGGTTGGTTTTTTATGGCACAAGGGCCAGATTTGGCCATGCTGCGCCAAACAATAGCTAGTTCATAACTGGTATTTAGTTAGAGCGAGTCAGAAAGCCACGTAATAAAATTCAGTGCAGTTGTGTGTTGCAGTCGATTATGAAATCTAAATAAAGTTTACGAAACCAATGTCAGTAAGAAATAAAAATAAGTTTTTATGATGTGGTTCCATCAACAAGTCTGTTAAGGTAATAGGGGAGATACCAAATCGGTTTAGTCTATGATGATTAAAATTCCGGCATTCCGTCAATATGTGCTTTATGGAAAAAATACTATTGTATGATGAGCATAAAAAAAAAAGAGCTGGTTCTCCCAGCAGTAAATGTCTGTGGGTAAAAAAGGAATGTCCGATTCGGAGCCTTGTCAGTTTTACATGATGACTTCTATTTAAGTTTGTTTTGCTGAATCCCTTTATAGATGGTTGAATATCATGAAGTTTGTTATGGTTTTCCAAATCCCAAGCGGATTGCCAGGATGAATTTATGGCTTGGGTTAAAACACTATTAATGTCGTGAATCGGGACATTGGAGTTTATAATCAATGTTGCGTTTTTGGCTGCCAAATCCGCTTTCTCATTGCCCCGGATTCCCACATGCCCAGGAATCCAACAAAAGAATATCCGAAAATCATTTTCTGTTAATGTTAGGAGCAAATTCATTGCTTTTGAAACCAAGGAATGACTTTAATGTGTATAGTTTAATAGGGATTCGATACTGCTTTTAGAGTCGGTATACAAGATCCAGTTTTTATTAGTGTGTATAGAAATCGTTTTTAAGTCTAAAATTATTGCGTAGATCTCTGAAGTGAAGACACTGCAGCACCCATGCAATTTTCTAGCAATGGTTGTATTTTCAAAAACGGCCGCGGCTCCAACATTTGTCCCGTTAGATCCATCAGTAAAAACTGTTTTAAAAGATGAATATTTGTTTCTGTGGGAATGGAATAATTGTAAATAAATGGTATCGGGGGTTGATGATTTGTTAAAATGTGAAAAGTCGTTGATGGTAAGTAGATTTTTATCATTCCAAGGTGGAGGTTCGTTTTCTCTAGGAAATATTCCCAGATTGTCAACATTTAATGAATTCATTATGGTACGGACTCTAAAACCAAGTGATGGTATGAATGAAGGTTTTAATGAGTAATGACTTCCAAATTTAGGGTTAGTTACTCTATTATGCAATGGATGAGAAGGGTTGGCTTTAATCTTAAAATAGTATTTTAGGGTAAGTTTCTCACGTCGATGTCTTAAATCCGGCTCGCCTGTCATTATATATAAACTCTGAACTGGCGAAGTGCGAAAAGCTCCGAGGGATAATCGGAGGCCTTGGTGATGAATAGTATCCAGGGCTTGAAGAACAGACTTAGAAGATCCATATATTACACTACCATAATCGAGTTTCGATAGGACAACAGCTTTGTAAATTTTTAAAATAGAAATAAAATCAGCTCCCCAAGTTGTGTTACATAAAACCTTTAAAATATTCAATGATTGGTTGCATTTTCGTTTCAATACTTTGATATGAGATCGAAAAGATAACTTCGAGTCAAAAATAATACCCAAAAATTTTATTTCTGGAACTACTGGAATAACAGTTCCGTCTAGTAAAAGTTCTGGATCAGGAAAAAGTCCGCGTCTTCTAGTAAAATGTACACATACAGTCTTTTGCGAAGAAAAAACAAAACCATTTTCGTTTGCCCACTTACTTACAATTCTAATAGCCGTTTGGAGTTGTCTTTCAATAAAAGGTACATTGATTCCAGAACAGAATATTTGGAAATCGTCTACAAAAAGTGTTCCGTGCACATATGGAGGAAGTTGTTTAATAATACCGTTGATTTTAATTATAAAAAGTATCACGCTTAGAACGCTTCCTTGGGGAACACCCTCGTCCTGTGAAAAGTCATCTGATAAAATATTATTAATGCGAACGCTAAAGGTCCTTGTCAATAAAAAGTTTTGAATAAATAGTGGGAGATTTCCCAGAAAGCCCATCTCGTATAAGTCTCGCATTATGCCATATCGCCATGTCCTATCATAAGCTTTCTCCATATCGAAGAAGACAGCTACCAAATGCTTCTTAGTGCATTTGTGCCAAATGCTTCTTATATATTCAACGACTCTGAGCAATTGATGTGTGGTGGAAAGCTGGGGCGTGAAGCCGAATTGCTGTGGCATCATTATGTTGTTGTTTTGAATAAAAGTTTTATATCTGGTCAATATGATGGCCTCAGCTATTTTGCTCAGTGTCGATAATAGTGAAATTGGTCGGTAACTTTCTGGTAAGGATTTGTCTTTACCTGGTTTAAGAATTGGTGTGATGGATGCAGTTTTCCAAATGTTGGGGAATATGTTGATAGTGAGCATTAAGTTTATAAGCTTGGTGAATATGAATATGGTTTTGAGTGGGAGTTTCTTAAGTGATTTGTTGGTAATGGCATCAAGTGCTTTTGAATTTTAATGGATTTGATGTGTACCATAACCTCTGATGGATAGGTAGGATCAATGTTGTTTGTGTGTGCTTTTTATTTAGGAAGTTTTGGATGGTGTTGTTGACAAGGTGTTCTGTTTGTTGACTTTGTATGTTGTTTTCAGAGAATTGTTTTTCGTATGTGTCAGCTAGTGTTTCAGCTTTGGTTTTGTTTAAGAGTGCAATTCCAGCTTGGCCATTAAGGGGCGGGATTGTTGAGCTCTTTTTCTTTGGCTGATCTGACTTTTTTCCACAGTGTGCCGTCTTCAATACTTAGTTGGGAAAGGTGGTAATGCCAGTTTTGGTTATTCCATTTGTTAATTTCTCGATGTATAAACGCTTGGGTTCTGTTTAGATCAGTTTTAAGAGTGGGACACCTTTTGTATTGCCATTCACGTTTGAGTTTGTTTCTCCTTTTAATGAGATTGGTGATATGGCTAGGGATAAATGTTGGATGGTTATTGTTAATAGGTTTCGATGCAACTCTATGAGCGTTTTTGATTTGATTGGTAAAATTTTCGACAGCAATGTTCAATTCCTCACTGTTTGTTATGTTGTGTAGGGTATATGGTGTTTTGGAGTGTTTGGGAGAAAGTTTCCCAGTTAGTACTGTATGCTCTGTGTTTTTGACTGGGATGGACGTGTTTAGGTTGAAGTTGATCATGACTGGGTTATGGTCTGATGAGAGGTCGGGAACCGAGTTAATTTCATAGGGATAGCCGAAGCCCCTTTATGAGCGTTAGATCAATAATGGATGCTGAGTCCCCTCCATAGCGTGTGGGTGTGGTGGGGGCAACAATGTCAATACCAAGTGTGTAAGTGATATTGTAGAGGTGTGTTCCTGCGTGATTGGTGGTATTACAGTTCCAAAATGTGTGGTGCGCATTAAAGTCACCGCATGCAACTGTGTCATTGTTGGTGAAGAAAAGGTCGGTGATGTCTTCTTGGAAGTATTGAAGAGAGGCATTGTGAGGCCGGTATATTGAGATGAGCGTTAGAGGATTGTTTTCGGAAAGGGTTATCGAAATGAGTGTGGCTTCAGTAACTTTTAAATTGGGTGTGGGGATATGGTGGTGAGGAATTGAGTTTTTAATGAAGATGGCTGTTCCTCCGTGGTAGCGGTTTATGACGACATCGTGTCGCAGGTTATTGAGATTTCTATAGCAGTTGTAGTTAGCAAGGTAGGCTTTTTGAGTTAAAACCACACAGAGTCCAACAAAAAAACGCGTTAATGAAACTAATTCATTTATTAGAAGTAAATCTGAAGATGGGAGAGAAAAGCACACGAAGTCAACAAACACGTGGTAAACACCGCAAGCGACGCTAAGCAGTGTTGCCACTTACGCTAACACAAAAGAAGGTACGATTACGATTAAATGAAAAAGCAGGGATTTTGATTTTACTTTAACACTTCCCCTAAATCAAAACACTTATCACTTAGTAATAACACAAAGAAAAATAACTAGGGGCAAGATCAAACTAAACATTAGTTAATATATTCAAGATTTTCTTTTACAATTAACACAAACATGAAGAATTCACACAGTAACATATAGAAAAGAGCTTAATTAATCATTCCAATTAACTTTCACAACTTTAAAAATGTATCCTTACCCAAAGGCTTAGTTAGAATATCAGCAGCCTGATTTTCACTGCAACAATAACCCACATTAAGCTTTTTCATTTGATACAAGTCTCTAATAAACTTATAACGAATGTCAATATGTTTAGTTCTACAGTGAAATTCAGGGTTCTTAACACTAATAGCACTTTGATTGTCCATTTCTAATAACGGGACACTTGGTTCGTTTAATTCACACATTAGATTTGTAAGCCATATAGCCTCTTTAGCAGCTTGATTAGCCGCAACAGACTCAGCTTCAGTTGTTGAAAGAGCTATACAACTTTGACGTTGACTTTTCCACGAAATAGCACCACCGTTAAACACAAAGATCATCCCTGAAGTTGATCTTCTGGAGAGTGGATCACCAGCGTAGTCAGCGTCAGAGAAACACTGAAGAGCACCACCTCCATTACCTTGGAACAGAATGCTACACTTTTCTGTCCCTTTTAACTAGCGCATGACTCTTTGTCATGGCCCAATGCACAAGTTGAGGCTTCTCTAAAACTTGCGAAAGCACACCAGCAGAGTAGCATATGTCAGGCCTTGAAACACAAGATAGGAACATCAGGCTTCCTATCGCCTCACGATAGGTGACAGAAGGATGAAGAGGCTCTGAAGGATCAGTAGTTATAGTACCCTTTTCCATAGGTGTACTAACTGAATTACACTCAGACATTTCAAAACGTTTCAAAATCCTTTTACAATAGGACTCTTGATGTATCACTATGTCACTATTCTCAAGACATTTAATTTGGAGTCCCAGAAAATAGATGGCCTCCCTAATCACAACACTAAATTCATTTTGCAGATTCTTCAGAAACTGCAATGCAAACTGATTATCTGCAGATGCAATAATTCCATCATTCACATACACAATAAGAAAAATGGATTTGTCATCACTTAGAAACAAACAAGGATCTGCATTAAACTGTCTTAAACCACACTTTTCTGCAAAACTTTTGAAACGTTCATTCCAAACTCTAGGAGCTTGTTTGAGACCGTAAATGCTTTTTAGTAATTTACACACACGATCTGACCCGTCTTCAAAACCTTCAGGCTGCTTCATGTAGATATCTTCCTCTAACTCACCATAGAGGAACGCAGTCTTGACATCGAACTGTGTCAATTTCAGACTGCTGTTGGCTGCAACAATGAGAACAGTTCTTATGGTGTCCCAGCGCACTACAGGACTGTAGGTCTCATTGAAGTCAACAACAAATTTTTGACTGAAGCCTTTGGCAACAAGGCGTGCCTTGTGAAGCGTTGTACTGTACCATCAGCATGTTTCTTTATCTTGTAAACCCAGCGGCTTCCAATTGCTTTTCTGTCTTCAGGCAGATCTACAAGTTTCCAGGTTTTGTTTGCCTCTAGGGAATCCATCTCTTCCTTCATAGCAGTAAGCCAATCACTGCTGTTTTCAGAAGCAATAGCCTCCTTGTAACTATCTGGCTCCACATGTTCAGCAATCAAAACATAATCGTCCAAATAAGCAGGGATTTTGGTTTTTCTCTTTTCTGTAACTTGTACAGGCGTCTCAACCTCTGATGCTTCACTTTCTGCATCAGCATCCTCTTCTGGGAGTTCACACCCTTCTGCTTCAGGAACTGCTTCATCCATGCTAGTTGCACTGTCTTTAGTGACCACAGAGATCGTTGCTTTGACTAAAGGTTCTTCTTTTTCGAACACCACATCCCTACTTAGTACAACTTTTTGTTGGGTTTCAACCCAGATTCGGAATCCATCTCTTTCCCCACAGTATCCAACGAGACAACCCTTCACACTTTTCGGATCCCATTTTCTCCTTCGTTGCTCGGGGATATGCACATAGCACTTGGTTCCGAAGATGCTCAACATCAAAAACAGTTCCAGTCCGCAGTTCAAAAGGAGTTTTGCCCTTTTCTCTACTTGGGCCTGTTCGATTCAGGACATATGGGCAGAGGCTGTCAATACTGCAGCTTAACTTCAGAGGGAGTTCCTTTTGATATAGGAGAGATCTAGCAGCTTCCACTAAGGTTCTGTTCTCCCTCTCAGCTGCACCACTTTGTTCAGGAGTATAGGGCATAGAGTACCTGATGGTAATTCCCTTAGACTGGAGGATTTCATCAACTTGAGAATTTTTAAACTCTCCTCCTCCATCACTGAGAAACTCCTTGATGACATGGCCAGCAGTCTTAGCCTCTTTCAAAAAGGTCTTCAGACAGCTGGCAACTTCAGCTTTAGATTCTATGAAGAATACTCTACGAAATCTGGAATAGTCATCTTTGAAGCACACAAAGTAACGAGACCCTCCTACAGATTTCTCCTGCATTGGTCCACACACATCTGCATGAATCAGAGCCCCTGACTCAGTTGGTCTGTTGGGTCTGTCTTTGAAGGCTCCTCGCTGTTGCTTCCCTGACATGCAGCCATCACAGGATTCCTCCGTCACACATACTTTAATTCCTCTCTGACCAAGGAAGTCTTTCACGTAACGCTTGTGTTGATGGCATAGTCTCTCGTGCCTTAGCTGAGCAGTTTGTTCTGCCGAAGCAACACATACTTCAGCAGATACAATTGGGCACACAACCCTCATATCTAAAGCGTAGAGTCCATTTGAAGTCTTTTCTCCTTTCAGACGAATAACACCATCACGCCTAATATAGCAACTTCTGTCGTCTACTTCAAATTTAAGGCCCTTTGAAACTGTCTGGCTTATAGAGAAGAGGTTACGGCTTATCTCTGGGACAAACCACACATTTGCCAAGTGGTTCTTCTCCCACCTCCCTCTTAGCTTTACTTCAACATTCACGCTGCCACTTCCATATGCTAGAATGGTTTTACCATCTCCAACATGCACATGTTTTGGGTGGGGAAACTCTTTAAAGTCCACAAAGTACTTAGAGTTACTGGTCATGTAAGCTGACGCCCCACTATCTGCAATCCAGGCATTTAAAGCACTGCCTGAATCACAAGCACCGACAAATGCATCCCCTGTCACTTTAGACCTAGGAACATTAGTTCTACATTATTTTGCAATGTGGCCAGGCCTTTTACATAGACAACACTTCCTTTCAGGCCATTTTGAGGTTTTCTTTTTAGATGCGACGAAAGCAGTGGAGTCTTTTGCCTTAGGAGGCAGGCGCATCTCAATCAACCGCAGTCGCTCAGTCAATTTGTTGACTGATCTGTCTTCCAGAGGAATGGACTCCCAGACTCGAAATACTCTGATGGCAGGGTTGACATAATTCTGCTCATCAGAAGTAAATCGGGTAGGGATGTCTTCGCCACTCTTTTCAACTCATCATTCAGCTCACTAAAGAGCTTTTGGAGCTTGGCAATGTGGGCCACAACATCATCTTCCGCATCTTTTTCCGACCGGAAGAACTGCTCCATTAGCCTATCTAATCGTTGGCCGGAACTTTGCTCATAGACTGATAAAAGTTTTTTTGCAGACACCGATGGCAGTTTCGCAGGTTGCTGTCAGTTCGATGTTGGCGTCGTCCATGGAGCCCACAAGAATCAATTGCGCCAGGGAATCCGCCTTGTTGAATTCCCTACGACGCTTGACGAACTCAGGATCAGCTGCCTGAGCATCGTCCTTCGCCGCAGGACAGTTTCTTTCGCCGCTAATGATTTCAAACACATCGTTGTGTTTTAGGAGCAATTCAATTTGTCTCCTCCACTTGCTCCAGTTAGTACTTCCACAAAGTTTCTCAATATTCGCTTTAAATTCCATACCATCTACGGCGCCAACTTTCCACTTGCAAACCAACAAAACTCCCACTTCAATTCAATCACAAAGAAAATCATACTGCTGGGCCCATAACCAGTTAAAACCACACAGAGTCCAACAAAAAAAACGCAGTAAAGAAACTAATTCATTTATTAGAAGTAAATCTGAAGATGGGAGAGAAAAGCACAAAGTCAACAAACACGAGGTAAACACCGCAAGTGACGCTAAGCAGTGTTGCCACTTACGCTAACACAAAAAGAATGTACGATTACGATTAAAAGGAAAAGCAGGGATTTTGATTTTACTTTAACATTTTGTTCCGGGCCCAGATGTGTTTCTTGTAGGAGTATTGCATCAGGGGCGTACTCGTTTACAAAGTATCTCAATTCTTGAATTTTTTGGCGGATGCCATTTCAATTCCAGTAACATATATGCAAGCCGTGTTTTGAATTATTCATGTTGTGTGGTGTTGGTTAGTAAGCCTTCAGCGATGATGAATAGCTTATCGATTGGGTTTTGTGTGTTTTTGATTTTTTGGAAAATGGTGGAGAATCCCTTGAAATGGTTGAATATCAGTTTGAGTTCCTTGAATAATTCCAAGATCTCTCTGAGGTCCGACATGTAGTTATAAGCCTTGGTTGGCGCGTGATGTGATTGGTGTGGTGGTTCGAGCAAGTAGGGCGTGCGTAGCACGGAGTATATGGCCGCGTAGCGGCCTTAACCTCCGGTAGAATTGTTCAGTGATGACTTAATCAAAGTTTGAGTACCCAGAATTTGGTTTGGAGTATGAGCAAGTTAAATAGATACTGGATATGAATTAAAAGAGAATAAAAATGGATAAATAATTGAGTTTTAGCAGAATTTAGAACGAGGTGGAGTTCAATGCTGTTATATTTTCCGTGAGGTCTGGATTAGATGGAAATTAAAAATTAAATAAAATAATTGAGTTTTTAGCAAATTTAGATGTTTTATGCGTGTTATTGTTGTGAGTTTGTCATATGCTCAGCGAGTATAAAGATTTTGTCTATCGTGTTTGGCGTGGCTTTCATGTTTCGTACGAGGGTGGAGATATCACCCAATTGACTGAATATGATTTTAATTTCGCGTAGAAGGTCCAGGACCTCACGGAATTTTACATATATTGAGTAGGGTGTGCTAGGCACGGAGTGCATGGCCGCGTAGCGGCCTTAACCTCCTGTCGGATAGGTTAAGTGAGAACTGAAATCAAAGAATGAATTACCCAGAATTGAAAAAATTTACAGAAACAATATGATTTTATAAAGAAGGGAAATTTCGAAAGGTGTTTTTATGGTTGTTCAAGCATGTTTTCTTCTATGACTAAAAGTTTATCAACAGGATTTTGTGCATTTTTAAGATTATTGAGGATGGACTTGAGTCCACCAAAGTGTCTGAAAATGTCTTTTATCTCTTTGAAGATCTCAATTATACCACTGAGGTCAGGCAAGATTTCGTTTGCAAAGGTCATGACTGCTTCTGATGTACTCGACATCATTTTTGGAGTTGGATTGGTTGGTTGATTTGGGTTTTATGGCGCAAGATCCAAAAGAGGATAAGCTGCGCCAAACACAAGATATTAAAATTAGGAGATGTAGTCAACACTTTCAAGTCACAAATCCACCATATAGAAATGTAATGAATAAAACCAATTGAAATACATAAAAATCAAATATGAATGTAAAACCTCAGCCTGTAAAATCGTATATTTTTTTTAGATAGAGAACTAAGATGGGGTATCCCCATCTCAGTTCTATAAAACTTGATGAAATTAAATTTAAAATCTTAGATATGTGGTAAAAATCCAGAACGATGAAGAAATCTAAAAAGCAATGGATGGGGAGGTTGACCCAACAGGTCTGATAAAATTGGTAATGAAGTTTTAAAAAATTGTCTATAAAGGTGTCTAAGAAATGTACAAGAAGTTAAAATATGATAAATGGAGAGCGGATCTTGGCAATGCTGGCACGATGGAGTGGTTTCCCCGACCAATAAAAATCTATGAGTGATTCGTGAATGGGCGATGCGAAGACGTGTTAAAATGACGTCGAGATGGTAGTGACGGTAGGGGTGAGATTGTCGGCTGGATGTTGTGGAGCTTATTGTTGCTCTGCTCACTCCAGTCTTCGCGCCATTCGTTCCATACGATATCCCGTACAAAATGACGTAGATCATCGTATGGAATACGAATATCAAGTGGAATCACTGCAGTTTTCGCTGCATCATCGGCCAGTTCATTGCCGATAATACCGACGTGTCCCGGTATCCAACAAAAAATGATACCGAAGCCACCACGGACAAGCCTGTTATGAAGTTTTAAAATATCATGAGCCAAAGGGTGTCTTGGAGAATCCGAATTCAAGGATTCCAAGACACTTTTAGAGTCAGTGCAAAATATAAAATTGCCAGTACTGAGACTGGAAACATATTTCAGTGCTTTGTAAAGAGCTAAAAATTCAGCGGTAAAAACAGAAATAAAAGATGGTAATGAGAAATTAAAAGTGACGGATTCGCAAATAAAAGAACAGCCGGCATAATCGAGTGATTTTGAACCGTCAGTATATACTGCTGTGTGATTTGAAAAATTATGACGGTGAGCGAGAAAAAGCTGTTTATAAATGATTGAGCTGGTATTAGATGTCTCTAAACCTGGAAATAAATTTAAGAATGATATTGCATGAGATTTCCAGGGTGAGATGGTGAAGAGGTCTCTCAGCTACATCAAATGAGTGAAGGGGCGTATTCCTCAGGGCATTTCTCATGCGTAGCCCGAAAGTTGCAATACGAGAGGGTCGATTCGAAAATAGGCCATCAAGATAATTACCCAGGAGTGAATTTTGCAGTGGATGGTCCGGATGTTCTAAGACTCGGTAGTACTGTCGTAACGACAACAAAAGACGTGTAGAAGCCAAAGATGGTTCGTGGCAAATCACATACAGGCGTTTGACAGGTGAAGTGCGAAATGCTCCGGAACAGATCCTTAGTGCAGTGTGATGCACAATATCGAGCTTTCGTAACACAGACTGACGGGCAGAGCCATAAGCTGCACACCCATAGTCTAGTCTGGAACGAATTAAAGCTCGATAGATATTCAACATGGAGGACCGTTCTGCTCCCCAAGATGTTTTTGAGAGTACTTTTAAGAGATTGAGCTTTTTCTCGCAAGACTTCCGCAGTTGCACGACGTGAGGGAGGAAGGTAAGTTTTTGGTCGAAAATGATACCTAGAAATCTTACTCTGTCCTGCACTGCAATCCTAATACCACCCAGGAAGATCTCTGGGTCAGGATGTAGGTTCCGACGTCGGCAGAAATGAACACAAGATGTCTTTTGAGTGGAGAAGCTGAAACCGTTCTCGTCACTCAACCGCGTTAAGCGAAGGACAGCTGACTGAAGTTGTCGCTCAATGTACCGCATGTCTTTACCTTGGCAATGAATGCTCAAGTCATCCACGTACAAATTACCCTGGACAGTTGGAGGCAGTTGGTTTAATATGTTATTTATTTTTATTGAAAATAGAGTAACGCTGAGGACACCCTGAGGAACGCCCTCTTGAATGAAAATATCCGAAAGCGCAGAGCCGATACGGACTTGTAACTGTCGAGTGGCTAGAAATTTTTGAATAAATACTGGTAGATGGCCTCGAAACCCAAGAGAATGTAAATCACGGATGATTCCGTATCGCCAAGTGCGATCATACGCCTTCTCCATGTCGAAAAAAATGGAGACAAGATGGTTTTGGCGCAGAAATGCACGGCGAGCTTGAGTTTCGAGTGATAAGATGTTGTCTACCGTTGAGCGGCCAACCCTGAAACCGCTTTGAAAAGGTGAAAGAGCCTGAGTTGTCTCCAAGATGTAAGTGAGACGATAATTCACCATCCTTTCAAAAAGTTTGCACATGCAGCTGGTGAGTTCTATTGGGCGATAGTTATACGGATTGGTGGGATCTTTTCCAGGTTTTGGAAAGGGTATAACTATGGCACGTCTCCAGGCCAAAGGGAAGATATGTTCCTCCCATATACGATTAAAAAGTTGTAAGATGTTAAGAAGGGATTGGCGGGAAATGTGTTGCATCATGATGTAAGAGACGCCATCAGGGCCAGGTGCTATCATTCTGGTCCCTTTAAGGCATCTCATCAATTCCCTTTCTGTAAATCGACAGTTATAGGCGAGAGTGGAAATTTAAACGATGGGATTCTGCGCGATGTTTTGCGCGTTGAAATGTTTCCGAATAATTGGTAGTACTGGAAGCTGTAGAGAAAGCACGCACAATGGCGTTGGCTATCTCGACAGCCTCTGACACATGTTGTCCATTCTCTTCTACGAACGTGATGGAGTGTTCGGAATATAATCCCATCGCTTTCCGTACTCGATCCCATAACTGTTTGGAGGAAGTGGCAGATGTTATGCCTGAAACATACCTTATCCAAGATTCCCTTTGGCTTTGACGTCGCACTCGGCGAGCGTTAGCTTTCGCACGTTTGAAGGTGAGAAGATTTTCAGTTGCGGGGTATCGGCGGAAAATACCCCACGCCTTCCTTTGGATCTTAGTCGCTGCAGTGCATTCAGGAGTCCACCATGGTTTACGATGTTTATGAAAGGAGGGAGATTTCTTGGGGATTGCCGTATCAGCAGCTTTAATTATAACATCGGTGACTCTTGTTATCGCCTCATCTATGCTGCCTTCTACCGTCTGGTTTGATAGTGGCCCGAGATGTAAAATTAGGCCTGTCGGCTGCTTCATAGATATATCGTGACGGGCGGCAAACAGGATCATTTCCACTAATACGAGTAACGAATATTGGGAAATGATCGCTGTTGCGCAGGTCACTACCGACAAAAAAGGAGAGTAAGGGAAGAATTGAAGGGGAGCAGATGGCGAGATCGATTGCATGGAAGGATCTAGATGGTTCGTGGAAGTAGGTAACCTCACCGTTATTGAGCAGACAGAGACAGCGATCTGTGATCAGTTGTTCTATCTGTCGCCCACGGGAATTGGTATCCCTACTTCCCCAAAGTACACTATGGGCATTAAAGTCACCGAGTATAATGAACGGCTCCGGCAGTTGATCGACCAAGTTCTCAAGGCTCTGTTGTTGTATGGAATGATTTGGTGGTAAATATAGCGTACAGATGGTAATCATCCGTCGTACTTGTACTCTAACCGCAACAGCTTGCAAAGGGGTGTTTAGTGAGAGGCCTAAAGATGGATATTCAAGGGAGATGAAGAGAGCAACACCACCCGATGCTCTTCCATCATTACTGCCATCTCTCCTATTACAAGTATAACGACGGATCTTTGCCGTGTCAGACGACTTCAGGTATGTCTCCTGAAGTGCGACACAGGCGGGATGGTACTCTGCAATCAGGGTTTTTACGTCATCCAACTTATTTCGAAAGCAACGACAGTTCCAAGATATGAAAGATCCTATCATTGATTGATAGGAGGAGCAGATTTCTCTCTCTCTCCCTCTCTGTATGTGTTTGGCGAGCAGGAACAGTAGTTTATTAAGACTTTTCTGCTGTACGAGTACAGCTGTATCGTCTGCGAACATGCTGATCATCGAGTCTTTGGATTGGGGAATATCATTCATGTAGAGATTGAACAAGGATCTGAGTTTGGACCCCTGCGGGACACCTGCTTTTACAATTCGTGTAGTGGAAGTTTGTTGACGTACTTGGACGACACGTTTTCTGTTTGTCAAGTATGAAGTTATGAGGCAGTAGGGGAATTTGAGAATAATCATTTTGTGAGTAATTCCTTTTATCCATACTTTGTCGAAGGCCTTGGCAATGTCGAATAAGATTGCAGCAGTTTTCATGTTGTGTTGTTTGCCTTTGTGAATGTATTCTGTGACTGAGTAATTGGTGTGTGTTGGAGAGTTTGGGTGTGAAACCATATTATTGTGGGATCATGATGATGTTTGTTGTGATGTGGTATTTGAAGCGTTCGAGAAGAATGGTTTCAGTTATTTTACTAAGTGTAGGGAGGAGAAAAATGGGCCTATTACTAGTGGGGTCATGAGGATTTTTGTTGGGTTTGAGTATTGGAATGATGTTGGCAGTTTTCCATGGTGTAGGGAAGTGCTTGTATGAGAGTATGTTGTTGATAATGTGTGTGAGAATACAAATAGCTTTGATAGGTAAATTTTTTGTCATTTTATTGGTGATACCTTCAAGTCCAGGGGCTTTTTTAATGTTGAGCTTATTGATTTGTTGTATAATTTTAGATGGGAGAATGGGTTTGAAAGTGCAATGTTGTGTTCTTGAAAAATAGTTATTGATGGTAGCATCAACGAGTAAGATGGTGTGTGGGTCGTTGATGTTGTTGTCTTGGAAGTCTCTTTTTTGAGTTTGTTTCTGTGTTTGATGATGTCTGATGTGTGTAGGAAGGAATTGTTTATTGTTGTGATTTAAGTCTTTAGATGAGAGTCGGTGGGCATTTAGGGTACTGTTTTGGAAGTGTTCGATGGCGTTGTCAATTTGTGTTGTGTTTGTGATGCTGTTTGTTTGTGTGGGGTAGTGGACAATGTCGTTGATGTGTTTTTAATTTATCCCAGTTGGGTGATTTTATTTCTGGTGATATTGAGTGGGATGTTAAGTATGAGATGTTAAATATTAGGGAGACTGGGTTGTGATCAGACGACAGTTCTGGGATTGAATGAATGTTGTAGGTGTAGTAGAAGCCTTTAATTAGTGCAAAATCTAGGACATTGCCAGAGGGGCCCTGATTACGTGTTGGTTCGTTGGGAGCTGCGATGGTAATTCCATGCGTATTCGTAAGTTTGAGAATTTTATATCCTCTGATTGAATTAGTTTTGCAGTTCTATAGTTGATGTTTAGCGTTGTAATCTCCCCAGAAAATAATGTTATCATGTTGGATGAGAAGTTTTTCGATTTCATTGATTGGGGAATATGTGCGATTATGGCTGCAGTAGATTGAGGCAATAATGAGGGGAGAACGTCCGAGCAGGTTTAAGGAAAGCATAATTGTTTCGATATTGTCCTGTTGTGGGTTTGGGATGAAGTGATGGGGTAATGTTCGTTTGATAAATATCTTTAAGTTCCAAGTCGTTTCCAAAGATAATTAAGCTTAAACAACAGCAAAGTAAAGGCAACAAGCAGGAGCTCCGGATTAACACACTGTTTATTTCTAGAACACGCGCTGCTTCGTTCACTACAAGTTGAGTTGTTGGGTTGTTTCTCCAACACTTCCTCCACAAGTCACAACTCAAGAAAAATATTACATTATCAAAAATACCATAATAATAAAATATCATAACATTTAGTTAATCCTGGTTATCTACATACTACACTGACATTATTAATTAGCTTACAAGTTAAACATAAGCAAAAAAAAACTAGATTAAATTTTAAAAGAACTTGAAAAATCTGTTTACTTAACCTACAATCTAGATTTAAAAATGCAATTCAAAATCAGTTAACTTTTACATTAAAGAATAATATTAGCAAAAGAAAACAGTCCTAACAAAACACAAAGTTCTCTAAATCTGATACTTGTTAAGGGCTTTGTCATAATATCAGCTATCTGATACTGTCCAGGAACATGTTTGATGTGCAGTTCACCTTCACTGAACCTCTTTCTCACAAAATGATACCGCATATCAACGTGCTTGGTTCGCTTGTGAAACTCAGGGTTTTTAACAAGTTTCACAGCACTTGCATTGTCCACAAGGAGTGAGGGAGTATCAAGTACTGTGATGTCACTCAGCAATCGCTTCAACCATATCAACTCTTTAGAACTCTCACTGGCAGCCACATATTCGGCCTCGGTTGTTGATAACACCACACTTTTCTGCTTCTGACTCATCCACGATACAGGCCCCCCAGAAAACAGATATAAAAACAAGAAGATCAATGACTGGAATGATATCTCCTGCATAATCAGCATCGCTGTACACTTCCAAATTGGGAACACATTTTGACTTATAAAGTAATCCAAAGTCTATAGTCCCTTTCAAATACTTGAAGATACGCTTAACAGCGCACCAGTCTGCAGATCTTGGATTTTCGAGATTTTCAGAGACAACACTGATAGCGTAAGACAAATCAGGCCTCGTTGCGATGGCAAGATACATAAGGCTTCTAACAGCCTGGCGATAAGGAATTTCTTTCCTTAAGAGTTCATTTCTCTCATCATCAGATACGTAGCTTTTGTCACTAGGTGTTGATACAGGGTTGGCACAGTCCATATTAAATCGTGACAATATCTTCTTGGCATAGGCAGACTGGTTCAAGAAAATAGAACCATCACTCAATTTGGTAATGCTCATACCCAGGAACTGTGTCAGGGAACCTCTTGTAATCTTAAAAGTCTGCTTAAGTTGATTCATGAACTCCTCCAACTTTATCAGATCCAATAGCAAGTCCATCATCCACATAAATCAAGATAAAAAGTTTCTTGCCACTTCTGTGTCGGACAAATAAACAAGGGTCAGCAGTACTAGCCTTCAGCTCGTTCTCCTCCATGAAGTTTACAAAACACTGATTCCAACAGCGAGGTGCCTGTTTGAGTCCTTACAGACTTTTACGTAACAGACAGACTCTCCCACTGTTATCATCAAAACCCTCTGGTTGGTCCATGAATACTTCCTCTTGAAGTGTACCATACAGGAAGGCAGTTTTCACATCAAACTGTTGTAGATGCAGATGTTCTTGGGCTGTTACAGCTAGAACAGATCTGACAGTGTCATATCTTGCAACTGGGCTGAAGGTCTCCTCATAATCAATTCCAGCTTTTTGAGCATAACCCTTGGCTACAAGACGTGCTCTGTATCTATCAACAATTCCATCAATGTTGAGTTTCTTTTTCAGAACCCAACGACAGTTAATAACTTTAGAGCCTTTAGGTCTTTCTACTAAATCCCATTTTTTGTTTTCATGCAAGACAGCCATTTCCTCCTTCATGGCATCATGCCACTGGTCACTTTCACTTGAAGAAAGGGCATCAGCATACGTAGAAGGGTTTTCAGGTTCTCCAACTGCAGCCAGGTTTGCAAGAAGAAACTCTCTAGACTTCATCCATGCTGGCTCACTTCATTGTCTGTTGGACCTCCTCACTTCAGGTTCTTCAACTCGTTGATTGGCATCTTCACTCTGCTCCTCTACATCATCATGCTTTTCCTCAGTAGGGTTAGTTTCCTCTACCTCCACTGTAACAGAAGCAGTGCAAAGACGTTCTGGCTTGAAATAAACGTCACAAGATTTTATAATTTTGTTTTGAGATGGTAAATAGATGTTGTATCCATCTTTAATGTTGACATATCCCACAAAATGACCACGAACACTTTTATCATCAAACTTGCGTCTGAAGTTTTTCGGAATGTGTGCATAACACTCAGTTCCAAATACACGTAGGTGTTTCAAGTTAGGTGTATGTGCACCAGTCCACAGTTCACACGAGGGCTTTTCTTCTGGAGAAACTCCAGTAATGTTTAGCAGATACACTGCTGTCTCACATGCATTGGCCCGCAGCGATCGAGGTAATCCACTTGAAGAAAGCATAGACCAAGCAAGTTCAACAATTGTCCGATTCTCTCTCTCCGCTGCTCCGTTTTGTTCTGGGGTATATGGTACCCCCAAGTTAAAGCCATTCCTCTCTGCAAGGATTTGTGTCTCACTTCACCACAGTTAAATTCACCTCCACCATCACAGCGTAATTCTTTCACATGACCATTATTGTCAGCTTCATTGAGAAACAGTTGCAGACAGGAACTAACTTCACTTTTCTTTTTCAAAAAGAAAATTCTACGAAATTTACTGTAGTCGTCTTTAAAACAGACAAAATATCGGGCTCCACTAAAAGATTCCAGACATGGGTCCATTAACATCGGCATTTATTACTTCACCGACTGATGTAGCTCTGTAAGGCCTTGATTTGAAGGGCTTTCTATGTGCTTTCCCAAGAGCACATCCATCGCAGAACTCTGCTGTACCTGCATGCTTTATAGGAACATTCATGTCACTTAACAATTTTCGAACATGCCTTTTGTTTTGATGCCCAAGGCGTTCATGCCACAACTGAAGTGATTCAGATTCTGTAGCAACACTTATTTCAGCAGGACATGCAGGAGTAACAACTCTCATGGACATAACGTATGTACCATCTGTCCAAGAACCTACAGCAACAAGTTCTTCATCACGAAAAAATTCTAGTCTTGTCACCTATTCTGGTAATGACACCATGTAAGGCAGCTTGTTGTACAGAAAACAAATGTCGTCGTACATCAGGAATATACGAGACATCCTCCATGTGAGCACTGTACCAACGACCATGAATATAAACTTCTACATTCACCTTGCCTGACCCATATGCATATATTTTGGTATTATCAGCTATGACAATTTCAATGGGGACAGGGAAGTGGGTATATGTTTGAAAATACTGCTTATTTGCAGTCATGTGTTGAGACGCCCCTGAATCGCAAATCCAGGCATCCCGGCTGCGAGAAACCGTCGCAGGCACTAAATGCCCCTTATTTCTATCCCTTGAGGAGAAATTACTTTTGGAACTTTTCCTAGGGCAGTCCCTGCACAAATGTGCATTAGAGCCACATTTGAAACAATGTTTTTGATTTCCACTGGTCTTGGAATTCACCCCTAGATCAGAACTTTTTTCAAAGTTCCTTGCAGCTTTGGGCTTTGGAATACGTGCTGCAAAAGCACCATATTCCATGGATGCAGACGATTTTATTCTCTGCTCAATCGTGCACAGCTTTTCAACTAAATATTTGGTTGTTCGCTTTTTGGCGTCTAGCGACTCCCACGCGTTATTAAATTCCTGATATTCAGGTCCCACAGTTAATAGGATTTTCCCGTACAATAGTTCCGGTGGTATAGAGCTTGAGCCTATTCTTGCAAGCTCGTTGTTCATTTCTGAGTATATCCTCTCCACTTTGGCTGCATGTGTCGCAACGTTGTCCTGAGGATCTCTACAGAACTGAAAGAACTGTGTCATCAGCAGATTCAGTCTCTATACACTGCTTTGCTCGAACACACTCACTAGCTTGTCCCAAATGTCTTGAGCGTTGGTGAGTCATCATCAAATCCGCTACAGGTTGTCTCAGTGTGCTTGCAATCAGCGCGGCGGCTTTGGCATTATCGCGCCGCCATTCGGTGATACTACGCCTAGAAGTTTCATCCAGCCCAAGGATTGGAGCTTGTCGAGTGCCGTCGATGATTGATGTTAAATCATACTGTTCGAAGTGCATCTGGATCTGCCACTTCCATTTGCTCCCTCCTTCCAGCTTATCAATGTTTACTTTCAACTCCGCCATCGCAAGGTGCACGTGGGTTAGGCTTACGTTGAGTGTATCACTGTTACGAGCTTCTTTCTTCAAACAAAAAACAACTTCAGCGCAGTTACGATGCTGGGCCTATAACCTCTTTAAGTTCCAAGTCGTTTCCAAAGATAATTAAACTTAAGCAACAGCAAAGTAAAGGCAACAAGCAGGAGCTCCGGATTAACACACTGTTTATTTCTAGAACACGCGCTGCTTCGTTCACTACCAGTTGAGTTGTTTCTCCAACAAAATACAGCTGTGCCGCCGCTAGGTTTTATATGTGTTGGGGAAGGTTTATCGTTCCTGTATGTTTGGTAGTTTTCAATGTTTGTTTTTGTATTGGGGCGGAGGTGCGTCTCTTGGAGATAGAGCACGTCCGTGTTGTGTGTGTTCATGAAATCCCGAAGCTCCTGTATTTTGTTGTTTACGCCATTGGCGTTCCAGAAATATATGCTGAGGGATTGGGGTGAACCAAGCATTTTGGTTTAGATAGCGCCTGCGAGGCATTGAACAATGACAAACAATTTGTCTGCCACTGATGGTGCTTCGCGGAGTCTGGCTAGGAGGCCTTGTATGCCGCCGATAGCGTAGAACATCTTGGTAACCTCCTTAAGGAGATCCAGCAACTCTGATTCCGGAATCTGAGAGGTTTGTTTAGGGAGCCTAGCCCCGTAGGGGCTTTAATCCCTTATCTGCATATAAATAATTCATCATATTAAATACATAACGTTGGGTAAGTGATCAGAATTGGTAAATAAATCTGGCAATTATAAGCGTCTTAGGGGTATATACATTAGTAAACAGTGAAGGGAAAAATCAAAGTAAAACATAAGAGCAGAAGTTGCTCATTATAGAGATATGTTAAATTAGTGGGTAGTGCAGCAGCTAAGGTGCCTGTGTGAAGATAATTTTAATTGGTCTTTTATTCTGCTTATTGTTAGAGTGTATGTAATCTTCAAAGTCATGGAGTGTAGGATTGTCAATGTTAATTAGATTTAAGTGGAATTTTTCAGTGAGATGTCTAATATGTGGCTGAATGGTTCTCAGTTTTATTTCCCGATAAACGTCGGTCAATCTGTAAAACCATGGTGATCTGGTGATCATTTGCATGGTGCAATTTTGCTGTTTCTCTAGGATATTAATATTTGAAATTGCTGCACCACCCCATGCTTGGCATGCGTAGCTGAGTATTGGTAGCAAAAAGGTTTTGTAGACAAGTATGAGATTCCTAAGATTAAGTTTTGAATTACGGGCAATAAGGGGGTAAAGTTTCCTTTTTGCATTTCGGAATTTTTGCATTGTATATTTAATATGGCTCTGCCATGTTAAGTGATGGTCTAGTTTAACCCCAAGGTACATGACTTCATGTTCCCATGGGATTTCCTGGTTGTACATTTTAATGTTCCTGTATTTTTTCCTTTTGAATCCGAAAATAGCAGCAGATTTATCTACATTAATTTTGATTTTCCAGTTATTTAGCCAGGATTCCAATTGCGTAATGTGTTTAGTGAGTGCGTTATGTACTTGAAAGTTAGTTTTTCCTTGGGTGAGAATGGCTGTATCATCTGCATACATTGATATCGTGGTCTTGTTTGTATGTGGCATGTCATTGACATATATATTAAAAAATGTGGGTCCCAGTATGGAACCCTGTGGGACACCAGCAAATGTGGGTTTGGGTGTAGAGTAGTCTCCATAGACCCGTACACAGTAGGATCGGTTATTAATGTAGGAATGAATGAGTTTAATGATGTATGGGGGTGTCTTAATATTAATTAATTTATAAATTAACCCTTCCAGCCAAACTTTATCAAACACTTTAACAAGGCTGCAGTTAGCTCTTTATTTTCTATGCCAGTGGCAATATAGTCTGTAACCCTGTATAGTTGGTGGGTGGTCGAAAGTTGTGATCGAAAACCATATTGTTGGGAATGAGAATTTTATTGCTAATGAGGTGTTCGTTAATTCTGTTAGTAAACTTACTGAAAAAATTATTGCTGAGTATTGGTAGAAGTGATATTGGCGGTAGGAGTTTGGAAGGGTTGGGTCCTTGCCAGGTTTAAGGATTGGGATAACTACAGCTTTTTTCCAGCTGTCTTGGAAATGTCCTAATTTTAGGATTGCATTTATGAGATTGGAGATCCTGAAAATTAGTTTGAGAGGTATTTTCTTGATCATTTTGTTGGTAATTGTGTCATGTCCAGGAGATTTCCTAATTTTAACCTTCTTAATGTATTCAATAATTTCTGTTGGGGAGGTGGGTGTATGGATTGTGCCTGTAGGGTGAATATTGTCGAAAAAATGTTGAATAGTGTTACGTACAAGATTTTCCGTGTCGGAGTGTGGCATTACATTGATTTTAAATTGTTCTCATAGGCAATCAGCAATGATTTCGGCTTTCTCCCGATTACAGGGCCCTGTGATGTGTGTGTTTTTCTGCTTGATACTTTTGAATCGCTTGGTTAGATTCCAGAGGGTGTTATCTTCTGGGTTCAGAGAAGCTAAGTATTCGCTCCATTGTTTTTGTGTATATTCTTTAATCTTTTTGGCAACCTTTGCTTGAAGTCTGTTAAGTATGGTTTTGTCATGGGGGTGTCTATTAAATTGCCAAACTTTACGAGCTTGGTTTCTGTCTTTGAGTTTTCTGATTTCAGGTGGAATGTAATTGGCCTTGTGTAAAGGAGCCGGTTTAGAGTGCTTGGTATGTGCAGTATTAATAATATTGGTAATGTAAGAAGTTGCATTTTTAACTTCACCAGCATTATGTATTTGTGGCAATTTGTATGAGCATTCGTGATGAAGTGTTTCTGTGAATTTTTCCCAATCCGTGATTAGATCTCTTTGAAAATTTTAGGGAGCTCTACTTTGAGATTAAATACTAAATTGACTGGGTTGTGGTCTGAGCATAGCTCATCCAGTGCCTTGATGTCATATTTGAAGTAGAAGTCCCTAATTAGAGTAATGTCCAAGGTGTTAGCAGAGGAAATCCCGTATCTGGTGGAAGTTTTGAGAGCAATGAGATTTACATTCGTATTCATTATGAGGTTTTTAGGTGTTCTGCCATGAGTGTTGGTACTTTTACACCCCAATCAGAGTGTTATGGCATTAAAATCACCAGATAGTATGATATTTGGGTTAATTGCAAGCAGGGTTTCGATGTTCGTAATAAAGAGGGGTTTGTTTGGTGGGACATAAGTAGACACACAATTGTGATTTTCGGCAATTTAGGTAGGGTAAGTGTTACACATGTTGCTTCAACTACTTGTAAATGTGGGGTTATAGTACGATAGATTATGTATGATAAATATAGCAGTTCCACCTCCCTCGCGGTTTTGTCTGTCATTTCTGTATAGGATGTAATTTGGAATCCTGGGATTATGATAAGGTTTTAGGTGAGTTTCTTGGATGGGGGAGAAAAATATATCAGGTTTATACTTGTCTACAAAGTCTAGTTTCAAGGATTTTAGCATAGATCCCGTTTGCGTTCCAATAACACATTCGGAGACCGGGAATCGAGGAGGAGAAATTTATTCTGAGAGAGTTGCAGCACTAGTACCTATTGTTTCTAGTATGAGGAATAGTTTGTCTATGGGTTTGAGGTTGTCTTTTTTAATCTGAGTTAACATTTCCTTAAGGCCTGCGATTCCTCGGAAGATCTTAACAATCTCCTTAAAGAAATCCAAGATTGTAATCATGTCTTCTCCTGGTATTAGGGGTACTTCGGTTCGATTCCCAATCTGGTTCGGTGAGTTGCGAGAAGCTGGATCTGGGTCGCTCGTTTCAGAGCTTTTTTTCCTTTTCCTGATCGCTATTATTAGCATTATCCTGACGTGGGCGGGTGGCATTGGCATAGCTGACACCTTCTCTCACTTTATTTTTGTCTGCGAAATTCGTTTTTTTTATTACTGCTGCGGAAAATCTCACATCCCCTCCAGGAGGCAACGTGGTTCTTCCCGCAATTGCAGCATCTAGGTTCGGACTCCGAACTCACGTTACATTCATCCGACCTGTGTTCGAGTCCGCATTTAACACATTTTGGGCACATGTGGCAGTTGTTAGAGGAGTGGTGGAGACCTTGACAATTATAACTTTTGCGCGGGGCCTCCCTTCCTTAAAAACTTTTCAATTTTGACATTCAAGAAGTATAATTTTTCAATTTTGTAGATGTTAGCGATGTTGGTCGTGTTTTTAAGTTCGACCCTGAATACGGGGAGTGGTTTTTTAGTTTTGAATTGTTGCAGTTGGGATACTTTGTTAACAGCAAAATTAAGTTTGCTAATTTCATCTTTAATTTCTTCTGTTGTGGTGTTTTTCGGCAGTCCCTTGACTACCAACTTAATAGGTTTATCTTCCTTACTGTTTAACAGAACAAATTCTAACTTTTTCTCGTTGAGATATTTAGTTATTTCCCTGTGCATATCAGCATCCTTTGGGAATACTTTGATATAATTTCCCGAGAGCGTTGCTCTGAGTTCTGGGAAGGTTTCATTTAATTCTTTCATTAGTACAGTATAGCTATCAGTGATAGCAATTAAAACGGGGGGAATCCTGTGCTGCTTCTCGCAACTCTCAGCTACAACATCCATATCAATAGACAGGCTATTAAACCTGTTAACAGTGGTCTCTTCCACAATCGATTTAGTGGGGGACATTATCATGCTTTTCGCCGTTCTTTTTGGCGTGCGGAAATCATTTGAGGACGAACATGGCCTCTTTAAATTACTACTGGGGTACCCCCCCCAGTACAAATAGGAGCAGAACTATTATTTGAGTTTTTAACAGGTGATTGCATAATTATTTTAGCATTTTCATGAGTATACACATTAGAGACATTTTGGGTGTATTTAGCATCATTATCAACACATTTATGCATGCTACAATTGCCAGAACATTTACCAAAAAAAGATCAACTCGCCCCTTTTTTGGTCTAACAGCACTTCCAGTTGCTGAATATGTACACTGTCCTTTTCCAAGAGTTGCGGATCACAATTATCCTTTTCGGCACTATTCACTAGCGATTCTAAAAGGCGCTTTTGCAACACTAACATTTTAACATCAAATTCCGTTTGGAGTCTCGAACGGCATTTTTCAGCATCCGATAACATCGTAAAGTTCTAAGTAACATTATTAACAGCTTGGGCCAAAGGCCATAATTCGTTAAGCGGAGAGCTCATTACTTCCCGTGGTCTTGAGAAAGACTCCGACGAAAAAAATAGGTCCGTTCTCTACGGTGTCACCGCTCTCGACTCACTGTCACTGTGACTGAACTGTGAAGGAATTTCTTGGATCCGAAGTCATGTATGGTAGCCACTACTCCATTTGGACTCTTCTGATTCCGGAGGGCGTGGGGTTAGAATTTATATGAGTTGAGGCACGGTTTTCGCTAGCCAATCGGGAGGTAGTGGGGTCCTCGCTTGCGGGGCTTGTGTTCTGGATTCGCAGCTTGCGCGTAGCTTATGTTGGGCGACGTTTGTGTGTGATTAAATGTATTTAATTGTGGTTTAATATCAGGTTGTCGATTTGATTGTGGGAGGGTGGGTCGTTTAGCAGGAAATTTAGGGCATCCCCTCCAGGATGCGACATGACCTTGTTGTTGGCAGTTAATGCAAGTTGGGTTATTGGATTTTGGCTGCTTGCATTCAGATGTACGATGCTCTTCGCCGCATCTGGCTTTCATCAGACAGTTGTTGGAGCTGTGTCCGAAGTTGTTACATTTGTAACACTGTCCTGGTCCTGCGGCCCTGTGGAATGGTTCTACAGTGACTGAAAGGTGCTGGATTTCATGGAGTTTATAAATATCTGCCGAAATGTCCGATTTTTCTAGTTCGACTAGAAATATGGGAAGGGGAAGCTTAGTGCGCGATTATGTCAGTTGGACGACTTTCCTGACAGGGTAGTTTTGCTGTTTAAGGTCGATATTTCTTCTGTTAGGGTATCTCTTGGGATGCCTTTAATGACAATTTTTGTAGGTTTGGCATATGAGGGGGTAACAATGTATCCCTCGATTTTTCTTTCACGAATGAAGTCAGTAACTCCTCGATGTTGGGCTGGGGTGGTTGTGAATATCTTGACGTATTCGCCAGATAGTTTGCTAGTGATGTTTTGTCCGAACTTTTCTTTGAGAGGCTAATAGTATTGGGAGATCTTTCACAACTTTGATCATAATAGGTTCAATTTTTGTCTGGGTGTTGTTTATGTCGGTTGGTCCAGAGATAGAGTCGAATGAATTTTTAAGCGGAATGGGGTCCGGGAGGGGGATGACATTTATTTTAGATGCCTTGTGTCGCTTGGTGGGGGATTGAAATCACGAGCTATCTATTCTAGTTTTTTTTATAGGGCTTGTTAGATGGTTTTCCGGGGGGGGGTGCGCGATCGCTTGGTATTGAGGTGTTTAGTGTTATTGTGTTCATTGCAAGCACCAATTAGTTGCCACTCACCTTCAAGAACGGCCAGTTGTGCGTGTGCCTTCTTCATCGCTGAGTCGATGAACCTGTATTTCTCAGCGTCAAGCTCCATCTTGTATAAGTTGTGGGCAGGCGTCAGAGCTTCTATTTCGGCTTTGGCTTGTCGGATTTTGGTATGCAGCGTCTTGGCATAGTTATTTTTTTCCTCCACAGTTAACTTGCAGAGGTCGTCAATGATCTTGGAGGATTCATCATCCATGACGTCGATTGTGTGGTGGGGGCGTGTCCATAATTGAGCTTCGTTATACTAAGGATTATCAAAGTCCACGCGGTCTTGAAAAAGACCTTTTAGATTTAACGTGGTTAGTCAATGTTCAGAGCGAATGTAGCTAACGTGCGAACGCTTCGACTTCCGAGTTGACACTTGGACTTAGTAAAGGAGTTTACCTCATAAGCACGAAGGAGGAGCTTTAGTGTAGGGTCTTTCGTACAGCGAATAAGAATACTTCTTCCAATTAAGTCGAAAGTATCCCTCCGCTGGGGTGGATTGCATTTGTGTATCAAAGAATATGACTGGATTATGATCACTTGATAGCTCTGGGAGAGAATCAATAGTGCGGTGATATGCAAAGTTTCTGATCAAAGCCAGGTCAATTATTGATGCACTAGTGGGTCCAAAACGAGTGGGTGTAACGGGTGCAGCAATCTCTATTCCTGTGTTTGACGCAAAGGGGTAGAGTAGTGTTCCTTGTTTATTAATTTTGCTGCAGTTCCAATGTCTGTTGTGAGCGTTCATATCTCCAGCTATTATAATAGAAGAAATCCCAACAGGGATTCAATGTCTAGTGTATATGTTATTGGAGCATTGTTTTTGATATAGGTGGGGAGACTAGTGTTAGGAGGGGAGGGATGGTAGTCTAATTGTTATGGCAGTGGCTTCAATTGCATGTAGTCTAGGTGCTGTTTCTCTATAATGTGAGATAGTGTTTAATGTAAATTCTGCTGCCGCCACCGCGACGAACGCACCGAGGAGTACTGTGGAAGCTATAGTTCGGCAGCGAGGCGGTTTCGCCAATTTTAAGAAAAGTTTCCTGGATTAAAAGGGCATCGGGAGAGTGCTCATTCACAAAGGCTCGTGGATTTTGCTGCTGAGTCCATACGCGTTCCAATAGCAGTTTCAGACCAGTGCCAGATGTGATCAATTTGTAGTAAAGTTAATATGATTGACAAGCGTGAATAACTTGTCGGCCGGACTGCTGCAGCTTTTCAGCTCGGTAAGCAATTGGGGTATATTTTGGAAACAGCTGAATATGTTGACTTAATTTCTTTCAATAATTCAAACAGCTGGGGCATTTCGACATTGGTGGGAGTAGTTGCACTGGTCTGAGAACGGGGAGCTTCAGGTCTCGATGTAGCGCCAACTGCAGGGTTTATGATGGGAGAAATGGGCTTTGGGGTAGCCATTTGGGCATAAGTGTGCGTTGGTTGCACTAAATTGCTGGTGAATGACCTGGGCTTAGGGCATTTGGGACAACCACGGTAGTTGGCCGTGTGTTCTTGAAGACAATTTGCGCATTTTGGTTTGAGCTTTCTGTTGGGACAGTCACTGGATTTGTGCTTTTGTCCACATATTACGCATTTTGGAGGCATACGACAGTTGGCGCTGGAGTGATTAAACATTTGGCAATTATAAAATTGCGGTGCACCTTTCTTATTTAAGAATTTTTTTCGATTGTAACAATTAAGTTAAGGAACTCTTTAAGTTCATATATTGTAGCAGAGTGCTCATTGTTTCGAAGGTGCACTTGAAAGATGGGGAGTAAAGTTTTGTCTTTAAACCTTTTGAGCTGATTTACTTGCTCAATTTGATATCCGAGTTCGGTAAGTTCTGATCGAATTTCCTCACATGGAGTATATGTGGGAAGACCCTTGATGACGACCTTAATGGGCCGTTCGTCCTTTTTGGATCTATAGTAGTACTCAGTTTTGGTTTCATCTAAATAGTTCGTGATGATACGGTGTTCAGAACTACTAGTGAGGTAAATGTTAAGCATTTCCCCGGAGATTCTACCCTGGACTTGAGGTCCAGCTATTCTCTTAATACTCTTTAGTAAGGTTTTGTAGTTATCACTAAGTTTCACTATTATGGGTGGGATTTTTGTCGAGGCCTGAAGCTCCTCAACTACGTTGTCAATGTCCTGAGTCGAAACATTGGATGCTGGTTTCTTAGATTTAGTGGGTGGGTTAGGTAATTGCCGTTTGACGGCTTGACGTTTAAAAACTGGCGTCATCTTAGCATCAATGAGACGAGTTACGAAAACTGACTCGCTTCGCAAGCGTTCCAGTAGGTAGCTAGGTTCTTCTGATTCACAGACATCTCTTCAGGGTTCTGGCTGGTGTTCAGTATTTGTCCAATCATGTGGATGAAGGCGCTGGTCATATTTGTGTCCTCAATGATCCGGGCACTGCGCGATTTAAGTTCATCATAGGTCAACATTTGCAAGGATGCAATATCAGAGGGAATAACAAATCCCAGTTCGGTCGTGGTGGAGGTATTACATTCCATGCTGGTATCGTTGGACTGCATGCTATTCAAAGCAAATGGCAGGGAAGACAGCCCTGAAAAGGGCTCAAGTTAATGTCTAAAGCTGCTGAATATGCGAACGTTCTCTACAGAGGTAGAGCGACTAAATGACTGAGAATGATGACAAATCGCAATCCGAATCAAACGCTGGACTGGACAGGACAAAAGAGTTACGGAGCACCGGCTGCGCAGCAGCTCATCTCATCGAAGCAGAAAAGAGTCAGAAGTTAGTTGCAGAAACTTAAATAGTATTGGTTGAATGGGCTGGACATCTTAAAGGTCAGCCGAGCCAATGTCAGGAACTAGAAGGCCCCACGTGACACCGGGCAGAGAGACTCCTCCGCGAGTCACGTGACGCTGATGGGAGTCCTTCATTGGATGTCGAGTGTCTGAACTACGCTATTACTCTGCAGAAGCAGGTTAAGAATTAAGTGTCTAAACTACGCTATTACTCTTGCAGAAGCAAGTTAAGATTTAAAGAAAGTTTAGGGGAACAGGAAAGAGTCGAGGTAGAAGGAAGAAATTTTAAGTTTAACAGATAGACCTGTGGGATAATTAGGGGTCCAGTCGAGTCCTTAACCCAAGCTTAAAGGTGTCGTAACGGGTCATAAGTTTGACTTGCAAATGTTATGGTGTTGGAGTGGAATTGAAGTCGTAAACATCAGGATCCAAACGAAAAACTCCACATCGGTGTTTGGGCCTTTGCGGGAAGGTATGAAAGTGTTGATGCAGTATGGCTCTAGGCCTTTTCTGCGAGCTTGCAACAGTTGGGCCATAAGGTGGAAGTGACCCGAGTGCTTCGTTTGGAATCTGAGGTAGTTTTTCGAAGAACTTGGCCGAAAGTTGCTGTTTTCACATTTTTCATTTGGGTGGTCTTCACCGCAATTTAGACAAAAACTTTTGCCAGTGCACCGGCTTTTACTGTGGCCAAACATGAATTAGCTTCCACCAAGTGGGACTCGCATACAGGGTCCGGAAATCTACTGACAAAGAACCGTAGTAAGTTAGTACCGCAAGCTCCTCATAGACTAGGGTCCTTAAATATCAATCGTAGGAGAAATAGTTTCTTCTCGTCAGGTTTGAGTTGGGAATATTTCACAGGGTCCACTCCTACAATGGCATTTAAATGTGTGATGAGTGCAACTATAAATGATACAAAAAACTGAAATTGGTATATCACCTCAAAAGGGTCTTCTGAAAACTGACAAACGGATAGTGCGCTGGTTACCCCACTTGCTAAAGCTGTGGCAAAGGACGGAATTTGATCATTAGTAACCGCACTTATTCTAAGGGGAGTACTTTACCTCTAAAGATGGGGGTTTTACCATAGATCAACAGTTCAGCCGATGTAACTACTTCACCTTGGTTGATGATCAGACCCAAACAACCTGTGGCCAATCGAATGCGCTTCATTATAGTTAAATTATTGTTCCAAATATTAGTTATTTCCCTTTTTATGATGTCTTGATTCCCCTTCGTTACTAAAGAATACTGTGTTATTACATTTTGATTATCTCCTTGGGCCAAGAATTTGGTGCCGGTATTTCGAGATAGCTCTTCTCTTCTCAATACGAGTTATTTATTAACTTAATTTATTTAATGCTCCAACCTTTCTGCCTCAAGCCTTCAAAAAACCTCCTAATTGTCCATTCCAACAAACAGGGGTGCCTATATCTTTGTTGATAAGAATTTCCTCTGTAACAGACATAAGGTCAGGTCTATCATTATAGTAGATAATAGATTTTTGAAAAATCAAATGAGTTAAGCTGAATATATTAGGAAGGCCCAAAAGCTTTCCCATTACTGTAAAAACAGGTTCATTGGATTCATACCGCTGTTTGTTGTTCCACTTTTCGTAGTCGAGAGCATTCGCTATATATATTCTATCATAGTTATTTAAGCCCTGAACCTTCTGTTGCTGAGAGAAGTTTCTTCGTCATCGTATTTAGGTCGTGCGCTATTGTGAGGCCCGAAAAGAGTGGAACATAGAATTCCTTAATAAAGTACTCGGTTATTACAAAGTACATTCTCATGTTCCAACTCATTAACGAGAAGAAACGGCCCTGATTTTAGTTCAAAAGGGAAGCCAAGGTCCCCGAGTTCAGCTTAAATTTCATCACAGGGCGTGGTAGGGGGTAACCCCTTAATCACAACCTTAACTGGTTTAAGGTTTTTTGGGGATC
The DNA here is from genome assembly GCA_933210815.1 of Meta bourneti. Lineage (NCBI taxonomy): Eukaryota > Metazoa > Arthropoda > Arachnida > Araneae > Tetragnathidae > Meta > Meta bourneti. The sequence goes on from OW119932.1 coordinate 19,550,281, forward strand.
TATAGAAGAGATGGATTTTTAAGTCATCCAAGTACTTCGTAAGGGCGCGGTGCTCGTCAGGTGAGCTAATGAATACTTTCAAGAATTCTCCCGCTAGTTTACCGACTACTAGAAAGCCAAGTTTCTCATTCATGGTTTTGAGCGTCATTTTATAGTCGTCGCTTAGGGTCACCATTATGGGTGGGATTTTTGCCGACTTCTGAGTGTCATCAGTAGCATCATCGTCATTTTCGCATATCATGTTAAGAGCATCAAAGGGATTGCTCGTGGCCACTGGAGGTGGCTGGGTATCAATATTATTATTGTTCGGCTTTTTTGCCGGTACAGTATCAGAATTATTTGCCCTCTTACGGGATACACTACCATATTCACTTGTTTTAATTTTAAATTAACTTCTCTAGCTGCTTTCACCATAGAAGCTTCAGCCACTTCTGAGACAGCTTTTAGAAGTTTTGCTTCGTGATCCTTATACGCAGTTTTACTAAGGCTTGGTAAGTTTAGGGTATTGCACAGTTTGTAAGATGCTGAGTGACCTTTATCAATTTGCCGCATTCCATAAACTAATCTGGCATTAATTTTTTGGTCTTTGAAGAAACAAAACTTTTCAAAAATCAGTTTTTACATTTGAGTGAAATGGGAACAGAATCCATACCTGGAATCTTCCGTTAAAATTAATGTTCCTTCAAAGCATTTTGGACAGAAAAGTTCTGAAAATACATCCAACAAAATGTTCAAATCTATTTTATTCCCACTCAAAGTTTCAGTAGCCACCTTTTTGAGGAAATAGATGCTTCTAACTTCGATGCACTAACACTGCACAATGCATCTTCTTCACAACTATGTTCAGTGCTTTTTGTAAACTGGTTGCCTTTAAACTGGTGTTTCTTCTTCCTACCTATATACTCTTTCCCATTTTAACAAAAAATACCCAGATCAAAGACAGATCTATTAAATTATTTCCGCAGTAAAACGCGTAAGCACCAAAATCTCAAATTCAAAGTAAACACCAAATGAGAACTTTGATGCCATATTTCATCGTAAAACTTCCGTTACCAGACACATTGTGTTTTTATAATTACAAATTTTATTTTATTTAGAATTATACTTGTTTCTACACACAGGAGTGGATTTTGATGCTAACATTTAATAAAACTGATATAAACAAAGATTGAAGTAGTCTTCGGGTTAGCAGAAATCTACTTCCGGTTTTTAAAAGTTGCTGGGAAGTGATATAAAAATGCCTATAACTCCGGTTCTAAACAAAATAGAAATAAAATTTAAACTGTTCTTGAAAGGTAATAAATCAGGCTTTCACTTAAGTCTAAATTTCGAAAATCGATATTTTGAACAAAAATTGCGTTTCAAAGGTGGTCGGATACCTTAAAATTAAATGTTCTTGAATTTCTAAAATAGCTGTTTTATCATCGCTATTGTTATAAATTAAATTTTCAGTCTTTGTTATTACATAATTTCGAGACTTTTGAAAGAATTGGCGCTCTTTTGACTTTAAACTTTTTAAGATCATCCATATTTCAAAGCAAAACTATGCGAATGGAATAGACTCCTACCTCTTTCTAAGCCTAACTGCAGGATACACTCAGTTCGATGAGACGCCAGCAATAGTCCCGATTCAGAACAAGTATAAAGTTATGATGATACCAGGAAGTTGTTAAGCATATTCTCTGATCACAAAATGAAAGTTTTGGTTTGCGAAAAGTAAATCTGATGCGAAATGATCCAAATAGGCACTGGTTCTCCGATCACAAAATGAAAGTTCTGGTTTGCGAAAAGTAAATATGATGCGAAATAATCCAAATAGGCACTGGTTCTTCGATCACAAAATGAAAGTTCTGGTTTGCGAAAAGTAAATCTGATGCGAAATATATTTCAAATAGGCACTGGTTCTCCGATCACAAAATGAAAGTTCTGGTTTGCGAAAAGTACGATGCGAAATAATCCAAATAGGCACTGGTTCTCCCGGCCGACGGACCAATTTTATGGTGATGACTGCGATACGGTAAATGCGATGCGATGCTACTTCGAGAAAAAAAAATGCGACGTAGTTAAACACAACTTTATTGCATGAGATCTGCGAGATGCTACACGGACTACGCCCATTCTGCGAGTGCAAGATGTTACAAGAACAACTGTTCTTTTATTCTAGTTGCTACTTATTCTTGTTGCCACATAATATTAGTAAATGAACATCGATAGATGACATTGCATGAATTCTGATACGATTAAGAATATGAAATATCGTGTGCGATTACAGAAAAGAACATGAATTCAATACAAATATTTTACAATTCGGAATGAGGCGTTAACAAATTTGTAAATTCAACTTTATGGGTTTTATGTTCATATTCATTCTTCATAAGGTCAATAAGGCATTCTCAAGAAAAAACACAAATCCCCTTTCACCCCTTAAGATGTAAACTGTTTCTTCGAGCTATTCTATATGCATTCTACAAAGTAGGTAATCGTGGTCGAACGGTTAAAGTGCTTGTGTAAAGCGGTCGGCCGAAATTACTTTTTTGCCGGGTTCAAATCCTTTATGGTATTATTTCCTTAAAAATAATTCCCCATTTAATTGTAAAGAATCACGCTAAAATTACAAGTCTACAGCTAGAAAATAAAATAAATCCTTTAAAACTAATTATTACTTCTTCCACCACTAGATGGCTATACGTTTGTTTGTCACCTTTAACAAAACAGAAACTTAATTTATACAAAAGACTAAATATATATTTAAATATTAAAAAAAATTCCTTTAATTATATTAATATTTAAATCACTAGATGACGCTACCAGTTCTTCATTGTCCCAACACAATTACTATTAATTAAAAAATAAAATTAATTATTCATAAGAAAAATAAAACCAGAATCCAAAATATGCACGTCTTTCTACCATAACGCATTAGTATATTTAAACACCTCTTTCTCACAAGTGCCTTCGTGGCTCAATGGTTAAAGCACTTGCCTTCGGATCCCATGGTTCCAGTTTGATTCCAAGAAATTCCTAATTTATTTTAATTCTGAAAATATGTGATTTCTCATTTCTCCACCAGATGGCGCTCCAATATCAACCAACTTAAATGGTCAAAACCTTTTATATTGTTATTCCTTATCAAAAACCCTGCTATCTTGTTCCTCCGCTAAAATATAAACAAACGGTCGTCATCTTGAAATGACGGTCAAGGAAACAGTATACTACTGAGGTGTGCTTTGCGTCATGAAGCAAGTCGTTCATCCTGGGAAGGGGATAGTTATCAATTGTGATTGCATAAAGTTTTCGGTGATCAATGCATAAGCGCATTTTTCCATTAGGTTTAGGAACTAATACTACAGGTGAAGCGTATGGAGATTCATGTTCTTCTCTATAGTACCATTTGCCAAGAGTTCATCCAATTCCTTTTTCAAAATTTCTTTCTTGTCAGGAAACATGCGATTAGGTGGCAGCGAAACAGGAGGATTCTTTCCTGTATTAATATAATGTTGAATCTTGGGAGTTGCTTCTTCCCCTCGTCGAAATATACCTGAGAAATTCTCTAACAATGCGTTTAATTCTGTTCTTTATTCTCTAGGAGACAAATGTACCTTCCTTCATCATCTCTCAAATGTATTGAATTGACATCAACGTCTGCTTTTGCTATTTTGACAGTTCTTTGGAAAGTGTCTTCAGCAAAGGGAAACTTTCGTCTTGAACAGTTACTAAAAGAACCAGTGGTGGTTTTGAACATTCAACACTATTTTGGCCTTGCGCAAAAAGTCTGTCCCTAACAGAGTTTGATTGTCTTTTGCTGTTGGAAAGGCAATTAATTCGGTTCTGACTAAACGTCCTTCAATTTCGATATTTACCTGGGCTTTGCTTATCTCGGTTTCTCTCAATATCATCAGCAAGTGTGACAATGAAAACTGTTCAAATTTTATTCCTTTTTCTCTCAAAAGTCGGTATAACACTTCACCGGCAATGAGTGACTCGCTCCAGTATCAGTACATATTATACCATTCATCCCATTTATTGTGATTCTCAAAAGGTTGTTTGAGATTGTGGAACTGACCACGGGGAAACGAGGATGCAAAGAGCCAAATTCTGTTTTTTCACTGTTGTAATTGGAGAACAGGTGGGACATTTCGGTTTTATAATTCCCGCTTTTCCGCATCCATAGCAATTAAGTTGGCATCCGCGTCGGTTTCTTGTGCTACCTACTTAGCAATATCACTTGGTAGGAGACCGATCAAATAAACTACACATTTCGTAACTGGTACCCTTAAAAAATTTAACTGCTTTTCAAATAAATTTAAGAATAAAGATCCTCACTCTTAATGTCGTTTCTAAGATGAAACGTTTTCTGTGGATCAAACTTAACTTTTCTAGATTCATTTCGTGGTCGAAACATCGGAGACTCCTTTTTCTTAGGTTCTTCAGTTACGTTTCTCGGTTTCACACTTCTGACTTCTTCATAGGCATCTAATTTGTGTGCTAACTCATTGGGATCAATCCGATCAGACCAGTGGTCAAGGAAGTGTTCTTTGTAGTCAAAAGTTCTTTTCTTTATTTGGTCAGCAATCGTTAAATCCTTTAATTGCTCAAATGTTGTAACGTTCAGTTCTGTAAGCCAGCCCTCAAAGTAATTTCATAAATCGAAATAATCGCGTTATGTACTGTTGTCGCTTATTTCCACGGAAACTCAATCTAATAATCTTTATATACAACTTTTTGTACAGTTAATAGATATACATGGCACCCTCTTTCACATATCAATCGACCCACTGGCCCTCCGTAATAACATTCGCAACGGACGGTCCCAGACCGTCTTTTTTCATCGCTTACTCAACCGTTCTCTTCACAAACACCACAACAAAAACAAAAAAGAAGCGTCTATATATACCATACTCACCGTGGCGACCTCTCGCGACAATCAAATTACACTGCTGGCCACCCAAATTGCAACACCAAGAAAGACAAGAGATATCACAACAAAATTTATTTTGTAGATAACATGTTGACCAAGTATCAAATGATTAAATTTATAGACTTCTGTGAAGTGTGGTTCCTGCCAAAATCAGTAGCCAGAGTAGCCGCCATTGTTGGAGATCACCGCTGCCACACGCCTCGGCATTGATTCAAAGAGACTTTGGATGTGTTCTTGGGGTACAGCAGACCAAGCAGCTTCCACACGTTGCCAAAATTGATCTGGTGTGGCAGCTGGGGATGTATTCTGGGTCAATCGTTGAGCAACCATGGACCACATGTTTTCTATCGGCGAAAGATCCGGAGAGCGAGCTGGCCAGGGAAGCAATTCAATCTGGCGATTGACGAAGAACCCTTGGACAATGCGTGCCACGTGTGGTCGCGCATTATCCTGTTGAAATATGGCTGTGGGCAAGCCCTGAAGGTAAGGAAGGACAACTGGCTCCAACACCTCGGAAATGTAGCGCTGGCTGTTTAAAGTACCGGCAATGCGTACTAGAGGAGTGCGAGAGTGATATCCAATACCGCCCCATACCATAATACCCGGTGCAGGACCAGTGTGGCGGTGCATAACGCAGCTGTTCAGCATCCTCTCTCCACGGTGTCTCCAGACTCGAATCCGACCATCGTGGTGTTGCAGACAGAAGCGTGACTCGTCAGTAAAGACAATTTCATTCCATTCTGCCGTCCACATCCTTCTTTCGTCGCACCATTGGCGGCGGAAACGTCTGTGGTTCTGCGTCAAGGGTAGACGAAGCAATGGACGTCTTGCGGACAGACACTCTGCTGTAAACGGCGTCGAATGGTACGCGCAGACACTGGATGATGCGGTACAGACTGAATGTGCTGTGCTATGGTTCGTGATGTGGCTGAGCGATCCGTCACTGCCATACGCACAATATGCCTGTCATCACGTGAAGTGGTGCACTGAGGTGGATGCGATCGAACACGTCGGTCCGTCGTACCCTCCTGCATCCAACGATCACATATCCGCATTACAGTTGTTTGGTTTCGTCCAACACGACTACCGATTTCCCTGAAAGATAATCCACAATCTCGGTAGGCCACTATCCTTCCTCTGTCGAACTCGGATACTTGATCAAAAGATGATCGCTGTTTTCTACGAGGCATAATTGATCGTTTTTTTTGAAAAAACCACAAGAAAAACACAATTGCCGTACTTGAAATCGTCGAAATCTCAAAGCCTTAAATAGCGCTTTGAAGTGGCGCCACAGGCGCGCGTGATGTGCGTCTGCGCTGAAATTCTAATCATTTGCATATCTCACCTCCGCTAATGCATGTTGTAAATTTCATATTATTTGCATGCTTCCTTCAGGGTGTTGCATTTACGGTGGCCAGCAGCGTATAATTAAACAAGCTCACATTCGGCCTTTCCTGACAACCATTCGCCCTCGAATGTGTTACTAATATTATAAAATAGAGTAAGTATATTAATAAACATGATTGGAAAATTATAGAAATCATGCATATGATTATCAAACTACATAAATCAGCAATAACCAAATAAATCAATTAATTCAATATAAAAAAATTGAAGTTAAAGTTGAATCAGTTATATTCAATTAGTTAGTTGTTTTTAATTATTATTTTCCGTAGAAAATTGTCTTAGTACAGGCACGCTTTGGATTATGTCTCAGTTCAGAGTCACTAAGTTTGTTGTCTGAAAAATCACTGAGTTCATCTGATGAGCCCTCTGTATCAGAATCAGTTTGGTTCGGCCTGGCTTACGTGTGTAGTAGTGGTGTAAGAGTGTCCCTTGCTCTTATCCCCAAGTTGAGTGACTCTGTAGGTGTCGCTTGATAGCACATCAGTTATGATTAAAGGACCTCGATATTTTGGTTGGGTTTTTATTGGTTCTCCTGTCGGTAGCGGACCTTTTTTTATAACAACTTGTCCTGACATATAAGCAGTTGTTCCGTTTTTCTTGTCATGAGCATCCTTCATCTTTTTCTGCATATCTTCTATTCGTTCTCGAGTCGAGATTTGAATCTCCGCAGGATCAGTCCATCCTTCTGCACTCTCATCAACTTGTTTTCGTAAAATTCCATCATTAAATGTTGGTGAGTAGCCGTGTGGCATTTGGAAAGGAGTCTTGCTGGTTGTTTTGTTTAAGGCGTTGTTTAGATTTCTTTTCACTTCTTTCATTCTCAAGTCCCAGTCTTTGTGTCTATGGTCTTCCATGGACGTTGCTACGGTTGGGATAATGATGCGATTAGCTCTCAACCATCCCATTACCTTGTGGGTGCTTTGTGGAGTTTGTCGAGAAAATGGCATAGCTCATACTCTAAAGCCCGATCACTAATAATTCGATCTAGTAAACCAAAGTCGTTGATGAAGTTTTTCAATGCATTCTGAATGTAGCTGTATTTCGTACTTTTCACAGGTATCAATCGTAAAAACCTCGTGAAGTTATCGATGATGACCAGTAAATGTTGGTTACCTCTGGAACTTGTTACAAATGGACCCAAGTGATCGACGTGAGTTATGGAAAACGGTCTCTTTCCAGGCTTAATAGGATGCAAGTCCTTGTTTACCTCCGGGAACCTTGTTCACTAAACATTCTAAGCACATCGATATGTGTTTCTTCACGTAGCACTTCATTCTTGGGAACCAATACAATTCCTTAATTTTACTCACAGTTCTGTCAACTGAAAAATGTCCGATTAGATCGTGAAACTTGACTTCAGTACTTTTGCGCATGGATCTAGGTATAACGTAAAGCAGTCTTTCTTTTCCATTGTCTTTTATGGTTCGATACAGTCTTTCTCTCTTGAAAGCGTAATTTGCAATAATTTGGTTGTCGGCTTTTGTTCTATCAAATTTTTCTTTCTTGAAAATGGAAATGATCTTATCCAATTCGGGATCGCCTCGTTGAGAATCATAAGGATTTGTTCGTCAACGGACATCGTTAGATAAACTTCTATATTCCTTTCGATCAATTCAGTCATCGTGTCATCAGCTTCTAAGGTAGGAGCTCTACTCATTACATCCACATGAGACATCTTTATACCTAGTCTGTGCTTTACTTCAAAATCGTATTCTTGAATAAGATTGCTCCACCTGGCAATTTGAGGATTTGTCGACTTCTTTGCGTTAATATAGATGATAGAATCGATGACGATAGTAAATTTTATTCCGAGCAGGAATTGTCGAAGTCTGTCCAAAGTCCACACTATCACCATCAATTCTAGTTTGCTAGAATGGTAGTTCTTTTCAGCCGGTGTTGTCTTTTTGCTGACAGCGTATACTAGATTCCAGCAACCACCTGTTCCGCTTTGTAGGAGTATACCTGAGAGTCCATCAGATGAAGCATCGGTGTGTACCTCAGTCAATGCTTCGGGCTGGTAATGATCAACTATCGGTTTGTTGGTTAGATTACCCTTGAGTTCTCGAAAAGTATTTTCCTGTTTTTCCGTCCATTCAAAGTCCTTGTCCTTTTGAATTAAACAAGTTAGATGTACTCCTTTCTCAGCATACTTCGGAACAAATCTTCTGAAGAAACCAGTCAAACCCAAGAAACGGCGAACTTCGTGAACATTTTTAGGCTGTGGGAACTTTGCTGTTGCTTCCACTTTTCTTACTCCTGGCTTTATTCCTTCTTCATTGATCACAAAACCCAAAAAGTCAACTTCCTTCTTCCCAAATTCGCATTTAGGTAATTTGAGTGTCAAGTTAGCTTTCCTTAGACATTCAAGTACTTCTCTCAGTCTTTCCACCATCTCGTACCAATTTTTGGCTGGTATCTATATCGTCCAAATAACACAAAGCTTTTGTGTTCAGTAGTGGCCCTAAGACATGGTGCATTAACCGCTGAAACTCCGCCGGTGCATTAGCTAATCCAAAAATCATTCTTTCAAATTGACCCGTTTCATCCGGTGTTATAAATGCGGTTTTTAATTTTGATTCCTCACTCAATGGTATTTGTAAATATCCGTGAGCGCAATCTAGCGTTGTGTACATTTTGGAAGTTGCTAAACACTCAAGTAAGTCATCTATTCTAGGTAATGGGAATTTATCTTTAACTGTTTGATTATTTAATTTCCTGTAATCAACAACTAACATGTGCTCCCCTGTTTTCTTTTTGACTAATAGTACCGGACTAGCATACGGCGAACGTGTTTCAGAAACAGTACCGTTTTCCTTCCATTCCCTCACTACATCCTTGATAATCCCCCTCTCAGATGCATTCGTTTTATAAGGTCGTACACTAATGGGTTTACTCCCCTCTATTTCCTTAATACTCATTCTAGTTAGCGTTGTACACCCTAATTCACCCAATTCCAGTGCAAAGCAGTCCCTAAACTCATTGACTAACTTCAAAATTTCACGTCTATTCTCAATTGATGTTCTTTCGTCAAATTTAATTTCACTCATTTCGATTAAACGCTTATTTTGCATTATCACATTTACGTAACAACTCTCCTCATTAACCAAACAAATGGGGTCTAATTCAATTACTCTTCCTACACATTGATTTTCCCTCAATAAAACATTCTCATTTCCCATATTAATAATTGGAACTACGGTTTCACCATCCTTTATTTCTAACAAAGAATCGTAATACCCTTCTCCCTCTATAATTACCAAGCCGTCATTTACCAAAGTAGTCTGAGCCCTTACAAAATTCATCGAATTTCCTTCAAGTAACACTTTACTAGACATTTTCAATTCTCTTACGTCCGAATTATTTTCACATTTCATGTTAGCAAACGGGTTATCCTCTGCATAATAAACATGAAATTTATTCCCAATGCGAGCAAACGATATGTTCTCCCGATTCAAAAATGATCTCTCAATTAACAAGTCGTGCGGTAAAGCGTCGTCTCTAATAATAAGCATTCAACCTTTTTTACTTCAACGCCATCCAAGGAAATATCTACTGTTGACTTTCCTAGCGCGCGGCACACAATTTGACATTCCCAAATCCGTATATTACGTTCGAAGCTGGTTCTGTTTTTAGATCTAACTTTTTCGCTACAGAATTCCTACAAATAACGGAATCGCTCCCAGTATCAATCAGAGCTGCAAACTCCAACGAACCCTTGTTTATCCGCGCAATTTTAACATAAGATGATGCCTCACTGTCTATTCCGCCCTCACTAAACTGTGATCTCTTTTCGACACGTGGCACCAAAAACTATTTTTTGTATCTACTTGATGTAGAAAAGTTTTATCCCAAAATTTTTGTTATCCGTAAATGCTTTGTTACATTTTCTTTTTTCTTGCAGATTTGATGGACAATTTGTCATGGCATAGATATTAGAACGGTGATGTGCGCCTGAAATGATCCCGAATGGATCCATGATCATGTCTATACGACACACAAATCTTGGAATTCGGGTCATTGACTCCAAACTTTTTGCCTATGTCCCTGGCTAAGCTATCTGCAAGTTTTGGCCTCAAGAGTTGAAGGGATCTATTTAACACTCGTAGCAATCAAGATTATGCTGGGAAAATGCCTTAGAGCCACTTTTGGAGCCCCGATTCTATGATATGCTCTAGTCGAGCTACATTTTTCTTTGGTATGAGAAGCATAAAGAACGAATATTTAATATTAAGGAGGAAATGCTTGCATATTGCAGGTACATAGAAGACTTTTTTTTGACATTATGTTAATATATAAATGTATGTTTATGTCTATATTTCTTTTTTATGCATTTTGTGTATGCCGTTTTTATTCACAGATCTGATGTCGATATTCTTCGTCGCTGTTGCTTGGATTTTCGGGAGCAGTTTTTGGACATATCAGACGTGGATCCATTCCAGTAATTTTTTTTCTGTAAAAATTTTGAAATTCAGTAACACTTGTTTAGATTTACAATTTCCTTTTTTTCATATTTCCAGGTATGTTACCATAGCATCAGTATGTATTGCAGCTTACAGGAGTGGACATATTATCCCAGAAACCATAGCAATGGTGCCAGTTCAAGGATATATAAATGGGATAAAATACAGCCATGATTCGATACGGTGGCTCGACTGTATCTTCAACCGAGGGTATCCGAATTCGCCATGCACTCAATGACGCGGGGAGCATAAGATAGCTGGTGTATCTGTTGATGGATTTTGTATTAGCACCAATACTGTATATCAGTATCAGGTAAATATAAATCATGCGTTTAAATGTATAAGAATCTTTTATTTAACACAAGTTTTAAATATTTCGTACAATATCAATTTCATATATTTTTATTATAGGGCTGTTTTTGTCCATGGGTGTAGTACTTGCTACAGTAGCGAGGTAATGCATCCTTTTAAAGGAATCCCCATGGAGCATCTAAAAGAAAAACCCAATGCGCTGTCTGAGCGGCTGCGTTCTCTGGGGCTCGTAGAAATATGGGAACATGATTTCATTCGACAGGAAGAAGATCCAGCCCTTAAACGCTTTTTGCAGCAACACGAACTGTCCAATAGTTTGAATCCTCGTGATTCTTTTTTCGGTGGCCGATCCAATGCTGTAAAGTTGCATCACGAGGGTAATTCAAAATACGTAGATTTCACTTCGTTGTATCCATGGGTAAAGCTTATTTCATAAAGCATCATTATCTTTTGTTATGTTGGTCAAAATAAATTTGTCAGTGATTTTTTATTGTAGGTGAACAAGTACTGTATGTACCCCATCGGCCACACCAAAATTATTACGGACAATTTTGTGGACATTGACAATTATTTCAGATTTATCCGATGTAAAGTCATCCCTCCACGTGGCCTCTACTTGCCTGTGCTCCCGTACAGATGCCACAACAATGTTGTGTTCCCGCTATGTGCTGCTTGCGCGCTTCAGATGGAACAGGGTGTCTGCTTATACTCAGATGAAGAGAGAGTATTTGTTGGGACATGGGTGAGTGAGGAAGTAAAACTTGCAAAAAGGAAAGGTTACATCATCCTTCGTGTAAGTCAGATTCTATTTTTTTCAAGCAGAACAATATGTAAATACATATAGAGAGAGACCATCACCACAAATCAAAAAAGAGAAACCAAATAAAAAACAAAATGCAAATAATAACAAGAACAAAAAGTGGAGCAAAGTAACAACAATAATATTGACCCTTTAGATGAACAGCGCTGAAAGCCGCAGAGAACAAATAAAGGGAAATAATAAGTAAAACTACCCTTGTAACAGTGTGACATCTTAGGATGGGAAGGATTCTCCAAGTTTAACATCAACAAAAACATTTTATTGGACAAAAGACATAATTAGGTACAAAAAGGAGGATGGGATTTAAAATATCACACAGCTCAAAAATAATAAGTGGAATAGCTTCAGTGGCGGTGCAAGGTCTTAATGCTGAAGCATAGAAAACACCATATGGCTCAGTGGAGGATGGATTTCCTACTTCATATGTAGTTGGAGATTTCTGGGTCATTATTATGAATGGCCCATCACGACGGGGCATGAATTTCGCTGTTCTACCATGTTTGGCACTGCTTACAGGGTTTAATGTGACCAAAACATGGTCTCCTGGAGAGAACTTAGGCCCTGATTGGCGCTTTTTATCAGCATATTTTTTTCGTTGGTCTTGTTTTTGCTCAACCACATCTTTAACATAAGAAGTGATCAAAGCAGCCATAGTCATTAGAAACCCAAACATCATACCAACTCTCATAGCAAATAATAATGACACAATAATCATTAGCGCCAAAATTTGGCTAAACGAGGAAGTCTTAATCTCAGCAACTTATGCCTCTCCTATCCAGTCAATAGAGAACAATCTGAATGATTTAACAAGCATCCTGCGTAACAACAGTAGCAATATAATTATAGGAGGGGATTTTAACGCCCACAGCCGGATATGGGGTTATCAGGACGAGGACGAGAGGGGTAGACAACTCCTCGACTTCATCGCTGGTAACGGACTCACTTTGTGCAACACCCCAGGCGCAGCGCCAACCTTCAGGAGGGGTGACGCCATGGGCTGGCCGGACATTACACTTACTGCGGGCGATATAGGCAGCCACTTTTCGAACTGGTCGGTCAAAGATCTAGGTGTGGAGAGCGATCACCTTTCGATCGTTTTCGATCTGGAGACCTCCATACCCATCCCCATTCGCAATAGGTTCAAAACAATATATGGCAACCACGCCAAATTTAAGAATTTAGTGAAGCAAAAAGCAGCTAATCTTGACTTCTCCGGTATAATAACCCAGAAGGACCTGGAAAGAAAGACGGGCACATTATCACAATCATAAAGGGAGCAATGGCCGAAACTTTTAAAAGGAAAAATAAACTGAGTCAATCTAAAATTCCATGGTGAACTCCTGCCCTAAATACACAAAGGAAATTGGTGAGAGCACTAAGAAGACGATTCCAAGCTGAAACTGATGAAAACATAAGGGAAGATGGAAAAGTAAAATTTCGAAGAGAGAAAGCCATTATGAAGAAAATGACCAACCAGGCTAAAACTCAAGCTTGGAAAATTTTTTGCACTAACACTAACTCTACATACGGAGCACCTTTCAAGATAGCAACGAACAAATTGATTAAACCTTCCATAATTCACTCAACATTCCGCAACACACCTTTCACCACGGAAACCAATCTTAATAATCTGCTTAAGAATATCTTTAAACCGGATCTCCCAGAGGAAGACACAGGAACAACGTATAACCAGAACCCAACATCACATCAACCCAAACAATTCAGCAACAACTCCATTCACTAAACGCCCCCAGGGGCATACCTCCTTTAGGTTTGTACGGGCTTCACAACCCCGGGGTACCCGAGTGATCTCCCCTTTTTTTCATTCTTCTCCTCCCCTCCCCTTCTGCTTTTTGCTTTTTCTTCCTCTCTCGTTGTGGTTGCCTCTTCGGAGATGAGGGCTCCCCTTGAGAAGCTTTTCGTCACTCTGTTACCTTCAGCTCCTTCTTGGGGATTATATCACCTGCGTGTTTGCCGTGCGTGGAGTCCCGTGTCCCTGGAAAAGGGGATCCTGGCAGTTGAGGGACGATATACTGTCCCAACACACTACTTTGGCCCCAGCTTCAGGTAAACGGGAGGTGTACATTGGTCCCGTGTGCATCAATCGGCTGGTCGATTGGACTTCGTCGTCGGCTAGGGATCAAGCGATCGGTCACCTACTGAGCAACACGTTAAGGGTGGTGGCTGCCACAGGGGTGATTGAAAGCGTATAGGCCCTGTTAGCACTGGTGCAGACTGCATCCCCTTGTTGGACTCGGTGGTGGGTGGTGCTGCAGGCCCCGAATATCTTTAAAAAAAATATGAATGATAATTCTTCCGTTTCTTCTCCCTCTCGAAGGGAGCAACAAAGTCCGCCTTTATCCAATGTCCGTTTCTTTCTCGTAAAATTAATACACAAGGATGAACAAAATGTAGACCTTTCTTTTTCAAAAACCTCCCCTTTTCTTATAAATAAAACTATTCAATCTTTTATAGGCACAGTAAAATCAATCAAAAAACTGCGTTCCGGTGACCTTTTAATTGAAACTTCCAATAACACTCAGTCGAACCTCTTAAATAATGCTACAAGTCTTGGCACATTTTCCGTTTCTGTTTCCCCGCATAGAACTTTAAACTTCTCTAGAGGAGTTATCTCTGAACCTGACCTTCTGAATACATCTGAAGAGGAGATTCTGGAGAACCTACGTGACGAACACGTCTGTGGCGTACGACGAATAACCATCAGGTCGAGGCGAGATGATAAAATCTTGCCAACTAAACATCTTATACTCACTTTCGACCAGCCGTCACTGCCTTCCCGTATCAAAGCAGGATACCTCAGTTGCCCAGTCCGTCCGTTCATTCCGAACCCCCAGCGTTGTTTCAACTGCCAGGGGTTCGGACACTCTAAATTCTCATGCCGGAGCCCCACTAAATGTGCTCGTTGTGGAGAAGTGGGCCATGAAACGGACGGTTGCACTAAATCTCCCCATTGTATCAATTGCGGTGGAGATCATCCTGCTTTCTCCAGATCATGCCCCAAATGGGAATTTGAGAAGGAGGTTCAGACAGTTAAAACTTTACAAAATCTTTCACTTCCTGAAGCTCGCAGACTTGTGGAATCCCGAACTCCCAAGTCTGGCGCTTCATATGCCAAAATAACTGCCAAAACGTACAATACAATAGCCACACAAACTGATTCCCCTTTTGAAACTCATCTCTCACCAGTAAACTTTTCAATAACTCCGCAAACCTCTGTAAATAAAACTCAATCAATATCTAAAACTGTGAGCACATCAACCCCTCGTCCGTCCTCCAGTAGACCCGATTCCCGTCCACAGATCACCAAACCATCTATTAGGAAAATTAAAACCATAAAAAAACAGAAAACCGATTACAACTCCAAAACACCCAGATTCTTACAAAACAATAAAATACCAATAAAAATACTTCGGCGTGCAGCCGAATTAAATCTCCATGCGTCAGACCTGTCGGAGGACGACGAAAGTTACGAAATGAAAGTACCTCCAGGTCAGAATGAGAAATCTGCGCCTCCTATCAATCAATGATAGGATCTTTTATATCATGGAACTGTCGTGGCTTTCGAAATAAGTTGGATGACGTAAAAACCCTGATTGCAGAGTACCATCCCGCCTGTGTCGCAATTCAGGAGACATACCTGAAGTCGTCTGACACGGCGAAGATCCGTCGTTATACTTGTAATAGGAGAGATGGCAGTAATGATGGAAGAGCATCGGGTGGAGTTGCTCTCTTCACCTCCCTTGAATATCCATCTTTAGGCCTCTCACTAAACACCCCTTTGCAAGCTGTTGCGGTTAGAGTACAAGTACGACGGATGATTACCATCTGTACGCTATATTTACCACCAAATCATTCCATCCAACAACAGAGCCTTGAGAACTTGGTCGATCAACTGCCGGAGCCGTTCATTATACTCGGTGACTTTAATGCCCATAGTATACTTTGGGGAAGTAGGGATACCAATTCCCGTGGGCGACAGATAGAACAACTGATCACAGATCGCTGTCTCTGTCTGCTCAATAAAGGTGAGGTTACCTACTTCCACGAGCCATCTAGATCCTTCCATGCAATCGATCTCGCCATCTGCTCCCCTTCAATTCTTCCCTTACTGTCCTTTTTTATCGGTAGTGACCTGCGCAACAGCGATCATTTCCCAATATTCGTTACTCATATCAGTGGAAATGATCCTGTTTGCCGCCCGTCACGATATATCTATGAAGCAGCCGACTGGCCTAATTTTACATCTCGGGCAACTATATCAGACCAGATGGTAGAAGGCAGCATAGATGAGGCGATAACAAGAGTCACCGATGTTATAATTAAAGCTGCTGATACGGCAATCCCCAAGAAATCTCCCTCCTTTCATAAACATCGTAAACTATGGTGGACTCCCGAATGCACAGCAGCGACTAAGATCCAAAGGAAGGCGTGGGGTATTTTCCGCCGATACCCCACAACTGAAAATCTTTTCACCTTCAAACGTGCGAAAGCTAACGCTCGCCGAGTGCGCCGTAGAAGCCAAAGGGAATCTTGGATAAGGTATGTTTCAGGCATAACACCTGCCACTTCCTCCAAACAGTTATGGGATCGAGTACGGAAAGCGATGGGATTATATTCCGAACACTCCATCACGTTCGTAGAAGAGAATGGACAACATGTGTCAGAGGCTGTCGAGATAGCCAACGCCATTGCGCGTGCTTTCTCTACAGCCTCCAATACTACCAATTATTCGGACACATTTCAACGCGCAAAACATCGCGCAGAATCCCATCGTCTAAATTTCCACTCTCGCACCGAACTCGCCTATAACTGTCGATTTACAGAAAGGGAATTGATGAGATGCCTTAAAGGGACCAGAATGACAGCACCTGGCCCTGATGGCGTCTCTTATATCATGATGCAACACATTTCCCGTCGATCCCTTCTTAACATCTTACAACTTTTTAATCGTATATGGGAGGAACATATCTTCCCTTTGGCTTGGACACGTGCCATAGTTATACCCTTTCCAAAACCTGGAAAAGATCCCACCAATCTGTATAACTATCGCCCAATAGCACTCACCAGCTGCATGTGCAAACTTTTTGAAAGGATGGTGAATTATCGTCTCACTTACATCTTGGAGACAACTCAGGCTCTTTCACCATTTCAAAGCGGTTTCAGGGTTGGCCGCTCAACGGTAGACAACATCTTATCACTCGAAACTCAAGCTCGCCGTGCATTTCTGCACCGGAACCATCTTGTCTCTATTTTTTTCGACATGGAGAAGGCGTATGATCGCACTTGGCGATACGGAATCCTCCGTGATTTACATTCTCTTGGGTTTCGAGGTCATCTACCAGTATTCATTCAAAAATTTCTAGCCACTCGACAGTTTCAAGTCCGTATCGGCTCTGCGCTTTCGGATATTTTCATTCAAGAAGAGGGCGTTCCTCAGGGTAGTGTCCTCAGCGTTACTCTATTTTCAATAAAAATAAATAACATATTAAACCAACTGCCTCCAACTGTCCAGGGTAATTTGTACGTGGATGACTTGAGCATTCATTGCCAAGGTAAAGACATGCGGTACATTGAGCGACAACTTCAGTCAGCTGTCCTTCGCTTAACGCGGTGGAGTGACGAGAACGGTTTCAGCTTCTCCACTCAAAAGACATCTTGTGTTCATTTCTGCCGACGTCGGAACCTACATCCTGACCCAGAGACCTTCCTGGGTGGTATTAGGATTGCAGTGCAGGACAGAGTGAGATTTCTAGGTATCATTTTCGACCAAAAACTTACCGAATCGACCCTCTCGTATTGCAACTTTCGGGCTACGCATGAGAAATGCCCTGAGGAATACGCCCCTTCACTCATTTGATTTAGCTGAGAGACCTCTTTTCACCATCTCACCCTGGAAATCTCATGCAATATCATTCTTAAATTTATTTCCAGGTTTAGAGACATCTAATACCAGCTCAATCATTTATAAACAGCTTTTTCTCGCTCACCGTCATAATTTTTCAAATCACACAGCAGTATATACTGACGGTTCAAAATCACTCGATTATGCCGGCTGTTCTTTTATTTGCGAATCCGTCACTTTTAATTTCTCATTACCATCTTTTATTTCTGTTTTTACCGCTGAATTTTTAGCTCTTTACAAAGCACTGAAATATGTTTCCAGTCTCAGTACTGGCAATTTTATATTTTGCACTGACTCTAAAAGTGTCTTGGAATCCTTGAATTCGGATTCTCCAAGACACCCTTTGGCTCATGATATTTTAAAACTTCATAGCAGGCTTGTCCGTCGTGTCTTCGGTATCATTTTTTGTTGGATACCGGGACACGTCGGTATTATCGGCAATGAACTGGCCGATGATGCAGCGAAAACTGCAGTGATTCCACTTGATATTCGTATTCCATACGATGATCTACGTCATTTTGTACGGGATATCGTATGGAACGAATGGCGCGAAGACTGGAGTGAGCAGAGCAACAATAAGCTCCACAACATCCAGCCGACAATCTCACCCCTACCGTCACTACCATCTCGACGTCATTTTAACACGTCTTCGCATCGGCCATTCACGAATCACTCATAGATTTTTATTGGTCGGGGAAACCACTCCATCGTGCCAGCATTGCCAAGATCCGCTCTCCATTTATCATATTTTAACTTCTTGTACATTTCTTAGACACCTTTATAGACAATTTTTTAAAACTTCATTACCAATTTTATCAGACCTGTTGGGTCAACCTCCCCATCCATTGCTTTTTAGATTTCTTCATTGTTCTGGATTTTTACCACATATCTAATTAAGATCTCAAATTTTATTTCATCAAATTTCATAAAGCGAGATGGGGATACCCATCTCGCTTTAGTTCTTCAATTTTAGATCCCATCTTAGTTCTCTTTTAAAAAAATACGATTTTACATTTCCTGTGGTTGTGGTTTTCCATTCATATTAAATTTTATGCATATCAATTTGTTTTATTCATTACATCTCTATGTGGTGTTGTTTCTTTGTTTCAAATCATAAACTCATCTCCTAATTTTAGTATCTTGTGTTTGGCGCAGCTTATCCTCTTTTGGATCTTGCGCCATAAAACCCAAATCAACCAACCAACCAACCATTCACTAAACACGAGTTTGAACACCTTATGAAGACAGCACCAAAGAAAAAGGCACCTGGGCCAGACGGCATAGATGGTACTATTCTTAGACTGCTCCTTGAAACTATTCCCAATAAGCTACTAGACCTCGTGAATGCGTACCAAAAGTTGGGTCATTTTCCAACCGCTTTCAAAAGGGGAGAGGTAATACTCTTTCCGAAGGAAGGCAAAGACCCAACCAGTACCGACTCATATAGACCTATAAACTTACTGCCTATGCTGGGAAAAATTTTGCAGACTGGTGTTGTTATAAGGCTGCAAAAATTCTCCCACGACAATAAAATCCTGGAGCCTACACAATTCGGTTTTGCCCCCAGGGGCATTCCTTCTTTAGGTTTGTACGGGCTTCACAACCCCGGGGTACCTGAGTGATCTTTTTCTTTCCCAGGGGTTTGCTGTCTTTGGTGAACACGGGGGTCGCGCTCCCGGGATACCTAAGCGATCTTTCTCTACCTTCATCCCACTACCCTATTCCCCACCCCTCCTTTTTCTCCATTTCACGTCTTGCGATTCGGAAACCATTAAAATTTCTTTACATTGAAAAACACCTTAAATTCACTCTTTTGTTATTTAAAAAATGTGTTAATCACCTATGTTATTACGTATCATAAATTACCTTTTTAGTTGTGTTAAGTTCTATTTGCTTCTAAATTATCATTTATTCCTTTTTATGATTCTTTTAAAAGACGTCAGTACGTTTTTCTGACCCGCATGTTTGCCGTGTGCGGCGTCCCGTATCGGGGGAAAGTGGAGTCCTGGGGTACCTGATGCGTGCCCTTTGGTCCATGCTTCTGCGTAGACGGGTGGCTGGAGTGAGCCCGCTCTGGTCAATCGGCTCACCTAATTTCTCTGGGGTTCACCACGTCAGAGCGCCTGGTCCCTCTGTCGTGTTGGACTCCAATGATATTGGGTATTTAGGGTTAGTGCTGTAGCTAGGGATGCCCTGGGCGAACTGGCGGATCCACATTCCGACACTACGGCACTATATTCTGGTTGTTACTCCTGAAGCGGTTCCGAGATCTGTTGCTGGACAACTGCCGGATACTGCTTCCCCTGGTTGGGCTCCATGGTGGGCGGGGGCACACCAGGATGAACTTTTTTTCTATTATTCATGGAAACTAAAACTTCTTGCCCTGACGGAGGCTTTGATCCGTCAAACACCACTAACAAAGAAAATGAAAATTATAATAGTGAATCATGTATAGTAACGGTTACACCTGTCATTTCCGCAATTCCTGAACCAAAAAAATCTGTTCCTAAATTTCTTATTATACACAACGAATCCGGTAAATTAACAAAAATGTCACCATTTCTAATCGAAAAATACATTAAAAATGCAGCTGGAGAAGTAAATAGTGTTAAAAAATTGAAATCAGGAGACCTTTTAAATGAATCAAAATCAGAAGTTCAATCAGGAAAATTATTAAACATTAAAAACTTTGGGGACGTCGAAATTCAAGTCTTTCCACACAAAACTTTAAACTATACCCGAGGAGTAATCTCATCCCAAGAACTCTCAATGGTGTCCGACGAAGAATTTGTCGCTGAATTAAAAGATCAAAAAGTTATAGCAGCCAAAAGAATCATGATGAGGCGAGATTCTAATTTCATTCCATCAAGAAATGTTGTTCTAACCTTCGATTCTCCTGTTATGCCAACAAAAATAAAAGCCGGTTACTTGTGCTGCGACGTGAGGCCTTTCATTCCAAGCCCACTGCGATGCTTTTTATGCCAGAGATTTGGACATGCTAAAACAGCATGTCGAGCATCAGCAACCATCTGTGCACGTTGCGCAAAGCCCGGTCACGACAGTTCCTCATGCTCTGAAACCGAACATTGCATCAATTGCCAGGGTGATCACGCTGCATATTCCAAGACTTGTCCACGCTGGATTCAAGAAAAAGAAATCCAAACATTAAGAGTCACCAAAAACCTATCCTTTCCCGAAGCTAGAAAATTGATAGAATCCCGTACACCTCGTCCTAACACCTCATATGCATCCGTCATTAAAACCAGCAAAACAATAAGCACCCAAACATATAATTCAGACTTTACACCTAATAAAGTAATTGCAGAAACGCAATTAAAATCTACTCTTTATAGATATCAACCAACCAAATCAAACCATCAATCCCATAGCTTAAGCCCAAAATCAATTGACAAAGTTACAAGTAAACCCTCAAACCTGCCGCAACAGAGAACCACACCAGCAACAAAAATCTTCAAGCCGAACCCAACAACGTCAATAGAACAAAATAAAAAAAAGCAAAGTAAGAAAGACAAACCTCCCCGGAACTCTAAAGACACCTCAAAATTACCGGATACCGAAATAGATTTACACCCTTCCACAGACTCAGACATGGAGTTTGGAGAGGACGGTATTGACGAGAACGCTGCATTTTTTAGAAAAGGTTCTAGATTTTACAAAAAACCTTCCAAATAAAACCACCCAACCTTTATTTCAGAAGAGATTGAAAAGGGCTCTAAATTTTTAAAGAATAAATGACTATTAATCTCTTAACTTGGAACTGTCATGGTTTTCGTACACATATCGACGATATCAAATCTCTAATAAATAATTTTAACCCTGTTTGCCTAGCCCTTCAAGAAACATACTTAACGCCTACTAACACAATGAATGTTAAAAATTATAATTTAATAAGAAATGATTACATCCACGGTGCACGCGCTTCGGGCGGCGTGGCTCTGATGACTTTGCAGAATTTTCCATCAAGAAGAATTTCTTTAAATACGAGCATTCAAGCAATAGCCATTCAACTTCATATTAAATTTTTACTAACAATCTGCTGCATATATCTACCCCCAAATGAAAGCGTTAGTCAGCAGGAACTAAATGATTTAATAACTCAACTTCCGTCTCCATACTTCATCATAGGGGATTTTAACGGACACAACCCTCTTTGGGGAAGTAATGATTTTAACACAAAAGGACAACAAATTGAAAAATTGATGGATGACCATTGTCTCTGCCTTTTAAATGATTCCAGTCATACATACTTCCATACTCCGACCCAAACCTTTCACACCCTGGACCTTGCAATATGCTCCCCTACTTTGCTTTCATTTTGGGACTTTAAAATTGACAATGATCTGCACAATAGCGATCACTTTCCAATCATTTTAACATATAACTGCAATGACGTTTTACTACCTAGACGACCCGTGCGATATATATTTGAGAAAGCGGATTGGACCCGATATCAGGTGGAATCAAACATTTCCGACAACATGGTTAAGATGCCTAGCATAAATGACGCCGTTGAAAAGATAACGAACACCTTGATTAAAGCGGCAGATGTGGCTATCCCCAAAACATCGGGTAAAATGCCTAAATTATGGAAGCCTTGGTGGAATGAAGCATGCTCTCAAGCCCATAAATTGCAAAAAAAAGCATGGGGCACCTTCAGACGTTATCCCACCACTTCGAATTTGATAATTTTCAAGCGGGCTAAAGCAGAAGCTCGAAAATTAAGGAGACAGCGACAAAAAGAATCCTGGCAAGAATACGTAAATTCAATTGAATGTCGAATATCATCAAAACAGCTATGGGGCAAAATTCGAAAAATTACCGGCAAATATCACAACCCAAATATATCGTTTTTACTTCACAATGGACAAGTCGTTTCAGACGCTAAGACAATTGCTGATACCTTGGGAGAATCTTTTTCTAGGGTATCTCATGAGAGCTCTTACCCCCAAGATTTTATTAATTATAAACGACGTGAAGAACGCAAGACGTTAAACTTTCAACCATCCGCTCATAAAACTTACAATCGTAATTTTACCATATTCGAACTGAAAAATGCATTAAGGAAATCACACCCGACTTCACCGGGCCCCGATCATATTCATCTAGACATGTTGACCCATCTCAATGAAGATTCATTACAAAATGTTTTACTTCTTTATAATAGAATTTGGACAGAGCAAGATTTTCCGACAACCTGGCACAGAGCTATTATTATTCCAATACCGAAACCTGGGAAGGATCCTCAAGACCCTAATAACTATCGACCCATTGCCTTGACAAGCTGTATCTGCAAAGTCATGGAAAGAATGGTGAATGCTCGGTTGATACATGTCCTTGAGTCTGAAAAACATCTATCGGAGTTTCAAAGCGGATTCCGTTTTGGACGAAGCACCTACGACAATGCCTTAATGCTGGAATCCTCTATCAGAGATACATTCGTCACAAAGAAGCATTTGGTAGCTGTCTTCTTCGATATGGAGAAAGCTTACGATAGGACATGGCGATATGGCATAATGCGAGACTTATACGAGATGGGCTTTCTGGGAAATCTCCCAATATTTATTCAAAACTTTTTATTGACAAGGACCTTTAGCGTTCGCATTAATAATATTTTATCAGATGACTTTTCTCAGGACGAGGGTGTTCCCCAAGGAAGCGTTCTAAGCGTGATACTTTTTATAATTAAAATCAACGGTATTATTAAACAACTTCCTCCATATGTGCACGGAACGCTTTTTGTAGACGATTTCCAAATATTCTGTTCTGGAATCAATGTACCTTTTATTGAAAGACAACTCCAAACGGCTATTAGAATTGTAAGTAAGTGGGCAAACGAAAATGGTTTTGTTTTTTCTTCGCAAAAGACTGTATGTGTACATTTTACTAGAAGACGCGGACTTTTCCCTGATCCAGAACTTTTACTAGACGGAACTGTTATTCCAGTAGTTCCAGAAATAAAATTTTTGGGTATTATTTTTGACTCGAAGTTATCTTTTCGACCTCATATCAAGGTATTGAAACGAAAATGCAACCAATCATTGAATATTTTAAAGGTTTTATGTAACACAACTTGGGGAGCTGATTTTATTTCAATTTTAAAAATTTACAAAGCTCTTGTCCGATCGAAACTCGATTATGGGAGTGTAATATATGGATCTTCTGCTAAGTCTGTTCTTCAAGCCCTGGATACTATTCATCACCAAGGCCTCCGATTATCCCTCGGAGCTTTCCGCACTTCGCCAGTCCAGAGTTTATATATAATGACAGGCGAGCCGGATTTAAGACATCGACGTGAGAAACTTACCCTAAAATACTATTTTAAGATTAAAGCCAACCCTTCTCACCCATTGCATAATAGTGTAACTAACCCTAAATTTGGAAGTCATTACTCATTAAAACCTTCATTCATACCGTCACTTGGTTTTAGAGTCCGTACCATAATGAATTCATTAAATGTTGACAATCTGGGAATATTTCCTAGAGAAAACGAACCTCCACCTTGGAATGATAAAAATCTACTTACCATCAATGACTTTTCACATTTTAACAAATCATCAACCCCCGATACCATTTATTTACAATTATTCCATTCCCATAGAAACAAATATTCATCTTTTAAAACAGTTTTTACTGACGGATCTAAGAACGGGACAAATGTTGGAGCCGCGGCCGTTTTTGATAATACAACCATTGCTAGAAAATTGCATGGGTGCTGCAGTGTCTTCACTTCAGAGATCTACGCAATAATTTTAGCCTTAAAAACGATTTCTACACACAGTAATAAAAACTGGATCTTGTATACCGACTCTAAAAGTAGTATCGAATCCCTATTAAACTATACACATAAAAGTCATTCCTTGGTTTTAAAAGCAATGAATTTGCTCCTAACATTAACAGAAAATGATTTTCGGATATTCTTTTGTTGGATTCCTGGGCATGTGGGAATCCGGGGCAATGAGAAAGCGGATTTGGCAGCCAAAAACGCAACACTGATTATAAACTCCAATGTCCCGATTCACGACATTAATAGTGTTTTAACCCAAGCCATAAATTCATCCTGGCAATCCGTTTGGGATTTGGAAAACCATAACAAACTTCATGATATTCAACCATCTATAAAGGGATTCAGCAAAACAAACTTAAATAGAAGTCATCATGTAAAACTGACAAGGCTCCGAATCGGACATTCCTTTTTTACCCACAGACATTTACTGCTGGGAGAACCAGCTCCTTTATGCTCATCATGCAATAGTATTTTTTCCATAAAGCACATATTGACGGAATGCCGGAATTTTAATCATCATAGACTAAACCGATTTGGTATCTCCCCTATTACCTTAACAGACTTGTTGATGGACCCACATCATAAAAACTTATTTTCATTCCTTACTGACATTGGTTTCGTAAACTTTATTTAGATTTTATAATCGACTGCAACATACACAACTGTACTGAATTTTATTACGTGGCTTTCTGACTCACTCTAATTAAATACCAGTTATGAACTAGCTATTGTTTGGCGCAGCATGGCCAAATCTGGCCCTTGTGCCATAAAAAACCAACCAACCAACCAACCAACCAATTCGGTTTTCTCTCCGGATTGTCCGCCGAACACGCCCTCAATGTTCTTATTAATAACATCAGAAACAACAGAAGGAACGGCCTCTACACTTGCATCATTTCCCTGGACATCCGGGGAGCCTTTGACTCCCTGTGGTGGCCATCTCTAATCAGAAATCTGCATTGCAAGGGATTCCCCCCCAATCTCGTCAAACTTGTTCAGAGCTTCCTGAAGGACAGAGTCGTAGAGTTACATCAAGGGTCGATAGTGGCAACCCACACCATCCAGAAGGGTTGCCCACAGGGGTCGTGCCTAGGTCCATTCCTATGGCTGGTTGTAGCCAATTCGCTACTGGAAATGGACTGGGGACCGCACTGGAAGGCCCAGGCTTTTGCTGACGACATCACCCTGACGGTGGTGGGGGGCCTCGAGACGAGAGCTAGAAAATGCAGCCACTGAAGCTCTGGACAGGGTTATCAACTGGTGTACCAGTGAGAAACTATCACTTTCAACTTACAAAACCAAGGCCCTTGTCATAAGCAAGGGCAGGAGATTAGCAAGAAAACCCTTGATCCAGAACGGAAATTGGAAAATATCAGTGGTCAGAAACATGAAACTGCTGGGGATCACACTCGATGAAAGTTTATCCTTCATTCCACATCTTGCAGAGCTCAGGGCAAAGGCCATTCTCATGAGCAACAGAATGTCATCCATGCTGGGAAGAGATTGGGGGTTAAACCCAGGTACCTCAAGATCTGGTACCAGGCGGTGGCAGTGCGGCAGATATGTTACGGGGCTAGTATCTGGTATTTCGCTCTACGCATCTGCAGAGCCTACAGGACTGCACCAACTAGTGCCCTGCTAGTGCTCTGTGGCATGGAACCATTACATCTGGTGGCCCACAGAGAGGGAGCCATCACGAGGCTTCTTTGATTTCGTGAGAACGTTAACTTTTTTGGGACAACATTCAAGGAAGCGGACTACGAGAGTGAGGTACAAATCTGAGAGGAAAATACCTAGGAAGAGGACTACTCCCAGATAGGAGCGGAAACTGCCACCCATACCGAACTGGAGGTATTCACCGACGGATCGAAAACGGAGGATGGAGTGGGAGCGGAATTTGTGGCCTATGTAAACAGCTTAGAAGTTCACACCTGGGCTGCTACACTCCATCCCTGCAATTCGGTATTCCAGGCTGAAAAAATTGCCTTACTCTTCGCCATAGACTGGGCCGCCCTTCAGCACAACATCTGCCAAATTTCCACAGATAGCCTCTCAACCATTAAGACAATCCAACGGTTTCAGAATAAAGACAGAATAGTGGACAACATCTGGAATAAAATTAAATACAATACAGATCTAATAAAAATTAAATGGGTTAAGGCCCACACGGGCATCCAAGGTAATGAGAGGGCGGACCAGTTAGCAAAAGCAGCAGCCACAGGCAAGTCATCATTTCAGCTCTCATTGAAGTTGCCAAAGAGCCATGCTAAAAGGAAGATGAGAGAACTGTCACTAAGAACCTGGCAGGAAAACTCGGAATCAGTTGACTGGGAGAAGGACATTTCAGTTCTTCACGAAGGTCAACTCAAACAAACAACCATGTGGACCGTTCATGACTCCCTTCTTTACAGGCCATGGTCCCTTCCCCAGTTACCTGCATAGATTCCACATAACCGAAAGCGACCAGTGCCTATGCGGGGAGATCGGTACCCCCGACCATTATGTCTTTGGGTGCCCGTTAACTTGTAGTAATCACGTACGGGCACCCACCCAAACAAATTATGGAGCCTGGGCCGCGAATACGGCAAAAAACAACACAGTGCTACACAAAATTAAGAAAATAATGCAATTTCTCACGGAAAACATTGACATTATTAAAAGGTAGTAAAGCACATAAACTAATGAGCCAGTGCATGTAACCCAATTGGGGCGAACAATCCATGAGTGATAGAAGTGAATGTGAACAATACCGCATATAAGATTGTGCTAAGGAAAAATTGTAAATTATTGTGTTGTGCCTTTGTATACCTGTACTTGCTACTGGTCTATCTTGTAAATATTTTTGTACAAATTAATCTAAAATTGAAATTTATGCAATTATGCTTTAAGGAATGAAGCCGAGACGTCTGGCCACGGTAGTGACTTCGGTCACAGCCGTGACTGTCGCCTCCCAATAGGTGAATTCAGACTATTTTCCCGTAGGTGACCTAGACACCACTTAAACCTGACTCCTGTTGGGAGGTAAGTGGTCACCTGCGGTGCCCATGCCCATGTAAAATGTTGTAATGGGTCGGCTTGCTGTAAGACAGGAGCTGTTACTAAACATTTCTTCAAGGTTTCAAAGGCATTTTGTTCTCGATCTGTCCACATCCATAGGGTTTTCTTTTTTGTCAGGTCGCGAAATGTCAGCAAAGTTTTGAATAAATCTGCGGTACCATGAGCATGTTTACAAAAAGGTCTGCAATTGTTTTACATTTTTAGGCGATGGGATTTTGAGAACAGCCTCTATTTTCTCTTGGTCCACTTCAACACCACTTGGAGTGATCCAATGGCCAAGGTACTTTACTTTGGGACATGCAAAATTGCACTTGGTACGATTTGCAGTCAATTTAAATTTCACAAGTCTTTCAAACACACTTTGCAAGTCAGAAAGGTGTTGGGAGAACGTGGAGGACAACACGATGATATCGTCCAGATAGATCAGGGTGTTAACATTGGGAATTCCACGGCGAAAAGTATCCATTAACCTTTGGAAGGTTGCGGGTGCATTCCTAAGACCAAACGGCATCCGCAATAATCGATAGGTGCCGAAAGGACAGACGAAAGCCTTTTTATCTTTATCCTCAGGATGGACATTCACTTGATGATACCCTGATTTTAGATCAATGGTTGACATGTAAGTTGTATGCTTAGCAGCATGAAGAAGGTCGTCCATTCTAGGCAATGGATATGAATCAGGCACAGTGATTGCATTCAACTTCCTGTAGTCCACACAGAGACGTGTTGTTCCATCTGGTTTTGGTATGAGGACCACAGGGGAGGCATAAGGAGATTCAGCTTCTTCAATAATATTTTTCTGAAGGAGGTCATCGAGTTCTTTCTTTAAAAGCCCCTTCTTGGCAGGGGACATTCTGTATTTGTGGGACTGCCACAGGAGGGTGTTTCCCTGTATCAATGTGATGCTCTATGTAGAGTGTTGCGTCTCCCCCTAGCTGAAAGATACTTGAATACTTTCTAAGTAATAAATTAAGGTCTCTTCTTTGAGACTCATTGGGGTCTCACCTAATCTTTCACGTAAGGTGAATGTATTAAAAGTCATTCGCTCTTCAACATCAGCTGATGTGTCCCCCTTGTTCATCCGAGGCAAAGGAAATCTTGCTTTGAGGACCTCACAGAAGTACCAAAAATTGTTCTTGACATCTAGAACAATTCCAGCATCTCTCAGGAAATCAATACCAAGCAAGGTTTTGTTAGCTTTGGCTTCTGGGAGAACAATTAAATCTGTGGGAATATTCCTTCCCTCTATTTGGATAGGCACTTGGGTGATTAAGGCCTTTGTTGTCTTCTTGTAACCATCTGCTGTCATCGTCAGCTCATGTTCTTTGAATATAGCACCACAATCCAGTAGATGATGATACAACTGTTCTCCAGCAATAGATTTACTGGCTCCAGTGTCAGCACACACTTTTCCTCTTGCTCCCCAAATACTTATATCCAACAAGGTTACTTGAGGGGAAGATACACATGTATACATCTGGATAGAATTAAGGTGGGTATCTTCTCTGTTCCGGGTTGAACAGGTATAAGTTATTCGCGTCTAGACACATGATATAGCATGTTGGCAGAAATGGGTTATAGCCTTCTAAATAGGGATTGTTTGTTGCCTTTCGCATATCGATGAGAGATCATTGCAATACAACCTCTAATACCCTTTTCAATGAAGAGGTGCATATCTACATCAGTGAAAAGCTCCAACCTGACGTTAGACATGCGAAGACAAGCCTGCCAAGCCAAACCAGGTGCGGTATATGTATGACAGGGATCAATTTTATAAAAGGATAGGCAAAGAGTGCGGAAATTTTCAAAATTATCTGCAAGGAGTAGAGCATCACTGCACACGTATAAATCATGATACTCCCCCAGATTTGAAATATGAAATGTATGCCATACATTTTGAGCGAGCTCGTATTTTTCATCAGTTATAAGCTGCTCGGTTAATGAGCTAAAAAATTCACTTTTTGGAGGGAGCTTAGTTCATGCAAATCTGTCATTAGAATCCATATACTCATGGATAGCACCCTTTTCGAAGCATTAAAGAAGTATTTTCCCGAAAATAATCATGGTTATTGTAGCTTTACTGGGGTCTAAATTGTTAACTAGTAAAGCGTATCCAGTGAAGCGCTTAAAAATTGAAATGAGTCCTGAAATCTTAGATCCCAGGGAAAACGAAATAAATTTTTCACTATTGCTTGCAATATATTCTATTTTCTTGTTTTTAATTTTTTCCAAACCTTGTATAATGAGGTGACTATCATACCCCTTCAAATTATGCATAACGTCAGGGATATGGGAGGCAATTTTATACTTTAAGTTACAATTATTGTGGGCAACACCCCTATACTTGCCAGTTAAATGGTCGTGGTCCCTCACTCTATCACTTCTTAAAGGATTTTCACAAACATGGCAATCTGTCGCAGCATTGAAATTTTGAAGATCCTGCTCTGTGAAATGCATGGGTACAACAGTCTTTAAGGTCCTTTGTATTTCTTCTTCCTGAATTAAGCTATTTAAAAAGCTGTCTACAACATGAGGCCCACGGTATATTGTACGATCCTTCATCAATTTTCCGTCAGGACCTACGATCACATATGCGTAGCCACAGAGGATGTGATTTGCGACGGGGACAGTGCAAGAGTGCGATGGATTTGGAAGACAGGTAGCCTTTTTTACCAGAACACACTCGAAGTTATCATAAATTGCAAATGGTACCGGGAAATTAAAAGGAAAATTTTTAAAACTGGAGCCATTTGTTTCCCTCGGGCATTTTAACTTTCTGAGGTCCGTGAGTCTGACAGTTTTGAATGTGAGAAGCAAGATTGGCTTGGGAGCTAAATTGATGCAAACAGAAGTCACAGTAAAATTACTTCCCTTTGTACTTCGTTAGGTCTTTCAAGAGAGCACTCATATTTCTAATCCAACTGTAGTACCTGCTCTCCTTTTTGGAAATGACGAGTAAATTTACGTGTTTAGCGCATTTATTACTTGTGATGAGTAGAGGGAAGATGACACATTTTCATATCCAAACACGTTGAGGGATATTCAATTTAGTCTCTCAAACTTCTCAATCTGAGATAGAGGCGTGAGAATGTCCATTCCAGTGACGTTCAGCTCATTCTCATAAATACTGTAACTGTTCACGCGATCACCTTTGCGCTCGTCTGGATTAGAGCAGCCAAGACACTCCACATCAGACACTTTTAATCCTTATTGCGTACGTTGACTACGGCATGTTTTAGCTGTAGTTTTCTAGGTAGAGGGATGTAGGAGGAGGCTGACAAAGGTTTGTAAGTTGCTGTCTTGAGTGCCAAGTATTTTTAATTTCATCTAAAGTACATCCGGAACCTCTTCCTTCATACCCCTCATATGAATTAAATTATTAATTTAACCCTAATTAGCAACTTCGTAAATGATATGAAATACAATATTTATCTTGTAAAAAGTACATACATCAAATTATTAATTCAACCTTAATAACCAACTTGGTAAATAATATGAAATACTATGTATCTTGGAAAAAATATATGAAGTAAATTATTAATTGATTGATTAATTATTTTCTAGAATAGAAAGAGTGAAACTCATAATAATGCTACTTCATATAACTCAAGTCTAATAACTACTTCGTAAATGATATTAAGCACAATATTTATCTTGTAAGAAAATACATACATCAAATTATTAATTCAATCTTAATAACCAACTTGGTAAATAATATGAAATACAATATGTATCTTGGAAATGTTTATAGAGAAAATCAGTTACAAATTAAGAAGAAAAATTACAAGCAAATGGATATTTCTTACCTTCTCAATAGCTGATTGAATGTTCGATGAACCTCCAGGCAAAACAATTTCGCATTTACTGCGAAAATAGGCCAAACTTTCGTCATCTTCCTTAGATACGCGACGAGTAAATTGAACAGCCACATTTAAGTGATACTTTATACCGTTTTCCGAGACGACGGCATCCTGGATTCTCCGCTCTAACTCAGCTTGTACTGCGTGCAGGAAAACTTGGATATCTCCTTTGGTTTCCTCGCTGGGGTAAATGTAGTCGACATCAAACGTTGGTAAGAAGTTGGTAGGCAAACGCAAAAACTGAATGCAAGTAGAAGGTCAGAGCACCTCATAATAGCTCCAATCTCTGAACTTGTCAAATTTAAAATAAATTTGTTATCGTTAATAGAACTGATTGATTATTGAACCACTGAACACACCAATGCATTATAACATCTTAAGAAACAGTTATAAATTGAAGTTCTATTTATACAAAGAATGAAAACACATCCATTCTTACAATATGGTTTGTAATCTTTTACAACAGTGAAAACTTCTAATTCTGACGTGTTCACTTTTTATTGATATACACTTATACCCTAGGGCTTTTCTCTGAAAATCAAATAGTACTCTGAAATTTCTTTCATATCTTAAGACGTATTTAACAAAATCGTTTTAGATTGTCTGATGCGAATGAAATTCAATTAAATTTCAAGGAATTTCAGTATATAAAGGTGGTAATCCTGTCAGAAGATAGTTCTTTTTTTTCTTTGGTTGGTTGATTTGGGTATTATGGTGCAAGGTCCAGTATTGGACAAGCTGCGCCAAAAGCAAGACGAAATGAAAATCAATAAGTGTATGTGGAAATTCAAAATATCGAGCCAAGTCACAAATAAAAAGTATATTAAAAACAGAACAAAACATAACATGTGGAAGAAAAAATTAAATATAATATCAGATATAGCAAAGTATAGGATATGCTATAGTTAATATACAATGTATAAAATCATTGCTGATATGAATTCATGTTTTAAAACATGTTGACCAGCAACAAGGTATTTAATATAAAAGGTATGATTAATAGTGAGTAGTGAATAGTAAAAGATCAAATGAGGTTTAAAATATTTGAAAATATACCTACAAATTGGTGTGTTAGTTGAACACTCGGTATTTTCTCAAATGCCGTTGTATACATTAAAACATAAGCATAATTCGAGCTTTATTATTTGGCCCAGCTTGTCCACTTTTGGACCTTGCGCCATAAAACCCCAACATACAATCCTGGCTTTATTATTGCATCAACTGAATTTATCTCTAAAATACTCCATTCTGAAAAGCCTATTACAAGTTTGCAATAAAAATTCATAGATTGGTTCAAAAATTACTAGCCTGATTTCAATATTGAAATTCATGTTCTTTTGATTTATAGTAATGTGCCAACTCGTCCAAGTTCAATAAAAACATGCAAAAGATGGTGCCATAATAATATAGAGTAGCATAAGTGCGTATGATATTTAATACTAATTGAAATAAAAATGGTACATAATTAAATCCTAATGTAAGCTCTAATGAACCAAATTACTAACCGCCCTGGAAGAAAAACTAATTTTAATTAATGCTTACAATCCATTTATACTTAATAATGTATATAGTATTAAGAAAATAAGTGTTACACTAATTGAAACTTTAAAAAATCATTTAAAAGTCAACTTCGTTTGATGAATCTAAAAATAATGTTTCTTAACTTGAATTTAGTGCTAACATACATACTTCAAATTTAACATGATTCAACTAAATTTCTTAGTTGATTTTTGATTTTGATCATTGCTGGTATAAAATATAATAAACTGTTAAATAATTTTTTTCTAGCTGTGCACATTTTGGTGTTTTGAAGTTTAATTAAACACTTACACGCCTATGTTACGAATAATATGTTTAAAAAGTATAAAAATGGGAGCAATGGAAAACAAATAAAATAGTTTTTTTAATATACATGAGAAGTGTGATAGAAGTAATTATAAGTAGAGCGCGAACATATTGGTATATTCAGCCATCGTAATTATTTTACCATTAAGCTCTTGGGATATATATAGTAATTGATAATATGCTTAAAAAGTATAAAAATGGGAGTTAAATGTAATGAATGGGAATAAAAATGGGGTGGGAGAATATTTTAAAGTCTGGTGTGGCTTGAGTGCCTTCTCGGAATATTTGAGAATTGTGTGGGTAATGAAGTAGCATATGATGTGTTTCGAGTAGACTAGTTGAATGGCGATTTACAACTCGCAACTTTCTGCGAGTCTCCTAAGCAGTTCAGGCATAAACCCAGTTTTTTCACGGTCTCGTACCGTTGCTTGTCTTGTCGAAGAATGACTCATTTCTTAATCCTGTGATGACCTTTGCACATTATGTACGAATTAGATGCAATGTTAGAGTTGTTAAGTAAGGTTCTTGTTTTCTGCATTGAAAATTTTGAATTCGTCTGAGGTAACGAACTTACTGCCTTGCAAAATTTCGAGAATTTGGCAGCGTTAATTTAAAAATTCAATAAACTCATTCCTGTTAGTTAAATCAGAGGTTTCAGACATTTCAAATTGCTTTCTAGTTTCCTTATCTACCTTTTGCAATATTATGTTTACTAAAATCATTTCGCTTAATGAATTAGTATCTAAACTCATTAATTTTAATGCTCTGAGGTACTTCGTTAACTTGTCTACTAAGTATCTAAGATTTTTCGCAGATTCACTATTTATTTTTTCCAAATTAAGAATTTCAGATATGTGAGTATCAACAATTATCGCTTATTTTCAAACCTATTTTCTAATGCTTTAAACAACGACTTAAATAAATTGTCGGTTGTCTGTACTTGCAAGTACCAATAAAGTTTCTGAGAATTTTTCAGTTCTTTGTTCGAAATTAATGAAACAAATTGATATTTAAATGAGTACCACTCATAAGAACCAGAAAATCTAGGCAGAGGAATTTCTGGTAGTCTAACGGTACTTTCGTATTAACCGCATGCCAGCGATTAATCACTGATATGAACTGAAGTTAAGTAACCAATGACCTTTAATTGTTTTGAAAAACCTTTTTTAGAACCACAGTTCAGTGCGTAGTTGCATTAGATGCTCGTGTTCTATTTTCTCTGTTTTTACGTCGAAGTAAATTTTTACGTAACGCTTGATCGTGCAAAATGGCGAAATAAAAAACATCGAGGAACATCTCGAGTCCTACCTCGCGGAGTTTATGCGGAAGAAAAAACAATCCTCAAAGGATAATGATATGTTTGATGCCATCCTAAGGGCAATTGCTAAGCATTTTCCGCCGAAACAAAACTTGGTTGAAATTCGCCAATGGCATGCGGTTAATACGAAAGTACCAGTTTAACATTAATATTTTAGGCTCACATAAATTTTTAGAATTGATTTGAAATGTATTATTACGCTCATTAAAAGGTCTTTAGAAACGTTGGAACTTACCTCCAACACAAAGCATATTCTTTTGTCGATCGGAAATTCATCGTCTTTCAGTGCCATTTCAGTATCATCCAGCACTAAATAGAATTCCTCTTGGATCTCTTTCAGCGACTTATTCGCTTCTATGTCGATGAATTTTCTTTCTAGTTCGACACTGTCCATTGAAGCAATATTCTCGATTTCATAGGATTCCAATTTGGTTATTAGACTGCACTGTTCCTCGTCTTCTGATCAATGTTCTTTGATCAACCATTCTTCAGAGTTCTAACAATGGAGATCACCGATAAGATTCCAATTCACTTCCAATAATACAGTTTTGAAGAATACATGTACGAAGAACCCCTTCAAATCAAATTCCAATGTACTCAACACTGCAATTCTAACGTACCAAACTCCGGCTCCTTAGAACCAAAAAAATGTCCGCCGTCTATTTTATTTAAGAACCCATGTCCTTCAAATTTCGTAAGCAGACTTGCGAAATTGAGCATGTAGAAGCTACATTGGAATTAAAACTACGTTTAAAAATAACACATTTTTATTACAATTACATCACGTGACACCAACCGTTGAACTGACGAAAAACTATCGTTTTGAAAATCAGAATTCCACTTCCGGTTAAAGTTAAAATCAAAATGGCGAGGGAAAATTGCACGAACGATGAAAATGAATTGACACATCAATTGCGAGCTCGAACTCGTGTAGGTAACTGGCCTGAGTGCAGCTTCTGTGACGATAGATAATTAAAAGAGGTAGGATTTTTATTACCAAGAAATCTATATACAAATCTACACCGTTTGACCAATCCACGCCAAATCTGGTACACTTAGCCTATGCTGACCGCAGTGTTCTAAAGTATAACTCTTAAAACCCCCGTTCTATTGGCCCTAGGGGGCTAAAAACTTTGAAATCGCCATAGAAATAACATTGAGCATAGATTGATTGCTTTAGGCAGCTATGGTTGCTTTACCAGTGTTGATCAAAAAACAATTTTTTCCGAAACAAATTAAATTACAATATTTATTTTTGAACTGACTTTTTAGTTCTTCCCATGATGTAAATAAAATATAAATATCTTACTGATGAAGAAAGAATAATTTAAAATATTTATTTTTGCAAGGAAATTCGAGGAAAGGTTTTCAGGAGTTCAAGGATTATTTTCAAGGAAAGTTGGTGTATATTTCGACCAACTTTCCTTAAATAATTTATTGAATACGTAATGATATGTAGAATTCTGTTTCATAAGCTTTTTTGGTAAAGCGTATAACTTATTTTAAAATATCCGGAATAGATACATGTAAATCCTCCTTCTTTCTTAAAAATTCTGTAAAATCGAACCTTCTGCTTTTTTAAAATTTTTTATCTATTCAGTTTAATTTGTCTATACCGATTACATTTATTTCTAACTCAAGCACCGTTATTCCGAAAACCACAAACGAAAAACTTGTAGCGGTGGCTACATCACAAAACATTATTTTCCTGTTAGAAATAACTTTTCACTACTATATTTTAAAGAAAATTATTTAATTTTTTTAAAGACGTTCTTCTTTTTAAAACATTACTAGCTGACCCGACAGACGTTGTCCTGTCTTAACTATGAATATTGAATTTGAATTGGTATAATTAATAAAAAAATAATTATTCCAAAAACATATTGTTTATTATTCTAATGCTTTATGATACACAACATTCTTAGTTTTATTTTCTGGCGCGTATATGAATAGTTTTGTTGGTATTCCGACACGGGAACAGGCAACATACAACTGGCCATGTGAAAAACATGGATTTTCAAGATTGATGCCACAAACACTTAGCGACTGCCCTTGCGATTTATTTATCGACATTGTAAATGCTAGCCGCACTGGAAATTGTAACCGTTTAAAGTCGAATGGCATGTCGTTCGGAATCAAAGGAATCCGTGGAATCAAAACGTCTTCGCCTTTGTACTTCCCTTTCAAAATTGTGGCTTCGATGACGTTGTTCATTAATTTCTTCACCGCAAGTCGGGTGCCATTACAAAGACGTGGCTGGTTTATGTTCCGCAACATAATTATTACCGATCCGATTTTTAATTGCAGATTATGAGGTGGTAATCCGGGCAATTCCAGCGAATTTAAGAATTCCGTTGGATAGTTGACAACATCATCTTGGTTAGTGACGGAATCAATCGATTTGTATGTCATCAATTCGCCAGCTATCTTATTTTGAATTTGAAAATTCATTTCGTTGACATCAACGTTTTTTGCAGCCAATATAACTCGTTCGCTCAACCAAACATGATTTTTGTAATTTTGAGCAATGTTGGGGAAATCCTTCTCGATGAGTTCGGTCTTTGATTCAGTAAAGTGACAAAAATTGGTAGGTAATGTAATGTATCCAGACGATGAGTCAACAGGTATTTTGCCATTACCAATATCGAGCAATTGTTGGGAAAAACTTCTCCAGATTGGTCGTTCTGCAATTCGACTCTCACGTTCATATTTAATTCGAGCGTTTTAACGTATTTCCATAAAATGGACGACTTTAAACATGCGTTAATTTCGTCGGCTGGGGTTGTTCGTGGTATTACTGGTAATGTTTGGCGAAAATCACCTGCCAATAAAATCATTGCACCACCAAACCGGTTTTGGTTCTTTCTTAAATCTTGCAACGTGCGGTCTAATGCTTCCAAAGATTTTTTTGTGTGCCATCGTGCACTCATCCCAAACTATTAATCTGCTTTGCTGCAACACTTTGGCCATCGCGGAATTTCTCGAAAGGTTGCAAGTTGGAGTTTCATTTATTTGCATGTTCAACGGCAACTTGAGTGCGGAATGAGCTGTTCGACCGCCTTCCAACAACGTAGCTGCAATACCTGACGAAGCAAGTGCAATTGCGATACCATTTTGCGATCTAATCGTTGCCAAAATCAATGATATCAAAAACGTTTTCCCAGTTCCACCGGGAGCATCTAAGAAAAAACATCCGCCAGTTCCATCGTTTACTACTTTCATGAGCGTATCGTAGGCATATTTTTGTTGCTCATTTAAAAGGGGAACGTTTCTTAGAACGGTTTCTTTTAATGCCTCGGAATCATATTGGGTTTCGCGTCTCAACTCTTGATTAAATGCGTCGTGCATTGGGCGTTTGGGCGTTGTCATTCCTAATTGTATTAATCCTTTGTTGGTAAGCATCAAGCACATGTCTTCAATTAAAATTAATGCTTCATTGTGAATTTCTTCATTAATTTGCAAATCTGCATTCGATGTTCTAAGTCGCTTCGGATGTAATATATCTTCGGCCATGTGATCTTTATATTTGTTCCATAAATCAATCGGTGTTGATGGGAAGCATGTAGTCAAAATTATGGAAAACAATGTTCGTATTTGTTTAGCATTTGACGAAATCATAGCATCTTCGAGAGTGTGGTCCCAATGAGTGTCATTCTCTAGCAATCCCAAACGTTGACAGGCTTCTCTGTATGTGCCGCACAATACACCATTAACAGTTCGCAGATGTTGGAATGATGTTGGGCCACGAACATTGACTAATAGTAAACGCAAATAAAAACACTCGTCTTGGCTGGGATGGACTGTGTAAAGACGTCCTAGTGCATCGGTGGAAAATACTTGTGGGTAACCTGGAACTGGCTGTCCTTGTTTCCGTCGTTGAAATTTCTTTGACGATTGATTCCAGGTATAATATCTTGGCATTTCGGAATAAAGCAGTGTTCTGGCAAAGTCATCATTCTGGCACATTTCAAAGAAGCTGGTCAATGTTGTCGATGGCGGCCTGTCAACTCGTTGTAATACGTTTTCCGTTGTAAAGTACACCCTTTGACCATTTTCCAGATGTACGGCCAAGTGAACAACAGTGGGGTGTCTTTCATGTATAGGAAATGAAAAAATACGCCACATCGCCTCGTTACTACTAACATAGCGGCCTATTTGAAAATGAGTGATCTCATCGTTTGAATTTTCGGCAGCAACTCCGAACACAGCCATGTCACTACCTTTGTTCACGTACTTGCAGATAATTTTATAGATTTTACGGAATGGCAAAATTCGACATTTATGTGTGCTTTAAATGTCTTGGAGAGTAACGGCGAAAACGGAACAACCCAACGATTATCAACTTCAATGTCCTGCTGATTCACTTTGACTATTGTTGACCTTCCATTGTCATCAGTGGATCGCCGGCGATAAAGTGGATAACCATCATTTTCACTAATAGTTTCTGCTATTAATTGTCTTGGAAAGCGTTTTGAACATTTTCTGTCAACCATACACGGAGAAATGGGATTTAATATTCCACAGGGACCATGAATCATATTTTTTGTAACAACCTCGTGTAACAATGGATCTTCATCATTATCTGGAATTTCCGCAGATATCACATCATCGATTTCATTCGGTCTTATCCTCTCTACCAACCAAATGAGGATGTGTGCATGTGGCAATCCGCGTTTCTGCCACTCGACTGAATGCATCCAACAGCGCGTCTCGCCGAACACGTGATGTTTAACAATGAAATCCAGGAGTGATTTTAATTTTCTTTTGAACACCCTTGCGGTAATGCCGTGGCGATCAATGGGTGATTGGCCAATAAATAATTGTCGAATTTCTGTCCACTGTGGATTGCATGTGAACGTTATAAACAAATCTGGTGTGCCATAATGACGTACATACGACATAGCATCCTGAGCGTATTCATGCATATGTCGCGGACTTCCGACGTATGTTTCTGGGAGAATAGTTATTCTGCCTACATTCTGTGCATTTCCGTCAGCATTGATGGCATCCCGAAGATGAATGTATTCCTCAGAACGGAGTTTTGCCAGGTTCAACCTGATAAATGTCAATCGCTCAGTTTCAACTTTCACGTACATATCCACAGCATATTGGTGAAAGAGACGCCGACATTTTAAGATGTGATTGTCCTCATTTTCCCGAACCATCAGTCTGTATGAATAATAATTCATTGAACTAACTTTTTTGTTAGTTTCGGAACCTATAAACAAATTTTTGTGTTATAATAACATAAATTAACGTTGTGATAAAGGTAGTAAACGTAGATTGTTTATTTACCTGTAACAGGATTTATCATCTTCTTGAAAAATGATGCCCATCTTCACCTTGCCAAAATAAGATAGGATATTGTAACGCACCATATGATCGATGTGTTTCGGACACACGCTGCAGTTGATCGTTACGGCGGTGTAAAACAATATCTCGGTTTTCTAAATTTTCACCCACGACAATAGCGACTTCATCAATTATTGGCGCATTAAAATGTCTTGCGTGTTGTCCTGCAGGCGTCTTATCGGCTTTGATAACAATTTTGTGGTTATCAGATGGCATGCGGTCTAATTCGGTCGTGAATAATGCAACCAATTCGTTGTGTTGATGGAAAAACATTTGGAGTTGTTCCACAATTGGTCTTTTCACCGAATTGTGTGCACAACGCTGATCGACTTGTCTTGCTGAATCGCCCATAAAATAAATTTGCAAAAATTTGTAGTCACTATCCGGCGTTGGCAATAAGGAACCTGTTAGATGATATATTTGACCCTGAATCTGCAAAGGTAAACAGATAATAAATAGATGTAATATAGGATATTGTATAGCGAATTGTTTGTACCACCATGTGGCTCTCGAAATACTTTGTCAGCACTGCCATTCCCCCATCAACTTTTTTAAACACACTCACTTCTGGCTGCTTTTGGCAATTTACCGAGCTACAAACGTACTTTAAGCCATTTCAATTGAAAGCTGCCAACGTATTTTGCATCAGGCACGTGGTGGTAAAAGTTTATTGTTTTTCAATATACTTGGCATAAAATTTTCTCGAATAACTTTTGTTGCGCCAAATGACGTCATTTGAAAGCAATTATTGTATTGCTGGATATGAGTCAAAAAATGTTTAGAATGTGGCCCATTTCCGGAAACCAATGAATGTAGTGGTTCTGGTGGCGGTACCAATGGCGTCAATTTGACTTGACCACTCGCGCAACACAATCCAGGGGCTTCATTTTTAAACTTAAATGCCTTGCAATATTGACACACAACGTTCATTGGTCCGATAGCAACGATTTGCTGTGAACTGTAATCGATTTCCACGTTATAATTAAATGCAGCTCGATAGGGGTTAAACGCAACATTTCTATGTTGTTGATTTCGATTCCATCGATTCCGTTCAACTTCATTCCGCGTTTCGCGTTGCTCGTCAGTTTGGCTTGCTCTTGTATATCTTTGACTTGTAGCATTGCGAGTTCTGCGACTTAAATTTGTACGTCTAATTGCTGGCATTTTTAAAAACAAAAATTCAACTGAAAATAAAAAAATATTCTATTGTATTCTTCTTTATGACTATGTATACCTTGTGTTAGTCTATCAAAACTTACCAAAACTCCATATTAAATTGAACTTTTAATATTACGCGTGATTGCTCTGAACTAACCGTGATGAACACACACTTCTCAAAAAACTCACTGTACAATTGAATCGACTGTGAAATGTGCACTAAGAAATGATAAATTAATTATTTTATCAATATAATTCCGACCGATGCATCTGTTTTAAGCGATATTTGCAGCGCGCATTCTGTCAATCGCGCCAACTGTCAAACAACTGACAGTTTTGTCAAACGCCATAAGGTTACATTAGAAAAGTTTATATTGTCAAAAGCACTAAGAAGGTTACATTAGAAAAGTTAATATGGTCGTTAAGTTTTCTTAAATTTTCTAATGTTCCGCGCAACTTTCTTAATTTTTTCTTTCATAAGAACCTTCTCCTGACAATAACAAACACAACAAAAAAAAAAGAATTAGCCAAATTGGTCCAGCCGTTCACGCGTGATGCCGTGACCAAGGGAAATAGGGATTCATTTATATATATATAGATTATTCTACAAAATATTTTTCACTGTTGCCATTCGCAGTCTACATAAAGTCGTAGAAACAAAGATTATATATGATTTGTAGAGGTTACACTACTCCCCTTCCAAGCAACATAGTTGCGATACAAGGAGAAAAATAATGGTTAATATCGCATGACTACTTACTTACATTGCTATGAAATACATAAATGCTATTTACAAAATATTTACAATCATTAAATCAAAAATTAATATACAACATTAAATGTTCACATAATCTTGATAACGTGCTGGAAAAGTAATTCTCCCACTACGTGATGTTTTAAATTTCGAATCCTCCGTCTTTCTATTTTCATGTCCGTTTAATGGGGTGTTTTGTTTTTCTTTATTTGTTAGGTTTCGAGAATCATCTTCATCTGAGGCTAACAAATAAGCTTGTTTTAATCGATCGACGGAAACATTGATGTCCTTTCCTTTAATTCTCACTGTATAATACTTATCATTTCTGGCAATCACAGAAAAAGGTCCTTCATAAGGGGATTCTAATGCTTTCTTGACACGGTCCACTCTGACAAATACACGTGAACACGAATCTAAATCCTTATGAAAAAATATTTTCTGTTTTCTTTTACATCGGCTTTTAATTGGTTTTAATTTTTCCATTTGTTTTCGCAGTTCGCTAGTAAAGGTATCTGGTTCTAATTTGGTTTTTGGTTCTTGAAAGAATTCTCCTGGTAGCTTCAGTGATTTACCATAAACCATTTCTGCAATGGAACAGTTGGTATCATCACGTAGAGATGCTCGTATACCAAGGAGTATAGTTGGTAAAGTCTCACTCCATTTGACTGAATCGTGAGCTCTAACGGCTACTTTTAACGTTCTGTGTTGTCTTTCAATTTTTCCGTTGCTTTGTGGATGTATGAAGTTGTTTGCATTTTAATTCCACAAATAATACCTAAACTTCTGAAAAG
Organism: Meta bourneti; assembly: GCA_933210815.1. Lineage (NCBI taxonomy): Eukaryota > Metazoa > Arthropoda > Arachnida > Araneae > Tetragnathidae > Meta > Meta bourneti. The sequence goes on from OW119932.1 coordinate 19,593,061, forward strand.
TTCTGATTTGAACTGATTACCTCTGTCTGTGATCACACTGTATGGAACACCAAAGCGACAAATCCAATTTGCATAAAATGCTTTTGTGATTGTTTTTGCAGTAATATTTTCGATCGGTATAACTTCCATCCAGCAAGTAAAACGATCGATGCATGTTAAGCAATATTTATTCCCATTTGATGGTGGGTATGGTCCAATTATATCGATATTGATTATGCTAAATCTTTCATCAGGTTCTTCAAATGAGTTAAATTTGGAATGTGTGTGCCGAATAATTTTATTTTTCTGGCAACTAATGCAAGTTTTAGTCCATTCTGTAACATCTTTTTTAATATTCGTCCAAATGAATCTGGATGTTACTTGTTTCGCTGATGATTTAATGCCAGGATGGTTCAAGTCATGTATTTTGTGGAAAACATTCATTCGAAATGGTTGTGGTATGAACGGTCGAATATTTTTAGTTGAAACATCACACCAGATTATTTTTCCAGAGGGTAGTGGATATTGTTTAAAATTTAAATTTTTGTGCTACTATTTAGTAATTCTTTTAGTTCTTCATTATTGATTTGTTCATCCGCAATTTTGTCATAATCGATGTCCGAAACTGATTCAATTCTAGACATCGAGTCTGCAACAATATTATCCTTCCCAGTTATGTATTGTATATTTGTTGAAAATTGAGAAATATACTGGAGATGTCTTAATTGTCTTGGTGATGCTTTATCATTTCTCTGTTTAAATGCAAATGTTATTGGCTTGTGATCTGTATATATCATAAATTCTCGTCCTTCTAGCATATGTTTAAATTGTTTGATGGAAAGATAGATACCTAAAAGTTCCCGGTCATATGTGCTGTAAGATTTTTGAGTGTCATTTAACTTTTTGGAATAGAATGCTATTGGTTTCCAATATCCGTCTTCATATTGCTGTAGAACAGATCCAATTGCGAAATTAGAGGCGTCTGTACATAAAGCTAATGGTAGATCTGGATTAGGAAAGGTTAATAAAGCAGCATTGGCTAAATATTCTTTGCATTTTTCAAATGACTTCTTTGCTTCTTCTGTCCATGGAATTTTCCTTCGATCTTGTTTTGTTGAACCTTTTAAATATTTATTTAAGGGAGTTTGGGTATTAGCTGCATCTTTTAAGTATTTTCTATAAAAGTTAATCATTCCTAAAAATTTACGAAGTTCGTGAATAGTTTCAGGAAGTTTATAATTTGTTATGGCTTGTACGTCTTCCGGAAGAGGTTTTGAGCCGTTTGGTGTTATCAAATATCCCAAAAATTCTAATTTGTTCACTCCCATTACCGATTTCGATAGGTTGATGCGGAGACCATACTGTTGAAGTCTATTAAATACTTCCGTAAGATGTTTCTTATGCTGTTCCTCAGATTCCGACGCTATTAGGATGTCATCCAAATACGGAAAAGTAAAATCTAGTCCAATGAAAATGTTATTAATGAATCTTTGGAATGTTGACGGAGCATTTCTTAATCCAAAACTCATTACATTAAATTCAAAAAGTCCAAATGGTGTTAATATCGCTGTTTTCTGTTTATCTTCTTCTGCTATTGGAATTTGGTAATAGGCTTTAAGTAAATCAATTTTAGAAAATATCTTTTTGCCTTTTAAAATATGATAGAAGTCTTCAATTCTGGGTAAAGGGTAGCGATCTGGTACTGTGATATCATTTAAGCGGCGATAATCTCCGCATGGTCTCAGAGTGCCGTCTGTTTTTGTGACTAAATGAAGTGGGCTTGCCCATGGTGATTTTGATGGTCTTATAATATCGTTTTCAAGCTATTTCTAATCTTTTAGGATCTAACTGTCTTGCTTTTGAATAAACTGGTTTGCCATTAGTAGTTATATAATGCTCAACATCGTGTTTTGTTTTAGAAATTAGTAAATCAGGTTTTGTTATTTCCGGAAATTGTGCCAAAATATCAGAAAATTTATTATTTTTGTTTAAGGTGCTTACATTTGATTCATCGGCTGATGACGTAATTTCACCAATAATGCTCACTTTAGTTACACCATCAATTAATTTTTTGTTTTTAATATCAATCAATAAATTAAACCGGTTAAGGAAATCTGCACCCAAAATGTCTTTATTGACTTTGGCTATGATAAATGGCCATTGAAAATCACGGCGAAGTCCCAAATCAAGAGTTAAAATTTTGTGTCCGAAACACGGGATTTCAGTACCATTTGCGGCATAAAGTTTAAAGTCGCTACTTATTACACGTGGCTGGAATTAAACTTACATCCGCACCACTGTCAACCAAAAATTTTATCCCAGTTTTTTTGTCAATTACAAAAAGTCTATAATTGAGTTCACGGCAATTCTTTAAATCTGTAGCAGCAGAACTGGCCGTTAATTCTGATTCTGCTGCGCAGGCACGTTTTCCTGGTTTGTCCAGTTACACGGTGGCTTACATTTTTCCGGAAAGCATCTTGATCCGAAAGTAAAATGGTAACACACTTTACCATTCGGGTTGTAACGCCTCCGACTTCCGCTTCTGCCCCTAGACAATGATCTGTTATTTCTTTCTTTATTACGACTTCTTCCATTTGGCTGGTGATGCAAATGGAGCTCTTCAATCCGCTGTTCCAATGAAGATATCTTCTCCAATAATTGTGAAATGGTATTGGGCGACGCGCTCGAATTCTTAACTTTAGTTGAATGAGCCTCATATAATTCAGTTTGTGAACGCAAGTCAACAATCTTATCAGCCATAATCGCCAATTTATCAATACCTCCATCACTAACCACCAATATATGTTTAATATGGTGCGGCAATTTTTCCATCCATAACGTTTTTAATACCATGTCAGAAATATCATTGGTTACCAAGGATTTCATTTTTTGTAATAGATGGCTTGGTTTCATGTCACCAATTTCAATGCCAGTGAAAAGGCGTCTGATTCGTTTGTTTTCACTTTCTTTAAATACATTTAATAAACGCTCTTTTGCCAATGAATATTTATTTTCAGCCTTATCAGTTATTATGTCCCAAATAGTGTATATATTTAGGTTCCATTTGTGAGACAATGTAGTTAAACTTGGTATCTTCATTAGATATACCATTAATCTTAAATTGTGCTTCTATCTGATAAAACCAAATTTCTGGCTTATCTATCCAGAAAGGTGGAATTTTTACACTGACCTTCATAGTTTCCAAAGAAATAGCACCATCTGACTGGTCCTTTGTCTTCTCGGTATTTTCCATAATATTTACCGTTACCAACTCCGGGTCACCAAATGAATGTAGCGGTGGCTACATCACAAAACATTATTTTCCTGTTAGAAATAACTTTTCACTACTATATTTTAAAGAAAATTATTTAATTTTTTTTAAAGACGTTCTTTTTAAAACATTATTATTCTACAAAATATTTTTCACTGTTGCCATTCGCAGTCTACATAAAGTCGTAGAAACAAAGATTATATATGATTTGTAGAGGTTACAAACTCATTGATCATAAAAGCGTAATTTTACTACTCGGTATCTGGCAGCACCAGAATTAATGTTTACTTTTTTTATAAAATTTTAGAACTTTCTAGAAAGTTGGGAAACGGAACTTCCTTGAACTCATGATGGAGAACATTCCAACACCCACTCGATTTTTAGCTGGTCGTATTTAAAGGAAGCTAACTCGGTAAGTCTTCCAGTTTATCATCTTTCAGTGAATATGGCAGTTTTATTTCGCTCTTTTAGTTGATTGTGTGTTTCCTACTTTATTCGACAGTGATAGTGTACATTTTGGATTTATATTTCTAAACGGATGTAAGTACTACATAATTTTAAATTTGTTTTTTCGTTAATTTTAGCTTTTTATTGTATTCTATAATAGATGCCATTGCTCAGTGAGAGTGTGCCTTTTGCTTAATTTTTTAAATAAGTTTATGGGGGATCAAAATTAATGCTTTTTTACACCAGAATAAAAGTTTTGGTGGAAATGTCGAATCCGGGGCACTAGCGATTTATCGCCAAACATGGTAACCTTGGTGTTTTGATTCAGCTTTATGGCAACCCTATGCAAAAGGTTTTTCGCGTAGGAAAGTCCACGGTTTTTTTTAATGAACATACTAGATTTGGACGCCATCTTGATTTGGCGACAAACATGCCCCGAATTCTACATCTTTACCAAAGTTTCTTTTTGGTATGATTTAGAATTCTGTGTTTGAGTATTTTGATTGACAGCTTTTAAGTAAGGCATTAATATTTTTTATTTGTGTTAAAAGTTTGATATTCTCCTAAACTGATGTAAGTACTTCACAATTTTAAATTTGTTTTACCATTCAGTTTATATTAGCTTTTTATTGTATTCTATAATAGATTTCATTGCTCAGTGAGAGTGTGACTTTTGCTTATTTTATGAAATAGCTTTTCTTTGTATTCTTTTACAGATTTCTTTGTTGTAGCAATGCCTCCAAGGAAGCGATCGGCCAAGTGCAGTCAACGGCTCAGGTGATGAAAGAGCGTAGTCAAGAAACTTCCGAGGAGAGGAACAGAAGACTTGCGAGAGAGAGCTACTACATCTAGAGCAACAGAGACGGCACAGCAGCGTCAGGCCCGACTACAGGATAAGAGAGATAGAGCCAAACGATCACGGACTGCGCACCATTTTAGCTTAGCGTTGAAAGGATTTCACTACGATTCACATAAAGACTACTCACTGCATACAAGTGTTACCATCGGGAAAATGGAAATGGCTTGTAGTTACTGTCAAGCCAAAAAAGTTTAAATCAGAGTCTATTGGTATATGCTGCAAAAATGGAAAAGTTTAACTCTGCCAACTGGAACCACCACCACAAGAACTTTTGGCTTACACATCAGGAAATACGTCAGAGTCGAAGCATTTTCTTAGTAACATCAGAATACAACTCATGTTTCCAAATGACATCATTCAGCGCCACATCAGTTGTTGGACAGCCCGGATTTCCGTCGACATTCAAGGTGCAAGGGCAGATTTACCATAAAGCGGGATCGTTGCTACCGCTGCCAGATCAACCACCAAAATTTCTACAACTATATTTTATTCAAAACGAACAAATGGAAACTGATCAGAGGTGCGCCTACATCTCGGGAACAAGACGTCAGATTGCGTTAAACTTACAGAGGATGTTTCATGAGCTCAATAATCTTATTAAAACGTTTGAAACAGCATTGGAACGTATGCCAACATATGAATATAAAGTAGTCATAAGAGCAGACCGAAGACCAGCAGGCGAACACGAGCGGCGCTTTAACTCTCCTCAAGAACATGAAGTCGCGGTGGTTATATCAGGAGACGAGTTTCATCAACGGGATATCGTTATTCAACGACGAGGTGAATCATTGCAGCTCATTTCAGAAACACATCGATCTTATGATGCTCTGCAGTACCCAGTAATATTCCCCCATGGTGAAGATGGATATCATTTTAATCTGAGGCATCAACCCAAGAACAGGTGAAACAACCAGCAAGAAAGTTTCAGCGATGGATTTCTATGCGTACAGATTAATGGTTCGAGATACTGAGCAGAACCACGTATTGAACAATTGTTTCATCAGTTCATCGTCGATATGTACGCAAAAGTCGAGAGTGATCGTCTCCTTTACATTCGTCTAAATCTACGTAAATTGAGAGTTGACGAATATATTCACCTGAGAGATGCTGTGGCAAATGACGGGAACGTTGGAAACCTTGGTGCCTTAATCATACTACCAGCTACATTTACAGGCAGTCCCAGACACATGCACGAATACACGCAAGATGCTATGACGTACGGGAGACCAGACTTATTTATCACCTTCACCTGCAATCCCACTTGGACGGAGATCAAGGAGGTTCTTACCAATGGTCAGTTACCCAGTGAGCGCCACGACTTGATTGCGAGAGTATTTAAACAGGAGCAGTTGAAACTGATTGACGTTATAACAAAGGGCCATGTATTTGGAGCGCCGAGATGCTGGATGTACGCGATTGAATGGCAAAATCCACACTCGCACAATTTGATCTGGTTAGCGGACAAAATTCAGCCCACTCAAATCAATGACGTTATATCCGCCGAGTTGCCTGACCCGGAACAAGATCCCGAACTTCTTGCAGTGGTAACGAAAAACATGATCCACGGACCGTGTGGAAGTCTCAATCCCATCTCTCCGTGTATGAAGGACGGAAAGTGTACCAAGAAATACCCTAGAAAATTGATTAGAGACATTTGGGAGAGTGTGCTCATGTTGGATCCGAGGATTAAGTCAGATAAAAGCAATCAAACTTAAAAATAGAATTTATTTAGGAGCATCAATGCGTGCAGCTGGTTACAGGAACATCAGTGCACTGTCGTTCTGAGGGGAGAAGGATTACATTTTGACGCATGCGCAGATATTCGCATACATGGGTTACTGAGGTGGTGCCATCTAGTTCGGCATACATGAAATACGAGGTTCACCACAATAGTATCCCCCCAGTGAGGAACGAACGATGACATTTAGAGCAAAAGGTGAAATAAATACCAATATTAAGTAATAGAATCATAACGTAGATTACTCAGTGAATTATTGCATGAAAGAACTTAATGGTATAGAATTTTCAGGAAAAAAAATTAAATTAGCACATTATACACAAGAGATATAGAACAAAAATGAAATGCAATTATATGTACAAGTCCCAAAAAAAATTCTAGTCAATTTCAGTAATTAGTCTTTTAGTGAATTGAACTTTTCGACTAGATTTTCTTAAACGTTCATTTTGTTGTTTCTCTGGTGACACAAGATTATCTCTTGGAGGTTGCACAGAGATGTGGATCGGGATCTGGGACAGTCATGAGGAAGGCTGGCTTAACTCGATCTAAAGAAACACAACTTTTCCTGCCATTTATGTCGATTGTGATGGTTTTGTGATTCCTGGTGATCACTTCGTAAGGACCAGTATATGGTTGGGATAATGGTGGTGTTACTTTATCCACCCTGAGAAACACATGTGTGCAGGAGTTTAGCTCTGGATAGACGAACACTTTTGACTGGGTATGTGCTGATGTGGAGCATGGTTTGATACTGTCCATCTTTTTTCTCAGTTCTTGCACAAAGGTGTTTGTAGAGAACTCTGTGGATGAGGTATCTGTACACAAATCTGCTGGAAGTCTTAAAGGTGTTCCATATACCAGGTCAGCACTGGATGTGTTGATGTCGGGTTTGACAGCAGCTCTCGTACAGAACGTAAGGTAACAGAAGATGTCTCGTACAGAACGTAAGTCGTACAGAACGTAAGGTAACTTTCAGTCCATCTGGGATTTTCATGAGCCATGATTGAACATTTTAACACTCTGTGAAATCGTTCCACTAAACCATTGGCTTGTGGGTGAAATGATGTTGTTCTTATTCTGTTGGTGCCCAATAAGTTGGACATTTCCCAGAACAATGCTGATTGGAACTGGGTACCCTGATCAGTTGTAATGGTGGAAGGGCATCCAAAACGAGAAATCCAACCACGAAACAAAGCACGACAAACTGTTTCTGCAGAGATGTTGGAAATGGGTATTACCTCAGGCCATCTTGTGAATCTATCCACAATGGTTAAGCAGTAGGTCTTCCCTTCTGCTGGTGGCAAGGGTCCTATTATATCAATGTGAATGTGCGAGAATCTTGCATCTGGTGATGCAAAAGTACCTAAAGGTGTTCTGTTGTGCCTGTGAGTTTTGGATCTCTGGCAAGAAACACAAGACTTGACCCATGATTTGAGGATTTTCCTCATATCAGGCCATACATATCTTGCAGATATGAGTTGGGTTGTTGTTGCTATGCCTGGGTGAGCAAAAGAATGAAAATGATCAAAAACAGTTCTTCGAAACTTTTCAGGGACAAATGGTCTTGGTGTGCCTGTTGACACATCACAGATGAGTGCAGTAGTCGTAAGATGACAAGGCATGCTTTTTAGTTGCAGGGAAGTGCTGTTGTTCAACATCAACTCTTGAAGTTCTGCATCAGTCTGTTGAGCTGCTACAAGGGCGTCAAAATCAAGAAAAGATGTTGAAATTTGGTCGACTTCCACTCTCGAAAGAGTGTCAGCCACTGTGTTGTTAGCCCCACTTATATGACGGACATCTGTGCTGAATTGTGAGATGAAATCTAGATGTCGCCATTGACGTGGGCTACATTTGTCAGGATTTTGCTTGAAAGCATAAATGAGTGGTTTTTGGTCTGTGTAGATTGTGAACACTCGTCCTTCAAGCATGTACCTGAATTTCTTGACTGCAAGGTATATTGCTAACAGTTCCCTGTCATAGGTTGAAAACTTTTGCTGGCTCGTAGTTAGTTTAACAGATGAGAAAGCTATTGGATCCCAATGGTCTTCATTTAGTTGCATAAGAGAACCGCCAACTGCAAAATCATTGGCATCCACAAATACACTGAGATGTGCACCTGGAATAGGATGACGAATTAAAGTTGCCTTGGCTATAGCATTCTTTGCATTTGTAAATGCTTCCTCAGTCACCTCAGTCCATTGTAATGTCTCCTGATTGTTTTGCGCGCGTTTTCTACATTTTTTGTTATTTTTAATTCCTTCTAAAAATTTGTTTAGAGGTGCCAAAATGTGCGCAGCTTTAGGGACAAATCGCCTGTAAAAATTGAACAGACCAAGAAAACGTCTTAATTGTGTGATGGTTTCCGGTTTGGGATATTTTAAGATGCAGTCTACCTTATCTGTTAAGGGCTCAATGCCATATTCAGAAACTTTGAAACCCAGAAAATTTACTGATGATACACCAAGAATACATTTGGATGGTTTCAAACTGAGGCCATATATCTGTAAACGACAAAATAGTGTTTTGAGATGTTCTACGTGTTCTTCAGGTGATTTTGAAGCTACTAAAATGTCGTCGACAAAAGCATAAACAAATGGGAGTCCACGAGTTACTTCATCTATGAATCGTTGAAAGGTTACTGCAGCATTGCAAAGGCCAAACTGCATGCGTGTACTTTCAAACAATCCAAAAGGTGTGATTATGGCACTCTTATGTACATCAGCTGGGTTTATGGGAATCTGATGGTAAGCTTTCACAAGATCTATGTGAGAAAAGATTTTTGTACCATGCAGATTTGATGTAAAATCCAAAATGTTTGGTACACCATAATTAGCTTTGATGGTTTGAGCATTAAGTGCTCTATAGTCACCAACAGGTCTCCATTCAGTGCTGTCTTTTTTCGGCACCATGTGCAAAGGTGATGCATAATTGCTTTTGGAAGGGCGCATGTGGTCTAATTCAATCATTGTTTGGAATTCCTCCTTAGCAATATGCAAACGGTCAGGTGCAAGTCTGCGAGCTTTGGCCGTAACGGGCGGACCAGTCGTGTGGATGTAGTGAACCACTGAATGTTTAATTTCCTGATCAGGACGTGGAGGTCTCGTGATGTCAGGAAATTCTTTTAAGAGTTTGTGATACACACTATCACCAGAAACAGTTCTTACAGAATGTACATGACTGTTACGAATAATACCATTGGCATTTATATTGGTTTGTGCATCGTTTAATTTTCGTTGGGACAAGTTGGGTATTAAATTGAAATGATAAAGAAAATCGGCACCTATTATTGGAATGGAGACGTTTCCTACTAAGAATGTCCATGTAAATATGCGTCGCAACCCTAAATCTAAAGAAATATTTTGGTGGTATATACATTGATGGGGGAAGTATTTGCAGCAAAGAGAATCATTGCTACACTATTTCTTCTCTGTAAATGTGATGCAGGAACGATGGAAACGTCTGATCCTGTATCGATCAAGTATTGTATATTGGTACGCCTGTCGCGTACGAATAAGCAACGAGAATTTTTAGGCAAGGTGGTAGTCGCCACTACACCAGGCCGTGCGCGTTTTTTTGAAATTTGCATGGAGGAGTGCATTTTGGGGCGTTTTCGCCAAATTTGAAGTGATACCAACATGTATCGAAATTTCGGGATTGAGATTTGCTGCGACTTCTTCGGGCACTATTTCTCCTATTTTGGTGTCGGCTTGTGCCGCGAGAAAGTTCGTCAACTCTGAGATTTAGTTTTTTTATTTCCTCAAGTAAGCGATTTTCAATGGAGTCGACTGAGGTAACGGAAAAAGCACTTACTTGCATTGGCGTCACTTCCATCACTCGATCGGCTCCTTCAGCTGCTTTTTCTAGGGTCAGTGGACTGATGGCTGCGAGAATCGACTGCACAGATGTCGGGAATTGTTGCAGGAAGAGTTCAAGCATAAGTTCATCCGGCACCTTGTGCGATTCGGCGCGGCGCTGCATTCCACGGAGCAGTTCGCTTGGCTTTCGGTCTCCGAGTTGTTCGCCAGTCAGGAGTTTGCGGATCTCACGTTGCGATGATTCACCGCTCCTCTTTATTAGTTCGTTTTTTATATGCAGATACGGGTCGTTCGCATCTGGTCGGGTGAGGATGTCACGGACTGTAGATGCGGCTTCCGGTGGAATATTCGCGACGATGTAATTATACTTTGTTCTACTTTCCGTTATCGCTTTGGGTGTACCTAATTCGAATGTGCTCTCGCACATGTAGAACCACAGGGCAGGGTCGCTGAAGTTGTATGCCGGGATTTTCACAGCGTTTACTTCGGCCATGTTCAAACAACCACGTGTGTCGGGAAAAACAAAATTTCTTTTTTACTTCTCACGAAAATATACGCTGCATCTAAAAGAGAACGTCCTTTTCAATTAAGGTCACCATTTTGGGAGAGTGTGCTCATGTTGGATCCGAGGATTAAGTCAGATAAAAGCAATCAAACTTAAAAATAGAATATATTTAGGAGCATCAATGCGTGCAGCTGGTTACAGGAACACCAGTGCACTGTCGTTCTGAGGGGAGAAGGATTACATTTTGACGCATGCGCAGATAATCGCATACATGGGTTACTGAGGTGGTGCCATCTAGTCCGGCATACATGAAATACGAGATTCACCAGACACAAACCGGAAATGACGGCTATCCTCTGTACAGACGACGGGCTCCGGAAGATGGAGGGTTCACGGCGAGACTAACGATACGCAGCAACACAGAAATAGAAATCGACAATAGGTGGGTTGTGACCTTTTCGCTGCTGCTGTCGAAAATGTTTCGGGCACACATCAACGTGGAGTACTGCAATAGTGTGAAATCGATTAAATATGTGTGCAAGTATGTCAACAAAGGTAGTGATGACTGGTTTCGGCATCAGCGACGAGAGATCGAACGATGAAGTGACGCGGTATCAGCTGGGAAGATACCTCAGTAGTAACGAGGCAGTTTGGCGAATACTGGGTTTTTCGATTCACGAAGGACACCCTACTGTTGTTCACCTCAGCGTCCATTTAGAAAATGGTCAGAAAGTTTATTTCACAACAGAGAGCGCCCCTAGAGTGATTGATCAGCCACCAAACACGACTTTGACGGCATTCTTTCAACTGCAGGATCCTTTTGCGAGGACTTTGTTGTATCCTGAGATACCTCGATATTACACGTGGAATGCATCGAGGAAAGTTTTCTGAAGAAGAAAAGTTGACGTCCCTGGACATGATGCAGTCGCGAGTGATGCCTTGGGTCGAGTGTACGCTGTTCACCCCAACAACGCCGTTATTTTACTGCGGAATCTCGACCCGCCAAAACTTTGCAACGGCACGAGGCTGTGTGTCAAGAAGCTGCTGGGCAATGTAATGGAAGCGACTATCTTGACAGGAAAGGGAGAGGGTGCAACAGTTTTTATCCGACGGATCTCCCTTTCGACTTCAAAAGATAGCAGTTTTCAGTGAGATTTGCGTTCTCGATCACGATCAACAAGTCGCAGGGGCAGTCTATCAAGTACTGCGGAGTGGATTTGAGATCGCCGTGTTTCTCCCACGGACAACTTTATGTTGGTTGCTCGAGGGTGGGTTCACCCAAGAATTTATTTATTCTTGCTCCCGGAGGTGAAACTAAAAATGTTGTGTATAATCAAGTTTTGTGTTAAATTTATATTGCAGTGAATTTGTAAAATCTTTTACTTTATAATGTGTGTACTGTACTTATACTTTTAAAAACCTGTTAATGTAATTACTTTGCTTTTACACTATACATTGATTTGATGCATTTTCCTGTCTAATAGAAGATTGGGATAAATACCCGGGCAAAGCTATGTTTCGGTCATGTTTGAGCATTACTAAATCTAACTTTTAATTGATTGTATAAGTATTTCCTACTTTATTTGACAGGTGTAATGTGCATTATTGAATTAAAGTTCATTATTATTATTTTATTTCTATGATGAGTTTTATAATTTTACATGAATATTTGATAAAAAAAAGGATATTTAAAATATTTCATTTTTCATAATTTACATTTTGTAATGGAACACGAAAACCTTCAACTCATTAATCATAAAAGCGTAATTTTGTTATTTTAGATTTGGCAAACCAGAATTAATGTTTTATTACTTTACTAGCTGAATTACCCGGCGTTGCTCGGGTTGAAATGGTTAAATGTTGCTTGAAAACTGAATTAGAATAATCACTTTTCTTTCACAGAAAAATGCAATCATTTAAGTTGTACGGAAAATACTTTTGAACTTTTTCATAGCTTCTACAATGTACTTCGGACGCAAATATATACATTTAATTCCTGAATATATTGCAATATGTAAATGATTAAGACATAAAGACAAACAGAAACGAAATTCCGACGAAAAAATGCGTTCTACAAAGTTTTATAAAAAGTAAACATTAATTCTGGTGCTGCCAGATACCGAGTAGCAAAATTAACGCTTTTATTACCAATGAGTTTTTCGTTTGTGCTTTTCGGAATAACGGTGCTTGGGTTAGAAATAAATGTAATCGGTGTAGACAAAGTAAACTGAATAGATAAAATTTTTTCAAAAAGCAGAAGGTCGATTCTACAGAATTTTTAAAAAAGAAAATCACTGCTTTCAACGGAGGATTCACATGTAACTTTCCGGACATTTTAAAATAAGTTACACGACTTACCAAAAAAGCTTATGAAACAGAATTCTACAAATCATTACGTATTCAATAAATTATTTAAGGGAAGTTGGTCGAAATATACACCAACTTTCCTTGAAAATAATCCTTGAACTCCAGAAAACCTTTCCTTGAATTTCCTTGCAAAAATAAATATTTTAAAATATTCTTTCTTCATCAGTAAAATATCTATAATTTATTTACGTCATGGGAAGAACTAAAAAGTCAGTTGAAACATAAATATTGTAATTTAATTTGTTTCGGAAAAAATTATTTTTCGATCAACACTGGTAAAGCAACCATAGCTGCCTAAAGCAATCAATCTATGCTCAATGTTATTTCTATGGCGATTTCGAATAGTTTTTAGCCCCTAGGGCCAATAGAACGTGGCTTAAGAGTTAGCCTGTGCTGACCGCAGTGTTCCAAACTATAAGTGTACCAAATTTGGTGTGGATTGGTCAAACGGTGTAGATTTGTATAGAAAATACACACACACCCTATTATATATACTAGTGGTCGCCCAGTGGTCGAAATTCGACCATAATTCATTTAATTTTTAAGTTTGAACGTTAATAAGGTTCTTTTGTCAAAGAGTATACCTCTATATTCATTGCATATAATTTTTTTGAATTTTGTTCTATTACGTAAGCTGCGAGCATGTACAAATACGTCATAGGAAAAATGCGGTATAGCTTGGTTAAACCATATCTAAAAAGCAATAACGCGTTGTTTGACATTTTCTTGGGTTTTTTTTATTGCTATACTGGCCACAGGTTTCGCCAAGGCTACACAGTTAATTTGCCCATCTTTTTCAAATTATATAAAATTTAAATAAAAAATAAATCCAAAAAATGAAATAAGGAATACGTGCTTCGTATTTTTTATATATTTTTATTGAAACAAAAAATAACCGGGTGGTTAAAAAAATAAATGCTGTCCATTGAACTTGAAATAGTTCGACAATGAATTTAATTATTCAAAACTTCTGTGTAGACGATGTTTTTTGTAAAAACTCTTTCATCGTTTGCTAAATGCCCTTGACCGTTATATTCTGAAATATAAAATCTCAAACCATCGAACTCTACTTGCTGCGACGTACAATTGACCATGTGTAAAAACTGGCTGCCTCAATAAAATTCCAATTTTTTCGAATGTTTGTCCTTGAGACTTATTTGTTGTCATCGCAAATGCAGGTATAATTAGAAATTGAGTTCTTTGAAAGTTAAATGGTAAAATAGTTCCGGAATATGTTAAATTTATACGTGGAATCAAAATTCTCTTATTGCGTGCGGTTCCAGTTAAAACTTCGCAATCAATAGTATTACGATGCATAAATTTGATGCGCATTCTTGTTCCATTGACTAATGCTTCCTTTGTATTTAAGTTTCTAATCAGCAAAACGATGCAATTAACTTTCAATACTAACTTATGTGGTGGCAAATTATGCCAAATCTCATACTCCTCCGTGCGCGCAATGTGCTTAAAAAGGGGTACAAAGTTTTTTCTTCACGTATTAATATATAGATAAATTTGATTTAGAATCCCGTGTTTGTCTATTTGAGTTAACACAGCGAAATGTTGCAGTCATATTTGAGCATTACTAAATTTCATAAATCATTATCGTCTTTATCAATATTTTTCAAAGGTCTTTTTTCGAATTGCTCTATTTCAGAATACACTCAGGCAGTCGAAATTCGACACTTTGCGCATCTTTCGTTCTTTAGAATTCTACATTTTTTCGTCGGAATTTAGTTTCTGTTTGTATTTATGTCTTGATCTTTTACATATTGCGATATATTCAGGAATTAAATGTATATATTTGCGTCCGAAGTATATTGTAGAAGCTATGAAAAAGTTAAAACGTATTTTCCTAACAACTTAAATTATTGCATTTTTCTGTGAAAAAGTGATTATTCTAATTCACTTTTCAAGCAACATTTAACCATTTTAACCCGAGCAACGCCGGGTAATTCAGATAGTAACACTATAAAAATGCAGAATTCTTTAAAAAAAAACTGACACGAAAAATATCAACTGAAATTTTACGAGCCAACACGCACGACCTATAAAACAAAGAAATGCAATACCACAATTTGTTTGCCAATTTTAAACATTTTTAATACAAAAAAACATTCATAAAATATATTTGCGCTTTTTACATTTCTAATACAAAATTAAACACATTTCTAATACAAAACAAAAAATACCTCCATTAACTATAATTTAATTTTTTATATTTCTGTGACATAGTAGGTTTATTATGTTGATAGATGAGTTTTTAAAAAGACAAACGCACCATACATTTCCTGACATTCATTTCAAATCTTGTTTTTAATTACCTTAATGTTATATAGATGGCAGCAGCGTTTGCAAATGAAAGATTGAAGATAATCGAGAATCTAATTCAGTGTTTCCCAACCTTTTTTGTGCTATGCCCCACCTTAAGCCTTTCTAAAATTCTTATGCTCCTCCTAACATATACATAATTTTTAATATTCAAAAATTAAAATGTTCATTAAAGAAACTTGAATGATAGTTTTTAGGAAGAAATCACTAGGAAATTATTGAGCAAACATAGTAAGTAAATTTTCAAAACATATAATGGAGAACTCAAATTCAAGTACAAAATAATTTTAATGAAAGATTTT
Source organism: Meta bourneti (assembly GCA_933210815.1). Classification (NCBI taxonomy): domain Eukaryota; kingdom Metazoa; phylum Arthropoda; class Arachnida; order Araneae; family Tetragnathidae; genus Meta; species Meta bourneti. Next base: position 19,608,675 of record OW119932.1, read on the forward strand.
TCTATATTTTAATTATTAGTAATTATTTATTATCTAAATTTAGTGAGATCCTTGCGCTTGATGCTTGCTGCAAAGAGATTTTATGTCAGGTTCCAATTTAGTTAACTTCAGTCTCGAGTCTTCCCGTTTTGTTATATCCAGCCGATTTCTTTTTTTAGCAGCAAATCATTTATGGCACTAAATCCGCATTCAGCTAAATATGAAGATGGAAACGGTAACAATAGTTCTCTTGCACATTTGATTTCGGTTTCCTCACAAAGCCATGCCATCGCTCCTTTTATATTAAATAAAGTTTTAATTGACTCATTTTGCATTTCTGCGAGTTCTTGATACTGCATATTTGAAATATCAGACAAATCCACTAACATTGGCTGCATCATCCAAGTTGGGGAATCAATTTTTTTCAAATCAGAAAATCTTTTAAATCAGCCGATAAAATTTTCAGGTGATCGACAATAACATGTATAGCGGTATCAGTCACTTCACGTTTTTGGAGCCAATGAAACTTTTCAAAATTTTTGTTGTAAATATATGTCTGACATAATTCAATAAAGGTAATGAAACCATATATCTTCGCTTTTGCATCGACAAGAGTTTTATTTTTGTTCCTTGAAGTTGTTTATTTAATATATTTAGTTTTTCAAAGATATCGACTAAATAACTCACAAATGCCTTACCATCGACCGTTAACAGATTTTTCATTTCAGGTTTGTCGCTTAAAAAATCACTAAGATAGTTCCATAAATCTTTTCAAGCAGTTCCCTTTCGAGAGCTATCTTACTTCAATGTGAAGTATAAGTCTCACATGGTCTTCATTTTGTTCTTCACAAAATAACTTGAAGAGACGTTCACATTTGGCACTAGTTTTAATAGGATTGATACACTTTATAACTAAATTTAGTACTTCATTTAGAACAGGCGAAATGTTTTTAGCTACCAGGTTTTCCCTGTGAATAACACAATGCAAAAGAAGCATTTTTGGATTATCATCTTTCATCAATTTTAAGCAAATATTTTTCTTCCCCATCATATTAGGAGCACCATCTGCAGCACAAGATGTTATATTTTTCATTGGTATATTATTGACATCTAAGTAATTTTTTAGCTTACTATATATATCTTTGGAGGTAGTGGTGCTTTCTAATGATTTACAGAACAACATTTCTTCAGCAAAATCGCCCCCAGGGGCATTCCTTCTTTAGGTTTGTACGGGCTTCACAATCCCGGGGTACCTGAGTGATCTTTTTCTTTCCCAGGGGTTTACTGTCTTTGGTGAACACGGGGGTCGCGCTCCCGGGATACCTAAGCGATCTTTCTCTACCTTCATCCCACTACTCTATTCCCCACCCCTCCTTTTTCTCCATTTCACGTCTTGCGATTCGGAAACCATTAAAATTTCTTTACATTAAAAAACACCTTAAATTCACTCTTATGTTATTTAAAAACTATGTTAATCACCTATGTTATTACGTATCATAGAATACCTTTTTAGTTGTGTTAAGTTCTATTTGCTTCTAAATTATCATTTATTCCTTTTTATGATTCCTTTAAAAGACGTCAGTACGTTTTTCTGACCCGCATGTTTGCCGTGTGCGGCGTCCCGTATCGGGGGAAAGTGGAGTCCTGGGGTACCTGATGCGTGCCCTTTGGTCCATGCTTCTGCGTAGACGGGTGGCTGGAGTGAGCCCGCTCTGGTCAATCGGCTCACCTAATTTCTCTGGGGTTCACCACGTCAGAGCGCTTGGTCCCTCTGTCGTGTTGGACTCCAATGATATTGGGTATTTAGGGTTAGTGCTGTAGCTAGGAATGCCCTGGGCGAACTGGCGGATCCACATTCCGACACTACGGCACTATATTCTGGTTGTTACTCCTGAAGCGGTTCCGAGATCTGTTGCTAGACAACTGCCGGATACTGCTTCCCCTGGTTGGGCTCCATGGTGGGCGGGGGCACACCAGGATGAATTTTATTTTCTAATATTCATGGAACCTAAAACTTCTTGCCCTGACGGAGGCTTAGATCCGTCAAACACCACTAACCAAGTAAATAAAAATTATATTAATGAATCATGTAAAGTAACGGTTACACCTGTCATTTCCGCAATTCCTGAAACAAAAAAATCTGTTCCTAAATTTCTTATTGTACACAATGAATCCGGTAAATTAACAAAAATGTCACCATTTCTAATAGAAAAATATATAAAAAATGCAGCTGGAGAAGTAAATAATGTTAAAAAATTGAAATCCGGAGACCTTTTAATTGAATCCAAATCAGAAATACAATCAATAAAACTATTAAACATTAAAAACTTTGGGGACGTCGAAATTCAAGTCTTTCCGCACAAAACCCTTAACTATACCCGAGGAGTTATCTCATCCCAAGAACTCGCAATGGTGTCCGACGAAGAATTTGTCGCTGAACTAAAAGACCAAAAAGTTATAGCAGCCAGAAGAATCATGATGAGGCGAGATTCTAATTTCATTCCATCAAGAAATGTTGTTCTGACCTTCGATTCTCCTGTTATGCCAACAAAAATAAAAGCCGGTTACTTGTGCTGCGACGTGAGGCCTTTCATTCCAAGCCCACTGCGATGCTTTTTATGCCAGAGATTTGGACATGCTAAAACAGCATGTCGAGCATCAGCAACCATCTGTGCACGTTGCGCAAAGCCCGGTCACGACAGTTCAACGTGCTCTGAACTCGAACATTGTGTTAATTGCCAGGGAAATCATGCTGCGTATTCAAAAACTTGCCCTCGTTGGATACAGGAGAAAGAAATACAATCAATAAGAGTAACCAAAAATCTATCTTTCCCCGAAGCAAGAAAACTAGTGGAATCTCGTACACCTCGTCCTAATTCCTCATATGCATCCGTTATTAAAACTAGCAAAACAATAAGCACCCAAACATATAATTCAGATTTTACATCTAATACAGTAAATGCAGAAACGCTAATAAACTCTACTCCTTATAAATATCAACCAACCAAATCAAATCAGCAATCCCATAGCGTAAGCCCAAAATCAATTGACAAAGTTACAAGTAAACCCTCAAACCTGCCGCAACAGAGAACCACACCAGCAACAAAAATCTTCAAGCCGAACCCAACAACGTCAATAGAACAAAATAAAAAAAAGCAAAGTAAGAAAGACAAACCTCCCCGGAACTCTAAAGACCCCTCAAAATTACCGGATACCGAAATAGATTTACACCCTTCCACAGACTCAGATATGGAGTTTGGAGATGACAATATTGAAGAAAACGCTGCATTTTTTAGGAAAGGTTCTAGATTTTACAAAAAACCTTCCAAATAAAACCACCCAACCTTTATTTCAGAAGACATTGAAAAGGGCTCTAATTTTTAAAAAAATAAATGGCTATTAATCTCCTAACTTGGAACTGTCATGGTTTTCGTACACATATCGACGATGTCAAATCTCTAATAAATAATTTTAACCCTGTTTGCCTAGCCCTTCAAGAAACATACTTAACGCCTAATAACTCAATTAATGTTAAAAATTATAATTTAATTAGAAATGATTACATCCACGGTGCACGCGCTTCGGGCGGCGTGGCTATAATGACCTTGCAGAATTTCCCATCCAGAAGAATTTCTTTAAATACGAGCATTCAAGCAATAGCCATACAACTTCATATTAAATTTTTAATAACAATCTGCTGCATATATCTACCCCCAAATGAAAGCGTTAGTCAGCAGGAACTAAATGATTTAATAACGCAACTTCCGTCTCCATACTTCATCATAGGGGATTTTAACGGACACAACCCTCTTTGGGGAAGTAATGATTTTAACACAAAAGGACAACAAATTGAAAAATTGATGGATGATCATTGTCTCTGCCTTTTAAATGATTCCAGTCATACATACTTCCATACTCCGACCCAAACCTTTCACACCCTGGACCTTGCAATATGCTCCCCTACTTTGCTTTCATTTTGGGACTTTAAAATTGACAATGATCTGCACAATAGCGATCACTTTCCAATCATTTTAACATATAACTGCAATGACGTTTTACTACCCAGACGACCTGTGCGATATATATTTGAGAAAGCGGATTGGACTCGATATCAAGTGGAATCAAACATTTCCGACAACATGGTTATGATGCCTAGCATAAATGATGCCGTTGAAATGATAACGAACACCTTGATTAAGGCGGCAGATGTGGCTATCCCCAAAACATCGGGTAAAATGCCTAAATTATGGAAGCCTTGGTGGAATGAAGCATGCTCTCAAGCCCATAAATTCCAAAAAAAAGCATGGAACACCTTCAGACGTTATCCCACCACTTCGAATCTGATAGTTTTCAAGCGGGCTAAAGCAGAAGCTCGAAAATTAAGGAGACAGCGACAAAAAGAATCCTGGCAAGAATACGTAAATACAATCGAATGTCAAATATCATCAAAACAGCTATGGGGAAAAATTCGAAAAATTACCGGCAAATATCGTAATCCAAATATATCGTTTTTACTTCAAAATGGACAAGTCGTTTCAGACGTTAAGACAATTGCTGATACCTTGGGAGAATCTTTTTCTAAGGTATCGCATGAGAGCTCTTACCCCCAAGATTTTATTAATTATAAGCGACGTGAAGAACGCAAGACGTTAAACTTTCAACCATCCGCTCATAAAACTTACAATCGTAAGTTTACCACATTCGAACTGAAAAATGCATTAAGGAAATCACACCCGACTTCACCGGGCCCCGATCATATTCATCTAGACATGTTGACCCATCTCAATGAAGATTCATTACAAAACATTTTACTTCTTTATAATAGAATTTGGACAGAGCAAGATTTTCCGACAACCTGGCACAGAGCTATTATTATTCCAATACCGAAACCTGGGAAGGATCCTCAAGACCCTAATAACTATCGACCCATTGCCTTGACAAGCTGTATCTGCAAAGTCATGGAAAGAATGGTGAATGCTCGGTTGATACATGTCCTTGAATCTGAAAAACATCTATCGGAATTTCAAAGCGGATTCCGTTTTGGACGAAGCACCTACGACAATGCCTTAATGCTGGAATCCTCTATCAGAGATACATTCGTCACAAAGAAGCATTTGGTAGCTGTCTTCTTCGATATGGAGAAAGCTTACGATAGGACATGGCGATATGGCATAATGCGAGACTTATACGAGATGGGCTTTCTGGGAAATCTCCCAATATTTATTCAAAACTTTTTATTGACAAGGACCTTTAGCGTTCGCATTAATAATATTTTATCAGATGACTTTTCACAGGACGAGGGTGTTCCCCAAGGAAGCGTTCTAAGCGTGATACTTTTTATAATTAAAATCAACGGTATTATTAAACAACTTCCTCCATATGTACACGGAACGCTTTTTGTAGACGATTTCCAGATTTTTTGCTCTGGAATCAATGTACCTTTTATTGAAAGACAACTCCAAACGGCTATTAGAATTGTAAGTAAGTGGGCAAACGAAAATGGTTTTGTTTTTTCTTCGCAAAAGACTGTATGTGTACATTTTACTAGAAGACGCGGACTTTTTCCTGATCCAGAACTTTTACTCGACGGAACTGTTATTCCAGTAGTTCCAGAAATAAAATTTTTGGGTATTATTTTTGACTCGAAGTTATCTTTTCGTCCTCATATCAAGGTATTGAAACGAAAATGCAACCAATCATTGAATATTTTAAAGGTTTTATGTAACACAACTTGGGGAGCTGATTTTATTTCAATTTTAAAAATTTACAAAGCTGTTGTCCGATCGAAACTCGATTATGGGAGTGTAATATATGGATCTTCTGCTAAGTCTGTTCTTCAAGCCCTGGATACTATTCATCACCAAGGCCTCCGATTATCCCTCGGAGCTTTCCGCACTTCGCCAGTCCAGAGTTTATATATAATGACAGGCGAGCCGGATTTAAGACATCGACGTGAGAAACTTACCCTAAAATACTATTTTAAGATTAAAGCCAACCCTTCTCACCCATTGCATAATAGTGTAACTAACCCTAAATTTGGAAGTCATTACTCATTAAAACCTTCATTCATACCGTCACTTGGTTTTAGAGTCCGTACCATAATGAATTCATTAAATGTTGACAATCTGGGAATATTTCCTAGAGAAAACGAACCTCCACCTTGGAATGATAAAAATCTACTTACCATCAATGACTTTTCACATTTTAACAAATCATCAACCCCCGATACCATTTATTTACAATTATTCCATTCCCATAGAAACAAATATTCATCTTTTAAAACAGTTTTTACTGACGGATCTAAGAACGGGACAAATGTTGGAGCCGCGGCCGTTTTTGATAATACAACCATTGCTAGAAAACTGCATGGGTGCTGCAGTGTCTTCACTTCAGAGATCTACGCAATAATTTTAGCCTTAAAAACGATTTCTACACACACTAATAAAAACTGGATCTTGTATACCGACTCTAAAAGCAGTATCGAATCCCTATTAAACTATACACATAAAAGTCATTCCTTGGTTTTAAAAGCAATGAATTTGCTCCTAACATTAACAGAAAATGATTTTCGGATATTCTTTTGTTGGATTCCTGGGCATGTGGGAATCCGGGGCAATGAGAAAGCGGATTTGGCAGCCAAAAACGCAACATTGATTATAAACTCCAATGTCCCGATTCACGACATTAATAGTGTTTTAACCCAAGCCATAAATTCATCCTGGCAATCCGCTTGGGATTTGGAAAACCATAACAAACTTCATGATATTCAACCATCTATAAAGGGATTCAGCAAAACAAACTTAAATAGAAATCATCACGTAAAACTGACAAGGCTCCGAATTGGACATTCCTTTTTTACCCACAGACATTTACTGCTGGGAGAACCAGCTCCTTTATGCTCATCATGCAATAGTATTTTTTCCATAAAGCACATATTGACGGAATGCCGGAATTTTAATCATCATAGACTAAACCGATTTGGTATCTCCCCTATTACCTTAACAGACTTGTTGATGGACCCACATCATAAAAACTTATTTTTATTCCTTACTGACATTGGTTTCGTAAACTTTATTTAGATTTTATAATCGACTGCAACATACACAACTGTACTGAATTTTATTACGTGGCTTTCTGACTCGCTCTAATTAAATACCAGTTATGAACTAGCTATTGTTTGGCGCAGCATGGCCAAATCTGGCCCTTGTGCCATAAAAAACCAACCAACCAACCAACCAACAACTTCAGCAAAATCACCTTTATCAATATATCTTACGTAAGTTATAAGTACGGCCTCACTGTCTCTCAAAGTTGATTCATCCATTTGCACCGAGAATTTTATTGTTTTCAGCTTTTCAACAAGTTGTATTTCAATATCCTCACTCATTTCGTTTATTCTTCTGCTAACAGTATTGTTACTTAGTGGCATAGCTTTAACGTCTTTGTCATCTTTTTCCAGAACCGTTTTAAGAAATGCTGATATTGATGGTTTGATTAAATTCTCCCCTATAGTATGACTTTTCCCAGATTTAGCGATGAGTAATGAAATTTGATAACTAGCCTCAAGAGTATGATTGATAGTTGCATTATGAGCAGTAAATAGAGACTTGAATGTTACTCTTTTTTCAAAATTTTTCTTTAAAGTTTGAAAGTAATTCAAATCTGAATTAATATGAGCATTATGTTTCGCCTTCAAATGTGCCTCAAGACGACGTTGATTCGTTGGTCAAGCACTGTTGGCATAAAAGACAAAGAGGTGACCGTTCATCGTGGACAGCGGGTATGAAACCAAATTTTAAATATTACTCCGAATACTGACGAATTTTTTTCTTGCTTGCGCCACTCATTTCACTATGGGCTGAAAGAAAGAAATATAAGATCAATTAAAAACGAAAAAAATAATATGAACTGGAGTAAACGTAGACTAAAAATGCATATTTAAATATGTATGGCACATTTACCCCACAGCAAAAAAAAAAACATACTTTTTCATTTGACAGATTTTTCTGGAAAATGATGCTTCTAAAACTGAAATTAATAAAAATTACCAATTGAATTTATATATCATTTATATTCATACAATGTATATATTTTTTAAAACAACGAGACTTACAACAATTTAACGTACGCTTATTTCAAATTAACACCAACGGTGAATGCTGAGCGTTACTGCGAAACACTGCAGAAACTGAGATCCCGGCACTAAGCATTTCACGCCATTCAGAACAAATAGCGCGAGTATAGGCCCAGTATAACCAGTAGTTCAACTCTAACGTCTAACAATGAAATCACGGCTACTAACATGGCGGACAGAAGTTACTTATACTGGAGGTTTACCCAGCTCGAGTAGCGACTGAGTCACCATACGGTTAACTTAAACTCTGGACGAGTCCATTTTCGAATTGCCCCCTTAACAATCGAATTGCTCCCTTAACAATCGAATTGCTCCCTTAACAATCGAATTGCCCCCCTGTGGGGCGTGGGCCCCACGTTGGGAAACACTGATCTAATTGTTTGATTTTGTCCAGGTTTTTAAAAATTCCAAAAAATTGTGTAGGATAAGATTGCACTGTTTCCTTCAGACTGACAAAACATGTACGTATTTATACGAATATTACTGTATTATATATTTAAAAACTAAAAGCGAATAAAACTAAAATATATTAATGATTATTTGAAAATTTCACATAAGAGTTCTGGCATCTGTTATTAAAATTCTGGAATTAATTAAAACTTTTTAAATCTTAATTCTACTTTAAAATATTTCCATGAATATCAGCAAATTATTACGAATTGTGTAGGATAAGATTGCACTGTTTCCTTCAGACTGACAAAACATGTACGTATTTATACGAATATTACTGTATTATATATTTAAAAACTAAAAGCGAATAAAACTAAAATATATTAATGATTATTTGAAAATTTCACATAAGAGTTCTGGCATCTGTTATTAAAATTCTGGAATTAATTAAAACTTTTTAAATCTTAATTCTACTTTAAAATATTTCCATGAATATCAACAAATTATTACGAAATGAGGAATATAAGCGTTTCATTACGAAAAGATATGCGAAAATATTAATTAAAATTTATTTCTTATCGTTATAATACTAATTTTTGATGACCTTTGAAATGTTAATTGTTCGTTCTTTCCCTTTTTACAGAGCGCAAGTGAACAAATGTGTACCTTGCACATAAATAGCCAATGTCTATTTTGCAATTTTTGTAACAACTGATTTAGTAAAATCTAGTACAAAACGTTTCATATAAGACCGAAATTTGACTTGCAAAGCATTAGACCACATTTTAGTTTCCATCATAGAAATAAATATGCAAACATCGTTTCATTGCCATACGGTTATTTGAATAGACTTATAAAGGATTACCATATTCCAAACTTGTCTCGTCATCTGACCTTGATTCAAAATTACGTGGTGTTGTCCTCGGAATTGATCACGGACCATCGACAATACCCCGTTGTTACTCCAGTGTGCTGTTAATTAAATACCTACTTCTAAATTTGTTGGAAGAGCAATGGATTAGCATCCGCAAGGTTGCGAGTTCGAATCCAACCAAACACCGTCGTGAACAAAGGGGGCTAGTACATGTTAAATCTGTCGGGACCTCAAATGTCCTCACGTTGGCGTGGTGTGGAAGTTTGGAGAGTGGGGTTCCAGCTCGGGTGTGACCTTTATTTCTTCATCGTTTAAGTCTGATTCTGTACGTAATGATATCTGTTTTCAATACTTCAGATATTATAAAAATTTCCGTAAAGGTTGGATCTCTTGTAAATTTCTCTATATTTAGATATTCTCACTCTATCTCCAATTTTAAATTTTGGTTTTCTTATCTTTTCTTTGTATAAATTCTTATAGACTAGAGATTCATTTTCTTCTTGACTAGCTGTACAGGTGTTATTTTTATAGATCTATGATAAGAATTATTATAATTTTTAACTAATTTATCTAATACATTTAGATACCTATATGTGCTGTTGTCTGCTAAATATTTTCTGATTTTCCTGTTTATTGTTCCATTGAATCTTTCAACAATAGAGCCTTTTATTTCCCCGTTTTCAGTTGTAAACCAATATATATTATTTTCTTTAAATAGTTGAGTACGTTTATTGATAAACTCTGTTCCTTATCTATTTGTAATTTTTCAGGAATTCTTTCTTTAAATATCTTTTTGAAAGCTTTACTTACCTTTCCCCTGTTTTTCATTTAATAGGTATGGCTCAAGCATATTTGCTAAATATATGTTATATCAATCACTGTTAATAGATAATTCGTCCCATCATTATATTTACTAAATGGTTTGATGGATAACAAATCAGCTTGCCATTGATCATCGATATGAGAAACATACACTCGTCTTTTAAATTTTCTGATAATGGGTTTATATCTAGTATACACATCTTGTTCATGTAAAAAATATGTAATTTCTTTTTAACTCAAACCTGTTTTCCTTTTCAATTCATTTATACCGCAATAACCAGTTTCAGGATCATAATATACCTTTTCAAGAGGGTATCTAGTAGAGACCCCTCTTTCAGAGGTACCCCGAAACGGGGGGGGTTAAGATTTTGATAAAAAACACTCTTTTTACTACCACAATTTACACAAATGCCTTTCATCATTGGTTTATTATTTTTATACTTAGTTTCTTGAATATTACTTTCAGTATGCGATTTACATTTTAAGCAATATATATTTGACATCCCATTCCAAATGTCTTTTTAGTTTTGATAATAGGTTTAACGACTGCTCTAACTATTGGACTTTCACTAGCATCCAATACTTTAATCATATTCTTATCACATACTTCATTTCTCGTTTTTGTATCTTTATTTTTTAAATAGCAAACATCATGTCTATAGACTGTTTCATCAACCCTATTAATTGGTTTAGACTATTCTTTATAAGTTAAATCAGGATTTAATCTTGTTTTAACCCATAATAACTGAGATCCCGGACCCGTAAATTGGTGGCCTGGTAAATGCATTTCAAAAGGTAAATTGTTAATGGCTGTATTATAATAAAACCGGTACCCTATTTAACTGTTTTTGGTTCACTTAATTCAGATATTAATTTGATTAAATTGGGTAATAATTTAATGAATCCAGATTGAAATACATCTCATCCAACATGACCATATTTTTTCATCCTTTAAATTTCCCATTTTTAGATAAGGATTGAATAACAAACGTTTTACACTTGCAAACCATTCATCTAAGGTGAATTCTTTAGTGAGCCTTATTTCTTCACATATTTATATCCATTCAGTTGTGTTTGTTTTACATACTTTTCTACAGGAAAATACTTAAAAGAGAAAACGAATTTATTCAAACTTTAATCTATTTCTTGATCCGATAACGTTTTGGAATTTAGCAATTGTTTACAAAATTTATAAGCTTGTCTGTATTCTTCTTTACTTTCTGAAATGTTTAAAGATTTATCTATTATTTCAATGATTCCTGCACTTAGACTCAAAGCGGCTAGAGGTATGAAAACGAAAGCAGATAAGCCTGTTCCGATTGAAATAAACTTACTGATAAAGATATGCTTATCTTGTGAAAGCAATTGAAGCTCTTTCTGTAAATATAAATTCTTTTTTTCTAAATATTCTTCCATTTGTTTAGTCTCAAAATTGGTATCTCTATACCTCATTTGAGGATTAAAAAAATCTAACATAATGAAATCATGATGCTTTTGCATGAGTTTTTTATGTATTTTTTGAAATTCTTCTGAAAAATATCCATCTATTTCTCTTATAATTTGATGAATTTCCTTTTGTTTACGCTCATCAAAAATATGAAATAATCACTATTATTTCTTATGCTTGTAGGAATTTTGTAAAAATCCTGTATTATATAAAACATAGTAAAATTTTTCTGTCTACCTCTGATATAGAAATCCTCTACAATTGTTTGATTATTTTCAGTTACACAATCATCAAAGACGATTATACTTATAAAGAGAAGGATCTCTAAATCATCTAGTTATAAATTCATCTAAATCACTATCACTATCCCGTGATATCCGCTCTAAGCGCAAACGATCAAACTTTTCGAAGATATGTTGTTGCCATTGGAGATTTAAAAATTCGACCCCTTTTTATCGTCACGTAAGAGAAATATATATATATATATATATATATATATATATATATATATATATATATATATATATATATATATATATAAAGATATATAATTATAAATAAAGATAAAAGATTAAATTCTCAAGATGTAGAACGATTAAAAATAAGCAATTTCTTCTATAAAGGAATTCTTCCTAAATAAATTAGTTATATTAAAACACTAGATTGCCCAAGGAAGTCATTTTGACTGCTTTTTAATTTCTTTTAGAAAAAAATTATACTTATAATGATACGATTTCTTAGATTTTATGTGACTTTTTATACATGATATAAGTGCATTTATTAATAGTTGTATTTACCTCCCCTCTCTGTTTCTGATATATGTATGTGTTATACCTATATTGCCCAAAAGCAATCATTTTGACTGCTTGGGAAATTTAACTTAATTCAATTAATTTTATTATTGAATTTCGTAAATTTTATTTAGAAATCAGAGTTTAGCATTTATATTTTCGAGAGAATATTCCTTTGCTTTTGCGTTCCTTTTCGCTTCATTGTTGTCCATCGCCATGTGCGCAAACATTGCGTGATGAGCGTACCGTTTCTTCCAGCGATAAGTACTGCGTCGATCGTCACAAAATATAAGTTGCACAGCAAACCAAAAGTATTACTTTTTATTCTTATCTCTATGCCCAGTTATTCATTCTATATTATTTGCCCCTAAATTCATGAAAAGAATGTCTAATAGAAGTGATTTATTGAGAACGCTAACCAACATAAGTGAAGAGTGCTCCGATATGGAATCAGATGCAATAAGTATCATCTGAAGATGAAGCGGTTCACATTCAAAGTGAGGCATCTGAAATTGAAGATAGCGATGAAGAATCGAACACTCATGATGAAAATGAATACATCCTCAATATGCCCAGAAAAAGATGTAGGATGCGAATTATTTCAGACTCTGATGAAGAAACTGAAAACACCTATCAGGAGATCGAAACTGCTGCTGATGGTACTGTGTGGTCAAAATTTGAAGAAGGTGGTATTCCTGGCAGATTACTATCTACATATATTTTCAAGGATGTGAAAGGGCCAACAGGCTACGCAAAAAGGAATGTTATGGCAGATAATGTTATCAGTGCATTTTCGTTGATAATAGATAACCATATGATGAAGCACATAATAATGTGCACAGAAACAGAAGGTCGCCGAATTTTGAAGAATGATTGGACAATATCATTACCGGAAATACTTGTATTTATAGGAATTTTACGAAGCAAAAAATTTAAAATTGTCGTATTTATGGTCAACAAAGTGGGGCCCTGAATTTTTTAGGAAAACAATGGCCAGAGAAAAATGTATGTTTGCGGAAAATGTACGCAAAAAAGAATTTTCACATTTGTTTGCAAAAAATGTATAAATAATAATAAATAAAGTACTTTTTTGTTTTCTAAGTGAAGTAAATTTTCTTTATAATATGAAGTAACATTAAAAATTTATTTTAAATACATTTCTTTATGCATTGGTTATTCTTTCACAAAGCAGTCAATTTGACTGCTTTTGGGCAACATAGGTATATACTAAATTTCAGTCTTTCTAGTGTTAATAAACAAGTATATTTGAGTGAAGGTCAGATTAGTAAATCGAAATCTGCTTTAAAAAGATGGAGAACTAACATTACACAGAAACACAAATAGATGCATCTAAAACACCTAATTATGAAATGTATTTAAGTAAAACTCAAATTAAAAAAGGAAAATAATTACTATAAGAAAAACTCAATTAAAGAAAAATGGAGGTTTTCTACCGTTTTTAATTCCTATTTTAGCATTTTTAGGCCTTGGAGCAGCTAGTGGTGTTGCTGATTGGGGAACTAAAAAAATATTAGATAAAATATAAGGATCAGGCAATCCTAAAAAAGCTCGAGGAGTATATCAAACTTACGAAGGATCTGGGATGAAAGTTGTTTCGAAAATATTAAATCCTGACTTTCGAATATTTACATGACCTCACTATTATGTCCTGATCCAAGCTTAATCTTAGAGAGATTATTGAGACAGATACCTATATTCATGGAAAAGGCGTACATCAAACTTATGAAAAAGTTGAAGGAACCGGGTGTAAAAAAATCAGGAATAACTGATGAAATGATTAAAAAAATATGGAATGAAAAAGGATGTAGAGTTGTATTTACATCAGATTTATTACCTAAAAAGATGAGAAAATTTGAAAACGGAATCATTAATTTAGGTATATCAACAGGTCCTGGAACTCATTGGGTTTGTTATTATAATGATCTCAAATCTGATTTTGTAGAATATTTTGCCCCTTTTGGAGAATATAAATATAAAAACATACAATTTAATGAAAAATATATTCCTGAAAATATTAAATTTCTTGAAATATCAAATAAATAAATATATATATAGGTCATTAATACAAGCTTTTTACAAAAACCTACATCTGTGAAATCTGGATTAATTTGTATTAAATATATAAATGAAAGAAATAAAGGTAAATCTCCTATAAGTGTACTATATTCGTTTACTCAAGACCCTAGTGACTATAATGAAGAACTTGTTCTAAAGCCGTAGGGAGGTTTTCATCCTAAATAAATTATTATATATTAAAATCAGAAGGTCATGAGAAATCAGATTTCACTGAGGAATATTAAAAACCTCTTAAAATAAAGAAACTAGCTTTACTATCTTTTTCAATAGAAGTTTCATGGTTTAGCATAAGCGAGCATTATAAAAATAACCTCTTTAAGGTGTACAAGATTAACGTAATATTATACCTATATTTATACCTGATGGTAATTATACTGTTAGTGGATTAAATAGATATTTGATGATCCCTGTAAAATTTGGTATTGTAATAGAAGCAAAACAAAGATTATCTATTAAACTAAAAAGAGATTGGAAAATAGATTTGACAGATTGTGAATTTTATAAGATTATAGGTTTTAAAAAAGCAGCTTACGGAAGTCGTAGTGACATAGAAGAAACAGAGATAGAAGGTGACTATATAGCTAATATATCAAACGGAAATGATAATATTTATATTCATTGTGATATGGTTAATGGAACTTTAATCAATCAGTTTAATTCAGAAGTTATTTATTCTTTTACAAATAAAAATCCACCAAGTAGTATAATTTCAAAAGAATTCAACAATTTAATATGTTATCCTGTTAAAACTGATTCTGTTGATAATATAAGAATGAGAATTACAAATCAAAAAGGTGAATTAATTTATTTAAATAAGGGTGTAGTTGAATATAATTTTATTCCTATATATGAGGGGGAAAATGAAAACTGTCAAAAAATATATCATTTGTTATCATCCAAATTTTCTTCAGAAATAAATGAATAAACATTGATTGTATAGGAAAAGTAAAATACAAGGAAGAGGTTTTAAGGATTACTTGTAACCGTCGGTAAAGAAGCTAAACCAGTTTTAGAAGAAAAAGCTAAAACATTTGTTCGTGATAAATTAAATGAAATATTTTCAAAAAAGATAAAAAAGGAACTGGGTTTAAAATTCTTTATAAATAAATGGGAAAGATTTATGATTTAAGTGATACGCATTATTATTATAATAATGATGTACAAAATTAACTTTAAAAAATAAATCAGGAAAATAAAGATAATTCATCTGAAAATGCAATTTATGAATTTCATATTACAGATACCAATGCTACTATTTTATATTCTAGGGGATATCTTGAACAAAAATTAAAAAATTTAAAGATTGATGGAAATCTAATTAATGAAAATGTTACATTAGTGAATGGAGGAGGTCTGATTCATTCTAAATGGTTAGAAATTGGTGATACAGAAATTGAAACAAATTTAAGACTGTTCAATCCAAGATCAAGGTTTAGGATTAATTAACTTTACTCCTGATTATGCAACCTCACAAGCCGAATAAATGTTCTTTTGTGTTGATCAGCTGATAGCTGTGATAAAAATAAAAATATAATTGAATATGATGGAACAGTAACGGCTCAAACTCCTATAACAGAGGCATTTACTAAATTAAAATCTGTAGAAAATGAAAAGTATAATGAAGGATTTAAAAAAGATGTGAATTAACAAGAAACAGTGCAACAGTTATTATATGGACACCTTTAAAATATATATGTATTTAATTTTTTAATGATTATGATAAAGCAATTACGGGTTTTCAAGTACAAATGAGATTTCAAAGAAACCCTAACAAAAATATGTGGTATACAGATGTTGAAAATGTTAATTATAAAGTAGAAGTTGAAGATTTATCTCTGTTTTTACCATATATAAAATTTAATCTATCTATAGATTCAGAATATATAAATCAAAGATTACCTAAAAAAGTTATATTGGAATCATTTTCGAATTATTAGATCAATTACTCAAGAAAAAATGCTGGTGAATCTTATTCATTACCTGCTACCTCTGATGTGTATATATTATTCCACAATATGTTAGTAGAGATGAAAATTATAACAAAATAATCTTATATTTGATAATTTAGATATGACTGATTGTTGGTTGATGGTTAACAAAAAACAAGAACATTATATGGGTTATAAAATGAATTTTAAAGAAATAAACACTAACACACAATAGATTATATGAGGCTTTGTTACATGCACGATTAAATGATCAATTCATAAAGAAGTTGTATGATAAATAGACTTTTGCTGAACTGTATCGTATTATTTTATTCGATTTATCTAATCATGGAAGCTATATTGATTTAGATAATATGAGAATATAATTTAATTCGACACTAAGAAATAATACTAGTGAAAAGTATAGATTTAATTTTATTTTGAAAGAAAAAAGGAGATGCGTCTTGAATATGAAAGATCGATCTATCACATAAACTTTAAAACTCTTAAAAACTAGAATATAATAAATGATTACTTATTATCCACCTTATGATGATCGAATGAAAGAAGGGCCTATGGATCCTCCTGGTTTTGGATTTAAATTAACAAATGATGGAAATTATGATATGGAAAAAAGATTGAAGAATTTGAATAATCCTTTTGATTCAAATGATTCAGCAACTAAAACTTATGTTGATTCAATTCAAGAGGATTTAAAATCTAAATTTAATGAATTATCAAAAGTAAGTCTCATTTAAACTAAACAAGGGGATTTTGATGCTAAAGGTAAAATTATTGGAAATAATTATACCTTTAGCATCAAAAATAAATAATATAAAAATCCTATTCATGATATAAATGTCATCAATAAACACTATTTTGAAAATAATGCTCTAGTTTTAAAGGAAGGAATTTAGATATGAAAGGTATTCCATTGAAACATGATGCCGTTCATAAACAATATGTGGATAAAAAACAAAAATAAATTATAAAAACTTGATAATCTTTTAACTAGAGATAACGATGGACTTTTATGTTCCACCTAAAGATACATTTTTTGCAACTATAAAAGATAGATATCACACCTATCATGAGGGAGAGGCGGTTAATGTAATTTAATTTTAGTTCCGAATTATTGGATTCTGACTTGAAATTATTAAAAGATATGTATATGAAAATTATTCTATATTTTAAATTCGTAGATATGTTATATCTTGATCCAATTTTTTACTTAAAATTGAATGATGAATATCTATTCAACGGAGATATGGAACGTAGAAACCCAATAACAGTTTTTGAGTGCGGTAAACACAATGATATGATCTCTGTACTTTTATTACCCCATGTAGTAGGTAAAACAGATTTCAATCGAATTAAAATCTTTCTATACATTGAAAAGTTTTATAAAATTTAATATGTAATAAAGATAGCAGATGTGGACTGGAAAGAAGTTTCTGAAAAACGTGGATTAAGTGACGATCTTAGAAGATTTCAAAATGCTGTAGATTAGAAATTAATCTCTAGACATCAAGAATTATCTGAATCATTCATTTTTGAGTTTAAAGATAGGCTGAAATATGTTCCCAATGAACTCTATCAGAATTTATCTGAAAGGTTTTTATGTGACTATGATAACCTTGTGGATTGGGATATTGTATCTAGATATCAAAAACTAAGTGATAAATTTATAATGGATAACTTTAGTAAATCAAACATGCAGTTAATTTGTAGATATCAAAATATGTCTGAAAGCACAATTGAAATATTGGATGAGGTTGTTGATTGGAATGAGATTTTTAAATATCAAAAAGGTCTATCTTCTCAATTTGTTATTAAACATATATAAAAAAATTACTGATTGTAGTGATTGAATTAAAACTTTCAGATGAAGAATTTGATAAAGTGTATAGACGTATAAAAATGTGGTATAGAGCAAACGAGTGTTTGTAATTTAAAAAAATGTTTGCTAATAAATGCGTGTCGCATATAGTGATGGAATAATTAAAAAAAAATGAGATATTAAAAACCTCTTAATGTTGTAAGATTATATTGTCCTAATAATAAATTAACTTCACTTGAAGGAATAGAAAATTTAACTAATTTAGAAGAATTAGATTGTTCTACAAAGAAATTAACTTCACTTAAAGGAATAGAAAATTTAACAAATTTAGAAAAAAATAATTTGTTAGGGTAATAAATTCACTTCACTTGAAGAAATAGAAAATTTAACAAATTTAAAAATTACAATGTTATGAAAATAAATTAACTTCATTTGAAGGAATAGAAAATTTAACGAATTTAGAAAAATTAAATTGTTATGATAATAATTTAACTTCACTTAAAGGAATAGAAAATTTAACAAATTTAAAAGGATTAAATTGTGGTGTTAAAAATTTAACTTCACTTAAAGGAATAGAAAATTTAACAAATTTAGAAAATTTATATTGTCGTAATAATAATTTTACATCCTTAAATGAATATTTTTTACCTAGACCAGTTATTTTATTTTATGATCTAGATAAAGTAATATTACCTCCTATTTTAAGACGTATATTTTATAATAATATATGACACTCAAAATGTGCATAATAGTTTTATTCAAAAATCTTTAAGAGATTCAATTATAAAATTATTAAATACAGAAATTAAATATGATTTAGATGAATGTATTAAAGAATTAAATATATCTAAAGAAATTAAAAGATATATTTGTGTCTTGAGGAATTCCACAATATTAAATTTAAAGAAATATTAGTTATTGTGTTTAACAGAATTCTAAAAAATGAGAATAAAAATGAATTAATAAACGTAAAAAGATGAATTAAAAGCTGGAGATGATAAATGTTTTGTAGGAAAAGTAACTAGAATGATTAATTTTAATAATGGGTTTGATCCTGATGCTTCTATTCAAATTTCTGAAAATGAACAAAAGAATATCATAGCTCTAAAAATATCTAGAGAATCAAATTCTGATGAAGAATATAGTGAAAAACTCATAAAAGAAATGAAGGAAAAGAATATATACAGATTATGAGGAGTGGTTGAATTGGGATGAAAGACTAAAAAAAATGTTTGCTAATACGCAAATGGGAGGTAATCAAACAAAGATATTAATCGGTAATTGTATAACTGACAGAATGAATGTTAGTTTCACAGAAACATTTAAAAACATACTTCAATTACAGTAATACCTATTTGCAAATATCGAGATCTTTTTATAGTTAAAATAACAGAAGTTGATCAATTTGGATTTAGATTTCAATGTTTAAAATTAAACGGTGAACCTTTAGAAATTCATAAAGATTTTTTTCAGTGGAGTGGTATTAGTATTTATGAATAATTTCATATTTATAAAAATGTTTACTAATAAATGGAAAAATTATTTGAAGAGTTAAGATCTTATTTTGCAACTTATGATAGTGGATATATTAATGAAACTATTCATAAATGTGAAGTTTTAATTGATATTTTTAAAGAATGTATATATGATAGGCTTAAAAAATTAATTTCCGAATACTTTGATTACTTGTATAGAATAGAAAATAACGCTGATGAATTTCTTCATGAAAAAAAGGTTTAAGTATTTTATATGATTTAGATAAAAACTTTAATCCTTCAAAAAAATATTCACTTCGTGAAATTATCAGATTTGTACTTGATTTAAATGGCTATAATAAATAGGAAGATAAAAACACAGGCCTTTTAAGATTTGATTTTACATCTCGTTGATTTCATTTTACTTTACTTAAATGAAGATAGCTCCGTTTTGGGACTATCTTTTTTTTGCATTTTTTGAAGTGGTTTCTGGTCTTAATTGATTATTTTTTTTATTTTGGGTTCAGAATTCTTTTCTTAAAAATGACTGGAAAAGGTTGAAAAATAGAGCATTTTTAGAGTGAAATGAATAAAATTTTGGTCTAAAATTGAGAGGGGTTTGAGGGTAGGAAAAAATGGGTGATTTTGATGTCAAAATGGGCTGTAAAATCTGAAGGTCTGAATTTTGACTAAAAGGGTTCAAAATTTGCGTAAATAGAGTAGTATATGGGTAATATTTGAGTATCCTCAAGTGGTTCCCATATACTACTTAGGTACTTTAACTAACGTTGTGCTGGGGTGACACAACGGGCTATTTAAGACATTAGAGGTAGGTATTTTAATTAACGTCGCACTGAAGCAACACAACGGGCTATTGGTGACGGTCCGGGATCAATCTCAAAGGAAAAGATTCGAGCACAACACCGCGTTATTTTGAATCACGGATGACACAAGATAGACTACGTCAAGTAAAGTACATGCACACAAAGAAAGTTTCGCTGAGCCACGACGGTCCTGTACCAAGGTCAGATGACGAGGTCAACATCTGCTGGAAGTCAACTATCGGAGATATTGTAAGTTAACATGTTAAAAGTAGGTAGGTATTTTAATTAACGTTGCGATGGGGAGCAACACAACGGGCCATTTAAGACGTTAAAGGTAGGTATATGAATTTTGAGCTCGTTGTGTCGCACACACACTGGAGCAACACAACGGGCTATTGGTGACGGTCCGGGATCAACCGAGACATCGGAGGACAACACCACGTAATTTTGAACCACGGTCAGATGACGAGATCATACCTGAACTTGCATCCCACTCTCCAAACTTCCATGCCAGCGTGGAGACATTTGAGGCTACGACAGATTTAACGTGCACCAACTCCCTTTGTACACGACGGTCTTTGACTGGATTCAAACTCGCTACCGTTCGGTTGCTAATCCGTTGCTCTTCCAACTGGGCTACCACGACACTAGCGAAAGTTGGATAAAAAAAAATTCCGTAAACGTTTCGCAGACTTGGGTATTTTCATTAACGTCATACTGGAGCGTCAACGGGCAATTGGCGACGGTCCGGGATCAGTCCCAAAGGGAAAGATCCGAGAGCACCACGTAATTTTGAACCACTTTCGCCGACTTAAAGCAGAAACTCATTAACTGATAAAGAAATTTTTACTGTACATCTGTTTGAAAACTAACTTTCTTGTTTTTAAGTCAAGAAATAAAAGTTATGAGCATTTTGATGATGTTAGATATCAAACAAATTACATGATCTTATTTCGTTTCCTATTGTCGCGAGGTCCGCGGTAGCCCGGTTGGAAGAGTAACTGATTAGCAACCGGAGGGTTACAAGTTCGAATCCAACCAAAGACCGTCGTGTACAAAGGGGGATGGTGCATGTTAAATCTGCCGTGGCCTCAAATGTCCCCACGCTGGTGTGGTGTGGAAGTTTGGACAGTGGGGTGCCAACTCAGGTGTTGCCTCGTCATCTGACCGCGGTTCAAAATTACGAGGCGTTGTCCTTGTATCTTTCTCTTAGGGATTGATTCCGGATCGTCACCAATAGCCCGTTGTGTTGCTCCAGTGGGACGTTAATTAATTAATTATCTGACTAACTACACACCAACCATGTCAGAAGACTAGGATTCGAACCCAGAGCCTGTTGAACCAAGAACCTGAGCGTTAACCACTGTGCTACTAGGCTGTCTTTTTCTACATAGCTAAATGCAGGTGGTGCTAGAGTTTTTGTTGTGGTAGTGATGGCATCTGAGGCCATGAAAAATTTAACGTGCACCAGCCCCCTTTGTACAGGACGGTCTTTTAGTTGGAATCGAACTCGCAACCCTCCGGTTGCTAGTCAGTTATTCTTTCAACCGGGCCACCGCGGCCCTTGGCGTTGATAGTCAGTCATTGGGCCATGCGCCATAAATCCCAAACTACTCGACCAACCTTCCTAATTAAATACGAGGTTTTTCAGATTCTATGGGTCATTCATTCCATGTTAAACCTCACAGTTCACAACTCGACCCCTCCGATTTTTTTTAAACTCGGCTAATTTGTTTCCCAGCCATATATAAGAAATTCTGGAAATGTTTATCTTCCAACTCTCAATATTTCATTTATATTAATTTTAAAATTGAAAACTTGTACAATTTTTCATGATTTTAGACTCACTAAATCTCCTGTACCTCTCTCTGAACCTAACTGTCCAATCATACTGAATGAAAGATTATTTTGTTGAAAAATGTACAACCTTTCTAATGGCGTATCATATGACCTTTTACGTGACTTTTTCAATTTCAAAGTCATTCAAATTGACCTTTGATCTACTATTACAAAAAATTTTATTTTTTTTTTTCTAAAAAATATGTGTTAAAGGTACATTATTTATCTTTGCTTTCTGAAAGTTTCATAGTGGGACACGCATGCGCTCATAGTTAAAGAATATTCGAAATTCGAAGTATGTAATCGGTAAGAAGTATGTAATCAGTACCCATAAACATCTGTATCCTTTGATCTGTTTGTCCAATCAAGATGAAAGAGGGCTTATTGTATAGGAAAAAGTATAACCTTTCTGATGATATATTAAATGATACTATGAATGCTTTGACTTTGAATTTCAAAGAAAGGTATATCATTATTTTTCCCTAAAATATATCATCAGAAAGATTATGCGTTTTTCTATGAAATAAGCCCTCTCTCATCTCGACTGGACAAAGGTCAAAAGATGCAGGTGTTCATGGGTACTGATTACATACTTATTTCGAATATTTTTAACTATGAACCCATGCGTGTCCCACTATGCACCTTTCAGAAAGCAAAGATAAATAGTGCACCTTTAATATATATTTTTTAGAAAAAAATAAAAAGTACTCTTTTTATGTAATTGTGGGTCAGAGGTCAAATTGAATGACCTTGAAATTGAAAAGGCCATTTAAAAGGTGATATGCTACGCCACAGAAAGGTTGTACATTTTTTTACAATATAAGCTCTCATTCAGTATTATTGGACAATTGGGTCCAGAGGTATAGGAGATTTAGTGAGTCTAAAATCAAGAAAAATTACAATGTTTTTCAAAAATTAATGTAACATAAAAAAATTATTGCAAGTTGGAAGATAAAAATTTTCTGAATTTATTATATATGGCTGGGAAATTAGCCCAGTTTAAAAAAATTGGAGGAAGTCGGCTCGAAAATGACCCTTTTCTGTGCAGTTTCACATGGAATGGTCCATATTTTAGACATCTTGGGGGTAACGGCAGAAACAGCATGACTAGCTTTTTAAGTTTAGGTAACACATGCACATTTGAAAACTGTTTTTGGATTGATATTTAAAAAACGTATGTTTGAAATTTTATCCAATTTTGCATATAAATATGGGTATGATTAATCAGTATTTTATTTTAACGGTATTTTATTCTATTAAACAGTATTTTATTTTAACAGTATTTTTTCTATTAATCAGTATTTTATTTTAACATTATTTTATTCTATTAATCAGTATTTATTTTAACATTATTTTATTCTATTAATCAGTATTTATTATATTATTATTAATCAGTATTTTATTTTAACAGTATTTTATTATATTAATCAGTATATTTTATTTTAACAGTAGTTATTCTATTAATCAGTATTTTATTTTAACAGTATTTTATTTTAACAGTATTTTATTCTATTAGTAAGTAGCGGTTGGTGCATTGAATTTAAATGTCGAATGGAACAGAAATTTGCCAAGCTGCAACAAACAGGTGAAATCAACATTAAAAATTTAAATTACAAGGCAGAAAAATCAAAAAGTAAGGTATTTTAATTAACGTCGGCACTGGAGCAACACAATGGGCTATTGCCGACGTCCGGGATCAAATCCGAGGACTGCACCACGTAATTTTGAACCACGGTCAGATGACGAAGCAAAAAGGTCAGGCGAGGTTAAAACTGAAGGGTCGGCACATCACTAAGGGGGTTGTAGAATTAAAGTCACACTGGTAGGTAGGTAGTTAATTAACGTCGCACTGGAGCAACACAATGGGCTATGGACGCCTTCGGGGTCAATACAAGGGAAAGGTCCAGGGTAGTGACTGCAAAACCGGTTTCGGGGATACCGACCCAAATTTCGAAATCGAAAAATCGGTTTTATGAAAGAAAACCGGGTTTTCGGTTTTACGCATTAGCAACCCATGCGAGAAACTCACCACAACAAGGCATACCATACTACGCTCACTAATGCAAACAACTAAATGTTTAGTGTTTACTAACCTATCAGAATAAAAATTCAACATTATTGCATGTCTGTGGTATTAATGCCACATGAGTCACACATCACTTTCGTGGGACACAACATGACCTACTTCTCCGCTGACCAACCATAATAACATGTAGACGGATTCTCAGCATCAGTATCAATGAGCCAGTTTTGGTCTGTGCCTTGATAAAGATCTCGTAGTATGTATCACTACAGACGGAGCGCCGGTCATGAAAAAGTAGGCAAATTGATTAAAGCTGAGCAACAGCTCTGTCTAGCGCATGCCATTCAGCTTGGTGTAATCAAAGTGTTATACAAAAAGTACCTGCCGAAGTTGAAAAAAATAACTCACAATCGGATAATGAACCTGAATCGGAATGTGACTCTATCTCAGATTCTGAAGGAGAGATTATTGAACTGGATATTGACAATGATGACGATTCGGAATTGGATGATGAAAATTCATTTGAAAGTGGGTTCAGTATTGCTTACTCAGATGATGTAGAAAGAAATTCGGCTTTAGATGTCAAACATGAAACCATATTATCACTTATTACAAAAATGAGAGTGGTTGTACGATTGTTCCGCAAATCCCCAACAAAAAACGATAACATACTGCAAAAATATGTGAAATTGGAATTTGGTGGAGAGTAGTCATTGATTTTAGATTCAAAAACATGATGGAATCGTTTACTCACCATGTTGCAAAGGTTCAACAACTTAAAATCATGTGTTCAGAAAGCCCTATGATTTGTCATCGAAAATTTCATTCTCTGAACAGGACTTTAATGTATTAGTGGATACTGTTTCTGCCTTATTGCCAGTAAAGCTTACAGTGGAAGTATTATGTAGAGCAGATGTAAGTCTATTGACTGCTGACGCTGTTTTAATTTCGTGTTGACGTTTTAAATGATCTTCATACTACACTGGGTAATGAACTGAAAGAATCCCTAGAATTAAGAATTCAAGAAAGACGTACTAACGCGTCAATTTGAACATAATGGGTATCGAACCGGTGATAAAAGATCGGAATGTCTTTAAAAAGTTGGGGAAACCAGCTATCTGTCGATTTATATAAATAACCTGATAAAACGTTTATCGCCGTCTTCTTTAACACCAACACAATGCGATGCAAGGGATATCAACTTCGATAACAAAGACGATGATGTGTTAAATCTTCTGTTTTATACATGGGGCAATTGCTGCATAGGGCAATTGACTAGGAGCTTGCTGGTTCGGCATCACTGGATAATTATACAAGTAGTTAGTGATTTTGAAATGGAACTTGAAAAAGATGTTGCTGTATTGGAAGCAGGGGAGCCAGAAGCACAATTATGGAGCTGTGCTACAAATACTTGCTCACTATTCCACCGACAAGCGTGGAGTCCTGAACGTGCATTCTCATCGTCAGGTCAATTCGTAACCAAAATAAAATCGAAGTTGAATGATGTCTCCATAAATTCACTGTTTTCTTCGAGCGCACTTTAATGCCGAAAAAATGCTAACTGTACTTGTAGGTGATGTTATAGCTCTCAATGTTAGATAATAATCGTTTTATGTATGTATATAAGTTACATACTTTAGAAATAAATTTATTTAATGTTTGTTACACAAATATAGCGTTTTTCGTATTTTTTACAAAACCGGTTTTCGAGTTTTGGAAAAAATGAAAACCGAAAAACCGGTTTTGCATTTTACTACAACCGTGCAATCACTAGTCCAAGGACAAAGCCTCGTAATTGTGAACCACGGTCAGATGACGAGGTCAGCAGATGAGATGACCCCACTCTTCAAACTTCCACGCCAGCGTCAGGACATTTGAGGACACGACAGATGTAACCTGCACCAGCTCCCATGTACATGACGGTCTTTGGTTGGATCGAGTTTCGAACTCGCAACCCACCTGTTGCTAATCCCCGACTCTTTTGGTCTTCTGGAGAGTGGGGTGTCAGCTTAGGTGTTGCTTCGTCATTTGATCATGATTCAAAATTCGAAGTATTGTCCTTTGATCTCTACAAGCGGGCTACAACGGCCCTTACAACCATCACAAGGGTACCTTGGAGTTGTGATCATGTGTTTCTTCAAGAAAGCAATCTCTAATTGGGTAGGTAGTTGAATTAACGTTGTACTGGAGCAACACAATGGTCTCTTGGCGACTGTTCGGGATCAATCCCGAAGGTATCTACAAGTAATGATAGGAAGGAAGTAATGATAATTACTTAAAGTCGCACTGGAGCAACACAACGGGCTATTGGCGACGGACCGGTATCAAACTCTAAGGGAAATATCCTAGAACAACGCCTCGTAATTTTGAACCACAGACGAGGTCAACACCTGAGCTGGCACAGTCCCTGATGGTGTATCAGTAACGGAAAATTCAGATAAAAACTATTTTCTTTATTTTCCGCTACTCTTATCAGCAATGAAGTTAAAAAAGAAATAATTTTTAGGTGTCATTGATAAAAAAATATCTCGAGGTAGTAAAATACAGATAAACAAAACCGAATCAAGTGATTTTTCTTGTGATACATTGATTCGGATCGAAATTGCCTGATTCACCCAAGATAATCAAGTAACCCCTTTTCTAGGAAAAGATAATTGAAATGGAAATATTTCACTTACAGTTGAAAGATGATCTGGTCAAGGCCACGTGTGTCTCGTAATGCTTAATCACAGGCTACAAAGAGCATTCGAGGATTTTGGTTTTCATTTGCGAGATTGGAGTGATTTAATAGTTGGTGATGATATGGGAGATTTTTTATGCACGCAAAAGGGCATTTGAAATATGGCTACGTGGTTCAATTGGATGTGAAATTTAACCCGGAAGTTGTGATGGCGCCAAATTCTCCAGTAGGATAAGATTAAGTTGGAACAACCCTTCGAGTATATATATTAATCGCTGCTGTTATATCAGGACTTTTCTCTTTCATTTGCTCACCTTTCACCAAGGTTGAAAGCAATGTCTCGTGTCAATAATTACCCTCAAAATGAGGGTTTGGTTGAACCATCAGTTGACTATCTTGGACAGATTTCGGGAAACGGATTCTCTCCCTCAGGTGCCGAAGATGAGGTTATTCCTTCCATGAAATGTTCAGCAAAGAAATCCATTGGTAAGGGCTCGTTTCAAACAAAACTCGATAACGGTAAACTTGTAAACCAATATATGGATCCTAGAACCACCAACGGAAAGTACGAGTCTGATGAACAGCACCAGTCCAATGGAACCACCAACGGAAAGCACGAGTCTGATGAGCAAGTGGAATCTCAACAGAAAACATCTCAGTATGCCGCGCCTATTCCAAAAGGATCCACGTACCTCCGTAACAACAACGGAATCGTCGAAACTGACAGTCTAACAGCCGAAGTGCTCAGCGACCTGTTCAACGACAAGATCTGCGTCCTATGCATCAAGAAGTACTCGTCGGCGACAGTTTGCGAGAAGCTGGACGCCTTCCTCCGCGACCATGGATCGGAGGAGTACACTCACGAAATCCGCAACAACGGTAGGGCGGACTTCATCTACTTCGGGGTCAACAGATACGGCTATCCCCTGAACAGCACCTACAACGACCCCTCAGGTCAGAACCTGGGAAAGTACATGACAGAGGCCTTGCCGACGATTCGGTCCATCCGACAAGCGTCCTATCCGTACCTGTCGCCAATCGACAAGCTCAGAGTGGAGATGGATGAAGCATGGCCCAAGAACGTGAACGTCGCCAGTCTTCATGGACAGAAGACTTTCTGCGGGATCGGACGTATAATGCCGGCCAGCTTATCGGAACTATCTGCAGACCAGCCACACTTCGACGCTGTCCCGACATCCTATTTCCCGCAGATCCAAAAGCAGTTCACGGCGAACTTTTATCTCAATGTCCCGGAAAGTGGGGGTGAGTTGGAGATTTGGGATGTCAGTCCCATCAGTATCGAAAACCTCGAGAACTTCTCGATTCCGAAGAACTGGAGGGGGATCCTGCCGGCGTCCATCAAAGTGAAACCAGAACAAGGCGACCTGTTGCTGTTCAATACACGACGTCCACATGCGATTACAAGTTTCGGTGGTTCGAACCCGCGAACCAGCCTCCAGACTTTCATGGGATTGGCTAAGAATTCAGAAGTGTTCTTTTGGGTGTGATGACCATAAGCCAGGTATTGACATTTTTTTAATTCTGGAATTGTTCTATGTAAATTTAAACATTTTAAGTATTCTTTCGAATTTTTATTGGAATATATAATTGATCCCATGTTAGAAACACATACCTATGACGGCAGACATGATCTATACGAATTGTAAGAGCCATACATTTTTAAACCAAGTTCCGATACATGTTCAGGGACTACGGTAGCCCGGTCGGAAGAGTAGAGGATTAGTAACCGGAGGATTACGAGTTCGTAACTCGATCCAACCAAATACCGTTACGTAGGGCTGATTGTTAAATTTGTACTGGCCTCAAATGTCCTCACGTTGGTGTGGAAGTTTGAATATTGGGGTGCCTGCTCAGATATTGCCTCGTCATGAGCATGGTTCAAAATTACAAGGCGTTGGATCTTTCCCTTCGGGATTGATCCTGGACCGTCGCCAATAGCAGGTCGGGTTGCTCCAGTGCGACGTTAATCAACTACCTCCATGCATGTTCAAACGATGAACACTTAAGATTTAATAATTTTTAAAGTAATTTAGTACTGACAGTTGTGATTAAAACATCAAAAATTGAAATGTATTTTTGTAACGGAAGTTATATAATGTGTGAAACCAAGCATTTTATTTGTCTTTTTTAAACTAACATTTGAAACTAACGTTTAGATTTTTTTTAATTCGAATTCTTAAGGTTTCATTTAAAAAAAAATTCTCATATTTTAACCACTTATTTATGCACTATAATTTTTTTGGTATTGTGTGTGTATAAATTAACGGACATTCCACTATTTTATTTAAAAAATGTTGTATTTTGAATAAAAGTGTATTTTATTGGGAATTTCTTCAAAATAACTTTTTAGTAAATATGTTGAGATATATATTAATGTGTATACTTTTTATTTTAGGAATGATCGGTCACAGCCCCCAATCTTTGACGGTATATTCTTTTGTACAACGTTTTTAAGAAGCATTAAGCTTGTGTCTAACTGTGTCGTATTATTATATTACTATCCTTTTTTTTCTGTTGGTGTTTATTTTTTATTGAAAGATGGTTTGTCAAAATATTCTGGAACTTAAAATTTGATTTTTCAATACATATATTGTATTTACGAATTTCTCTGTTTATCTTTCTCTGCTTGTTGCCCCATTGTTGTGCTTCAGTGCGACGTTTATTTTACTACCTTACAACGATCAAACTGTTAAAAAAGTCAGTGTGGTTTTATTGAATTTGAACTATAATGTATATGCTCTGCTCATTATTGTATTTTCAAGACATTAAATGTTATTTTTATTATACAAGAATTATCTTTTATTCCTATGAGTCGTTATTCTGCTTTTTACTCTTACATATTACTCGAAAAGTGCTTCAAAAATCATTGAAATTTTTAGGTCTAATAAATATGCAGTTTAGTTGTACTTTGTTGAAATGCAGTGTAAAAACCTTATTCTAACCAGATGCATTTTTGCAGTACATTAAAAATATCGAATTAAAACTTGAAACCTTATTTGGGTTTGCTTCAACATAGGTTCATAATAAGCTATTAAAATTTCATATTTTTTGTTCAGATTGTGTATTTATAAAACATTTCACTTGATAAATAAGAACAACACTTTATTTTGTTTGTAAAAATATGAAGTTCAAAATAATTGTGGCGACTATCTCTACTAAAGTATTTTTGAATTTCAATTAATTAAAATATATTTAAAAATGTTTAATTCCATGTAAATGTTTTGAACACTTTTGATTTGTATTCTACGGATTTCAGTTCATTTTAATTGAAAAGTAAAATGCTAGAAGTTTATAAAAATCATAGATTGAAATTAGACCATGTGACATAAAACCCAGACAAACCAACTAAAAACACATTGTCTTAAACTAAAATAAATACATATGAAACAACTTAATTCAGGTTAAATTTTCAGTTCAAATAAAACAAATTGCCATTTTCTTATGAAATGAATCGTAAGAATCTATATGGGCAATTCCACAAAACATGGGACATGTAAGTAAAAAAAAGTTTTAGAAAATTAACTCACATTTTCTTTGGTTCTTTTCTATATAGTTTAAAGTTTTTAAACTTGAATTTGGTAACACCTTACGCATTTATTTTATCAGTACATGGTCAGCTGTTCTAAAACCATGGATGTGAAGATTTTTTTTACAGTGAACTTGGCTGTCTTTGCAGGCAATTTTTTCTAATATTGTGTATTTTTGTTTAATTTTTATGCGATTTCAGTAGAGAAAATTACGTCTAATTTTGTAAAAGATATTCATTAATGTATTTATGGAATATTTTCCGAAAAAGTACTTACTATAGTGTAACATGAGTCACAAAAACTTAGTTTTTTAATTCTTTTAAAATATTTTGTTTAAAATTAAAATTTTCACTTTTCCTCTTACTTAGTATGAAGAGTAAAAGTAAATGACAAATTTTATTTTAATTCCTGCTTTTTCTTAAAAGAGACAGAACACATTTAATTTTGTAACGTGAGTCACACATTAAGTTAAATGTTGTACACAAATAATTGGCTTTAATTTTTCTATTAAAATTTGAAGTGCAAACGATTTTGTGATAAGATTTATTTAAAATTTGTTCTCTTTTATATAATATAAAAATTATATTATGGTACCTACTGCAGATGTACATCCAAGAAAGAAGAAAACTCAGAGAGTAACTAAAGTAAGAAAGAATTTATGACGAATATAAAGAAAAGTACCGTCTTACTATTAAATACTGATGCAGAAGGGAAAAAAGTTAGAAATAATAGAGTTAAAAAGTATCGCGTTTTAAGGAACAAAGATAATTCGAAGAAAAAAGTACTTCAATTGTACAGAAATGCGAAAAATTGTTTGGAAAAGCTGACTCAAGCAAAATGAGGTTTACTTAGCACGCAATATCGTAATGAAGTTGTGAGTAAATTGCTTAGCAGCATTTGTATTGTGACTAAATGCATGTTTTGATTCAATTAGCAATCATTCGAAGTGATCAGCTTTGATTGTGTAGATAAAATAGACAAAATTAGTATTTTATGAACGAGATTATATTAGCCGAATGGCTCCTAGACATAAAGACGTTACAATTTGGAAAAATGGCCTTAAAATAAAAAAAAACAAGCTCATCACCTTATGTGGTCACTGAAGGAAGTATTTGAACTGGAAAATTCATCAGAGCTTGGTAAGAGCAAGATTTTTGAATTGCACCCAAAGCATGTTCTATTGAATGAGATCTGAGAAATAAGATTCAGCATAATGTTGCTTATGTATGTTACCGGCAATGTATGAAACGCCGGCATTCTATAGAATACCTAGGCATTTTATAGAATGCCCGGCGTTTTTAGGTAAAGTATGAAATATGATAATTACTATATACTTTCCCTAGGCATTGTATATAATACCTAGGCATTCTGTAGAATGATAAATGGTATTTAGAGCGTCTGAGATTGGATGAATTTAGGAGTGTCCGCCAGTGCACGGGCTGTGGGCGTTTTGGCCACTCCAGGTTCAAATGAGCGGTTGTGTTTGAACTGTGGGGGTGCCCACGATTTACAAAAATGTGATCAACAGAAATGTATCAATTGTGAAATCTCTAATTCTCGTTTTAAAACGAAATATGAACTGGGTCATGACTGCAGGTCCAAAAAATGCCCAAATTATAAATGCCAGCTGAACATCATGGAGGCAAGAACGGACTACGGACAGTAATGGCTAGCTCCTTACGTGTCCTACAGATTAATACTAATCGTTCTCTTTCTGCCCACACACAGGCCTTGGTCACTGCCTCCCAGATAGGAACTAATTATTTATGTATCCAAGAACCATTATTTATGTATCCAAGAACCATATCTTGCAAAAGGGTATCCTTTGAACCCTCCCGCTGGACTAACCCAACTAATCTCTAACTCAAATAAAAGCTTAATTATAAAATCTAACCCCTAACTCGCAGACTAATCTAACCTACGTTTCCAGTCACTCGGCTTTTGCGGAGGTCCAGACTGCCAATGGGCCCCTGGTACTTGGTAGCATCTATTTCCCACCCCATGAGGATATTGATAGCTTGATTCTAGAGCTTCAGGGCCTCAATTACACTCGAGGTAACCTTATCCTCATGGGCGACTTCAATGCCCGGTCCCGAGTATGGGGCTACGGGTTTGAGGATGTCCGAGAACGGGCTGTTCTGGACCTCTGTAACTCGCAGGACTTAATACTACTAAATATTTCTGAAAAGGGACCAACCTTTGTTTCCCACTCAGGCCAGGGGTTGGCCCGACCTAACAATTATCTCACGTGAATTACAAGGGCTGATCACTGACTGAAACGTTCTCAATACAGAATCCTGCAGTGACCACAGGTATGTGACTGTGGGCATTAACACAACTATTTCTTTAGCTCAGGTCTTTTTTCTTAGAACCAAATATGGCCTAGGAAAAAATTCCCATCTTCTTTTAAAAACAAGGTTCTAAATTAATTAAAACTAACATCTAACCGTGACTCCACCCCCAAAATTGATACTTATTTCCAAATATTAACCTCAACTGTTACTCACACTGCTATTAACTCAATTAAAAAAACAAGAATAAAAAACTCATTGAAAATACATTGGTGGAGCCGAGAATTGGCCTCATCACGTAATCGAGCGTCTGCTCTCTATAAAAGGTATAAAATGACTTTGGTGTCGGCCTCTGGTTATCGATCCAATGAGGTTCGGACCTCGGAGACTGAATATAAACTAAATCGAGCGTTATATAAAAGAGAGATGAATGAATCTAAGAGGACAACTTATTGTCGACAACTTATCCGAATATGATTATGATGTGTACACGGATGGTTCCGGCATAGATGGGAATGTCGGGGCCTCCGTGTGCATATTCAGAGGTCAGGTCTTGGTACAGGTATATTGTTATAAACTTCATTCATATAATAGTGTTTTCCAGGCCGAGCTCACGGCCATATATAAGGCCGTGGGCTGGGCTCTGGCACACAATAAAAAAATCAATATCTGTAGCGACAGTCTTAGCTCGATACAGGCCCTAAAATTCGACACTAACAAATTTGCATATCTTAATATGATTAAACAAGAAATAGCCCCATATAATAACAACTTTGGCCTGTGATGGGTCAGGGCTCATGTCGGGCTGTCCGGGAACGAAACTGCCGACCATTTCGCTAAGCTGGCCTCGTGCTGCGGGGAGGAGCTGGGGGTTCCTGCCCCTCGTTCGTTTTTAAACCGGAAAATAAAAAAATTTATCAGGAATACCTGGTTGGAGTACCATCGGGTCTCCACAAGCGGTCTTCGGTTGAAATTCTTTGAACCTGAAATTGGACCGTTATTTAATTTGGTACCTGACAGGACATGGCCCATTCGCGTGGAGTACCTCCACAGGTTCCACCTAAAAGAACACAGACCATGCTCATGCGGGGTTGTGCCGATCACTATCTCTTCGGCTGCCGGCACACTATTGGCTATCACCTAAGAGAACCTTCTGATGAAAATAAAGGCCCCTGGTTGAGGGCGGTACTCAACAATAGGAACTCCCTATATAACATAATAAAATGTGTGCTCGCTGCCGAGGAGGTATCAAACGCCCTCTCCCTGCCTCCATAATATTTTAACGTATTAAATTTTACCCATCTATTTACCAATTTTAAATTTCACTCTTTTATCTCATAAATTCACTATCACCTGCTTCCCCCTCTGCTCCCATTCGAGCTTTGTATTATATGATTATTGTGTATTTCTTATTGTCTTTTAATGTTTTAATGCTTTGTATGTTCCACACCTTATATTGCTTATTTTCGGAGTTACTTCTTTTGATAATGGTTTATTAAATGTTTGTATTGCCGATCTTTGTTATTTTTGTTTGATGTTCTTAGTGTTTGTTGTATTTCAACTTACTTCTTTTCCATGTTTGTCCACCGCTGCCGATCCTGAGATAAAGACTGTATGTGCCTCATGAACTATACAAGAATTAAAGACCTATATAAGAACTATACGAGAACTAAAGATGTGAGACCTCGCCGGCTTTCCAATATGCTGGAGAACTTCAATGGATTTTCATATCCAAATACATGTATAGATTACCAACGAGAGTGACGTTTCTGCATGGGGTTCTTGATTAAATGATTTATTTACATTTGATTACAAATAGATATTACAACTCAGAAAGGACCCTCGCACGTCCGTACGCTTCTGTATCTGCCGGTCAGTCTCCCTTGTTCTTCTCCTCTGGCCCGGATGATCGTTCACGGGCACACCACCCCCGTCCCTCGGGGACCCAATGGTTCCTTCCGACCAACGTTCCTCCACGTGTTGGACGGGGAACGTCACAAAAGACTTGAATGACATTTTATTTTGAATTGCACTTAATTTTCGACGAGTAATAACGAATCGGAGATGTATTTCATACATTGCCGGTTTGTCATTTGGAAATGTGTGAAATATTAATCGTTTCATACATTGCCGGATTTCAAACTTTGCCGGTAACATATATACCATAAGAATTTCATATAGGTGCTGTAAATATATACATTACACATCTATATTTAAAGTGTTCCCACTTACTTCCATTTATTCCCAGAAAAAATATTGTGCAGTCCTAGAAATTGTTGGATAAGCCAATGTCGCATTTGTAAAGATGCACAACGTTTTCAAAAATTTTATCCACTGCCTGGAACAGAAGAATTTGGCCTTACATGGTATTTTTGGAAAAGAGATGCAGAAAACAATAATCAAAAGATAGGTTCTGGGTCATATCTGGATTTGTATCGATTTATTTCGGGTCTCCTTCCGCAATTTCTGGAGCATTGTGACTTGAAGTGCCATCGAGCTAAGGCATATCAATGCGTGATGCAAATAGACTTTTCTGAAAAATACACTTTTACCTTTCAGGATGAGATCCAAGGTTACTCATTGGAAACAGAAACAAGTGAGCTTGTTTACAGCTGCTATTTATTATTTGGGTTCCAACCATCCTGTAGTAATGGCATCAGATTATTGGGATCATTCAAGAGGTCATTATTGAATACATCTTTTCTATTACAAAGTATTTCAACTTGTGTGCAAATGTTGAAATTTGATCTGACAGGTCCATATGGGAGGAAATTTAAAAATACACATAGCAGCCTCCCTTAACACACTGGAACAAAGGAACAGAGTACCCATTACGCGGAACTATGCAACATCACATGGTAAGGGTCAAGTAGATGGAATTAGAGGCAGTGTGAAACGACATGTTTTCGACCGTGGAAAAAAAGGAAATGTTCAGTAAATAATGCGCACGAATTCGTAGAAGCTGCTAAAAAGTAGTGAAGATTAATGTTTTTGATACAAAAAAGAAATAGAAAAATTCAGATCGAAACACAATTTGGAATCAAAATGATAATTTACCTCGCACTTTTACTGCACATAAGTATGTTTATAGGACATTATTTAATATTTGAAATTGCAATTTCTTTCATCAATAGGAAATTATTCTCAAATATATACATACATATATATATATATACACATACATATATATATATATGTATATATATGTATGTATATATATATATGTATGTATATATATATGTATATATATATATGTATATATATATATATGTATGTATATATATATATGTATGTATGTATGTATATATATGTATGTATGTATATATGTGTATATATATGTATATATATATGTAGTACGGTGTCTAGGGTGTGATGAAGTGAAGCTGGATGACACGGAGATTAGGACAAATACGACATTTAATTATTCTACGAACTACTATATACATGGAAGGTTACATGGATGCCGGCACAGCCTACACGCTGGCACATGCACGAATTGTATAAACGGCGCTCCACCTGCGCGTGGAAGCGTTCACAGTCACAAGTCCAGCTCAACTGGAACTGAGTTAGGGAAAAAAGTTACAGTTCTACTCCGCGCGCTGGATGCGACCTCTGGTGGCGGCATGGGGATGGATTCCACAACTCGGCCATTCCTGAAACCCCATTCCGTCCTCGGAATCTCACCAGAACTGCATATCTAAAAAATTCAAAAAAAGGAAATTAAAAGTAAACAATAAAAGAAAATTTCGTAGTGTGCTGAAGTCTGGATCTCTCTAGCTCATTGCAATACTCCAAGGCTTCATGTGATCGGCAGCAGTGGACGTGAGACCTGGTCCTTCATGATGGCCAACTTTCTCCACATCGTACCGGTCATTCGCTCTGCCTGCTTTCACACGATAGGGGCCGAAGAACTTTGGACGTAGCTTCAGACCAGATCCAAACTGGGTTCTTTGGATGGCTACCAGGTCACCTATCTTGTAACAACTAGCTTTTTTTCTTTTCCGGTTGAAACTCTTGCGATTCTCTTCTTGTATTTTCAGGATATTTCGCTTTGCCTCATCTCGAAGTTTTTCACGATTCTCCATCATTGAGGTGATGTATTCTTCTTCGAGCACTTGCAAAATTCTTGAGTCGTCCGGACTCTTCATCTTCACACCTGTAAGCAACTCGAATGGAGACCATTTGGTGCTTCTGCTTATAGTGCTGTTGATTGCTCGCTGGACAGCATCTACATGTTTGTACCACTTCGTTGGGTCGTCAATGGACAGCTTTGCCAATACAGGGATCAGTGTCCTATGCATTCTCTCAACCTGACCATTTCCTCTTGGGATTCCGGTGGTTATTCTGACGTGATCTATATCTTCTTTCCTGCAATACTCCTCGAATTCCTTTGAAGTGAATGCAGCACCTCTATCGGAAATTATTCTCAAAGGATTTCCAAATGTAGCTTGTTGCTGTTTCAACTTCTGTAATGCGTCCTGAGCGGATGTTGATTTTACAGGGTACAGCCACACAAATTTTGAAAAAGCATCAACAACCGTGAAAATGTGATTGTAGAGTTTGTTCGTAGAAGGAAACGGACCAATAAAATCAATGTGAAAAGTACTGAAAGGGGTATTTTCCTTTGGTATTGGATTCAAGAGTCCTTCTGCTTTTCCTTGCTTTTTGTTCACTAGTATGCACTCAACACAATTGGATACAATATTTTCTACACACTTCCTAATGTTAGGGAAATAAAAATCTTGTTTCACGATATTTTCAGTCTTTGCAACTGCAAAATGACCTCGAAGATGTGCTTCTCTAACTACCTCGGTTTGCATGGAATGTGGGACCACGAGTGCATCCTTGTCATTAACAATTTTGTACAAAACACCGTTTTTTAAGACAAACTCACTTTCTTTACAGTCTTCCAACAGTTTTTTGATTGCGGAGACGTATTCATCTTTCAACTGTAATGCGGCAATTTTTTGAGTCACGTCATCACGTACAACCAACATAATGGGATTCCTACTAAGTGCATCAACGTGTTTCATTTGACTACCCGGGCGATGTTTTATCTCATAGTCAAAATCCTGGAGGAAGAGGGCCCATCTAGCGATTTTGGGAGTCAAATCCCTTTTATCCATGGTTTTCTGAAACGCAGAACAGTCGGTGTAGATTTGAAATCTAGATCCCAATAAGTAGTTCCTAAACTTTTTTAATGCCTCTATAATAGCTAATACTTCCAACTCGTAACTAGAATATTTTTCTTCTTGCACCGTCGTTTTCTTACTAAAGTAATAGATAGGATGAGTTTTATCTTCGTCATCATGTTGAAGTAAAATTGCTCCGTAACCATGTTTACTAGCGTCTGTGTGAAGTTCTAACTTAGCACCTTGTCTAAAGATATGTAGAACCGGATTAGCGGACAGTGCATTTTTGAGAGTTTCGAAAGCTGCTCTCTGCTCTGGACCGAAACAAAATGTTGTTGACCCGCGCAGCAAATCACTTAGTGGCTTAGCGACAACCGAATAACCAGGAATATACTTCCGAAAGTAACCAGTGAGTCCAAGAAAACTTTGAACTTGTTTGGGCGTTTTAGGATCTGGGAAGTTACGAACAGCAGCGGTTTTTGTTGGCGAAGGTCGAATCGTACCATTTTCGATAATATGTCCCAAGAATTCAATTTTTTCCTTTAAGAATTGACACTTTTTAAAGTTTAGTTCAAGTCCAAATTTTGAAGCAGTCTCTAATACACGTTTTAGATGTTTTACCCCTTCCTTTTCATCAACGGATGGGATAATTAAATCATCAAGATACAGAGCTACAATACCATCATTGATAAGGTCACGAAATACGTGGTGAATGTATCTCTGAAAAACGCTGGGGCTGTTTGACAAGCCGAAGGGAACTTTGAGAAATTCGTACTGACCTTCATGTGTAATAAACGAGGTCAGTCTGGTACTATCCTTATCGACATCTACGTGGAAGAAACCATTTTTTAAATCAATACAACTGAAAACCTGGGCTGGTGGTTGCAACTTGTCGAGTACATCAGAAATTAGTGGTAATGGGTACCTAACTAACTTTAACTATCTTTAACCATTTTTTTATTTAATTTCCTGTAATCTACACAGAGTCTGATTGAGCCATCCTTTTTGCGACAAATCACCACAGGGGATGCGTAGTCGGAGCAAGAGCGTTGGATAATACCTGTCTGAAGCCACTCTTTTATTTGCTCTTCGACTGCCAATTTCTCCGGAAATGCCAATCTACGAGGTCTTTGGCAGACCGGAATATCGTCGGTTAAAACAATGGTCATTTTTAAATTAGTACTCTCAGTTTTTCGCGGTTTATAGGCTTCTATCAAATCGGAAATCTCCTTACGCAATCTTCTGTCAATAATGTGACTCAAATCCAAAGCGTTCTCTTGTTCCAAAATACAAGCTACGTGAAACAAGAAAGAATCCACCTCATTATCATTTTTTATCCCAGCGGAAAAACAAGAATTCGACTGTTCAAGGTCGGAGTTCAGTTTGGGAAATAAAACAGAATCAGTTGCATTTTTGTTTTTTCTTTCAGACAAAGAAACATTTTGAGTTTCAGTTCCTGACTGCGCTTTAGCGATGACAGCATGACTCATTTTGCGAGATGTTTGATCTGAAAGTGCACGGATACATTCGGGCGGGATAATGCAATCGACTGCTAATTTCTCGCAAATTGCACTTTCAAATTGTAATGATTCACTGGCTTCACCCAATGAAAATAAGAACGATGCCAAGTCAGCCACTACTGTATTGCAAAAAGCACCTGTTAAAACAACTTTCCCAACAGTGGATTTATTCGGGAAGAGTTTTTTGTTTATGCAAATTGTTTGACTTCCAGAATCAGAAACTGCAATAATTTTCTTGCCATCGATGAAAAGTTCGACGCACTGTAACTCGTTGAATGGCCTATTGTTTATCTCAACACTAGAAACTAAATTTCGTTTTTCATTCGCGTTACTTCTTTCTTTGTTAGAGTGTTCTGGAGTTTTTCCAAACCGTTTCGGACAATTTTTTGCCCAGTGTAAATCTCCACATACATAACAAGAGGTATTTGGCGTATTTTTTAAATGGGAATTTTCAAAATATTCATTAGGTTTTCTATTCGGTTTATTTGGAAACCACTTAGTTTCTTTCATCGGAAACCGCCTACTTTCGTTTGCCTGAGCTCGCATCGGATTAGTTTCGTTTAGCGCTTTGCCTTTCGATGAAAAGAAAACATCACATTCCCTGCCCAGTTCATGTGGTTTAAACCAATTTTCACCCTGTCGTATGCCTATGTGAGCTTTAGTTTCGTTATCGAGTGATTGAAATAATTTATCTGATACCATTAATTCACACAATGATGGGTAATCATTCACATTCCTTAACTTACAATAATACTCGAATGTAGCTGCCAATCGCGATGCAAACTGTACATGCGATTCGTTTTCAATTCTTTTCCCTTTTTTAAAGTTATTAAGACATTCTTGCGGGGTTGGTTGATACTCTTTCAATACTAATGATTTAAGTTTCTCATAATCACACACATCTTGTTCAGTCACGTAAATCAAAACATTGTTAGCTTTCTCCCCAAGAATGTTAATCAAAATTTCAGTTTTCAAATCGTCTGGAACCTTTTTAATACTAAACGCCTTCTCCAAAGATTGAAAAAACAAATTGAAAGTTTCTGGCTTAGATGGTACGGGAATAGTTAAAGTTTTGATACTCTTTATCAAATTCTCTAGATTACGGGATGGTAACTCACTTTCCGAACGATGGGTAATATTGTGAGGAGATTGTCCTCTTAAAGTTTCGATTTCGAACTCCTTTTCCAACTGCGCAAGTTTTATTTTTTCTAGCTCAAGTTTCGTTTGTTCGGCACGATCTTTAGACTTTCTATCCTCAACGATAGAGTCTGTAAGAGAACGAACGAAATCGAGGTCACTCTTGTAAATTTCACTGTTTTCAATTAACACTTTCAAATCAATAACTTTAGCACCGGAAAGTACAGTTTCGCCAATCTCTTCAGCAATGAGGATTAAGTCCTCCTTTCTGCACTTATTGAACATGCTCATGATTATAATTAAATGGTCCTACCTCCAAATTTCCAAACCTATGCCCTGATGAAGGTACAAATCCCGGCCGCAGCTCCCACTTGTAGTACGGTGTCTAGGGTGTGATGAAGTGAAGCTGGATGACACGGAGATTAGGACAAATACGACATTTAATTATTCTACGAACTACTATATACATGGAAGGTTACATGGATGCCGGCACAGCCTACACGCTGGCACATGCACGAATTGTATAAACGGCGCTCCACCTGCGCGTGGAAGCGTTCACAGTCACAAGTGTTGGGTTTTATCGATTGAAGACAGAGTTTTATACATTAAAAATAAATTTTATTACGTGACCAAGTCTTATGGTTTAAAAACATACAAGAAGTCTGATCAGCTCTTGATCCCCAATCTTTCTTCACTTTTATACATTCAAAGATTTACATTCTTCAAATTTATGTGCCCCACACGGCACTATAATTGGAGGTTTGAGACCGATTCCAACATGCGGCCCCATCGGTTGTAAAACCTCAGCAGATGTATTACAATTCAACATATATATATACATAAATCTAACAAAATATTTTTCTAATAATATTTTTAAATTTATTTAACAATAAAGGCTTTGTTAAAAAGTCAGCCAAATTATTTTCCGATGAAATATAATTTACGTTAAATAGTTCATCTTTTATTAATTTACGAATAAATTTGTACTTGATATCAATATGTTTAGTTTTCACATTTTCCTGACTATTTTTTGAAAAATAGATAGCAGATTGATTATCACAATATACTTAGGGTCTTATGTAATCACACAAACTTAATTCATTTATAATTCTACTAAACCAAATAACTTCTTTAGTGCAATCGGTTAGTGCAATAAATTCAGATTCCATTGAGCTAAGAGCTATGCACTTTTGTTTAGAAGATTTCCATGATATTGGGATGTTACCAAAATACATTAAATAGCCACTGCTTGAATGTCTGTTTGTGAGACCACATCCCCAATTTGCATCAGAAAAAGCAATCAAATTTGAACTTTTTACATTGGAAAGATTAATTTTAAAATCCTTTGTAAGAAAAACATAGTTCATAATATCAACAACGTAAGACCAGTGTTTGTAAGTATAACCATTACAAAATTGAGACATTATATTAACGGCAAATGCAATATCTGGTCTGGATCTATCTGACAAAAACGATAAACATCCTATTAAGGAACGATAGGGAAATTTCCTCATTAAATCATTTTCAATTATTTCTTCCTCTTTAACCTTATCAGGTAAGTTACAACCAATTTTAAAAGGTAAATTCACAAAAC
Source organism: Meta bourneti (assembly GCA_933210815.1). Lineage (NCBI taxonomy): Eukaryota > Metazoa > Arthropoda > Arachnida > Araneae > Tetragnathidae > Meta > Meta bourneti. The sequence goes on from OW119932.1 coordinate 19,651,040, forward strand.
TTTTAGGAAGATCTTTGAATTTTGACATTAATTTTTCAATGTAGGTAATTTGATGTAAATAAATCGAATTTTCAATTTCTTGAAAGTTTACGCCTAACAAATATTTAGTTTTACCTAGGACTGTAAGATCCAATTTTTTGTCCAATAATTCGATTACTTCATTTATCAAATGTTCCCCTTTTGAAAACAAAACCATATCATCTACATAAACAATTAAAATTACATCTTTAAATTTGTAGACACAATTACACCAATTTAACTGAGAAAATCCTAATTTAGTTAAAATACCGTCTAATTCCAAATTCCATTCTCTACCACTTTGATGCAGACCATATATAGCCTTTTCCAATAGACATACTTTGTTTTCGGATCCTTTCAGCACAAATCCTTTTGGCTGTTTCATGTATATAGTATCCTTAAGGTGTCCATATAAATATGCACTTTTCACGTCAACTTGACAGTGATACCAACCCAACACAGAAATCAATAGTACAAACAATAATCTAACAATAGAAAAATTCACAACTGGTGAAAAAATATCTTTAAAATCAATGCCGGGTTTTTGCTTAAAACCTTGAGCAACAAGACGAGCTTTATACCTCTTAGGTATATTGTTTTCGTCCATTTTTATGCTGTACACCCACTTACTTCCAATTATGGTTGTATTTGGGGGTGTGTCCACTAATTTCCATACTTGCCTATCCTTCATTATCTGAATTTCTTCATTCATGGCAGTATTCCATTTAATTTTATCCTTACTTGCTTGCGTTTCTTCATAACTTTTGGGGATTTCGACATTGTAACACTGATCATACATGTCGTACAGCTGTTGGTCTAAAAAATTAGATTCATCACTAGAAGTAGATGGCACATTAGAAATATCCACATTAGGATGTTCAGTCTCTGGCTTAAAATTGAAATTTACAGGATCAAACCTAATCTTATTTTTAGTACAGTACTTTTTTATATCATTTAAAGATCTCATTCTCAAATTTTCAGGAGAATAATAGTATACATCTATCCTATTGCTTTTATTTCTAGGTTTTTCGATTCTTCGCCAATTTGAAATGTTAAGACTTTTTAAGTCCTCAGTTTTAACTAAATCTTTAGAATCTAAAACTTGAGTTTCACTTTCCGATTTTACTTTTATATTTTCATTTGATTGATAAATAGGAATATTAGAATTAAGATCGAAAGAAACGTACTCAAAGTTTTTACCAAATAGTACATCAACAGCTTTCTTACTTTCGTCGATATGAACATGGACTGTTTCAACTATTCTCTTCTCGTTTGGTACATATATTCTGTAACCTTTAGTTTTCAAACCATATCCTGTCAAAATACCAAGTTTAGCTCTGGGTTGTAATTTATTTCTCTGTATTTTAGGAATTTGAACATATGCCAAAGAGCCAAAAATTCTAAAATGTTTTACTGATGGTTTGAAACCAGTCCATATTTCGTTAGGAGATATACCCTCAGTTAATTTGTGTTCGCATCTATTTTTAGTATGAATAAATGCTAAAAGTGCTTCTGACCAAAATTGTGGTTGTAAACCACTGTCTTGAAGCATAGCTCTGACACAATCCATGGCTGTTCTATTGAACCTTTCTGCAATGCCATTTTGTTCAGGGGTATAAGTTGAAGTTCTTTCGATTTTTATTCCTAGATCATTTAAAAACTTTTTAAATTCTTTGTGACAAAATTCTAAACCATTGTCAGTTCGGACACATTTTAACTTAACATTTAGCTGTCTTTCAGCTTTAACCAAGTATTTTTTAAAGTAATCAAAAACTTCATTCTTATTTCGAATAATATAAACAGTTACTTTACGTGAAAAATCATCAATAATAGATAAAAAGTATTTGTTTCCACCTAGAGAGTTAACTGGAGCAGGACCCCACAAATCCATATGGATCCTTTCCAAAACATTTTTAGTTTTCCTTTCGTACATATAGTTTCTTTTTAAGGATATTCTAGTGGATTTAGCAATAGCACAAATCTTACAATTTTTATCTATATTTTTACAATTAAGTTTTTCAATTCCTTTTACACAATTAATTTTACTCATATTTTCAATTAAGGGCATGTTAACATGACAAAACCTACGGTGGGCTTTTTCTAGATCTAAACCAGTTACATATGTATAATTTTTAATCTTGGGATAACCTTTTAAGATATACAATTTTCCAATTCTGGGAACAGTAAACAAATATATATTATAACTATTATAAATAATCATTTTGTTATTTCCCCATTTAATTTGGTTTCCCACAAGGTCAATACGAGCACCACTAATTAAATTTCTTCTCATATTAGGCGAGTATAACACATCTTTCAAAGTTAAATCAAAATTTCGGTTTCTATCTAAAACTGTAAATTGAATATCACCCATACCTAATACTTCCGAGGTGCTGTCCTTGTCTCCGACTAGGATTTTCTGTGGTGGTAGTTTTCTGAATGTCGTAAACATATCACGTTCTTTACAGAAGTGAGCAGTTGCAGCAGAATCAATGAGAAATTCCCTCGGTCTTTCATTTGGAAAATTTGAAACTGCATAGGCACGTTGAAGATCAGTTTTTGGATTGTCCTCCATATAAAATAATTCACCACCAGGTTCCTGCCGATTGCATTTCTTGAAGCACTTCGATTCGTAATGTCCCGACTTTTTGCAGTAGTTGCAGAATGGTCGCGGCCCCATACGACAAACTGTCGACTTTCTTGGGCTTGAAGGAATTAATTCAGGGTCCAGTACGCATCTGCTGTGATCAGGAGTAGACGCCCGTGTCTCCTTGTATCTAGATGACTTGTTTCTTGTAGCATAAGCATCGGCCACGATACTTAATTTTGTGCCTTCGTCTTTCCGCTTCAGCTCGATTCGGCTGGATTCTGTTATTAAATGTTTAGACAAATTGTCTAGCGTGAACTCGTTGTCATCCATCCTGTATAGCAGTTGTACCAGATTATCGTATTCGTGAGGCAAATGTCTTATTAGTTGAAAGCAAACTAAGAGGTCTGGGATTTCGAATCCACCTTCTTTTATCTGTAACAGCTTCTCATGCACTCGTTTGCAGAAGAGTCCAATGGATTCGTCCTCCGGCTGGTAGCGGATTGAAAAGAACTCGTCCACAAGGCCTGCCAATCGTGCTCTAGATGCTGGTTCAAAGTTGGTCTTTAATATATCCCAGGCTTCCTTACCGTCCTCAGTAGATGAAATTAAGACTTGATATTTTCTGTCTATGCCCTGGTAGATAGTTGTGTATGTCCTCCGTTTCCTATAACGATAGTCTCTTTTTTCTTGTTCTGGAGCATCTTCCAATAATAGAGGTTCCGTTTTAGTGATAAATTCCCAGCAGTTCCGGTCCATTAGCAATATCTTCATGTCCGTCTTCCACGTGGCATAGTTGAAATCCGATAACTTCGGGAAGGAAAACATGGACATTTCTTGAATCCCCATCATACTGGATACCGGTAGTGGCAGAATTCAGGTTCAGCTTAAGGTCTGGGGCCCATAACCAATTGTTGGGTTTTATCGATTGAAGACAGAGTTTTATACATTAAAAATAAATTTTATTACGTGACCAAGTCTTATGGTTTAAAAACATACAAGAAGTCTGATCAGCTCTTGATCCCCAATCTTTCTTCACTTTTATACATTCAAAGATTTACATTCTTCAAATTTATGTGCCCCACACGGCACTATAATTGGAGGTTTGAGACCGATTCCAACAACAAGTCCAGCTCAACTGGAACTGAGTTAGGGAAAAAAAGTTACAGTTCTACTCCGCGCGCTGGATGCGACCTCTGGTGGCGGCATGGGGATGGATTCCACATATATATATGTATATATATATGTGTATATGTATACATATGTATGTACACTGCTGGCCACCGTAAATGCAACACCCTGAAGGGAGCATGCAAATAATATGAAATTTACAACATGCATTAGCGGAGGTGAGATATGCAAATGATTAGAATTTCAGCGCAGACGCACATCACGCGCGCCTGTGGCGCCACTTCAAAGCGCTATTTAAGGCTTGGAGATTTCGACGATTTCAAGTACGGCAATTGTGTTTTTCTTGTGGTTTTTTCAAAAAAACGATCAATTATGCCTCGTAGAAAACAGCGATCATCTTTTGATCAAGTATCCGAGTTCGACAGAGGAAGGATAGTGGCCTACCGAGATTGTGGATTATCTTTCAGGGAAATCGGTAGTCGTGTTGGACATATCCGCAAACAACTGTAATGCGGATATGTGATCGTTGGATGCAGGAGGGTACGACGGACCGACGTGTTCGATCGCATCCACCTCAGTGCACTACTTCACGTGATGACAGGCATATTGTGCGTATGGCAGTGACGGATCGCTCAGCCACATCACGAACCATAGCACAGCACATTCAGTCTGTACCGCATCATCCAGTGTCTGCGCGTACCATTCGACGCCGTTTACAGCAGAGTGGTCTGTCCGCAAGACGTCCATTGCTTCGTCTACCCTTGACGCAGAACCACAGACGTTTCCGCCGCCAATGGTGCGATGAAATAAGGATGTGGACGGCAGAATGGAATGAAATTGTCTTTACTGACGAGTCACGCTTCTGTCTGCAACACCACGATGGTCGGATTCGAGTCTGGAGACACCGTGGAGAGGGGATGCTGAACAGCTGCGTTATGCACCACCACACTGGTCCTGCACCGGGTATTATGGTATGGGGCGGTATTGGATATCACTCTCGCACTCCTCTAGTACGCATTGCCGGTACTTTAAACAGCCAGCGCTACATCTCCGAGGTGTTGGAGCCAGTTGTCCTTCCTTACCTTCAGGGCTTGCCCACAGCCATATTTCAACAGGATAATGCGCGACCACACGTGGCACGCATTGTCCAAGGGTTCTTCGTCAATGCCAGATTGAATTGCTTCACTGGCCAGCTCGCTCTCCGGATCTTTCGCCGATAGAAAACATGTGGTCCATGGTTGCTCAACGATTGACCCAGAATACATCCCCAGCTGCCACACCAGATCAACTTTGGCAACGTGTGGAAGCTGCTTGGTCTGCTGTACCCCAAGAACACATCCAAAGTCTCTTTGAATCAATGCCGAGGCGTGTGGCAGCGGTGATCTCCAACAATGGCGGCTACTCTGGCTACTGATTTTGGCAGGAACCACACTTCACAGAAGTCTATAAATTTAATCATTTGATACTTGGTCAACATGTTATCTACAAAATAAATTTTGTTGTGATATCTCTTGTCTTTCTTGGTGTTGCAATTTGGGTGGCCAGCAGTGTATATATACATATGTATGTATATATATACATATGTATGTATATATATATATATATATATATATATATATATATATATATATATATATATATATATATATATATATATATATACAAAAGTAAATTTTATAATAGATTAAAATTTCAAAAACGTTATTATTAAGCATTCAGTTTCCAGAATTCACAAATGTAACGCGTGAGTCACATAAAAATGTCAATTTATTTTATCAATTAAAGCAGAAATTTCACTTTTCTTAGGTTTAATATGACTTACTACTCTTAGTGAAGCATCCGAATTATTTTTTTCCGATTAACTTGTTAGAAGAGAAAAACTGTCATTTTTGAAAGTCTAAAAATTGATGTCCTTTTTTATAACGCGAGTCAGTCCTCGAAATGTTGCCCATTGAGGAAACTAAATTTACACTAAAGTTCTAAATTATGACATAGATTCTTTAGGAGCATATCAATGAGTTTATAAATCAATTTTTGTTTAGTAGTCTTCATCCATTCTTTATTTACATTAAATTTAATATTGAAAATTGACGCCTGATTGTAACAAGAGTCACATGGAATTGCCCATATATATAAAGCAGAGTTGGCATTGTCTGTCTGTTCTCTATGCAAATCTACACAGTTTGACCAATTCAAATCAAATTTGGTACACTTATTCTTTGAAATCCTGCGGGTAACATAGGCTACATATTGACCCCCGTACTATCTGTCTTGAGTGTGCAGAGGGGCTTAAAACTCTATTCGAAATCCCCATAGGAATAACATTGAATATTTATACGATCAATGTCAGACCAACTCACACTAAATTTGGTACATTCATTCTTTAGAATTCTGTGGGACACATAGGCGATATAGTAACCCAGTTCGATTTGTCCTGGGTCAGCAGGGGGGCTTAAAACAATTCGAAAAAACCACAGGATTAACATTGAGTATTCTTACGATAACTATCATACCAATTCACATCAAATTTGGAACATTCATTCTTTAGAATCCTGCGGGAAACAGGCTATAATTTAACCCCTTTCGTTTTATCCTGCGTCTCCAGAGGGGGATAAAAACAATCCGAAATCCCCATAAGAACAACATTGAGTATTTTTAGGATCACTGCCAGACCAATCCTGCGGAAATCAGACTATAAATTAACCCCAATCGGATTGGTCCTGGATCTGTAGAGGGATCTAAAAACAATTTGAAATCCCATAGGAATAACAGTGTGTAATATTAGGATGAATTACAAACAATTCAACTCGAACAACGCCGGGTAATTCAGCTAGTAATTTATAAATTAATTCTGAGAAACGTTTGAATTATTTAATAAACAAGCTCGTTTCCATTCCTTCGCCAATTTTGATTTTGTAATGAATTAATACTATTAAATCTTCTGTATCAAAGCAAATAACCCTTTGTGTTGCTCCAGTGTGAAGATAATTAATTACCATTACCGTGTCAAAGCAAAAGGGTTTTAAGTCTGACTTATGATAGGTCCATGGGAGTCAAGTGCATCCTTATAATTTAAAAAATATAATATGCTTGAAATCAAAACTAAATGAATCTACGAATCTGTATTATAATTATTTGTGTCGTGGCATGCTTCTTTTTCTACCTGAATATTTGTGAGATAAAGTGAAATATTAAACTTCAGATTCTGGGAAGTAGTCATTTTGACCTAACCTTTGTTGCCCTGACGCGGAAGAAATTATAGTTAATACTAAACGTTGAGTTATGTAATGAGTAACAACAAATTACTGTTCTTTCAACTTGCATATCGCTCCAGTGCGACGTTAATTAAAATACCTACATACCTTCAACTTGCATAAAAATTAAATTGAATGTTGGTTTCTCCTCGAAAATAAATTCCAAAGGAAACAATTCAAGTAACTGTGAATTAAGTTAATTAGCTCAATTTGTGATTTTAATTAATACAATGCAGAATGAAATTGATCAAGAAAGTTTTACATAATTTATCAATTATTTTAAAATGTTAATAAAAGTAAGAATTAAGAATACAGAGGAATTTCATTACATCTGTAGAAAGTAAAACGGAGCTACAAAATATGAGGAAAATAGTGAGTGCCGAAAAACACCTGTCAAGTTTCATTGTGTCTGAAAATGAACTATGAAATCCAGTCTTACACACGAAAGACCAAACAATAGGCATTGATATTGTTTCCTGTAAAAAAGATGCAGGAAAATTCCTATCTTTATAATTATAACTACGTACCTCCATTTTTGAAATGTTTATTTTTTCTGTCATCAAAAGGTCAAATACCTTGTGATCACGATGAACACCATGGATTTTCCATCTTTTCACATCAATAGCATTCTGTGTAATAACTGTTAACAGGTAATATATAACGAATAATTATGCGCATAAAATTCAAACCCTCAAGAGGAAGTGGGGCCACGGTAGCCCAGTTGACAGAGTAGCGGATTAGCAACGGGAGGTTTGATAGTTCGAAATTAGGTCCAACCAAAGACCTCGTGTATACAGGGGCTGGTACACGTTAAATCTGTCGTGACCTCAAATGTCCTCACGTTGACGTGGTGTGGAAGTTTGGAGTCCCTGAATTGGATTGGACGCCGTAGGCGGACACTGTTTCACTGTGGCTTTCAGGAGTGGCTTTACAGAGGAGTTTCGGGGATTAGGGAGAGCCCAGCAATCTATTATACACATAAAACATTCAAGATAGTACACATAAAAAATAGAAGGCAAGTGAAGGGAAAAACATGCAAGCACAGAAATACAATATTACGTAAGAAAAGGATTATAAAATTTGTTAAATTTACTGAGAACCAAATGATGACATAAAAGTATAATACTGATAATAATAAAAATAATAACACAGAAGTAATACTGATAATAATAACATAATACAAATGATAATTACAACATAATAAATATCGGTAACAATACACAATGAGCAAGGATACGTATTTAGAACAAAGAAAATTTCAAAGAGCAAAACCACTAAGATAACTAAAAAATACAGATAACTAATTTCGTAAGAAAAGCTAGGTTATTTCGAGAACTTCCGACTTCTTAGCTCTCACAGATATAATCAATGTTGGAGTTCAGAAATTTCATCATTTTAAGGATTTTGTGGTGATAATGTCTATTCTTGGTAGTACTTCGGCATCAATGAGAGTAGTTTTGTAGAGAAGGTTACGCCAAATGCCACGGACTTGTGAGACCACAGTCAAAAAGGTAGTGGATGGGATCACCTTCTCGGCCGCAGATGCACAGCGCACTTGTTTTTAAATGGAAACGTCCTAGATACGCCGGAAATGGACCATGGCCTGCGAAAATTGTACCAACTTTGAGTTCTGGTAAAGAAGTTCGGTTGAAATCTTTGGAAGGAATTGATAAGTGTATCTCCCTTTGGAAGAACCATCCCATTCTGCTTGCCATTGGTCCAATAGCAACGTATCAATTGAACTTAATAATTTGCTTCTAGGCCACGTTAACTGGCTGTTTGATGAGAAATCCCATTTGCTGCAGGTCTGATTGTTCGTTTCCCTCAATGCCAGCGTGTGCTTTTACCCAAGAGATGTTAATTTGGGATATTTTAGTGACTTCAAGCAGTTTTTTCTCGACTTCATTGATGATTGGATTGTGGGAGAACAGATTACCCAGAGCGGTAATACTTGATGCACTGTATGCATAGATGTTGGCTGCTATTCTCTCTGAAACACAATAGAAGACTGCTTCCTTAAGGGCAGGGGTGTCAAACTGGTGGCCCTGGGGTAATTTTTTGTGGCCCACGATGCTCTGAAATAAAATGAAAACAGGACAATATGTTACGAAGAAAATAGCACCTATGGGAGATCGAGGCAATACCGTACACACAATTTCGTCATGTTAAAAATGAGTTAGAGCCCTCTGGATGGTTATTATCCCTCTTTATGGAACTACAACTGGTTAAGATATTTTTGATGCTGCAGGGAGCATTTTAGGAAAATTTAATCTTCCTCTTGACAGGCTTGTTTCTGTAACAACTGACGGCGCTAAATCGATGACGGGTGAAACTAAAGGATTTGTGTCAAGCCTGACAAGAAAATTACAAGATGAATATCCAGATAAACCGAAAATCTGTACTTTCCATTTCCTTATTCACCAACAAGTTCTCTGTTTAAAAATATTAAATAATTAGTACCCCACTCTACAAACTTCCACGCCAACGTGAGGACGTTTGAGTCCACGACAGATTTAACGTGCACAAGCCCCCTTTGTACACGACCGTCTTTGGTTGAATTTGAACTCGCAACCCTTCGGTTGCTAATCCGTTACTCTTCCAACCGGGCTACCAAGGCTATGAGATAAAAGGTATAATTTTGATTGATTTACAACAAACAATCCGACCCACCAATTAAAAACCTTTGTCTCGGAACCCTTCACGGGGCGATTAGTGAAGCGCGAACCGGTTTTCTTCCCTGTCTGGAAAAAAGCTAACCCGGGTTATGCTTCACAAGTGGCCTCATGTGTCATCCACCTGAGAAAACAAAAGGGTCGCGTGGCGACGCGACTTGTATATCACGGCTGAGTAGCGGATGGTGTACTGCCACGTGCGATTTGATGAGGAGTGCTATTCCGTGTGAAAGTAGCACTAGAAATATATTCACTCAGCATATAGTACGACCCGGGTTGCGTTGCTCAAAATGCCTTAATTTACCTTAATTTACCTAAAACTACCTGCCTACCTAAAACTACTTACCTAAAATTACTTACCTGAATTTACCCTGCGTCGCTCGGGTTGTTAACATGTAGCCTACGTTACCCTTTAAACGATGATACTGAGCGGTTTTCAGCGCAAACACACCCATCTGTGATTGCACCGTACTCTAAGTTTGTAAAAAACTTCCAAGGTCATCTTGAGAGGCGACTCCTGTAGATGTTAACTCTGACGTCATCTGCACAGCCAGACCGGGAGAGAGCACCCCCTAGCAAGTGCTCTGTCCAGGATAACGGGGCGTTACACCCCTCTGCACACCCAAGGCAAATAGAACGGGGGTTAATACGTAGCCTATGTTACCCGCAGGGTTCCAAAGAATAAGTGTACCAAATTTGGTGTGGATTGGTCAAACGGTATAGATTTGTATAGAGAACAAACAGACAGATGCCAACTCTGCTTTATATGGATAGATATTGATAAATCTAAATTTAATAATTCCAAGAAGGGAAATATAAGCAAGTTACAAAAAAAATCAAAGATTCTTCCAAGAAATAACTTTATTTACATGATTTTGTATTTGCTAATATTTGATGAGACGTCAATACAGTTTTATCTACGCGACTGAAAAAGATTGTTCGTGTGATATACTCTCAACCTTTACTGGATATCAGAAAAAGTCAAAGTTCATTTTTAAAAAGTGCGCCATTCCCTATTCGTTCCAGGAAGCGAAAAAATTTCAGTGTAAAATTTATTTCTTATCGCTGAATAGCATTCAAACACGAAATAGCGTGGATTTCCATCTTACTACCGATAATATTTAATCACTGTATTCAAACCATAACTGACCTTGAAACATGTATAACCCTTAGATTACATTAAGAGCATTATCAAATAGTGCGCTTCAAAAACTATCAGATAGAACTTTGAAAGGATTACCAAGAAGTTAAATTAAAAAAACAAACTTTGCTTTTATAATTTATGTTCATTTTTTGAGAGTAAAGATTCTTGATTCGTTTTTGTGCATTGATAAGTTTCTTTAACCTGCGAAGAATTTCTATAGAATTCTATAAAAATGTCTACAGAATGTGGTCTTTAGAATCCTATAGAATCATAGTTCTTTTCGCTTTATAAAGTAACCTCAATAGAAATCTCCAGAAAATGTCTAAAAACCTTTAGAATTCTATAGAAGATCATTTATTTTGTTTCACGCCTTTACTTTTCTATTGAATCAGATCATTTTCTCTAGAAGTTTTTTATTTTGAAATGAAATTTCGTTTCTCTCGAGTTATATGGAACTCTAAAATTTTTTCGTAAGGGGTAACTTGAAATGAGTTTCGTTGAACAAAATGCAAATTTTTACTTGAAACGAAACCTAAAATTTAGCCCTTTATTCAATTTTCACCACTGGACCCTTAACGTTCCAAACCAACTGCATCCCTTTCTTCTATTTTCACCCCCAAGTCTGTCTCGCCGCCAACCATGAAGTCAATACATCTTGCCACCCACTTTCACCTTTGAACTCCGACCACCTCACTCAATGTTAATTCTTCCTATACTCTATTCTATAAACCTTGCACCCCAAGGACGGATTAAAGGAGGGAGCGACCTCCCCCAGTGGAAAAAAATAAAATAAAGTAAGGTAAAAACTCATTCATCTGAAGGCAGAAATCAAGCTGTGGGTGGCAGAGTGGAAAAGGGAAGATGCACACAAAACCCCTTTACCAGGTTATGCAATTGAGTGTTTGCAATTTTGCACCCCAGAAATTTCCCCCTCAATTAGATCTTTAATGTTGATTATTTCTTCTCTTTCTGTGTCAACTGCAATAGCAGAAAGATCTTTCTCGACGCTAAACCTGATCAAAACTTGGTTGAGAAACCGTTGTGGGCAAAACCGCTGAACTGGATTTGCTTTGCTATATGTTCATAGAGACATCCTTATTGAACAAAGAGAAAATTATGGATAGGTATATTGAGAAGGGGGAAAGAAAAAGAACATGTTTTCTTAAGTACAGGTAATTTAAAACCAGTTGTTCTTTTGTGATGTCAAAAAGTTTAAGTAATTGAACTCAACATTCATATACTTAGGTTAATTTTATATCAAAATAACATTAGGTTAATTTTATATCAAAATAATCTCTTAATTTTATATCGAAACTGTAAAAAGAGCAAACCGCCTGCTAATATCCATGAAGCAGGCCAAATATGTACTGTACGAGTATAGTGCTAATTTGTACAGTATAAACTCAATATTTTTTTGTACACAGAATTTTTATTTCAAAATGTTAACTACTCAGAATATGATAAAACGCAATATTGCATTAAAAACTACAGTTTTATGCATCTTAAGTAAGTTTTTGAGTTACCATAACGACGTAACATCATTCTTACTGTTTACATTGTACTTCTTTGGAGGTAATGACTATATATATATATATATATATAATGAGACATTAGTCCAAAATACATTCCTGTAATAATGCAATTAATATGGATATCGTTTTTTTATTTATAAAATTTTTGTTTCAAAATGAGTGTCATTGTAAATTTATTGAAAAAATAAAAGAATCTGTAAAGAATATTTAAGTTTCTATTTATTACTTTCCTAATGTTAGTTTTAGAATGAAAGTATGTATATTTAGGAATTAAAAGGGCTAACAAAAACGTAACTTTCAACAACCTACACAATATTATTTTAAAAGTATTTTCATGCCAATTTCAATGTTTTATCTTTTAATTTGCTTAGCAGTTCTATGTTGACAAAAGGCTTATAAAATTTGTGGTTTTTGTGTTAACAGTTATGTAAATGGAGCCGGTTTTGCAAAGGTTTTAAAAGCTACGCATTTCAAGAAATTTAAAGTGATTGTCTAAAATAAAATACATTTTTACACTTATTTTGTATCAGTTTTAAGTCTCAAAACAGCTTAAAAATGCCAGTTTTTAAAGGTATTTTTTTCAAAATCTTCAGGGGGACCCCCCGTTTCTCTGGGGGGTATCCCAGGCCTCCCCCCCGGTTTGATCTATCTTACAACCAACCGCCCCCACCCGCAAAATTGCATTAATCCGTCACTGCCTTCAACCTCGCTAACCTTGACTTCAAACGGAGGACCAACGCTCTCACTCGAAATGTTTGTCTTTTCCTTTCAGATAGCCGATGAAAGATCAACTTGCTACTTCGTAAGGATACCGACTTTCTGTCAATAAACTTTATTGATAGATCCCCTGGATAGTCTTTCTCTTTATCCTTATTCCCTAGTGGGTTTATTTTTACTATTCATTCTTTCACAAGTCCCTTAAAATAAGGAACTCAGAGCTGTCCCAGACACCCTACACTCAACAACGAACCCCTCCACTTATTAAGATGTTACTGCGGCGACGAGCTTTCAACTGATCTTATCTGAATCAGAACAATAACCTGATGACATTTTTATACAAAATAGACATGCGCAGAAACATGCGAGCGTGTGTATTCTAGTCTATATTCTTGTTCACCAAAGTAACCCCTAGTGAGAGATCGAACTGTAGAAAATAAAAATAACAAAGCAGTAATAAGAATAAACATTCTGATTCTTGACATTAAAGTAGAACAAAATAGTTACATATGATATTTTAACCATCCAAGTGGTTTCGACGAGATATCTCGTCCATCAAGATCTTGTCAGTTTTGCTAATAACGAGATACCTCGTCGAGTCAACCACCAGGAGGATTAAAAGAGAATGACCATTTTTTGTACTTGTGTGTGTATCGTTGTGATTTCCCCCCCTCCGAAAAATATCAATTTTTATAAAAGTTGTATTTATTCGTCTTCTGTTATGACATACATATATGTATTATGGACGAGTTGTTTCGTCCTTTGGTTTTAATGGATTGGAGGCGGGAGTTCTCATCATTTTAAACAATTTAATTGGGATATAACTATTTGCATATGAAACTATATACAGATGAAAATTAAAATAATTGGATGATTGCAAATTAGTCAGTTCCTGAGCTACATCTTAACCGTCTTCATCTTTTTCCTGACTCTGCTCCTTCTCTCCGTAAGTGTTTGCGCCTTGGGCGTTGGCTGGATCATCATTGGTTGATTTCATCCAATGGCTGGCTGCAACGTTGCTGCTGGGGGTCTCGATGATGCAATATGCGCTCTGGTTGCGTCTTTCGGAATTCCACATGGCTGACGCAAGAGTCTTCGTGATTGCGTATGCCTGATGTTACATATATTTCACTAACTCAGTGACACAGAAATAGACATCTATATACTAGAGAATGACAACAGACGGATATACACAATTTATATGGAACAGCTGTGGTATTCGCCAATTTGGCGTTTAGTTTAACCTTTAGACTATGGCTGGTACAGAGAAGTGGTACCTTGAAAATTTTCCTTCCTAGAGCGGCTCTGTACAGATGGCCGTACCACAGATTTTCTCCCCATTTTAAATGACCGCTGACATCGATCACCATTTGAGAGCTGTCAGCGACTGGCCCTTATGAGGGTTCGTCCTTTTGTCCGATGCCTATCCCTGTCTATCATTGTGTGAACTCTTGAGAAAGACAGAAAGTCGCGCCGATGATATCTCTGTCACGCCAAACAATCCGTAGGGGGAGGGCATTTTTGGAGGGATTTACAGTATCTAATTGTTACACAAGGTAACTTTGGCTTTATCAGTTTGCTTTAAAATCTGAACTTACATATATACTTACATTTCCACTATATATTCAAAAGTAGCTTTTTAAAGGCTATATGAACTAACTATACAACAATATGCACCCATTAGTATCTATAACTAACATAAACTAAGGTATTATTCTTTTCATGAACAAATTTTAACAATAACATTTAACACTTGATTTGTAAGAAACTTTTATCTGTAATTTTCTGATAGTTAATAAGAATTTGGTTAGAGAATTGTTTAATTGATTTTTTACTTTAATAATTTAAACATTGAACACAATTCATTGGGAAGAAACAGCTATTTTAACAACTAAATTAAATAATTGGTGAATATTTTCAAACATGAATTCAATACTCTCCAAGTTTGCTCAAACATGAATTCAATACACTCCAAGTTTGTGTATAGAATTTACTTTTTATCAATGTTAGATAAACGATAAATATATCTATGATTAAAATGGACAGTTTGTGTAGTTATGGTATTAGTTACTGTAATTAATTATATATTTTCTTTACTTGAAAGGTCATTATGACTTAGGTAAATCCGAAAAGAATTGCGTCTATTTTTGTGACTCAAATATTTCTTTTATTTTGCTTACTCATTTCCAAATTTAAACTAAAGTTAAAAGTAGAAATAAGAATACTATTATCTGCGAATTAACAGCGCAAAGAAAATTTAAGATTATTATATACTGCATAACTAGTTGATACTAGAGAGCCTATATAAGGAGTCGACATACACCCGACATTTTCTGATTGGCTGATGCGGCCGGCAACCATGTTTTTCCTTTTCAGGTCAGTTCAACATGGCGGTTGTACACTGCTGATTGCGATTTTATAAGTTTTGTTTGGATGCACTTGTAATTTATATAATTTTGAAGATAAGAACGCTTTTTTCCATTTAATATAGATCAATCTACCCACTTAATGATCAAAATAAGGTATAAACCGTTGATAACATTAATTTAGACAACTAAAAAGAAGCAAATTCTAACGTGGATTAAGTCAACATAATTCTAATTGAAAACATTAAGTGTATAAGATGCTTGATAATTTAATTTATTTTTTTACATATGTATATTTAAATTAAAACTTTAGCGGCCTCCCCTCCCCTTTAAGACATCTTTAATCAGTATTCACAATTTGTTTTGAGTTTGGATGTGATTTTTTGGATGTAATCATCTCAATCTTTCAAAGTAGCTATTCATCGCCAAGGTTGTCACGCCATGGGAACACCCTTGCCGTTTTTACCTTGTTTATAGCCTTATATTTCTTGCTTTGAAACAGCGGTAGTATAGGACATTTTTTGGCGCGGTTTTTTTCGGATTTCGATATTTTATTTCTTTCGCATTTGTGTGGCTATTTTGAATTTTGTAATTTAAATATTTTATTATTTAATCAAGATTTATATTTAGTCAAGATTTACATATTTAATCCAGATTTATATATTTAATCCAGTTTTGTTTTTAATCAAAATGTCTTATTTAATCAAGATTTATTGCGTTTATTTTATGTTACGTTTTGAGACGTTAATATACTATATGTTGTTTTAATTTTAATATTTTTAAATATATGTTGTGTTTATTAATTAATCAAATTTAATATTTAATCAAGGCGAATGTACACTGTTTTGGCCCTTGGCGATCATTTTGGTCACCAAGGAAAAAACACGCCAAATGGATACTACCGCTGTTCCATTTTCCTAAACCGTTGCCCATGGAGGAGCATTTATTTATTTATGAAGAATGCCGTTTGTAATTAGGTTTTTTTAATATTTTTTCTACTTGCTGCTAAACTTAAACAAATTAATCTGAACCTGAATTTTGGCTTTATAATGTTAACTTTAACTTAGTAATTTACTTTCACAAATTATTTTTGTGCTTAATTTTAACTTTTATCAATATTTAATATAGTTCTGACTAAATATATATTATAGCACATACAGTTAACTTGTAATAATGTATCCGGGTAATGTAGTTGGTCTAGGTGCTCCTGGGAACAATTTGTTTTTTGAAAAAAATATATGATCATTGAACATCCATTTTATTTCATCATGAATCATCCATCTTCCTTTTTATAGAGCCTATACCAAGCCTTGAAATCTAAGGGTTGGGTAAATCATGCTCTACTCTATGAGAATGTCTATACGTTTTGCCAAGAGAGACAGTAGGGTAGAATTATAGGCTAGACCAGGGGTCTAGCCTATAATTCTCCCTACACGGCCTCCAAACTACGGCCCGTGGGCCAGACCCGGCCCGCAGCATGCAATTTTTGGTAAAATTGTAGGTCGTAAAAAAAATTCAGTAATAACGGTAATTCGAGTCTCAGTAGGTTCGAGGTTCCGTGTAATTCGAGCCGGTTTTATGGAAAATAATCTTTTACAAAATATAAATAAATGACTTTCGTTACAGAGCGCCTTCAATTTCATAACGCTTTCCGCTTCTCATTAGAGCGTTTGCCTTGCGTTCTTTACTAAAGTAAATGAAACCCTTTCTTGACTTCAATTAGATCTAAAAAACTAAAAGGCGTTACCACAGATGGAGGTAAAAGTATATGTGGTAGTAAAACAGGATTAGTAGGGCATGTATGAAATGTTATTCAAAATGCTGGAGGTGAGAAACCAATGGTTATTCATTGCATTATCCATCAAAAATCCTTGTGTTGGAAAAACAAATGTGTCGGAAGTAATGCAGGTCGTTAAGACAGTAAATTACATCTGATCCCACTCTCTTAACACCGGCAGTTTAAGAATTTTCTTTCGGATATTGAAAGTCAGTATCCAGATGTCCCATATCATTGTGAGGCACGTTGGCTAAGCAGAGGAAAGGTGCTCCAAAGGTTTTTGAGCTGCGCCAAGGTATTGACATTTTCATGATTGAACAGGGTAAGCCTGCAGAAGAGCTTTCGAGATCATCAGTGGCTGTGGAAGCTTGCATTTGCTATTGATATTACCACTCATCTTAATTTTTTAAATTTGAAACTTCAAAGCGAAAAGTCCTTTGTAAACGACTTGTTCCAACATGTGAGAATTTTTAGAACAAAACTTGCTCTTTTTGAAAACCAATTGGGAGAGGCAATTTTGGACCATTTAGAAACTTGCAAGGAGTTTGCTAGTGAAACTTGTGTGCCTTTCACATTATGCAGTACAAACTATCACAAAACTACGTGAGGAATTTGAAAATCCTTCGCAGATTTTGATCATGCAGCTACAGCAGAAAAGATCACTCTATTTCAAAATACATTCCAATGTGAAATCGAAATGCGCCAACAGAACAACTTGAATTGATTGAACTTACATCAAATGAATACTTGAAAGAATATTTCAAAGAATGTTACAAGAATACGGACCTTCTTTCATTTTACAAGTGATTATATTTAGTTTATTTTTATTTTTAATTTTTTAGAACAGTAAACTTCTGACAGTTTCTTTTATCGCAGGTCATTGGGTGATAATTTCAAAGAAATAAAAAACTTTGCAAGATCAGTGCTTTTAGTGTCTGGATAAACCTATATCTGCGAACAGACATTTTCAAAAATGACCTTTTTAAAATCAAAGTTCAAGGTTAATTTGGTCAACAAACACTTCAAATCTGTAATTTCTGTAAACAGATCTGATGCAACAATGTCTTTGGAACATTCTTCATTTATGTCTACACTAAGCTCTTTCTCTAGTTTTTTTTTATATACCTTTTTCAGTTTTTCGTCCTGTACTTGTTTTAAAACTTCTAGGGAAAACAAAAAGCCAAACATTTCCGAATATTTTTCAAGTTGTCCAAATCTTTCTTTCACTCTTTTCAAGATTGTGTCAACGATTGGGTTGAAAGAATTAATTTTGTATTTTTCTTCTGGAGATTGATCCTTGTCGGCCATATTGTCACCTGCATATTCAATCAGCTTCCTTTTCCTGCCAACTCTTTTTTCTTGAAACATTAGCTCAATCTGTAAACTTTCAGCTATCTCTTTTGCAGTTATCTGTGCACTAACATAACCTTTCAATGAACTTCACTAAACCTTCAAGGGATTTAGTTGCTACTTTCACGTCCTTGCTTACCGCTTGAAGTGTCTAACTTGCTACGTTAATGGCAAAGAGAAGGTCATACCATATGACGACTCCAACAATAAACTCATAGCATTCTAATTCGTTTACAGCAAGAGAATGCGCTTCGCTCTTTGTTTTAGATTCATCAGTGCTGCTGCTCACCTCCAGAAGAGCATCTCTTACTTCCTTTTCCTGGTACCTTGTAACTTTGACACTATCCACCTTACTTTCCCATCGAGTATCTGAGAGCTTCTTCATTGTTAAAGTTGGTATCGTCTTCAATAAGATTCCCCATCTCTGTGTAGATGCACCGAAAACAACGTATATTCTTTGAATTACACCAAAAAAGGTGACTGCTTTTGCTGTAGATTTTGCGGCATCTGATAACACAAGATTAAGATTGTGACTGGCACACGGCATATAAAATGCCCACTTCAGGATTCGGGTTTGAACTCCACTTCGATGACCTTTCATATTTGCGGCATTATCATAACTTTGACCTCTGCAATCCTAAATATCGAGACCTAGTTCATCTAGTTTGGATGAAAGGGTTTCGGTCAAACTTTCTCCTGTCGTCGAAGTGACGTTAAGAAAGTCAAGATAATGTTCCTCTACGTTCACTACATCTTCTGATAAATTTACAAACCTGATAATCAATTTGTTCTTTGTGACTCGTATAGGAGTACAATCTAGTATGACAAAATAATATTTAGTTTCTTTCACACAATTAATAATGCTGATTTTTAGTTTGTCGGCCATCAAATTTATGAGCTCATTTTGGGTGGTTTTTCCAAGATAATGATCATGAATTTCTTGAGTTTTTACCCGCCTTAAATGTTCCTGCAAAACAGGGTTAAACTGGTATCATTTGAATCAAGTCTAGAAAATTGCCATTATTTTCTTAGTAGAGCTTGCCATTAGTTCCTCTTAATGTCATATTATGCTGGGCCAGGTTTCTGATAGCGAGCAGGATTTGCTTTAAAACCTGACACCAACGTTCTTTCTCTCTTTCTAAGATTTCAAGATCAATTTGATCAATACAAAAAATGTTCAACGGTATCTCACATTCTATCCATTTTTGGTACAACCAATATGGTTTAATGATTGTTCATGCTCTTGAAGCCGACTTCCTAAATGACCCCAATCACAAAATCCATCGCTTGACAGTTTGTTTGAAGGAGATGCAAAAAGTTTACAACAAAAACTTTGTCAGTAGATTTTGAATACACGAACCATTTCCGATCTCTTTTCATTAGGAAAGACTGCACCTGCGTGTAGCGCGTGTGCAATTCCTTTTACCATTCACCATATTGTAATTGATTGTCCTGTTTTTAATCGTCACCGTCAGTATTCTTTTCATAACACAATTTTAAACTTACAAGATTTGGTTGGGGAAAATCCCCACCCGGATCTATTTAAATTTTTACAAAACAAAATTTTTAAATTCCATCTGATTTTTCTATCTTTCATGCTTTTTAAACTCCATCACTTCAATACCTTTTTATATTCATGACAAGGATAATCGTATACCTTTTTATGATCTAAATATTTTTAGCAACGTACCTACTTATTTTTAATCCACTTTCATAGATAGACAGATTTTTAAGTAATTTATCCATTTTACTGAATAGAATTTTGTCTTGCGTTTGGCACAGTTTGTCCACTATTGGACCTTGTGCCATAAAACCCAAATCAACCAATCGATCTCTTTTCTCTCCATTGGGTAAAGTTCTTATGTAAAAATCAGATGAAAATTTTCTTCGGTTCTCATTTAAAGGATAATCAATATTTATAACTTTAGCAGGGCTTTTTTGAACAATTTCACCAATCATGGGGACGTTAATGTATTAGGCCAAGTGCCTGGATCTGGATCTATGACTATTTCATTGTCACTACTACTAGTCCTATCTGAATGTGGGATAGCAGGAGGGTCACATTCCAATACTTCATTTATGTTGGGAATGGTAATATTGTGATGAGAGCTGTGTGGTTTATTTTCGTTAGGGTGTGGGAACTTCTTTTTTATCTAAATCACCAGATGAGAAGTCCCTACTGTTGGAGCTGTCGTATTCACTTTCATTCTCAGTTTTTGAAGATGTAGGTTGAAGAAATTTCTCGAATGCACCTTGAGCACCTGATTCGTATTTTCGAAATTTGTCCCTTTCACGAGACATTTTCGCACTCGGTACCGTTACTTTAAACTCTGCAGTATGTACGACGAAAAAGTACTATTTGTTCCAACGTACATTATACATAGAACACTCATATACATGAATCGATGTGAAACCGAAAAACGTAGATATAAACTCGCAGCAAACTATTGCGCAATAAAATGAATAGCCGCCCGGTGAACATAATGCTAGACGCAAGACTCAATTGAAAGGGCGGGGAGGGGGTTGCGGTTGCGGGGCCAGAATATGTCTGTACGCATGCGCTTGAGCTGATCGACTGATGAGTCACGCCCCTCACCTAAGTTTGCCAGGACATCTCTTTTAAAGAGAACATGTCCTCTTTTTCCGCTTGGATCTTTTTTCTTTCTCTTTTTTTTTAAGTCAGATCTTTTTTGTCCTCTTTTTTCGGTTGTTCACTTTAGTCCTCTTTGTTCATCATTTCGGATTGCGTTAAAAAATATTTCACATTTCAAACTTTACGCGCTAATATATTCACATCTACTATACCGATATGTAAACCACGTACTAGATCCAGTACATTGTACGAAAATCGTACTTATTAAAATGCATCAACGTGTAATAGGAAATTCAACCTCCAGTGTATATTGAGCTCCGTGTTAAAACGTCATTCGAATTGTTTATCTGGTTTAACTTCGTATCTAAATCGTTCACACATATTTGAAAATATAAAAAAAGTGAACAATCTGGTTGTGACATAAAATGCTTCGATCAATATTGCAATTTAAAACTCTTTATAGAAAAACACATCAATGATGATGAATTTAAAGGAATGTCATCCAACTCAAAATGGCTAGCTTACTTCCAACAAACCAGAAATTCAGAATTTCATTCAGAAATATTGAAAAATTGTGAATTTTATTTTGCTATACCCGGATACAATGCAAATGTTCAAAAAATATT
Source organism: Meta bourneti (assembly GCA_933210815.1). Lineage (NCBI taxonomy): Eukaryota > Metazoa > Arthropoda > Arachnida > Araneae > Tetragnathidae > Meta > Meta bourneti. Next base: position 19,672,807 of record OW119932.1, read on the forward strand.
TTCGATGATTGGTTCGCAATGGACAAAGGAGCATAATCGACACACCATTGATACTGTTAAAGCAATATTAATAGTAACCTATAATAAGGATGAATCGTGCAAAAATTTCTATGACGAAATTAAAATCAAGCTGCTGCGTGACGTAATGGGGTCAAGCAAATATGAAAAGTAAAATGTTTAATTTCTATTAATTAGATATGTATCTATTATTATTTTGTTGTTATATGTTTGTTGTTTTAAAATTGGATTCTTATTTTTTGTAACGTTTTGAAAAAAAGACTTAAATAAATGGTCAGTGTTTTCATTTATAAATTCATTCTCGCATTTACTAATTTTTTTTTAATACTTAAGTAATATGTTCAGCAGATTTTCTTCCAGTTAGTTTCATATATTCAAGATTCGTCAAAGATGATCCTTTTTATTAGATACCTAACAATTATACACTAATAATGCGTGCTTTACGTGTCCTCTTTTTTTAAAATAATTTTTATCCTTATATTATTAATCCTTATTTATAATTATCCTTATTTATAATTTTTATTTAATATAATAATTTTTATTTTTTACTTTTCTTATATTTATTTTCTGGCAAGCCTACCCTCACCATCACACCTATGGGCCTCGCTTTTCTCTCTCTCTTCGTGTTACAACGACTATGTACTACAACTATACTACACTGTTATTAAAATTAAAAGTAGTTTCTCTAATAGCTCACTTTATTTTTTTTATTTCATCTGTAAGACTAAAATTTCGGCAATTTTTTTTATTCTTTGCGTGGGGCCGCAACGGTCGCACATGCCTAAGGCCGGCCCTGACCAGTCACACGTGCCAAAGGCCGGCCCTGACCAGTCACACGTGTCTAAGGCCGGCCCTGAATGAGAGCGAAATGCAGCACACGAGGCTGGTGATTAGAGTGCGTTCGGGGAAATCATATTTGATATGCTATCGCTTGCAACTATCACATTTCACTAGTTATCACTTTCTTGGCAATTCCTTTGGCTTCTTTGAGACGTTTTCTTACTGAAGCCATTAGGGAGTCATCTTTTCCCCGCCTTTCGAATAGAATAGCTGTAGAATAGAAGAAACCTGCTACGGGGAAGGGGAGTGGGGACGCCATCTTAACAAAGGGTGGCGTTTCATCAATTTTCAAACATCTTCATTTTTTTTTTGAACAATTGTATGTGCACGTGTTTTGAAAATTCAAAACCAATTTTGTTTTTAGATATTTCTTTCCGTTTGGAAGGGAGATTTTAGGACACTGAAGCTCTTTATTTTTGCAATTGAGTACACAAAATGCTATGACTTTCCCTGATTGAGGAAATCCCAAAATACAAAACCCCCTTCACTCAGAATAAAATGCTGATAAAACTTGCTTAATTTTGATTGTAAGGTGTTCAAAAACTTTCTTGATTGAAATTGTTCTTTTATTGCAATTTCTTCTTATTTCAAAGACCATTTTATATGACTAAGGAAAAAAAGCATTAAAATCAATTTTTTTTTCAAGAACCAGTGACAATAGATTTTGTCATGGATGAGAAAATAGGAATGTTTCGAGCCCTTGCAAGATTTATCACCGATAAAAAAGGGAAATTTTAATCTAGTAGCTACTATATATATTCAGATTTTGGTTGTGTACACTATATACTATATATAACGGCGTACCAACCAAAATCTGAATTTTTCATGGCTTGTACTCAGTTCTGACATAAAAAATCCCATCACTTTGTTTGCGAATTAAGAAAATATTTAAGTTTAAAGTGATAAATCCACACTTTCTATTTATTTTTAAAGACAATTTCATACGGTTTTACGGTTTATTACGTACCTATTACATTTTTCATTGCAATTAATAATCATAGATCTAATTCAGTTTGTGAACTTTTGAAAAATATTTCAGTGCAAAATTGGAAGAGTAAAAGTAAAATTTTACCACAATACTAGAAGTTCAATTTATCATAAAAATGTTTAGTTATATCATCAAAAGTGTGGTCACTTTGTTTTGAGTAATAAAGAAATATCAGTTCAAAGTTATAAAAACCTTTTTCGCTTCATTTCTTTTTAATGACAATTCATTATCTTTTCCTGTTTATTACTTATTTAACACCTTTTTTGAAGTTTATTAAAGGACGATAGATCTTTTTGAATGTTGTAGATTTTAATTTGAAAAGAAAACATTTTAGTGGTAAATTTGCTTGCTCTTGTAAAGAAAATGTAAAGGGCGTCTATTTATTATAGGCTATTCAAATTGATGTTGTACAGAGAAGCCCTTAGTACAGATTTAGATATTTTTCAACGTACTCCACGAGCATCAACTAAAAAATGGACTTTTCAAAATTTCCCATATTTAGTGGACAAATCTTAGAAAGGCTTGAAACGATCAAAACACACTCAAATTTTCTTATTCTGCACAAAATCTGTTACCATGGTTCTATATCGATTTTCATAACGTTTTAAATTTTTTCGAATTGTTTTGACAAATTCCCAGATTCAATTTTCAGTGCCCACATAGTACAATTTAATAAATATCTTTATTTTGACCTTGAGAACAATATTTTTAATAATTTAAACATTTGCATTTATCTTATAAAATAAGTTATATCTAATCTATATAAAAAGCATATATTCCTGACCAGGGAGGCAATGGGGTTCTGAGCTACCCTCGAAAACGTCAGTATTGGATTTTTAAAATTCTTCAAGATAAAATACTAAAAAATGCATGGATTTCTTTAAAAAATAGTTATTGAATTATGAAAATAATTGTTGTTTATAATACTTCTATATTATACTTTGCATAGAAAATTGTATGTATTTAACAAACAATAAATATTTGTTGAAAAACCCTCTTAAAATTATTTCTGTACAGAAAACAACTGAGGTGTAACAATTTTAATACTGTATGTCTTTGTTTTTCATTTCACAGTCAGGACTAAATTTAATATACTATACAAAGACTTAGCGAATTTATATCTTTTTAAAATTATAATAAAGTTCAGATATTCATTTTGCATAAAAAGTTGTATACCTAAGTTGGTTCAAAGTACAAAATAAAAAATACTTTTTAATGAAATGAGACCAAATCTTCAATTAGCATAAAATTCAATTTCTATTTTTGTTCCTCCGAAAATAATTCCTGACTGCATTAATAGTTTATTAAGTGTGAACTGGGAAACAAACAGCACTACAAAAATGGGAGGAAGGGGAGTTGAATCCTGTAGGGAAAGATCCGAGGACAACACCTCATAATTTTGAACCACGGTCAGATGACGATGCAGCACCTGAGCTAGCACTCTACTCTCCCAATTTTCACGCCACTTCAACGTGAGGACATTTGAGGTCACTACAGATTTAACACACACCAGCCCGCACGTACACGAGGTCTTTGGTTGGATCGAGTTTCGAACTCGCAATCCTCCTGTTGCTAATCCGCTACTCTTCCAACCGGGCTACCACGGCCCCATCCAAAAACGAAACAAGTAATCAATTTATATAAGCTATATATAGGATATATAAACGAATACTCTCAAGCCTTGAAATAAAAATATTCTTTCTTGCCTGCGATGCCTGAAATTTATGGTTGGGGAATCTTGTTGGATTGTTACTTTAAGTTAAAACAACTGCATCATGTGAGTTAAAGGAAGGTTATATACATCCTTTTGATAGACATTCAATGTAAGATTTTTTTCTCCCAAAATTGAAATATTTCGTTTTATAAACTCCTTTTTCTATTACAAAGAGTTTTAAAAATTGTGTGTGTGTTTCCCAGCAGTTCTAAGAATAAACATCTAAGATGTACAAAAGTCATACACCGGTATGGAGGAAATTGTGTATTATTTAAAGGATTATGATTGCATGAAAAAAAGGGCTTATCTTTTCTAACTTAAATCGAATGATGTTTTCATAAATTCAAAAGGATGTAATGTAAAAAATTAGTAAGAAATTATGCAACACAGAGGTTCTCAACCTTTGTAACATAGCGGCTCAATAAAGTCTTTTTTATAAGATGGTGGCCCGGTCCCAACAAATTTACTCGTATTTCCTTATACATTAAATAAGTATAAGTATTAATTATGTCATAATCATAAGATATTAGTATATTTATGTATACTGTGTGGCCTGGTTGACAAGAATAAAATTACAGTAAAATTTGTTACCAGTCACTGGACTATCGAAATTTTATAGCGAAATTGTAGTTTACTCAGCCCACATCATTAAATTGATTTGTGCTGATTTTTATTGATATACCTTATTCTGATCACCCAAAACATACTCCTAAATCTCTTACTTATATTAAAATTTTAATCTATGAGCCCATTACGTTTAATACATAAAGTCACTCGGGTTTCTAGACAAGCACTCACACACAACAATGCGAACTTGTGAAAAACAGTATTAAAATAATTTGACATCCGGATACAGGGGGCGACTGCTTTGATCTTCAATTTTAACGGGAACATTTTCTTTTTACTCCTTTGCTGGTTGGTCACTGACATTAGCAACACTGACTGTATTTACGCGTTCTGGATCAGAGCTTTTCGATGCATTCAAATATTATTCTCCTCAGAATAATACTAAATCAACTAAAAATTGTTCATAAAAATGCTTACAAATAAAAAAGACAAATTCCAGGAGAACCTCTCACGACCAGAGGTTGTTAAGAAACACTGATGTGAAAGGCTATACTGTGCTAGAACACGGGCAGAGTATAAATAAATGGGATAATTTTTGAAAGAGAGAGAGATATAGCTTGGATTATCTCATACCTTAGGAGGGGAAAATAAAATAATTCCATGCTAATTCGAAATGCGGAACAAAACCCCAGCCCTTGAAGTGTTTATTTTTCAAATGAGACTTCATATATCCTTTTGAGGCAATTATCTACAACCATCATTTAATTTTTTTGAGCATCAGCACAGTACGAATATTTCATAACAAAATGACCATCTGACCCATTGAGAAGACAGCTATTTTTGCTTTCTCAGCTCCTTCCCATTGAAATTTGGGAACACTAATTATTAATTATTAGATTGTATTCTCCTTTACGGAGCACATTTTTATGAGTAGCAACTTTGCACCATAGAGATTGTGATTAGAGATTTTTATATCCAATCATCTCACTGAGGTGATAGCTGAGAGAAAATACAGAAGGAATCTTTCGATCATTCGAACCTTTTTCATTGATATGGGGGTAGAGAAGAATTCCCAGAAGTGTCCTAGGAGAGACAACATTCTGAACACGACCTCCTCCGGCGCGGACACCCCCTTTGGCTATTTCTGGTTTCCAAGTGTGGTAAAAACATCGCATTCTCTCAAGCACCGAATGGAATTTTCCTTCTAGAAACCTTGAATGGAACCAGTTGTTTGAATCAAAGGGGCCACAGAGAAGGAATAATCTTGCCATGAGGGGGTGAAGAAAATGTGGAGTTGCTTGTTGAATTTTGAATATTATTTATTTATTATAATATTACAAATTTACTATTACTATTAATTGTACTATTACAAATTTTCACTATAAAAGATTCAGTGTGTAAAGTATTCTCACTTTTAAAATCACTAGAGTAAAATCAAAACTGTTGCCGATTTAAAGCAAACTCGTTCCTTTATTTAGACAAAAGTAATTTATTATGAAAGGAAAACGCTTTCTTTCAGTCTAAAACAAATCATATACGTAGCCTTTGAATTTGGTAAAATATGAATGATTTAAAAACACTAAATCCAATTCTTATTTCTGGGTACATTGTATAACCCACGGGAACATCACGCTTTTTATGTGAGAGGGAAATATATTTTGTGGTTCATAGGCTTTTGTGTAAGGCTTTTTTTGTGAAAATACTTTATCTCAGTATTATGAATGATTTAGATTTAGACATTCGAAAAAATTATTAAATGCAATACTCATCGAACGTTAGCTTAATTCGATTGGAATGGGGAAACGGGAGAGAAGACGTGGTTGTCTTGTTATGTGGATTGTCAGTGATGTCTTAATTAATGTAATATAAAAACACATATTAATCACTTAACTTATACTTTATTAATTTCACAATGATGAGAAAGATACAACGTATGTCTTACATCATTCAAACACGTGTTACTTATCAACATAGAGTCTGTTGAGTTCCAGTTAAAGATCGTTACAGTTACAGATCCAAGTTCAGTTACAGTTATCTGACATCCTCCCTTTTATGTTCATCAATACATATTGAAATATGCACAACAAAATTACAACATTACAAAGTAAAAAAATTCTTAATTTAAAATTACACAAATTAACAATGATGAATAATGAAATAACCAATATATTTACACTAAACAAAATCTCGTAAATGTGAAGGTTTCTTAATAACACGACCACTTCTTGTCTTTGTGGTATCTGATTTGTTCGAACTTTGAGCACTAGTTTTGCTTATGTCATTTGGGCTTGGTGATATTTTATCGCTATCCTCAGTATCATTACAATCATTAGGATCTGTTTTTTCAGTAAAAGGTGTCTTAGATTTTCTAAGATGCCTTCTGTTTCGTTTGAAAATTCTGCCCGACTTGTCTTTAACAAGATACGATCTAGGAACAGATTTTTCTTGTGATACGACCTGAGCTGGTTCCCATGTTTTATTTACATAATTTCGCATGCTCACATTATCTCCTGGATTAAGCTCTGGTAGAGGATGAGCTGTTTTATCATAATAGTTTTTCTGTTTCTCTTGCCTTAGTACTAATTTTTCTCTAGTATTATTAAACATTTCATTCTTTAATAATTTAGTCGTTACTGGTAGTTTTGTTTTTAGTCGACGATTGAACATTGTTTGAGCAGGGGACAGATCAAGTTAGGATATAGGAGTATTCCTATATTCCATGAATCCTACATGATAATCTTTATTTCCCTCTTTTGCTTTTCTGAACAAACTCATGGCAATTCCTACAGCTCATTACTCTGTGAATAGTGAGGACTAATAAAAACATAGTCAAAATCCCATTCCCTGGTAAATTGCTTATAATTATAGCTGTTAAATGGAACGTTATCCGATACTACTATGTCTGGGACTCCAAATTTGGAAAAAATGCATTTAAGAGTGTCTATTATTACATTTGCAGACTTATTATGAATTTCACAAACCTCCAACCATTTTGAATAATAATCTACAAGTACAAGGTAATTTATGTTGCCAAACTGCATTATATCTACTCCTACCTTTTCAAATGGTCTGTAAGGAACTGTATGGGGGTTTTAAAGGCTCTTTAGAATTGGCTCGTTTAAATTTCTCACAAATTTCACACTGTGATACTAGTTTTTCAATGTCTGAATTCATTTCAGGCTAATACATTATTTCTCTAGCCCTTTTCTTACATTTTTCCATCCCAAAATGTGCTTCATGGATTAGATTTAGCATGTGTTTTCGCAAAGTGCGAGGAACTACTATCTTATCATTGAGAAAAATTAAATCGTCATTGGCATGAAGGTCATTTTTAATTTTGTAGTATGCCTTTACATCATTTGGAATTGTTTTATAGGCATCAGGCCATCCCTCTCTAATGAATTTTAGAACCTGATCCAAACCCGAGTCAGCTTTAGTCTCCCTTTTAAACTGATATTTTCTATTTTCGCTCATTGGTAAATACTTTGTGATGCTATGTACCATGTTTAACATGTCGTGGTCATCTTTAACCTTTTCACTTTCTGAAAATGCACGTGATAATGTATCAACTAAGTACATTTGGTTATCTGGCACATATACTATCTCAAAATCGTATTTTAGAAGTTTGAGTAGCATTCTTTGCATTCTAGAGGATATTTGATGCATCGGTTTCTTTACAATGGATAACAAGAGTCTATGATCACTTTGTATGGTTACTTTACGTCCATATACTAAGTTATGATACTTTTGAAATGAGAATACTATTGCCAATAATTCTTTTTCGATCTGAGCATAGTTTTTCTCGCTGTCGGTTAGACTCCTCGACACAAAAGACACTAGTTGATCTTTCTGTATTAAACATGCACCCAACCCATCTTTCGAGCTATCACATTGAATTGTTGTATCCTCTGACCCTGAAAATACCTTTAATACTGGGGTATTAGTTAACAATGTTTTAATTTTGTTGAAAGCTTCTTCTTTTTCCTTATCCCAAATGAATTCTACATTCTGCTTTGTAATTTCTCTCAAGGGGGCAGTAACTTTTGAAACATTGGGTATAAATCTAGATAAGAAGTTTATCATGCCCAACAATCTCCTTACTTCAGTTTTACATTTAGGTGTTGGCATATCAATAATACCTTTAATATGACCCGGATCAGCTTTTAAACCTGAACTAGATATGATTTGACCCATGTATTTTACTTCAGGTACCCTGAACTGAAATTTTTCGGGATTAAACTTAACATTTAACTTTTCAGCTCTGTCAAGAACCTTAAGCAAAGTTGCATCATGTTCTATTTCATCAGATCCTGCAATGATGATGTCGTCAAAATAAATCTCAACACCAGGAATGTCTCCAAACAGTTTTTGATTTCTCTTCTGAAAAACCTCAGGGGCTGAAGCTATGCCAAATGGCATTTTATTAAATTTGTATCTACAAAATGCGGTATTGAATGTACAAATTTCAGAACTCGCTTCGTTCAGTGGCACTTGCCAAAATCCATCTTTCAAATCTAACACTGAAAATATTTTCTGTCCCTCAAGTCTACTTATAATGTCCTCTGCTGAAGTAATTAAATAATGTTCCTTTTTATTACTTTATTTAAATCTCTGGGGTCCAGACATAAACGTAGCTTTCCATTTGTAAAGCATTGGTATGTTCAGTGGTAATAATCATGTCAGTTCTATAAATAACCAAATTTTATTTTAACACACACGCACTGTTACTAGTTCAGAGATCAGAGCTATTATATGTGCTCTGTCGTTTGGCTGCCAACAACTTCTTACAATTTGGCGCTTAGTGCCGTCTGGGGTATTTCACACTCCCCACCTGAACTCTTTCAGAGTTCACATAAATTACCTTTTGAGCATATAATAATCCAATATTAATCGGATACAAATTACAAATAAATTCAATAGGAACATAAATATAATTCGAGTTAATAAATTTAATAGTTATTTTTTCAGTTCAAGATTAGGTAATTTTAACACATTTTTTTTATAAATAACCAATTCAATAACACAGAAATAAACTAAATTATCGAATATAAATATAAACGGTTAATTTTCATCATTAATTTCAAGATTACATAATAATTGTACAGGTCTTTTAATAGTCCCAGATCGAGTTTTTATTAGACAGGAACGGATTTTTCCGTCTCTTCCTGGAAATATTTCTATGATTTTACCCATAGACCACAAATTTCGTGGGTAACGATCATCAAGAATCAACACAATATCATTAACTTTAAAATGAGTTTTAACGTTTGTTGGAGGACACACATTTGCAGATCTTAAAGAGAGGAGATAATGTTTTCTCCAACGTCTCCAAAAGTGATTAAGCAATGTTTGCTGATGTCTATATCGTTTTACCGTAGCACTTCTTGAACCACACAAATCTTCCCTTGAAATTTTTGAAACAGGAAGACCAATTAATCGCTTCCCAATTAGGAAATGTGCAGGAGTTAATGGTGAGGGCTCTGAAGGATCATCATAAATGTAAGTTATTGGCCGTGAGTTAATCATGGCTTCAATTTCAATAAAAAGCGTTTCAAGCTCATTCACTGTGAGCGTTGAACGGCCAACAGTTTTTCTTAGACAGGTTTTAATAGTTCGAAAATGCCTCTCCCAGAACCCTCCCCACCATGCTCCTTTCTCAACAATAAATTTCCATTTAATACCATGGGAAGCAAATAAATTTTGAACAGATGGGTGGTTTATGCAACTCCAGATCTTTTTGAGTTCAATTTCTGCACGCTTGAAACCTTTAGCATTGTCCGAATAAATTGTGGAACACAGACCACGTCGTGAAATAAATTTCTGAAAAGCTAAAAGGAATGATTCTGTTGACATAGATGGAACTAATTCCAAGTGAAGAGCTCTCGAAGTGGCACAGGTAAAAAGAAGCAAGTAATGTTTGGCATTACTGTCCCTAGTAAAGAATGGACCAGCAAAGTCCACACCAGTCACAGTAAACGGAGGAGATTGAAGCACTCGATCGGGTGGTAAAGGTGCAGTTTCCTGCGTACCAGGACTTACTCTGTACCTTCTGCACACGACACAACTATTCAAAACAGTTTTAACACACTGGCCACCCTTAATAATCCAAAACTGTTCTCGGACTTGGGCCAGAGTAGCTTCAACTCCGCAATGGAACACTTTATTGTGGCACTCCACAATAAAGCAACAATATCGGATGTTTTTCCCCGATCTCAAAATCGGAAAACTGAAGCCTTCCTTTCAGTCTAAGAAGACCGTTTTCATCTAAAAATGGGCTCAAACAGTGCACAGGAGAATTTTTGTCCAAACGTTTTCCGTTCGATAGACAGTCAATTTCATGCATGAAATGTTTCCGCTGCACAGTTTTCAACCAATAACGTTCAGAGTCAAAGATTTCTGATGCACCTATTGGTCTATACAATTTCTGTCTGTTTCTGCAATTAAACAAAAAACGTTTCACGTAAGCAGTCACACGATAAAGTTTTTGTAGACAGTTATACCTTTTTAAGTCCAATAAAGGCAGGGGTGATGGCTCGATGACTGACACCTGAAGAGAAAGATTTTTAATCCGTCTTTCAGTTATCACACTCTCCTCATCAACAAGTACCGAAGTACCAGATGGCCAATTCGCTTCTGGCTCCAAGATCCAACTTGGTCCCCTCCACCACAAGGAATCAGTCGCAAGCTTCGAAGCACGCACACCTCTTGAGATCAAATCCGCGGGATTGTCATCACCGTTGCAATGAAACCATTGCTGTGGATCAGTCAAGGATTGTATCTCAGAAACCCTATTGCAAACAAAAGGTTTCCAGTCTTTGGCGTTCCCTCGAATCCAGTGAATAGTAATTTGCGAATCGCTCCACAAATATGTTCGTTTACATAGCTCAGGGAACAGTTCTTTCAAATATTTTGCCAGTTTTGCACTAATCACCGCCCCCATAAGCTCTACTCTTGGCAATGAAATTAATTTCAAAGGGGCTACTCTTCCCTTCGCGATGACAAGAGTAGTCTTAACTCTACCTTTAATACCACTGTATCTAAAATACGCTACACTTCCGTACGCTGCTGGACTAGCGTCGGAAAAAATGTGCAAAGAAATATCGTCGCACTGATTGTCAAAAAACTTTCTATCAAAAGATAGCTTTTCCAAGTGAAACAGTTCGTCGCACCAGTCTTTCCACTTGAGTGATAAGTCACTAGGCAATTCTTCATCCCATTTTAAACCTCGTTCCCATATCTTCTGCATGACTATCTTCAACATCATGACACAAGGACTCACTACACCACAAGGGTCAAATATCTTCGAGATCACTCCGAGAACATATCGTTTGGTGTTTGTAGCATTTTGAATGGAACCTTTTACAGTTTTTAAGTCTAACTTAATTTTATCCTCAGTATGATCCCAAATGAGTCCCAAGAACCCAGTCCCTAGACCAAAATCCATATTTTCCTCAAAACTATTATCTACCCAAAGTTTTTGAAGTTTAAGAGAATTTGTTCTTAATTTTCTCAAATGAAATCCAGCATGTTTTAGAATATTAATTGCATTGTAAGTTAACAAATACGCCTCATCGGCATTCTGAGACCCATGACACAAATCATCTACATAAAGAAAAGAATTAAGCATTTCAAAACATTGAGGCATATCTTCCTTATATTTGCCAATGTGAAACTTTAGTACACAATCTAATGCAAAGGGTGATGTCGTTAGACCAAATGGAAAACGATTTAAACATAAAGTTTGGTCAGACTCATTTACAGAATCATGAAACCACAAAAATTTTAGATATTCTCTATCTTCTTGACAAATTTCAATCATAAGAAAAGCCTTTTCTATATCGCCTGTAAACGCAATTTGATTTTCACGGAATTTCAGAATTATATAACTAAATTAGGGTTAAGATTAGGTCCAGACCCCAAACAATCATTCAAAGATTTAAATTTTTCTTTAGCTTTGCTACTACAGTCATAAATTATCCTAACTCGAGTTGTTTCTTTGTCATTCCTAACGATTGCTCTATGGGGCATGTAATATCCTAATTTAGGGTCCTCATTTTTGCATCTACTTACAATTTGACATTTTAATTGTTCATTAATTATCTGCTTATACTGATCCGAAATATCTTTGTTTTTATTCAATCTACATCTCAAACTGTCAAAACGCTTCTTCGCGACCTCATAATTCGAACCTAAACTTTCAGGGGTATATGAACAGTCTTCCCACAACAACTTACAAAAATATCTCTCACCGTTAAATGTCAACAAATTCTCAAATGAATCAATTAACAACTTGTCCTTTTCAGAAAGATTTTGTTTTGACTCCCACTCCTCGATTTCCCAAAACCGTTTGAGGTCAAAGAGCACATTCTCAGAATCCATAAGTAAACAAGAGTTCGCAAAGCTATAGTCAGCAAAATCGCTTCTTTCATTGCCTACAAGAAGCCACCCAAAACACGAACCAACAAGCAAAATTCTACCGTTGTTTATTCTTTCCTGCTTATAAATAATGTCCCAGAAGTAATCACATCCAACCAACAGGTCTACACTTGCACCTCCATTTTAAAGGAAGGTATCGGCGAGATTTAATCCCTCAGCTGTCAATACTTTTAAAGTTTCACTCGAAGGATTCCGTCTGACAAAATTAGCAATAAATTCAGTGACTAAGCACTCCACTTCTAAACACTTATCCGGCTCTTTTCGATTGTGCAAGGTCAAACTAACCACGGGATAATTTTTCTCTCGAGGGTATTTTTCACCGAATGAGTATATAGACAATTTTTTATAGCGAAAGGGTTTTAAATTTAATTCTTTCACAATGCGTTTAGACACAAAAGATCGGTGTGATCCGGAATCTAACATTTTTCTACTTTCTAACGATTTATTATTTTTCGAGCACACAATTACTGAACAAGTTTGAAGAAAAGATTTTTTACTACTTCCTAGAATATTATTGTGCGCAACAGATATATTTTCAGACCTTTGATCAGAAACACCTGAAGTGATCGAAGGAATTCTTATTTTCGGGATCGTTTCAGCAGGGGTGTTGGAGGAATAGGGTGGAGAAAGAACATTTTTGTTCTTCCTTCTACACAATACCTCATGATGCGAATTAGACTTACATTTTTTACAGCTTATCCTAGATTTACAAGAAATGCTCATATGATATTTTTCAAAACAAAGAAAACACCTACCTTCAAACTTTAATCTATCGAATTTTTCTACAGCACTAGTTTTTCTACAATTAATCGATTCATGAAACCCGAAACAAAATATACATTTATCTTTTATTTGCGTATTTAAAGCTGCCGCGGTTGGGGTATATCTAGGTTTGTAATTATTCTTTCGATAGTTTGGAAATGGTTGCCGATTAGTCTCAAAAATTTTAGCATTACCATTTGAACTTTCCGTGATTTCCCTGGATTCTACTTCATTTTTTATGAAATTTATTATTTCACCAATTTCACAAGATTTACTTTTATTTCTTTTACGATGGAAATCTAAAACCAAATCTTGGGGCAATAACTTAAGAATGATAGGATTTAACAAATGTCCGTACGAACCTTCAGTTACATTAAGTGAACGTAGGTTTCTAATATTTACTTCAATTTCATCATACAATTTACGTAACCCTTTAACATTATATGAGGTTTTCACCGATTCTAAGTTCAATAATTTTGACATATAAGAATTAATAATAACGTCAGTTTTACCGTATCTATCTTTCAAAAGTTGCATGCACGAATCATAATTTTTCTCATTTAATTCGAACCCAGCAACAACACTATAAGCAGGTCCTACCAATAATGTTTTCAAATATTGAAACTTTTCAATCTTAGAAAGTAAATAATTCTCACCAACTGCATTATTAAAACAATTAAGGAACTCCAAAAATTTGCTAGAATCACCATTAAATTTCGATATTTCTAACTTTGGCAATTTCAATGCAGTCCTTGTTTCTGAAATAAAGGAAGAATTATTTGCCAAAACAGTTTCTGATGAATTTTGTGTTCTCATCAACTCTTTAATTTTGGATTTTACTTTTACTTTAGTTACCAAAATTTTATCTTCATACTCTTCGGACGATTTAATCTCTCTTCTGAACCTTTCAGGGTCATCTATCAAATCTTCAATATCGGAATCGTAACTCTTCAAATTTTGCTCTTTAGTTTCTAAAAGTTCAAGAAGTTCAGTTAAAGCATCTAACCCTTCGTTAAGAGTTTCTTGACTTTTATTGACTAACTTCGTAACTGCACTTCGGACGTTACCGCGCTTCTCAATCAATTTATTTACCTTATCCATTTTAAATAAGTTCTATTTCAGTATAAATTTTCTAACAAATTCAAATCCTCACCTTTGTACTCCAAAAGGTAAATAAATATCTCACCACATTTACTTCAAAGCAGGATCTAATTCTCGCGTTCTCCAAACACGAATAATCCAAACAGTTGGTAAAGCATCAAGCTCGAATCTTCATTCACAACACGATCACAATTTCCCAATTTTCAAAACTTCCCGGCCGATGCACCAATGTAAAGCATTGGTATGTTCAGTGGTAATAATCATAAGTCAGTTCTATAAATAACCAAATTTTATTTTTAACACACACGCACTGTTACTACACTGCTGGCCACCGTAAATGCAACACCCTGAAGGAAGCATGCAAATAATATGAAATTTACAACATGCATTAGCGGAGGTGAGATATGCAAATGATTAGAATTTCAGCGCAGACGCACATCACGCGCGCCTGTGGCGCCACTTCAAAGCGCTATTTAAGGCTTGGAGATTTCGACGATTTCAAGTACGGCAATTGTGTTTTTCTTGTGGTTTTTTCAAAAAAACGATCGATTATGCCTCGTAGAAAACAGCGATCATCTTTTGATCAAGTATCCGAGTTCGACAGAGGAAGGATAGTGGCCTACCGAGATTGTGGATTATCTTTCAGGGAAATCGGTAGTCGTGTTGGACGAAACCAAACAACTGTAATGCGGATATGTGATCGTTGGATGCAGGAGGGTACGACGGACCAACGTGTTCGATCGCATCCACCTCAGTGCACCACTTCACGTGATGACAGGCATGTTGTGCGTATGGCAGTGACGGATCGCTCAGCCACATCACGAACCATAGCACAGCACATTCAGTCTGTACGGCATCATCCAGTGTCTGCGCGTACCATTCGACGCCGTTTACAGCAGAGTGGTCTGTCCGCAAGACGTCCATTGCTTCGTCTACCCTTGACGCAGAACCACAGACGTTTCCGCCGCCAATGGTGCGATGAAAGAAGGATGTGGACGGCAGAATGGAATGAAATTGTCTTTACTGACGAGTCACGCTTCTGTCTGCAACACCACGATGGTCGGATTCGAGTCTGGAGACACCGTGGAGAGAGGATGCTGAACAGCTGCGTTATGCACCGCCACACTGGTCCTGCACCGGGTATTATGGTATGGGGCGGTATTGGATATCACTCTCGCACTCCTCTAGTACGCATTGCCGGTACTTTAAACAGCCAGCGCTACATCTCCGAGGTGTTGGAGCCAGTTGTCCTTCCTTACCTTCAGGGCTTGTCCA
The DNA here is from genome assembly GCA_933210815.1 of Meta bourneti. Lineage (NCBI taxonomy): Eukaryota > Metazoa > Arthropoda > Arachnida > Araneae > Tetragnathidae > Meta > Meta bourneti. Next base: position 19,688,508 of record OW119932.1, read on the forward strand.
CAGCCATATTTCAACAGGATAATGCGCGACCACACGTGGCACGCATTGTCCAAGGGTTCTTCGTCAATCGCCAGATTGAATTGCTTCCCTGGCCAGCTCGCTCTCCGGATCTTTCGCCGATAGAAAACATGTGGTCCATGGTTGCTCAACGATTGACCCAGAATACATCCCCAGCTGCCACACCAGATCAACTTTGGCAACGTGTGGAAGCTGCTTGGTCAGCTGTACCCCAAGAACACATCCAAAGTCTCTTTGAATCAATGCCGAGGCGTGTGGCAGCGGTGATCTCCAACAATGGCGGCTACTCTGGCTACTGATTTTGGCAGGAACCACACTTCACAGAAGTCTATAAATTTAATCATTTGATACTTGGTCAACATGTTATCTACAAAATAAATTTTGTTGTGATATCTCTTGTCTTTCTTGGTGTTGCAATTTGGGTGGCCAGCAGTGTAGTTCAGAGATCAGAGCTATTATATGTGCTCTGTCGTTTGGCTGCCAACAACTTCTTACAATTTGGCGCTTAGTGCCGTCACACCATTAGGCTTTTCTACGACCACAAGACTTTGTACCCAGTCAGTTGGCTTATTGACTTTAGAGATGATCCCCTCATTTTCTAAATTATTTAACGATTCTTTTAATCTCAATTGTAGAGCTGGTGGAACGCGCCTAGGTAGGTGAGCTACAGGTATAGCATTATCTTTTAGCACAATTCTATACGGTTCATCTGGAAATTTTCCTGTATCCTTAAATAGATCTCTATACTTATTTAAAATAATGTCTTTCTTCTCAATTCTAATTTCATCAACTCTTTCAATTAAGTTTAATTCTGAGCATGCATTTAACCCTAAGATAGGTTGTGAATTTACATCTACTACAAAAAATTCTAATGGAATGTTTTCATGCTTGTTTGTAGAGCATTGTAAAATTACAGTACCTTTAGGTCTTATCTTAAAATCACCATAAGACATAAGAGTTATATTCGTCGGTTTCACATGAAATTCAGAATTCACACTTTTCAATATACTTAAAGGCAAAATATTCGCTTCTGCTCCAGTATCTAATTTAAATTTAACTTCGGTTGTTACCTTATTTACACATACTGTTACATTTTTACACCAAGATTTTTGACTTACCATGTTAACACACTTTTTTGCCAACAGAGTCAATAAAAATGTTACTTTCTTCCTCACATTTGTCCATTTGGTGCACTTTCTTGGCACGTTGTGGACACCCAACAGCAAAATGATTCTTTTGTTTACATTTGGAACACACTTTTCCATATGCAAGGCACTCTCTTGACTTATGTCGTCTCCCACATTTCTTACAGTCATATTCCGATGATTGTTTAGAATACTGAGTTCTTGTATTTTTCTTATGCCTTATAGCATGCACACTGCTTTCGCTTGACATTGCTCCTATCTCTCTCATGGATCTTAGCTGTTCTTTTCTTGCTTCCGCAGCTCTGACAATTTCGGCAGCTTTCTGTACGTCTAGAACTGGTTCACGCAGCAAATGTTCTTTCAGTCCATTGTCACGGATTCCCAACACAATTCTGTCACGGATTAGGCCATCTGCTTGATCATTAAATTCGCAGGTAGATGCCAAAGTTTTAAGTTGAGTAATGTAGTTATCAATGGATTGTCCCTCTTGTTGGACACACGAAAAGAACTTGTATCTTTCAAATACAACGTTCTACCTTGGTAGACAGTACTTTTCGAACTTTTCAAGTACATCATTAAAGTTGTCTCCACTGGATGGCGATTCGAATTTAAATGTATTGAAAATTTATACACCTTCATTTCCGAGTAGGTTCAGTAGAATTGAAATTTTTGTTTTGTCCGGTCGGTGAGTCCTTTTCCGTAGCCAGCAAATAATTCTCTAGCTGCTGTCACCACTTCTTCCAGCTTTCTTTTACATTTCCAGAAGAAAACTTGAGCTCGACTGGAGCTCTAAAAACCTCCATCGCTCCGAAGATCCACAATAGGAATATTATGCACCGCAAGTTCAAAAAAGTCCACGCCGGTCACAATCTAATTCAATCCTCTAAATTCTGACACCATGTCTTGTCATGTGGATTGTCAGTGATGTCTTAATTAATGTAATATAAAAATACATATTAATCACTTAACTTATACTTTATTAATTTCACAATGATGAGAAAGATACAACGTATGTCTTACATCATTCAAGCACGTGTTACTTATGAACATAGAGTCTGTTGAGCTCCAGTTAAAGATCGTTACAGTTACAGTTATCCAAGTTCAGTTACAGTTATCTGACAGTGATCACCCCGAAATTATTTTCTGATTTTGTCCCTGGGTTTGAGTTTGCTTTTGGTTTGTGATCTCTACGGTCATTTGTTTGCTACATGACGGCTAATTAGACTGAAACCTACGACTTAAAGTCGATTCCAAACATAAAGTGGAAGGTACATTTTATCCCAAATCAAGATTCGAACCCAGAGCCTTTTGAACCAAGGGCCTGGATTACGTGTTTTTATAAGAATTTATTCCCGTTTCAAATACAGGCTCCGCTCATTCATTCTCCGACACTACCGATTAGTTCTAGGCTATTCCAAATCGCAAAGGATAGTATATTTTTTCCGGAGCTTGAGCATTACTTTTGTTTTACAAGGAAGTACTTAAGAATTCAGTGCGGTTGTTTGAAATTCCGGAAAGTTTAGTATACTTATGTTTTAAAATGCCAGTTTAGCTTATTTTATTTAGTGAAGTTCCATGAATATAAATTCAATCTCATTTAAAAATGTGACTGAACTTATAATTAAATAAAAAAAAAGCCATATCTAACTGAACCCTAACGAAAATAAAGGTTATGCATAACCAGGAAAATAAAATATAAATTTAACCTGAATCAAATTACTAATGTAAGAAGTCGCTAACTTTTCATCCTTTATAAGTTCAATAAATTAAATAAGGATATATTTGGCTCGAACCTAAGCTCCCATACCTATGTATTTCACCTATGTATAGCGTTACGTAAGCCAGTTGAAAGCTCACCTAATCAAAAGACAAACAAAAATCCTGCTGTACAAATCTCTCATATGACCAGTGTTAACCTATGCCTCTGAAACATGGTCATTGACAGCAAAGGAAGAGAAAGCTTTGGCAATTTTTGAAAGGAGAATTTTTGTATCTTTGAGCAATCTTTAGTGGCGTCCTTGATAATGGTATTTGGAGAAGGAAATACAATTTTGAATTATACAAACTTTTTGAAAATGAAGACAGTAAGATTTGTAAAATTGAACAGAATGAGATGGAGATGGGCAGGTCATCTTTTGAGAATGGATCCAGAGAGAACGCCTTTGAAAGTTTGTAATGCAGTCCCTTTTTGTGAAAGACAAAGGAGTAGGCCAAAAAAGAGATGGACTGTCTGGATTCGGACTTTAGTGCCATGAAAGTCAAGAACTGGAGATCCATGGCTGGAAAGAGGGTAGTCTGGGGAAAACGTCTGAAGAAGGCCAAGGCTCACAAGGGGCTGTCGTGCCAATTATGATGATGATAGCGTTACGTGCATTTCGAGCACCGAAGTGAAATTTCTGGCTATTGCATAAGGTTGTGAAAAATAAAGAATAGCTGTTAACGAAAATGACCTTGATACGGGTTCATATCAAATCGAAAAATATTTAACTCAGTTGTACCATTTTATAGCTATTAATAACTCATTGTTTTCCATCATATTTATGTGTTGAATGTTTTCCCTGTCTTCTCGGAAAAGTAGATTAGAACCCGACTTTATCCCTAATTTAACCAATCTGGAATGTCAAAAATGTCCTAAGAACAGTTCAATAAATTAAATAAATATATATATATATATTTTTTTCGAATTTAAACTCCCACAACCCCTTCCACCTATGTATTGTATTACGTGCATATTTAGCACTAAAGTGAAATCTGTGCCTTGCCTAATGCTAATAACAAATTTATTATGAAAGATAGTCTGATTCCATATTCCATCCCCAAGCTTCCATTCAGGTCTTGTTCGCTCAATTTGTTAAATTACTATCCGAATAGAGAAAAAACTGCATGAAATTATGTGACTTTATGCATTCGACAGCTTTTTATGAATAAAATAACCAACATAGTCATCTTAGAGCAGACTTGTTACCTGACATGTTTCGGTTACACTAAATTCTTATCTATCAAAATGCTCATAATTCTTTTTTTTTTACCTAAAATTAACAGTTGTCTTTAAACAGCTAAACAGTAACAAATAATTTTTGGCAATTATTGATTTTCAGCTCTAAGCCGATGATATGTATGTTTACAAAATATGTTACTCGCTGGGGAAGGTATCTCATTTGATGGTAATGAACGGAGAAACCTTGTAAAGTAAAAAAGTACAGGATACACGAATAATTGAAAAACAAATTAACTTGCGTCAAATTTTTGTCATCAAAGATCAGCAATGACTCGACTTGCCAGTCTGGTTCCTATACAGCAGGACAAAAGTTCTAACCGTGGTATTGTTATGTTCTTAAGAGGAGCTACTCTTGCACGTGACTGTATAAACTTCACTTCAATGAGATTATTTGTCTTCACCCTCAGGAAAATGCAAGTGGGATACGCCCTTCTACTCGCGTTACAGAATATGTGGACTGATATCTTTATCCTCAGGATGATCTAGACTTATATAACGCTGTAGCTTGATGTTAGAAATTAAATATATTTCCTGAACCCACTTTAAAAATTATTTAGCCAAATGTTCAGGGATTATTTCATCCCACTTCAATTTCAATTTCCAACACTCCTGTAGAATAAGTTTAGGGATCAGAGACACAGGTGAAGTAAATCCGAGAGGATCGAACACCTTCTGAACCGATGAGAGGAGAGCTCGCTTAGTAACAACAATTTTATCTTCGTTAAACGACTCGATTTTGCAAGAAAGTGTGTCCATCTTTAAATCCCAATTTAAGCCTAAAACCGGTGTAACATTATCTGTTGGCACTTGTGTAAGAATTTCAGTAGAGCAGTTTGACTGCCATCCTCTAAGATTGAATTTTGCAGAGGAGAGTAGCATTCTCGATTCTAGTATAAATTTATTTAATTCTTCAACTGTGTTAAAGCTGCAAACACAATTGTCAACATACAACGATTCTCTTAATTTTTCTGCTGTAGCCTAAAACCTGTGTAAGAATTTCAGTAGAGCAGTTTGACTGCCATCCTCTAAGATTGAATTTTGCAGATGAGAGTAGCATTCTCGATTCTAGTATAAATTTATTTAATTCTTCAACTGTGTTAAAGCTGCAAACACAATTGTCAACATACAACGATTCTCTTAATTTTTCTGCTGTAGAAGCGAAATGATTGGGAGCATTTTCTAAATGATGATTCAGTGGGGCAGCTGATAAAAAAGGACTGCAATTGACCCCAAAAACCACACGTTTATGTCTGTAAACTATAAACTCCCCTTTAGCTTCATCTTTCCATACAAATCTCAAATAGTCTCTATCTCTTTCTGTAATACCAATTTGAAGAAACGCTGTTTCAATGTCGGATACTGCTCCAACGGGATACTTCCGGAAACGATTTAGTAGTGAAGGAATTATTTCAATTAAATTAGGGCCCTTATCCAGACAGTCGTTTAGTGAAGGGGACACTTTTATGTGAGCCGAGGCATCAAAAACTGATCTCACCTTCGTGGTCTCACTCGAATCTTTAAATACAGGCCTATGTGGCAAATAATGAACTTGAGACTCTTTATCATCAGCAACTACTTCGATAATTCCTTGCTCTAACCACGTATCAAATACTAACTTTGGTTTTATTTGAGTCTGATAGCTTTCTTTGCGTGGTAGCAAGTCGTTTTTCGGCCAGTTCTCTATTATTCGGCAAACGAGAATTATCTAGGACCCAGGGCAAAGCGATTTCGTATCTTCCATTTGGTTTCACTTTCACGGTATTCTTAAAATATTGCATGGTTTCTTCATGCATTTCTGACTTTGTTTTAGATTCTACTGGGTCCGTTATACCCATAATATCTAGCTTCCATAAATTAGCAGTGGAACTCTCATTCCAAAGGGAAGAAATAACCATAAGAGAGTCCTTGGTTTCAGGGTTAATTCCAGAAATTTTGCCCATCAGAGTCCACCCTAAACGGGTTTGTACAGCAACCGGGCCACTTTTTAAAGATTTAGCATTTCCGGTAAACAAACTTCCCGCTACGTCGGAACTTATCAATAATTTAATTTCATTTTCAACTCCTTGTACATTATTTTCAATATCTGTAACTTGAATGTCATATTTATTCAATTCTCTTAACCAAGGCCCGTTCGGAACCTTTCTTATATTGGAACAAATAACAGGTGTATCCAAACAGTATATTTCACACTTATAACGATTATCTAAACTACTTAAATGAACTTTATATTTATAATGATGTGTTTAATTTGTTTCTACACCAAATAATTTATGAATTAATTTCACTTCACCACATTTTTATAATTCAAAGATTTGATTACATCTTCCCATATATATGTTCGCTCTGACCCAGTGTCAATAACGGCACGAATTATCTTTTCTCTGGCGCGTGCTTAACGCGAACATTCAAGGTCTGCAATAAAACGGCAGAATCGGACACTTGCGTAGTCAACATTGTCACTACTACTTCCTGGTTCATGTGTTTGCGGTTCTCTGGCGCCGCATTGCATCCCTCAGAAGGACTATTCTGACACATAACCGAAGAATGTTTTTCCTACAAATCATGCATTGAACTTGATCCTTACAATTGCGCGAGGTGTGATTTTTCTTTTTCTTTTCCTCATAAGGAAGTGAACAAGCTTTGAAGCATTTTTCTGATGAGTGACATTTGTCACAAAATATGCATGTTTCATCATATTTCTTAATAAAATGTTTCTCTTTATTTTCTCACCAACAATTAAATCATGAGCTGTAGCAACATTGAATTCTTTAGAAATATTAATTTTGGACAATTTCTTTGTCCTATCGAAACCAAAACTAGAACGAGCTAATGTAACTCATTCTTCTGACATAACTTCATTTTTTAAAAATTCAAGAATATAATTAAGTTCGCTCTTACCTTGTGTTGTCTTCTCACGCTCTCTTTCCCAAATTCTCAGAATATCGTGAGGTAAACAAGATTCTACCAAAGGAAATAAAATACTTGCATATTTGTCCTCTGTAACACCTAGGGACTCCAAAGAACGAAGTTTCGTTTCTAAACTGTCATAAAGTGAAGATATGTTAGCGTCCTTTCGGGATCCGCTGTTGTTGCATAACACCCAGAGACGTAACTAGAGGGGGGCAGATGGGGCATCTGCCCCGGATTGGGGGGGAGGCGCTAAATTGGCCGAGTATTTTTTTTACTATAGATATTTACGTATGATGAAAAAAATGAAGAGGAAAAGCGAAAAGAAGACTACAAAAACTATAATAGGAGCTAAATGCAGAATGTGTGAAGAAATAGCAGGAAAGTTTAACCTAGATCCTCTTTTTAAAGAAATACGGAGGAGGAAGAAGCGGATGTTTGATGAGAAAGGCGAAGTTGAAAGCTATGAATTCTCAGAAGAAAAAAGTTTAGATTATTGATTATACAAATAATAGATCGGATTCTTAATGAACTGAGGCAAAAGGTTTCAAGTCATTCAAAACATGAATAGTTTATTTGGTTTCCTCAATGGAGCTCGGTTTGAAACAATGAATAACAGATAATAACTGATGATAACTTGAGTGAAATCTGTTATTATTAATTCTCGTTCCAGTTTTCCAAAATCCTTGAATGGTTTTCGGTCGACGTTTCGATAATTCTCTTTTTAAAAGTCCAAAAGCACAAAAGTCCATGGGTGAGACATCTGGAGATTTAGCAGGAATATCAGTAAAGGGTATTTATTGACTTGATACCAGTTTCTTATTCCATTTTTTCCAAGAATTTAATAGTGGATTTAGATGTGTGGCTGCTTCCATTATCCTGATGCAGTTCTATTGATTGTTGGCACTGTGGGTAAAGATATGGTATTCCTTTTTTGAATATTGGGGACAAAATAGGGTCTTGATAATATGTGGGAGTTGATTTTTACATTTTTTCCCCTCTTTTTACTTTTAATTTTCCATTATATGCAAAACCGGCGACAATCATAAATCTCTTAGAGAAGGTTCTCACGTTAAAGTTACAAAGTTGAACCACGTTTTAAGATTTTCTCCTCTTTTATAATAAATTGTTCTTTTTTCTTGCAATCTTTTAAATACACCCACGCCTCGTCTATTGTCACAACATTTTTCCATCTTTCTCCAGCTAAATGCTTCTCATACAGAATTCTGCAGCGAGTTCTGCTTTCTGCAATATGTCGTGGAGATAGATGATGAACATTGTATTTTTTGGCCTTTTTAAGATTCAAATCACTGTTAATTATTTTATTTACAGTTGAAACTGAACTTTTAATGACTTTGTAATAGTCTTTTGACTTGGCGGATTCTCTTTTAAAATTAAAGATCTTACCTTACAAATATTCTCAGAAATTCTTTTCTTTTTTTGATACGTATTTGGGAGTATTTTTCCACTTTTACGCGTTTATTCCTTTCTCATTAATATTACTTATCGTACCTTTAGATATAGAAAAAACATGACACAGTGTTTTTGAATAATTGAATAAGCATAATTCTCTTCGGAAAGAGCGGAAATATAACCTTCCATCCATTGCTTATTTAAAAGCGCTATTTCGAAAGTAGACAAAACTCTGAGTTAGCAGACAATAAGTTATACTTTAACTATTTAACTGCTGCGAAAATAAAATTATTTCGTAGCATGCAATTTTTTTTACAGCTCATCATAATCATTCAAAAAAATGTCCGAACAGCCTCTGTATTTATCATAATTAAATATCCTATTCTAAAGCAACAGTCCGTTGATTTTGATGCAGCCCACACATATCCCGATATCATTTGATAAAAACCTTTTCATTTCATTTGCAGCGATTATAAGTATGAAAGAATATACCAAACATGCTACTCTTAGATTATTTGTCAATGAAATATCTTAGAATTAAGTAGGTATTTTATCTTGTACTAAAAATCAAATTGCTGCAAATTAATCTATTTACCTTTAAAAACAAGCATTTACCATCTAATTTTAATAAAAAAAATTTGGACTAGTGAAATTAATGTGTGGTGGCGATATCAGGTGTTGTCGGGGAAGGTTTTGGTTTGGTTGGTCGGTGGGGGCGCCATGGCGAGTTCTTGCCCCGAGTGGAAACTAGCCCAGTTACGTCTCTGATAACACCAATTGTAGAAGATATCTCACGTATACTTGTATTAATGTATCTTCTCTGCCAAATCTGTCCCTTAAATGTTGGATGACTTTAGGACAGTTCTCTGCCGTTGTCGGATAACTATTGACGATGTCATATGATTTTGATTTGGGAGTCATTGCTTGCATTAAATACACGAATTTTAAATGATCATCTAGAACTTTATCCTCGTGGATCTTAAACGTATTCCAAAAGCTCAGCCATCATCGAGGATCGCCGTCAAACTGTTTTAATGTTATTTTTGGTAGTCGCAGGGGCCGTACCAGTCCTGTAGTTGTACTTTCGATTTCGGGAGCACTAACACTTGAAATGCCTTCCCACGAAGGCATAGAAAGAATCTTTTTAACCTTTAGTTTATACGCAATAAGCTTCTCACTATATTCTTCGCAAGACTCGAATTCCTTTTCATAGTCCTTTTGCTGAGTACCCTTTTCTAACATAAAGTTCAATATCTCACTATCTATTTCACGCAGCCTTTTTTCTTTATCTTCTAATTGCTCTAATAAAGTTTCCACCACATTTAAGTCCGGTTGAGAACATTCCGATGCTTCTTTCAATGAATTAAATGTTCTTGTAAATCTACTTCTAAGTGGAATCCTCTTTGTTTTTAACTGTTCCATGTTCTTCACAAACTATTTTCACTTTCGAAAATTATATTCCTTCGAATCCTGTCGCGGACGCCAAAATGTACCAAATCGAATGCAAAACCTACACGGCTTCACACTCGTCGAGATAAATTAATATAACTCGAGGAATATACCACACATAAAGAAAACGAAAGCATCTGCTAAAAACACAGCACTCTAATATTCCACTTCGACTGCACGCCGTCATTAGCACATACAGACTGACGATAGCATAACAGATACAAAACACATGTGGCGCCCAAACACCTCTGACAACCCAAAATAAAAACAAAAGTCGAATAGTTTTTACAGCTAGACTGAACAAAGATTTTTCTAAAAAATTCGTTTCATTGAACATTTGCTAAGAATTCCTTGTGCATTAATAACCTTTTCGGAAAGTGCTGATATAAAACTCTTCTGTAATAATTTTAATTCACTTAGTCTTACTACACTTCTGATTTGGATCCCATTGATAAATAAGATGTTCATCTTGTGTGTGATGGTTGTCAAGAGAGCTAAAAGGTAACCTCAATCCAGTTTTACGGTATCTGAGTGAGCAGAATTTTTAAAGGAATGGCAAAACCCATCTGCTTCCAAGTGCATTTTGCAAGGTTGTCAAGAGAGCTAAAAAGTAACCTCAATCCAGTTTTACGGTATCTGAGTGAGCAGATTTTTTAAAGGAATGGCAAAACCCATCTGCTTCCAAGTGCATTTTGCAAGGTTGTCAAGAGAGCTAAAAAGTAACCTCAATCCAGTTTTACGGTATCTGAGTGAGCAGATTTGTTAAAGGAATGGCAAAACCCATCTGCTTCCAAGTGCATTTTGCAAGGTTGTCAAGAGAGCTAAAAAGTAACCTCAATCCAGTTTTACGGTATCTGAGTGAGCAGATTTGTTAAAGGAATGGCAAAACCCATCTGCTTCCAAGTGCATTTTGCAAGGTTGTCAAGAGAGCTAAAAAGTAACCTCAATCCAGTTTTACGGTATCTGAGTGAGCAGATTTTTTAAAGGAATGGCAAAACCCATCTGCTTCCAAGTGCATTTTGCAAGGTTGTCAAGAGAGCTAAAAAGTAACCTCAATCCAGTTTTACGGTATCTGAGTGAGCAGATTTTTTAAAGGAATGGCAAAACCCATCTGCTTCCAAGTGCATTTTGCAAGGTTATCAAGAGAGCTAAAAAGTAACCTCAATCCAGTTTTACGGTATCTGAGTGAGCAGATTTTTTAAAGGAATGGCAAAACCCATCTGCTTCCAAGTGCATTTATACATGTCCATCTACTTCCAAAGGCTAAGATATAAAAAGCCATTTCCAAAGGCTAAGATATAAATTGCCGCATTTACTTTCAAAAATGATACCCGCTATCGCAATTGCAACGATCAGAGAAAGCGGTGGTTGATTGCATTGCGGGAAAGGGGACAAACAGTAAAACCCTGGAGGTCGGAAGTCCATTGATTGTCCCCTGGTATGAAACGAAGCTATCTTTACGACCTGTAAGTAGACAATTTGCTTATAGCAGTCGTGTGTGTGGATTATGTGAGATTTTTGGACTAAAATACATCGATGTATGGTAGTTCAGATTTTATACTCTTCAAACAAAAGAAAATTTTTGACCTTTTCAAGGCCTTTTTCATTTTTCAAAGGCTATATTTAACATAGATCACAATTCAGCCCGTGAGTGCTCAGATGAAGTTTTTGCACGTGTTAGTTTTGAGTTTCACGGGCCCAACTTTAAAAATTTCAATTTTTAGATAACCAATAAATATTATACCATACCATCAATTTTTTTACAATTGACAAGTATCATAAACTTTGATTTAGAATGCAGGTGAAATTAAATATGAAAAATAGACCTTTGTGCCTGTGCGAACCCTGCAGTTCATAGAAGAAAACCTTCGCTAATAGATTAGTATCGTTAAATGGAGGTAAAAATTTCTCAGATACTTGTTTTTATACTTTCACTCATATTTATTATCAATTGTAATTAATATAAACTTATAATAGCATCAATAAACTATATGAAACACTTTTAATAATTAGACCTAAGTCAACGTAAAGGAAATTTTCGTTTAATAAGTTTTGAACAAAACTTCGTTTTTATCTGATCAACCATTGTATGTCAGCCCTTGTATTTCTCAAGTTATTAGATGCAAAAAGTAAACCTACTGAATAAGAGGCAATTGGAATAGTATAACGTTGTTATATATGACTATGGCTAGGATTTTGACTAAGTAAAAAAAATTTAAACATCCTTGTGACAAAAACACCTTAAAAATTTGAACTTTTTTGGTTTCTCTGCCCAGCTTGAAGACTTTATTTGTCAGTACAAATAAGTCCTGTAAAGAAAAAATTGCAGCTTACATTTTCTGTCAGCTTTTCATAAATTGAAGCTTGAATAGTTTTTAATTGAATATTTTTAGTTTGCTATGGAAAATTGATATTTTATTCATGGGTCTAGAATTACCAAACTGAATGTGTGAAATTTCCATGAGTTGTGTTTCAATGTTTCCAATGAGTTCCATCAATGAGATCATCACATGAGAATAATTTTCTTTGTCAACCAAGTTTTAAATATTAATACTTTCTCTTCACGTTTTGATCTACTGAAATCACATGATCAAACTAAATGAATTACAATACTTTGTTCAGTCTCCTTAAATTTTACTCCTTTTTTCCTTAAATTTCAAGAAAATTCAGTGAAAACACTAAAATAAAGAGAAAAAATCCTTAAAATGGCCAAGAAACCTAAAAATCATTTTGCAAAAGAATCGTGAAAGCTGCATGATAATGCCAAAAATAAAGCCACTTTTATCAATTTATTTCTTTTTATAAAACATATTTTTATTCACTCGGTTCATATCTTCCAAAAAGTTGCAAAATCCTACACTTAGGTGACTGATTATTATTTTTTAAAAGGTTAGGTGTGTTCGGGAATCTACAATATTTTTTTTGCTACATAAGGGCTAATTAGACGGTTTAATTATTCTTTTTCATTTATTAGTTATGCTTAAGAAATATTGAGGTGAGCACATTTTAAAGTAGAAATCATATTTATTTATAACTATATATTATATACAAATTGAGAAACATCACAATTTAACTCAATAGTTTAAATCCATGTATTATTGTAGAAACCTGTGGATCCAAAAAGCGGAACTCCAAAACTTAAAGCATCCCCAAATTCTATATATAACAGCAATATTCAACAACTGCGAAAAATTGGAAGTAGGAATAACCGTTTTTGTAGCGTTTTTCTCTTATGACACATTTTTAGACGATTTGTGATTCTTATAAATATGATTTTCCCTCTCTTAAGGGTAATTATTTGAAAATATACAGCAGTTTGCACGATTCTGTTGTTATAAGGTGGTTCTAGGCGTGAAATGGTGACCTGATCGATTGTACTGCTCAACCATCCATTGAGCGAATCCTGCAACAGGTATCTAATTTACATGACAATTAAATTTTTGACACATAAAAACATATTTCTGGAAAGTAATAGAAACCAGTTGATACATGTTGAATTTTTATACAATTTTTATTTGATGAATATGACAACCACATAAGTAATCAGGATCCAAGGAAATTCTTTAAATGGCCAAGTGAGTTTTTCAATGTTGCGCTTCCATATATCTAATCATCTTAACTAAAAGAAATTTATTATTGATGCCATTATTAAATGGTCACCAAAAACAAACATCATTTAGTTGTATACTGAAGAATATTGAATGATTTCAAGTGATATAAAACACCCAGTATTATTTTTGCTTTCCACATTCACTTGGAAAACTAGACTTTGAGATTTGTAATATAATCTGAAAAATATTTACCTCAATATCACAGCACATATGAACTATATTAATACATATAAACAAACAAAATACAATCTAGGTTTAGAATACAAGAGAAAAACTGTACTTTCACTTGCATGCAAATGTTGCTTTTACCCCAATTACGAGTATTAGAAAACTTCATTACAATTTAACTGCACAACAAAATGAACTGTTAATTGCAAGGCTATTCAAACAACGTTGACATTTGTCTTGTTTCGATTTGTTATGCAGGTAACTATTCTAGCATTTATTTAGCTTAAAATATATGTAGTACAAAAATTGGCAAATGTAACCAATTGAAAAATACTGAATAAATATATTGTTATACATATGGGAAATTGGTGAAGAAATACATAATATTGAAATATGAATTTGTGAAATAGAAACTATATATATATATATGCTTAGCCAGTATTTTCTTTTTAAATAAAATCTCCACTGATTCTAGAATTTTAAAACATGAAGGAAACCTTGGAAAAAGAAAATTCAGATTCTTTTAACATAAAAGACAATTGTTTTTCCTTGAAATGCGAGGGTTTGGAAGTCACTGTGTCAGAGGCCCTATAACTCCAGGTTGGTTAGGGTTTTATAGCCCTTTATCGCCAGGTGAAATGTCCTTTGCACTGAAATAAGTAGGGACTTGGAAGTCGAACAGGTAGGGTGGCACAAGCAGGAGCAAAGAGCTGGTAATACATTTGACAGTAAGCAGTCAGTCGTTCCTGTGATGAAATGGTTCGTTGATCCAATCTTGGAGTGTTAGATTATTAAAGTCTAGTCTATAAAGTAAAATTTAGTTCAATAAAATTTCATGGGTATAGGAGAAGGAAACCAGAGTTGGATTTAAGTTGGAGTTTTAAGTTCAAGATGAATTGGAAGGGTTAGATTAACAAGCTATTGGAATAAGGTTTAAATTAGATGGCAATTTTGCAGGTTTAAAACCGTGCTGGGGACTATTCAAGGTGCGATGGAGCTAGATCCATCAAGGTTATTTACTAGTATGAAAAGCTTGTCTACAAGCTTAGTGCATTTACACATGCTTTTTTTAAACATATCCTTTAAGGTTGTGTATGTGTGGGATCTACTGACTGGTCTGAGCCATTTGTTGATCAGTTCATGGGGGTAGGTGAGGATACCTCAGTGGAAGACTTGGGGATGGAGGAGGATCGAACTTTGAAGTTTCTGGGCAAACAATATCCTTTAAGGTTGTGTATGTGTGGGATCTACTGACTGGTCTGAGCCATTTGTTGATCAGTTCATGGGGGTAGGTGAGGATACCTCAGTGGAAGACTTGGGGATGGAGGAGGATTGAACTTTGAAGTTTCTGGGCAAACAATATTAAGACATCAAACTTGCATAGCATCCAATGAAAACAAAAAATTAATAAATTCTCTGAAAGCTGACATATTTTTCGCCTACAAACATCTTGAAACATTTTCCAGGAATTCCATTTCCTTTCTTCTGACATTGTGGTCGCTATTCTAGTAAATAGATAATCCTGAATTTTAATGGTGGTCCGAAGCATTTCTTGACAATTAAAAAATGCCTTTCTTCGATATTTCTTACAATCTTCCCAACATAAGATGCATCTGTTTTGGTCTAGTTAAAGTGTGGTGGCCAGGAAATTTACAAATCATTAAAATTTAAAGCTCCATACAATCTATATCCAAAAAGTTCTTGGACAGATATGATAGTACAAAACAAGTGCATTAGGAAATTTGCTGTGTTGTCACTAAAAATTCCCTGTACTTCTCCTCAGAAATGTCACAGTGGTTTGTGACTGCTGATTCCAGGAGCACACATGCAAATTTCCTGACACAACTGTTTTACACACTATCAAATCAGTCCTAGAACTTAATTGAATCCTAAGTATGAGAAATCGATCCCAGGGGATCGTAAAAATCCAATTTTTTCTAGTCTATTAGCAACTTAACCAAACCCTATGATTATCATTCAATGGTTTGATTTGGATTATATGGATCAAGAAATTTTAATTTCAAGCAAATTAACAGAAATATCAGTGTGGTATAGGCTTAGTATGGTATTATTTAAATTACATTTGGCTATTTACTGTTGAACAACCTATGTTCAACAGTATTCTCATCACAAAATGGATTTTCAACATTCCTGGAAAATTTTGATTACACTGATTGAAGGTAAATGATGATAAAACATTTATACTATGCAAATTTTATATATCTGGTCACGAAAATAGATCAAAGGAAATCATTCAACAATACGCCAATCCAACACTAATGAAAGTCAAAAAAGCAGAAGTAGGCAGGGCAATGGCGAGCAGCCGAATATGCAAAATAATATACTATAATCGATGGAAAGCAACTGATCGCAGAATGTCAAAAGAAATGGAAGAGGAATCCGATCACGAACGGTATACAATAAACTGCCATCAAATGACAAGAGCACAAATGCAGTTATGAAAAATAATTATGCAGTAATCATGCAGCAAAATATACTTTGAAGCACAAATAAAAGAGTAACAATAATAATAAACAGTACACAATGAACAATGGAAAGGCAATAAGCGTCCAATACTAAAAAATATTTGAACAAACACATAATAAATACTTTAAAAAGGCAATAATTATGAGAATCCAAAACAACTTTTACAATAAGGGAATATAAAAAAGGATATGCGATTTATTTTCACACAGGACGCCGTACTCACCGACCACGACGCCGTTCTCACCGACCCAAAGCATTCCACGAGGTTATAATTTTACACCACAAGACGCGCGCCAAAATCAAAATTGGCTGAAACTGAAATGGCTCATCCACCAGATTCATTTTTTGTGCCAAGTTTGCCAAAATGACGAAATCTGTAGTAACCCAGGTGTTGCATTTCGCTCCCAAAAGTAACTTTTCAAGCAAATCATGTATTAGTGATTATGCTTGGTGGCATATCTACTAGATGGAAACAAACCGTAGCATATTGTTTTACTGGAAGTAGTATGAATGAATGTGTTTTAAAAGTTATAATCCTGAAAGGTAATTAGTTGACCGAAAGCATCGGCTTGAAAATTAATAGTATTACATCGGAAATGGGCTCGGCAAATCGAGGCATGTGGCAAAGTTTTGTTATTGTTTGTACTAGGTATGGCAAAACAGTCAGCTGCATTCCCCATCTATTTAATTCATCAAGAGTAATACATTTTCTTGCAGATGTTCCGCACCTCCTTAAAAATATAAAATCGTCATTGCTAACCCCCAACAAAATTTTTAAAATATCTTCTCAAATTCAAGAAAAACATAACTTGCCATCAAACATTATAAATGGTGAAAATTTGTCCCAACTAGTTGATTTACAGGAAGATATGAGTTTAAAAATAGCTCATAAAATAACAAACGAACATTTAAGGTATCCGCATACGTTCGGAGCACTTTTTTTAAAAAAATGCTATGCAGAAGCAATTTAATATTATTTTTATAACTATTTGTGGTCAAAATTAATTTTGCACTATTAATAACTAAAATTTTAAAAAAGAAATTTTACGAAAAGTGAAATTTGTGAGTAAATTTGAAGTTTTTTTCAAAACTTTGAAAAATGATACAGGGCGCACAATTTAAATTATCAGCAAATAAAACATGATCAGAGTAAACTTCATGATGTTATCTAGGGCTTCCACTAGAAGTAGGAAGATATATAAAAAACTAAAGATTTTATAACTCATCGAAAAATAGTTAAAGGATTTTTGACCATTTTGCCACATCAATATTCAAATGCAAGCTCATAAATCAGAAAAAAATAAAGATATCAGTATAATTCTAGTGCATGCACTAGCAAACACTATATAGAATATGCACAGCAAATTTTATAAAAATACGTCAATAACTTTTTTAGTTATCATTTCTGGAATTCAATGTTTATGCCTAAAATGTAATTCTGAGAAAAATGCATTTTAAGTATATAATGACTCAGTTTTAATATAAAGAATGTATTACTATACCTAAAATTCACCAGACTTATAGGTTATACCTTCCTCCTGCTCAATTTTAGCCATTTTACCTTTTTTGGCCTGCCTATTTTTTTTTCTGGAAATTTTTGCACTCGTTGACGAGTGACGTCTCGAGTCATTTACTCGTTCGAGGTCATGCTCGACAAAACCTTTCAAAGTGCGGACACCAGGCATTATCCCAACACGTTCAAGAATAGTCAGTAAACCTTTGTTAAATTGAACAACAGCAAGGTTTACAGCAAATTTTAATGTTTCGCTCTCAACAAATACCTCCTTTGGGACAAACTTCCACACTATTCCATTAAAACTCTCATTTGCATTTTGGGTTAACCCATGCAAACATTTTGTGAGTAGTTCTCGGTCACATAGCTGCATATAAACCGGCTTTACAATATTTATTACATTGTTTGGCAGACCTTTGTTTCTGTCCTTGTAAACTTTCCCAGCTGCTGAGGCTCGCTGAAACTTACACCAGCTGTCAGGTCCAACGGGGCACTGGCCATGCATTGGTCTCTTTGCATTTGAGCAGCAATGAAAAAAAGCTGAAATTACTGCAGCTTGCATGCTATCTAGATCATTGAAATTGCTGGAATAATATTCGAAACAAAATAACACGCCTCTGCTTGTAAATAAAATCCAAGAGAGTAAAGATATTGCCAAATTCTGTTAAAAAATAAGCGAATTGTATTAAAAAATTGCAGTGGCCAACTTATAGCAACATTATTGTAATATATTTTAACTTACAATAAAAGAAAACGGGTAGAAATCACGGTAAAAATGGAATATTCCTGTAAGTTCCGGTTTCGTTTTGCTACTTCCGATTTCATTTAGCAATTTCGTTCGAATTTTAAATTGACGTAACTTTTTTTCTATTGGTCACATATTAAAAGTTGGAACTGTTTTAGAAGCAGAAAAGTACAGGGAATTCTTGAGTAAAATAAAAAAAATGAAAATTTTCGTCACAATTGGCTTTTTCAACGTATGCGGATACCACATTTAAATGAAAACCATTTTAACAAAACGAAAGTTTGCCGTGCCACAACTCTTTTCAGTCACGATGTTATCTGTGGCAGGGAAAATGGAGATAATGATTTGAGTACCCTACTTGGTTCATTCACCTTGTCCGTAAATGGTTTGATTTAATGACATCTAGAACCAGTTTTGGCTCTTAGAAAAACAAATGTCCTTAAGCATTCTGAAACAATTCAATTCTTATAAGATGTCATAGAAATTTTTCGATCGCTTTCAATAGCTAAAGATGGTCAAAAATCTTACTGGAAACCTATTCAAACTGGAGTAATCCTTTCTACATCAATTTTAAATCTACAAGAAACATCTTTGAATAAGTTGAACTTTGAATTTCTTTTTAACCTCAAGATTTACCAAAGATTGTTTAGAAAACTTATTTGTTGTAAGGTAGAAACAAGCTATTCCCAAAGCCCTCCAATTCAAAAATAATTTAAAGGTAATTTCTGGCTCAGTATTTGAAAAAGTCTAGTAAAGGCAGTTGTGATGTTGACGAAACTGTTTTCTCTCAGATTTTCTTAATATCTTAAATGATAAGAAACAGAACGCCCCTCGCACTTACTTTCATGTTGCCAAAAAATTGGGATGACCCTATGCTTAATAATCTCACTTTAAGTTTAGCTGAAAAAAATAGTCTATATTATACTGGGTGTCCCAAAAAGGTTGTTACGCAATCATTTGGAAATAGGTAGGCAACGTAAATTGAAAAAGTACACCAAATAAAGTAATTAAGATATGTGAATAAAATTATCACGTGATAACAATTTAAGCGGGTTCAGTTTTTAATTTGTATACGACCCCTCTAGATAAAAATCCTAGACAGCAAAAATGTTCCTTACCTGCATCCCTATCGTTAGCAAAGAAACGCATTTCTGTAAGTTGAATAGTAACGGAGATACAAGAGGTTCCATTTTAAGGGGCCCTATCTAAATATAGAACTAATTGGACACTGACCCATGGCGAAATTAGTGCGGCACAAGTAAAGAACATTAAAAAATACAAACCGAAAGAAAGACATGCTATGAAATTGCTATTTCGGAAGTTAGCAATACAATTAAACATAGTTATGTACGTTTCGTACTGTTATTTTACTACTTTTAAGTTAAAGAATATTGTATTGTACTTTTTAATTTATCAGCAGCTAAGAAGCAGGTTCGGAAGTTAATCGCGAAGACGATTTGTTTTTCGGTTCAATGTAATTTATTCTTTTTTAAACTTTCGTCTGGAATTAAATAATTTCTGGCATCATAGCGAATTCTGTTTAATCGTCTGCTGAAGTTAAGAATTCTTAATTATTCTGTCAGTCGTCCAGCTTTTCGAAGGTTGCTTAATCTGTCCTTGATAATTTCTTTAACAAATGAACTATTGTTTGAAATTAACAATGATGTATACGCTTTGTGAAATCGGAATAATGCTGAAACTGCTCTTGAATTTGCAACGAAATATCCACATCTGCCTCAATTCTCTCGCATGTTTGTTCTTCATATGATGGGGCGATTAAGAACCACGGCTTCATTTCATGCAAAACCTGAGCCAGGAAGAAAGCGTTTGTACACGCAGGATGAATACATTGATATTCTAGCATTTTTCTCAAGCTATCCGCATGCAAGCATCCGAGCAACAAGCATCGCTATGGGAATTCCGAAGACTTCCATTGCTAAAATTCTTCGCACATATTCTTGGCATCTATTTAGTATTTGTGGGGTTCAAACGCTGCAACCCTCTAATTTTTACCGACGTTTGGACTTTTGCAATTGGTTATTAACCCAACAAGACCTGGATTCGCGTTTCGTCAATAACATTTTATGGATTGATAAATGTTTATTTTCTGAAGATGGAACAATAAACACCCACAATGACCATTACTGGAACAATACCAACCCCTCCTTCGTCCGTGAAACACATCATCATGAAAAATGTTCTGTGTCCGTGTGGTGCCGAATTTGGAATGGCCAATTGGTTGGACCAGTTTTTTATGAAAAATTAATAAGCTAATAAGTATCTGGAAGTAATTTTAAACGGATCTGTTACGGACTTTGTTGAGGCGACGTCCTTATGTTATGTCAGAAATATGTATTTTAACAAGACGGTGCGCCTGAACACCAAGGAATCATTGTGACAAACTGGCTTAATGCGAATTTTGACAACCAGTGGATTGGTTTGAAAGGGGACAGAGAATGGCTCCAGGTCCCCTGATTTGACCCCTCTGGATTTTTACTTGTGGGGTCGCCTTCGCCAACAAGTTTATTCCACACGACCACATAATGCAGTAGCTCTTAAACAGACAATAATTGATGTTTGCAATAATCTTACAGGCGCAGAGCTGAACAGTATTTACCGTAGCATAATCAGAAGAGCTAAGTTCTGCATTGCTGCAGATGGAAAACATTTTGAACATGCGTTGTAAATTTCCTTTTATTTTTATTTAAACCATTTTTTTTACAATATTTTTATTAAAGGTTACATTGTCTACTATTATTCATTGCGATTTTCATCTGCTGTTGCAATACTACATTACTTTGCACAATGTTGCACTTTCTGACCGCAAAAAAAGATGCTTTTTAGCATTGTGTATACGGTCCCTGATCTGGCTGCTTGAACAGCGGTGCACAAGCGGTATAAGTCAACTTTTTTGCGTCATTATGCCTCCGTTACTGTTAGAGCACATTAATCGCGCTGTGCGAAACGCTGCCATTGCCAAGGCCCAAATTTATCAGCTTATAGCTCGAAGGAGCAGGCTCTCCCTTCACAAGCTTCTCCTCTACAAAGCCATCCTTTGGCCTACTCTGACCTACGGTTCCCAAGTATGGGCATCGACTAGCTCAAAAAACATGAAAAGGCTGCGATCTTTCAGAACCGCACATTACGTGCTATCACTGGAGCCCCTTTTTATGTCAGGAATGAAGTCATCCATTCGGACACCAAAATTAAACCCATAGCTGAATTCCTACAGCACATTTTTTAAAATTCTTCCTAAAACTACCTCAGGTGCCAAACGAGGCACTAAGGGCTTTACCACTCACTATACGACCCTTCGGTCAAAAGTTCGCAGAAAAGACCAAGAACATTTCTGCAGCAAAACCTTCAGACCTTCCCAACGATACCCAAATGTCACAGTGGAGGTTTTCGTTTGGATCCTGAGGCTTACGACTTCAGTTCCGCTATAATTCCATACATACCCCGCAAATCAATTGCAATATCCTAATTGAATGGACCGCGACTGTTGTCACTCATAGAGTCGAGTCAAGCTTTAGGACTCGACAAGACCCCTAATTATATCACAAAAACATCACTTTGTTTTTAATCTCTTTTCACCAAGTTCGATGAACAAAACTTTAATCCATGTCTCTAATTCTCATTTCAGTTTCACTTCTCTTAACCAGAGCTGGGGTGTATTCCACCCAACTGCATGGACCACCAAAAGTTCCCCTGAGAGCGCCATCTATCGGCCACAGACAACACTAGGAAGGGTAACCGACCGACATGTTGATCCGTTCTTAGGAGCGCCATCTATCTTTTGCAAAGCTGACTAATTTCTTTCTGCCGCCCAGCTTTTTAACTGATAAAAAAATATTATATATTTCTATTTTCATGTACACCTCATGATGGGGAGATAAGCTGTTTTCTGTGGTACTCCGTAGGTGATATGTCCTGTCCTATCCGTTACTGTTCAACCTACAGAAATGCGGCTTTTCCTAACGATGGAGATGCAGATAAGGAACATTTTTGCTATCTCGGAAAATGATCTAAAGGGGTCGTATACAAATTAAAAACCGAATCCGCTTAAATTGTTATCACGTGATAATTTTATTCACATATCTTAATTTCTTACTTTATTTGGTGTACTTTTTCAATTTACTTTGCCTACCTATCTCCAAATGTTAAAAAAAATAAATAGCGTAACCTTTTTGGGACACCCTGTATAGCTGGCTACATTATCTCACGTGTGCTGTGAAAGATGTATTAGACAAGTGCTGTGAAAAATGTATATGTTTTGTGGGAAATAAAACACCTGAAGAAGGTATTTTTCAAATTAGTAAGATTAAAACAATATAAAGATCAATGTTTATATTTTGCAACCAATGAAACATTTGAATTTTTTTCAGACTTGGAAACAATTTTTCGATCTTTAGAGCCCCACCTACTATTCCAAAGTACTAATTGTAAATATATAGTTAATGCAGAAATTAATTGTGATTTGCAAGTAAGTTGAAAAATGAATGAAACGATAAGAAATATGCTCACCGACAGAATATGCAACAAAATATGGGAAAAAAGGCACTGTACCGTTTTGTTGGCGTCGTCGATGTTTGCTGATGCAAGGTCTAACAAATGTTTTCCGTGAAGATTTTCTTTTGAAATATCTTAGTAGCATGTAGAAGTCCAAGGGTCACCATTACACCGTAGTTTGGTGAATAATAACTCAGATTATAGAATCAAATATTTATTGCATTAATTTACAGCGATACTATATACTGCTTTTTATTAGTATCTACAATACGCGTTAACGCGCGAGAGTCAATATCTTTTCCAGTCTCAATTTTTATCTGTGTGAAACAGATACGGTTATGGTTATATCTCCAAGCAGTTGCGGATATAGTTAGTCAGTCAATAGGGATTGCTGCAAAGTAATTTTAGTTTTCCTGAATGCCATAATATCAAGTCTAAAATTCTAATAGGTTTGTGGTATTGAGATTAAAAATTTTTGGCTTAGAAAAAACGATCAGTTGAAAAACAAAAAAAGTTGAAAAGGCATGGCAACTGAACATAACAGTAAGAGTATTGCTATGCGGGATATGGCATTGGTGTATAATTAGAAATGAACCGAACATGGGCGTGAGATGTCACATATGTAGTCATCACACATTATCACAATAGTGTAGGATGACTAGCAGAAATTAGGTTCACCAAAACTTTCAACTGTTGACGGTGTTCTTACAGGATTTGGATTTTCTCGTATTCCAGCCATCGGTTTATTTCAAACAACTATTGAAATAGATAAACACACTTTTCCCACCATAATTCGTGTTGTATCAAAAGATTCAAAGACTTTTTCTGTTATCATTGGATGTGACATTATTAAATTAGCTCACCTAACGATTAGTTCTGATGGTGTAACTTTCGATAAATTTTCTGCAGATGATACCCCTTCACAAGAGGCATCGTTTGTGTTTTCTATTTATGATGAACAACCTCAGTATGAAATATCATCTTGTGTTAATTCAGAAGCTAAGTCAGAAACTGATAACTTAATTAGATGTTATAAACCAAATAAAACGAAATCTAATGTTGAGATGTCCATAACTCTGAAAGACTTAAAACCTATTTTTCTAACTCCGTTTGCTTTTTTCTGAACGCACTTTAGTAGAAAAGCAACTCCAGGAATGGCTCGAAAATAGAATTATTGAACCTGTTCTTCAGAGTATGCCAGTTCGGTTGTAGTCAAAAAGAAAGATGGTAGTCATCGAGTTTGCATTGACTATCGACCCTTAAACCACATCATCGAAAAGGATCACTACCCTTTGCCTCATATTGACGACATACTCGACAAATTACAAGATGCGCGAATCTTTAGTACCATTGATATGAAGAATGGATTTTTTCATGTGTCCGTTGACGAAAAAACTACACAACTTTTGTCACTAACAGTGGCCCAATATCAATTTTTACGTATGCCATTTGTTCTGCAAATCCCCATCAGTATTTCAAAGATTTATAAATACGGTTTTTCGTGAATTGATTATACAAGGCTTTGTTTTGCCGTACATGGACGATCTTGTTATTAATGCAACAGATGAAACTGAAGATATCGAGCGTCTCAAACAATTTCTAATGCTAGCTAGTGAATATGGCCTAGAGATAAATTTTCAAAAATATCAATTCTTGCAAAAGAAAATTGAATTTCTTGGACATATTGTTGAAAATGGCAAACTTTACCCTTCTTGAAAAACAACTGCTGCAGTTGTACATTACCCTGAACCAAACAATGCTAAAGAAGTGCAGCGCAATTTCGGTTTAACAGGATATTTTAGAAAGTTTTACCATCTTATTCCACTATTGCTCGTCCCCTTAGTGACCTACGTAAAGATGTCCCTTTTCAACTTGGTGACAAAGAACGATTTACATTTACTAAAAAAATTGCATTACGTTACTAAAGAAGTCGCTTTGCCAAACCGTTTTACAGATCTACCGCCAAAATGTAAACTCAAATTCATACAGATACTTCCATAGACGGACTAGCTGCCATTTTAATGTAACTCTCTATTACTGACAATGAGTTTCATCCAGTTTATTAACCGTCTGTGAAATACCCCAGACGGCGCTAAGCGCGCCAAATGGTAGGAAGTTGTTGGCAACCCAACGTTGGTAAGAAGTTGGTAGGCAAACGCAAAAACTGAATGCTAGTAGGTCAGAGCATCTCATAATAGCTCCAATTTCTGAACTTGTCAATTTTAAAATAAATTTGTTATTGTTTATAGGACTGACTGATTACTGAACCACTGAACACACCAATGTTTTACATTGGTACATCGGCCGGGAATAATTGAAAATTGGGAGATCTTGATTGTGATTGTGTTGCGTATGAGATTCGTGCTTGATGCTTTTCGAACTGTTTGGATTATCCATGTTTGGAGAAGGCGAGAATGAGATCATGCTTTGAAGTAAATTTGATGAGATATTTATTTACCTTTTGAAGTACAAAGGTAAGGATTTGAATTTGTTAGAAAATTTGTACTGAAATAGAACTCTTATTCAGAATGGATAAGGTAAATAAATTGATTGAGAAGCGCGGTAACGTCCGAAGTGCAGTTACAAAGTTGGTCAATAAAAGTCAAGAAACTTTTAACGAAGGGTTAGATGCTTTAACTGAACTTGAACTTTTAGAAACTAAGGAGCAAAATTTAAAGAGGTTACGATTCCGATATTGAAGATTTGATAGATGATCCTGAAAGGTTCAGAAGAGAGATTAAATCGTCCGAAGAGTATGAAGATAAAATTTTGATAACTAAAGTAAAAGTAAAATCCAAAATTAAAGAGTTGATGAGAACACAAAATTCATCAGAAACTGTTTCGGCAAATAATTCCTCCTTTGTCTCAGAAACAAGGATTGCATTGAAATTGCCAAAGTTAGAAATATAGAAATTTAATGGTGATTCTAGCAAATTTTTGGAGTTCCTTAATTGTTTTAATAATGCCGTTGGTGAGAATGATTCGCTTTCTAAGATTGAAAAGTTTCAATATTTGAAAACATTATTGGTAGGACCTGCTCGTAGTGTTGTTGCTGGGTTCAAATTAAGTGAGAAAAATTATGATTCGTGCATGCAACTTTTGAAAGATAGATACGGTAAAACTGACGTTATTATTAATTCTTACATGTCAAAATTATTGAATTTAGAATCAGTGAAAACCTCATATAATGTTAAAGGGTTACATAAGTTGTATGATGAAATTGAAGTAAATATTAGAAACCTACGTTCACTTAATGTAACTGAAGGTTCGTACGGACATTTGTTAAATCCTATCATTCTTAAGTTATTGCCCCAAGATTTGGTTTTGGATTTCCATCGTAAAAGAGAAAAAGGAAAACTTGTAAAATTACTGAAATAATAAATTTCATAAAAAATGAAGTAGAATCCAGGGAAATCACGGAAAGTTCAAATGGTAATGGTAAAATTTTTGAGACTAATCGGCAACCATTTCCAAACTATCGAAAGAATAATTACAAACCTAGATATACCCCAACCGCGGCAGCTTTAAACACGCAAATAAAAGATAAATGTCTATTTTGTTCCGGGTTTCATGAATCAATTAATTGTAGAAAAACTAGTGCTGTAGAAAAATTCGACAGATTAAAGTTTGAGGGTAGGTGTTTTCTTTGTTTTGAAAAATATCATGAGCATTTCTTGTAAATCTAGGATAAGCTGCAAAAAATGTAAGTCTAATTCGCATCATGAGGTATTGTGTAGAGGGAACAACAAAAATGTTCTTTCTCCACCCTATTCCTCCAACACCCCTGCTGAAACGATCCCGAAAATAAGAATTCCTTCGATCACTTCAGGTGTTTCTGATCAAAGGTCTGAAAATATATCTGTTGCGCACAATAATATTCTAGGAAGTAGTAAAAAATCTTTTCTTCAAACTTGTTCAGTAATTGTGTGCTCGAAAAATAATAAATCGTTAGAAAGTAGAAAAATGTTAGATTCCGGATCACACCGATCTTTTGTGTCTAAACGCATTGTGAAAGAATTAAATTTAAAACCGTTTCGCTATGAAAAATTGTCCATATACTCATTCGGTGAAAAATATCCTCGAGAGAAAAATTATCCCGTGGTTGCTTTGACCTTGCGCTATCGAAAAGAGCCGGGTAAGTGTTTAGAAGTGGAGTGCTTAGTCACTGAATTTATTGCTAATTGGACCAGACGGAATTCTTCGAGTGAGACTTTGAAAGTGTTGACAGCTGAGGGATCAAATTTCGTTGATACCTTCCTTTCAGATGGAGGGGCAAGTGTAGATCTGTTGATTGGATGTGATTACTTCTGGACATTATTTATGAGCAGGAAAGAATAAACAACGGTGGAACTTCGCTTGTTGGTTCGTGTTTCGGGTGGGTTCTTGTAGGCAATGAAAGAAGCGATTTTGCTGACTAGCTTTGCGAACTCTTGTTTACTTATGGATTCTGAGAATGTGCTCTTTGACCTCAAACGGTTTTGGGAAATCGAGGAGTTGGAGTCAAAACAAAATATTTCTGAAAAGGACAAGCTGTTAATTGATTCATTTGAGAATTCGTTGACATTCAACGGTGAGAGATATGTTTGTAAGTTGTGGGAAGACTGTTCGCATCCCCCTGAAAGTTTAGGCTCGAATTATGAGGTAGCGAAGAAGCGTTTTGACAGTTTGAGATGTAGATTGAATAAAAACAAAGATATTTCGGATCAGTATAAGCAGATAATTAATGAACAATTAAAATGTCAAATTGTAAGTAGATGCAAAAATGAGGACCCTAAATTAGGATATTACATGCCCCATAGAGCAATCGTTAGGAATGACAAAGAAACAACTCGAGTTAGGATAATTTATGACTGTAGTAGCAAAGCTAAAGAAAAATTTAAATCTTTGAATGATTGTTTGGGGTCTGGACCTAATCTTAACCCTAATTTAGTTATATAATTCTGAAATTCCGTGAAAATCAAATTGCGTTTACAGGCGATATAGAAAAGGCTTTTCTTATGATTGAAATTTGTCAAGAAGATAGAGAATATCTAAAATTTTTGTGGTTTCATGATTCTGTAAATGAGTCTGACCAAACTTTATGTTTAAATCGTTTTCCATTTGGTCTAACGACATCACCCTTTGCATTAGATTGTGTACTAAAGTTTCACATTGGCAAATATAAGGAAGATATGACTCAATGTTTTGAAATGCTTAATTCTTTTCTTTATGTAGATGATTTGTGTCATGGGTCTCAGAATGCCGATGAGGCGTATTTGTTAACTTACAATGCAATTAATATTCTAAAACATGCTGGATTTCATTTGAGAAAATTAAGAACAAATTCTCTTAAACTTCAAAAACTTTGGGTAGATAATAGTTTTGAGGAAAATATGGATTTTGGTCTAGGGACTGGGTTCTTGGGACTCATTTGGGATCATACTGAGGATAAAATTAAGTTAGACTTAAAAACTGTAAAAGGTTCCATTCAAAATGCTACAAACACCAAACGATATGTTCTCGGAGTGATCTCGAAGATATTTGACCCTTGTGGTGTAGTGAGTCCTTGTGTCATGATGTTGAAGATAGTCATGCAGAAGATATGGGAACGAGGTTTAAAATGGGATGAAGAATTGCCTAGTGACTTATCACTCAAGTGGAAAGACTGGTGCGACGAACTGTTTCACTTGGAAAAGCTATCTTTTGATAGAAAGTTTTTTGACAATCAGTGCGACGATATTTCTTTGCACATTTTTTCCGACGCTAGTCCAGCAGCGTACGGAAGTGTAGCGTATTTTAGATACAGTGGTATTAAAGGTAGAGTTAAGACTACTCTTGTCATCGCGAAGGGAAGAGTAGCCCCTTTGAAATTAATTTCATTGCCAAGAGTAGAGCTTATGGGGGCGGTGATTAGTGCAAAACTGGCAAAATATTTGAAAGAACTGTTCCCTGAGCTATGTAAACGAACATATTTGTGGAGCGATTCGCAAATTACTATTCACTGGATTCGAGGGAACGCCAAAGACTGGAAACCTTTTGTTTGCAATAGGGTTTCTGAGATACAATCCTTGACTGATCCACAGCAATGGTTTCATTGCAACGGTGATGACAATCCCGCGGATTTGATCTCAAGAGGTGTGCGTGCTTCGAAGCTTGCGACTGATTCCTTGTGGTGGAGGGGACCAAGTTGGATCTTGGAGCCAGAAGCGAATTGGCCATCTGGTACTTCGGTACTTGTTGATGAGGAGAGTGTGATAACTGAAAGACGGATTAAAAATCTTTCTCTTCAGGTGTCAGTCATCGAGCCATCACCCCTGCCTTTATTGGACTTAAAAAGGTATAACTGTCTACAAAAACTTTATCGTGTGACTGCTTACGTGAAACGTTTTTTGTTTAATTGCAGAAACAGACAGAAATTGTATAGACCAATAGGTGCATCAGAAATCTTTGACTCTGAACGTTATTGGTTGAAAACTGTGCAGCGGAAACATTTCATGCATGAAATTGACTGTCTATCGAACGGAAAACGTTTGGACAAAAATTCTCCTGTGCACTGTTTGAGCCCATTTTTAGATGAAAACGGTCTTCTTAGACTGAAAGGAAGGCTTCAGTTTTCCGATTTTGAGATCGGGGAAAAACATCCGATATTGTTGCTTTATTGTGGAGTGCCACAATAAAGTGTTCCATTGCGGAGTTGAAGCTACTCTGGCCCAAGTCCGAGAACAGTTTTGGATTATTAAGGGTGGCCAGTGTGTTAAAACTGTTTTGAATAGTTGTGTCGTGTGCAGAAGGTACAGAGTAAGTCCTGGTACGCAGGAAACTGCACCTTTACCACCCGATCGAGTGCTTCAATCTCCTCCGTTTACTGTGACTGGTGTGGACTTTGCTGGTCCATTCTTTACTAGGGACAGTAATGCCAAACATTACTTGCTTCTTTTTACCTGTGCCACTTCGAGAGCTCTTCACTTGGAATTAGTTCCATCTATGTCAACAGAATCATTCCTTTTAGCTTTTCAGAAATTTATTTCACGACGTGGTCTGTGTTCCACAATTTATTCGGACAATGCTAAAGGTTTCAAGCGTGCAGAAATTGAACTCAAAAAGATCTGGAGTTGCATAAACCACCCATCTGTTCAAAATTTATTTGCTTCCCATGGTATTAAATGGAAATTTATTGTTGAGAAAGGAGCATGGTGGGGAGGGTTCTGGGAGAGGCATTTTCGAACTATTAAAACCTGTCTAAGAAAAACTGTTGGCCGTTCAACGCTCACAGTGAATGAGCTTGAAACGCTTTTTATTGAAATTGAAGCCATGATTAACTCACGGCCAATAACTTACATTTATGATGATCCTTCAGAGCCCTCACCATTAACTCCTGCACATTTCCTAATTGGGAAGCGATTAATTGGTCTTCCTGTTTCAAAAATTTCAAGGGAAGATTTGTGTGGTTCAAGAAGTGCTACGGTAAAACGATATAGACATCAGCAAACATTGCTTAATCACTTTTGGAGACGTTGGAGAAAACATTATCTCCTCTCTTTAAGATCTGCAAATGTGTGTCCTCCAACAAACGTTAAAACTCATTTTAAAGTTAATGATATTGTGTTGATTCTTGATGATCGTTACCCACGAAATTTGTGGTCTATGGGTAAAATCATAGAAATATTTCCAGGAAGAGACGGAAAAATCCGTTCCTGTCTAATAAAAACTCGATCTGGGACTATTAAAAGACCTGTACAATTATTATGTAATCTTGAAATTAATGATGAAAATTAACCGTTTATATTTATATTCGATAATTTAGTTTATTTCTGTGTTATTGAATTGGTTATTTATAAAAAAAATGTGTTAAAATTACCTAATCTTGAACTGAAAAAATAACTATTAAATTTATTAACTCGAATTATATTTATGTTCCTATTGAATTTATTTGTAATTTGTATCCGATTAATATTGGATTATTATATGCTCAAAAGGTAATTTATGTGAACTCTGAAAGAGTTCAGGTGGGGAGTGTGAAATACCCCAGACGGCACTAAGCGCCAAATTGTAAGAAGTTGTTGGCAGCCAAACGACAGAGCACATATAATAGCTCTGATCTCTGAACTAGTAACAGTGCGTGTGTGTTAAAATAAAATTTGGTTATTTATAGAACTGACATGATTATTACCACTGAACATACCAATGCTTTACAAATGGAAAGCTACGTTTATGTCTGGACCCCAGAGATTTAAATAAAGTAATAAAAAGGAACATTATTTAATTACTTCAGCAGAGGACATTATAAGTAGACTTGAGGGACAGAAAATATTTTCAGTGTTAGATTTGAAAGATGGATTTTGGCAAGTGCCACTGAACGAAGCGAGTTCTGAAATTTGTACATTCAATACCGCATTTTGTAGATACAAATTTAATAAAATGCCATTTGGCATAGCTTCAGCCCCTGAGGTTTTTCAGAAGAGAAATCAAAAACTGTTTGGAGACATTCCTGGTGTTGAGATTTATTTTGACGACATCATCATTGCAGGATCTGATGAAATAGAACATGATGCAACTTTGCTTAAGGTTCTTGACAGAGCTGAAAAGTTAAATGTTAAGTTTAATCCCGAAAAATTTCAGTTCAGGGTACCTGAAGTAAAATACATGGGTCAAATCATATCTAGTTCAGGTTTAAAAGCTGATCCGGGTCATATTAAAGGTATTATTGATATGCCAACACCTAAATGTAAAACTGAAGTAAGGAGATTGTTGGGCATGATAAACTTCTTATCTAGATTTATACCCAATGTTTCAAAAGTTACTGCCCCCTTGAGAGAAATTACAAAGCAGAATGTAGAATTCATTTGGGATAAGGAAAAAGAAGAAGCTTTCAACAAAATTAAAACATTGTTAACTAATACCCCAGTATTAAAGGTATTTTCAGGGTCAGAGGATACAACAATTCAATGTGATAGCTCGAAAGATGGGTTGGGTGCATGTTTAATACAGAAAGATCAACTAGTGTCTTTTGTGTCGAGGAGTCTAACCGACAGCGAGAAAAACTATGCTCAGATCGAAAAAGAATTATTGGCAATAGTATTCTCATTTCAAAAGTATCATAACTTAGTATATGGACGTAAAGTAACCATACAAAGTGATCATAGACTCTTGTTATCCATTGTAAAGAAACCGATGCATCAAATATCCTCTAGAATGCAAAGAATGCTACTCAAACTTCTAAAATACGATTTTGAGATAGTATATGTGCCAGATAACCAAATGTACTTAGTTGATACATTATCACGTGCATTTTCAGAAAGTGAAAAGGTTAAAGATGACCACGACATGTTAAACATGGTACATAGCATCACAAAGTACTTACCAATGAGCGAAAATAGAAAATATCAGTTTAAAAGGGAGACTAAAGCTGACTCGGGTTTGGATCAGGTTCTAAAATTCATTAGAGAGGGATGGCCTGATGCCTATAAAACAATTCCAAATGATGTAAAGGCATACTACAAAATTAAAAATGACCTTCATGCCAATGACGATTTAATTTTTCTCAATGATAAGATAGTAGTTCCTCGCACTTTGCGAAAACACATGCTAAATCTAATCCATGAAGCACATTTTGGGATGGAAAAATGTAAGAAAAGGGCTAGAGAAATAATGTATTAGCCTGAAATGAATTCAGACATTGAAAAACTAGTATCACAGTGTGAAATTTGTGAGAAATTTAAACGAGCCAATTCTAAAGAGCCTTTAAAACCCCCATACAGTTCCTTACAGACCATTTGAAAAGGTAGGAGTAGATATAATGCAGTTTGGCAACATAAATTACCTTGTACTTGTAGATTATTATTCAAAATGGTTGGAGGTTTGTGAAATTCATAATAAGTCTGCAAATGTAATAATAGACACTCTTAAATGCATTTTTTCCAAATTTGGAGTCCCAGACATAGTAGTATCGGATAACGTTCCATTTAACAGCTATAATTATAAGCAATTTACCAGGGAATGGGATTTTGACTATGTTTTTATTAGTCCTCACTATTCACAGAGTAATGAGCTGTAGGAATTGCCATGAGTTTGTTCAGAAAAGCAAAAGAGGGAAATAAAGATTATCATGTAGGATTCATGGAATATAGGAATACTCCTATATCCTAACTTGATCTGTCCCCTGCTCAAACAATGTTCAATCGTCGACTAAAAACAAAACTACCAGTAACGACTAAATTATTAAAGAATGAAATGTTTAATAATACTAGAGAAAAATTAGTACTAAGGCAAGAGAAACAGAAAAACTATTATGATAAAACAGCTCATCCTCTACCAGAGCTTAATCCAGGAGATAATGTGAGCATGCGAAATTATGTAAATAAAACATGGGAACCAGCTCAGGTCGTATCACAAGAAAAATCTGTTCCTAGATCGTATCTTGTTAAAGACAAGTCGGGCAGAATTTTCAAACGAAACAGAAGGCATCTTAGAAAATCTAAGACACCTTTTACTGAAAAAACAGATCCTAATGATTGTAATGATACTGAGGATAGCGATAAAATATCACCAAGCCCAAATGACGTAAGCAAAACTAGTGCTCAAAGTTCGAACAAATCAGATACCACAAAGACAAGAAGTGGTCGTGTTATTAAGAAACCTTCACATTTACGAGATTTTGTTTAGTGTAAATATATTGGTTATTTCATTATTCATCATTGTTAATTTGTGTAATTTTAAATTAAGAATTTTTTTACTTTGTAATGTTGTAATTTTGTTGTGCATATTTCAATATGTATTGATGAACATAAAAGGGAGGATGTCAGATAACTGTAACTGAACTTGGATCTGTAACTGTAACGATCTTTAACTGGAACTCAACAGACTCTATGTTGATAAGTAACACGTGTTTGAATGATGTAAGACATACGTTGTATCTTTCTCATCATTGTGAAATTAATAAAGTATAAGTTAAGTGATTAATATGTGTTTTTATATTACATTAATTAAGACATCACTGACAATCCACATAACAAGACAACCACGTCTTCTCTCCCGTTTCCCCATTCCAATCGAATTAAGCTAACGTTCGATGAGTATTGCATTTAATAATTTTTTCGAATGTCTAAATCTAAATCATTCATAATACTGAGATAAAGTATTTTCACAAAAAAAGCCTTACACAAGTTGTTAATTGATTCATTTGAGAATTTGTTGACATTTAACGGTGAGAGATACTTTTGTAAGTTGTTGTGGGAAGACTGTTCATATACCCCTGAAAGTTTAGGTTCGAATTATGAGGTCGCGAAGAAGCGTTTTGACAGTTTGAGCTGTAGATTGAATAAGAACAAAGATATTTCGGAACAGTATAGCAGATAATTGATGAACAATTAAAGTGACAAATTGTAAGTAGATGCGAAAATGAGGACCCTAAATTACGATATTACATACCCCGTAGAACAGTCGTTAGGAATGACAAAGAAACAACTCGTTAGGATAGTTTATGACTGCGGTAGCAAAGCTAATGAAAAATTTAAATCTTTGAATGATTGTTTGGAGTCTGGACCTAATCTTAACCATAATTTAGTGGATATAATTCTGAAATTCCGTGAAAATCAAATTGCGTTTAGAGGCGATATAGAAAAGGCTTTTCTTCATTGAAATTTGTCAGGAAGATAGAGAATATCTAAAATTTTTGTGGTTTCATTATTCTGTCTGACCAAACTTTATGTTTAAATCGTCTTCCATTTGGTTTAACGACATCACCCTTTGCATTAGCTTGTGTACTAAAGTTTCAAATTGGCAAATATAAGGAAGATATGCCTCAATGTTTTGAAATGCTTAATTCTTTTCTTTATGTAGATGATTTGTGTCGTGGGTCTCAAAATGCCGATGATGCGTATTTGTTAACTTACAGTGCAATTAATATTCTAAAAGATGCTGAATTTCATTTGAGGAAATTAAGAACAAATTCTCTTAAACTTCAAAAACTTTGGGTAGATAATAGTTTTGAGGAAAATATGGATTTTTGTCTAGGGACTGGGTTCTTGGGACTCATTTGGGATCATACTGAGGATAAAATTAAGTTAGACTTAAAAACTGTAAAAGGTTCCATTCAAAATGCTACAAACACCAAACGATTTGTTCTCGGAGTGATCTCGAAGATATTTGACCCTTGTGGTGTAGTGAGTCCTTGTGTCATGATGTTGAAGATAGTCATGCAGAAGATATGGGAACGAGGTTTAAAATGGGATGAAGAATTGCCTAGTGACTTATCACTCAAGTGGAAAGACTGGTGCGACGAACTGTTTCACTTGGAAAAGCTATCTTTCGATAGAAAGTTTTTTGACAATCAGTGCGACGATATTTCTTTGCACATTTTTTCCGACGCTAGTCCAGCAGCGTACGGAAGTGTAGCGTATTTTAGATACAGTGGTATTAAAGGTAGAGTTAAGACTACTCTTGTCATCGCGAAGGGAAGAGTAGCCCCTTTGAAATTAATTTCATTGCCAAGAGTAGAGCTTATGGGGGCGGTGATTAGTGCAAAACTGGCAAAATATTTGAAAGAACTGTTCCCTGAGCTATGTAAACGAACATATTTGTGGAGCGATTCGCAAATTACTATTCACTGGATTCGAGGGAACGCCAAAGACTGGAAACCTTTTGTTTGCAATAGAGTTTCAGAGATACAATCCTTGACTGATCCACAGCAATGGTTTCATTGCAAGGGTGATGACAATCCCGCGGATTTGATCTCAAGAGGTGTGCGTGCTTCGAAGCTTGCGACTGATCCCCTGTGGTGGAGGGGACCAAGTTGGATCTTGGAGCCAGAAGCGATTTGGCCATCTGGTCCTTCGGCACTTGTTGATGAGGAGAGTGATAACTGAAAGACGGATTAAAAATCTCTCCCTTCAGGTGTCTGTCGTCGAGCCATCACCACTGCCTTTATTGGACTTGAAAGGGTATAACTGTCTACAGAAACTTTATCGTGTGACTGCTTACGTGAAACGTTTTGTTTAATCGCAGAAACAGACAGAAATTGTATGGACAAATACGTGCATCAGAAATCTTCGACTCTGAACGTTATTGGTTGAAAACTGTGCACGGAAACATTTCATGCATGAAATTGACTGTCTATCGAAGGGAAACGTTTGGACAAAACTTCTGTGCACTGTTTGAGCCCCTTTTTTAGATGAAAACGGTCTTAGACTGAAGCTTGCTTCAGTCTAAGACCGTTTCAGTTTTCCGATTTTGAGATCGGGGAAAAACACCCGATATTGTTGCTTTATTGTGGAGTGCCACAATAAAGTGTTCCATTGCGGAGTTGAAGTGACTCTGGCCCAAGTCAGAGAACAGTTTTGGATTATTAAGGGTGGCCAGTGTGTTAAAACTGTTTTGTATAGTTTTGTCGTGTGCAGAAGGTACAGAGTAAGTCCTGGTACGCAGGAAACTGCACCTTCACCACCCAATCAAGTGCTTCAATCTCCTCCGTTTACTGTGACTGGTGTGGACTTTGCTGGTCCATTCTTTACTAAGGACAGTAATACCAAACATTACTTGCTTCTTTTTACCTGTGCCACTTCGAGAGCTCTTCACTTGGAATTAGTTCCATCTATGTCAACAGAATCATTCCTTTTAGCTTTTGGGAAATTCATTTCACGACGTGGTCTGTGTTCCACAATTTATTCGTACAATACTAAAGGTTTCAAGCGTGCAGAAATTGAGCTCAAAAAGATCTGGAGTTGCATAAACCACCCATCTGTTCAAAATTTATTTGCTTCCCATGGTATTAAATGGAAGTTTATTGTTGAGAAAGGGGCATGGTGGGGAGGGTTCTGGGAGAGGCATATTCGAACCATTAAAACCTGTCTAAGAAAAATTGTTAGCCGCTCAACGCTCACAGTGAATGAGCTTGAAACGCTTTTTATTGAAATTGAAGCCATGATTAACTCAGAGCCAATAACTTACATTTATGATGATCCTTCATACAATACAGATATAATAAAAATTAAATGGGTTAAGGCCCACACGGGCATCCAAGGTAATGAGAGGGCGGACCAGTTAGCAAAAGCAGCAGCCACAGGCAAGTCATCATTTCAGCTTTCATTGAAGTTGCCAAAGAGCCATGCAAAAAGGAAGATGAGAGAACTGTCACTAAGAACCTGGCAGGAAAACTGGGAATCAGTTGAGACTGGGAGAAGGACATTTCAGTTCTTCCCGAAGGTCAACTCTAACAAACAACCATGTGGACCGTTCATGACTCCCTTCTTTACAGGCTATGGTCCCTTACCCAGTTACCTGCATAGGTTCCACATAACCGAAAGCGACCAGTGCCTATGCGGGGAGATCGGCACCCCCGACCATAATGTCTTTGGGTGCCCGTTAACGTGTAGTAATCACGTGCGGGCACCCACCCAAACAAATTATGGAGCCTGGGCCGCGAATACTGCAAAAAACAACACAGTGCTACATAAAATTAAGAAAATAATGCAATTTCTCACGGAAAACATGGACATTATTAAATGGTAGTAAAGCACATAAACTAATGAGCCAGTGCATGT
This sequence comes from Meta bourneti, assembly GCA_933210815.1. NCBI lineage: Eukaryota > Metazoa > Arthropoda > Arachnida > Araneae > Tetragnathidae > Meta > Meta bourneti. The sequence continues at coordinate 19,725,987 of OW119932.1, forward strand.
AACCCAATAGGGGCGAACAATCCATGAGTGATAGAAGTGAATGTGAACAATACCGCATATAAGATTGTGCTAAGGAAAAATTGTAAATTATTGTGTTGTGCCTTAGTATACCTGTACTTGCTACTGGTCTATCTTGTAAATATTTTTGTACAAATTAATCTAAAATTGAAATTTATGCAATTATGCTTTAAGGAATGAAGCCGAGACGTCTGGCCACGGTAGTGACTTCGGTCACAGCCGTGACTGTCGCCTCCCAATAGGTGAATTCAGACTATTTTCCCGTAGGTGACCTAGACACCACTTAAACCTGACTCCTGTTGGGAGGTAAGTAGTCACCTGCGGTGCCCATGCCCATGATGATCCTTCAGAGCCCTCACCATTAACTCCTGCACATTTCTTAACTGGGAGGCGATTAATTGGTCTTCCTGTTTCAAGAATTTCAAGGGAAGATTTGTGTGGTTCAAGAAGTGCTACGGTAAAACGATATAGACATCAGCAAACATTGCTTAATCACTTTTGGAGACGTCGGAGAAAACATTATCTCCTCTCTTTAAGATCTGCAAATGTGTGTCCTCCAACAAACGTAACAACTCATTTTAAGGTTAATGATATTGTGTTGATTCGTGATGATCGTTACCCACGAAACTTGTGGTCTATGGGTAAAATTATAGAAGTACTTCCAGGAAGAGACGGAAAAATCCGTTCCTATCTAATTAAAACTCAATCTGGGAATATTAAAAGACCTGTACAATTATTATGTAATCTTGAAATTAATGATGAAAATTAACCGTTTATATCTTATATTCGCTAATTTAGTTTAATTTCTCACTAATCCTAAAAATTAGTGTTTGTAGAATATTGTAATTTGAATAGTTTGATTATTCATAATTGAATTGAAACCATATATGTTTTTGGTTTTCCTTTCAAACTTATTAGTGATTGTGATACTTTTAAGAAAACTATGACTAAGCGAGAAACTCAGTACCAGAGTCGATATATGGGCTTTAATGTCAGAAGACTGATTATCAAATAGAACATAGGTGTGGCTCTCGAATGTCACGTAGATGCCCTCAGTCGTGTTCAAGTTGTCACCTTAACATTCCCTGATCCACTCATTGCTTAAATATAACGTGCACAAGACGAAGATTCTGAATTCCGTGCTTTAAAAGAAGTCCTTAGAAACCAATCATATGAAGACTACGTTGTTCAGCATGACATCCTTTATAAATTCATTAATGGTGCAAATCTACTTGTAATTCCATCTTCTATGCAGACAGAAATAAGTAGGGATGCCCATGAGAAAGAGCATTTCGCTCTGAAACGAATATAAGAGCATACTAAATCTCAATTCGTCATTCCTAAACTACTCAGAAAGTGGAACAATATATTAAAAATTGTGTTACATGCATTTTAGCTGACCGCAAGACTGGTAAACAAGAAGGTGTTCTGCATCCTTTGCAGAAGGAAGATACGCTTCTTCATACTTTTCATTTAGATCATCTCGGAGTCCTACCCAGTTCAAATAAAATTATAAACATCCTTGCAGTCACCGATTCCTTCACTAAGTTTGTATGGCTTTATCCGACGAAATCTACAACATCTAGTGAAGTAATAGCAAATTTAGAACTCCAAAAAGCTATCTTTATTAATCCGTCTCAAATCATCACGGACCGCGGTACAGCATTCACATTCGAAGAGTTCAGAAAATATTGCTCCTAAGAGAATACCAAACTGCATCATGTGACTACCGGACTTCCACGAGCGAACGGTTAGATTGAAAGAACGAACAGAACGATTATTTCGGTTACTTCCAAGCTATCGCAAGATGATCCTCATAAGTAGTATAAATTTGTCCCAAAGGGTCAACAGATCATCAACTCCACTTTTCAGGGTAGTATAAACACGACGCCATTTGAACTCTTACTTGGTGTCACAATGAAGTCCCGATATGATCAGAATATTCAGCAACTTCTTCAAGAGCATATTGAAACCGAATTTAACCAACGAGAAACTCCGAAAAGCAGCTAAAGCTCAAATCCGAAAAGTGCAAGATGAAAACCGACGTACATACAATTTACGAAGAAAGAAACCTCAGACATAAAATTGATGATCCAGTTTCCATCAAACGAATGCATTCTCCTGGTATGCAGTTTTCCAAATTCAGTGGACCTTATCGTTTTACCAAAGTCAAGCCAAATGACGTGGCAAAAACTTTCAACCTTTGATGGACCTAACAGAACTTCGACAGTGGCTGAATTTATTAAGCCTTGGACTAATAACTTGAACTAATTCTTCATTTTATATCAGTGAATAATATTTTCTTTCTTTTTTTTCAAATGGAACATTTATTTGCGTCATCATTTTGCATTATCCTAGCGCATTTTTCATATATTCATTATTTTTATTTTGCATATCATTTCGAAATAACATATTTTTAATGTTATCTATATATTTTTATTGAAATGTCTCCTGATCTCGTATATATATATATATATATACACTGACGAGCCAAAACATTATGACCATCCCCACATTTTTCAATGAACTCGCACAGCCGTCTAAATACAAGGCCTGCGCGCTGATTCAAAATGGCGGCAGCTGAAGGCGGTTGTTTATCCAGTCCTTGCGAAAGCTTATAGTCAAAACAAACGGCTTTTTTAATCGTGCTTACGAATTAGCGTACATTTCTTTGCTTGAAATATTTGACACGATTTATATATTGCTACTTATCCTTTATTTTCATGTTTGAACATGCAGATAAGATAATTTTAATATTTAAATGCCACTTTTTTGGTGCTAGTTCAATTTTTATTTCATTTTTCTAAATAAGAAAACTTGCTCTTTAAAAAATTAAATAAGGTGCTAACTTTGCTTATATATATATATATATCTGAACTCAAGTTATACATTTTTAAAACGTTATTCTAAGGAAACTTTAATATAAGCTTTTATTTAGTATGCAATGGTGTCTCATGCCAGAATTTTTTTTGTTACTATAAAAGACACAAAATAAAACGCAATACTTAATGTGTAAATAACGTAAAAATAATTTTTATCACTCCTTTTCCTAAAACATTTGTATTAAACAAGCTTTAGAAAACTTTTAAAATCCTTAAATTATCAGGTCAACCAATAATAATCATTATAACACTGACAACTCATGAGACAATTATAACAAATTTATTGTGTGATCAGAACATATATAGATAACACTCAAAATGAATAAATACCAGTAAACCCATGCGAAACTTTCACATTACAAACAATGTGTTTTAATGTAAACTGAGTATGTCAAGTGGGTAAAAAAATCCTATCCACTGATACCTTATTCAATGCTGTAGGCTTTGTATTAGTTGAGAAAAAGGGATGTTGATAACAGAAATAATATATAGGATAGATATAAACACTCGTATCCAAAATTTAAGCATGATTGAATGTTATTTTAATAGGAAAAGTAGATATTTTGCTGATTCTTTCTGCCACTTTACTTTTGAAAAATCTCTATGCAGAAAATTAAAGAGCTTCAAACACTTGATATACATAATATACACTGAAGAGCAATTGAATTAGGGATAGCTGGCATTATGCAAATTTGGAACTGCGCAGGCCTGGAAGCGGCTTACAAATGACGTAAGCAGCTGTTTCACAAGATGAGTGCTGCTCACGGTATTAGTAATAGTCAAGGCAGTATGGGTAAGAGTGCGGATCTAAGCGCATTTGATCGTGGGCAAATAGTCGGGGTCTGACGAATTTGTCACTCCATCTCGGAAGTAGTGCAGACAATTGTCTCCGAGAGTAGTGCAGACAATTATCTGTCTCTTCCGAGACAGATAATTGTCGGTAGAGACTAAACCTTTCCTCCAAAGGATCCGTTAGGAATTTTCCCAATAAAACATATTTTACATCTAATTTCTGCAATGTAAATGAGGTCAAACCATAAAGACCATTGCAAGTCTGTATAATGGCTTCAAATGTTCTTTTCGTTAAACCTTGATATACATGTCCCCTTGAAAGCAATTCCCACTTTTCTAACCAGGTTGAAATATCCCGTAAATAATTCAACTGTTCTCGACTTACAGAGGTAATTTTTTTAAAATCTTCATTTCGAAATCTGATATCTTTATTTGGAGATTTAACATTAACAATATTCCACCACCTAAGGATTATTTCAAGGAATTTAGCAGTTCCTTCAGTAGCAATACCACCTAACTCACCAAGGGCATTAATATTTTCATAATTAAAAATTTTACACACAAGGTTTACTTTTTGTCGTTCAATATTAGACGGGAATAAGACTTTATATCCAAGTTTTAACACCTTCTCCCCTTCTTCTCGATACATGGTTCTCAAGTGATTAAAATCAGCTTCTCTAATAATATCAAAGTTTTTTATGTCTGGATAATTAAAAATAAGACCTTTTCGGTTTAGCCAATTATTTCGAATGTTTTTAAAAATATGCAGTGTCGTACAGTAAAAAGAGCGGGAAGTCCTGACATGCAGGATTATATACTGAATTAAAACCATATAGATGCAATTTAAATTTAGTAAACATAGATTTGTTTACCTGATTATTGTCAGCAATAATGCTGATTGGTTTAACACCTAAATTATATAACTCGCATAAAATGGTTTTTATTGTTGTATATAAAAAGTCCCCAGAATTAATACTGACTGGCAAAATTGCAATTACATCTTTATAGTTACCAAATGCAGAAGTTAAAAAAAACACCCGTGCTGTTTTAGCAAGGGTACCTGATTGTGTTATACAAGATCCAACTAATTTGCCACCCTTAAATGTCAACTCAGGAGAGATATAGATTTCATCCATTAATAAATTTACGTACTTTTCAATTGGGCTTAGATTGATTAATCTCTTTTCCAGATACTTATTTCGAACAATAAACGTTCCATAACAAACATTTAGCTTGGCAGCCATTTTTCTCAAGTTACTTGGATGGGGAAGAATTAACAACTTGGTTTTTCTAATTGCACGATAGCAAGTAGGTGAAATTAAGTACATTTTAAAAGATAATTGCAAAAGGTTGGAAGAATATCTGTATCTCTCTTTGGATAAATTTAAAAGTTGCAATTGCTCAATTAAAATATTTAAAATTGATAACTTTTCAGCAATTAATTTGGAACCATATTCATTAAGTAAGCATATAGCTTTTGCTAATTTATCATATTCAATATTCACAATAAATCTATTTCTGATTTTTCATTAATATGCTTAAAATGTATATTAATTTCTTCAACATCCAATTGTTCAGTTTTATAAAATACTTTAAATGATAGATCTGAAAATACTTTAAAACTAACTATAATTAAAGGTAAAAGAGAATTGCTTATCTTTAAAACAGTGATACAGTCCTTATTTGAAGTAAAAGTCCAAATTTCTTCTTGTGCTAAACAATACTTTACATAATCTTCAACTTCAGCACTGCATTTCAATCGCGAAGCTTCAAGTTCATCTTCATATGTTGATACACTTTTTTCTAGAACTGCTTGAAGAATATCGTCCTCTTTCTCATCTCGAGATTTCTGTTTCTTTGCCAGTTGTATATTTAAATGTGGTGTTGCTTCATTAATGATATTTAGGAATGCCTCGGGTACCAAACAAGGTTTAGTACGTGGAATTAGGTGAATTCTGCCCATCCTTATCTTTCCATTTATCTTCAGTTACTAGAAAAATGTTTTATACACACACGTGAATTTTTGGTGTGCACAAAATTCTCTCGATGGATCCGGTTGATCCATAACTTGCGCATATTTTCATTTGTCGGAAATCTGAAGCATGTAATGTAAGGTTGCTTGTAGTTGGATTTGCATCTAGGCACGCTGCATTTGAAAGGCATTCTATGAACCTAAAATCATTGAAAACAATATGTTCACACATTTGAGAAGATGCGTAGGATAAGAAAAAATCATACAATCAAACTCAATACGAACACAGCTAAAACGAGCAATCTATATATTAAATCTAGATATGCATTTAACTACATTAAGAGTTTCATATATTTTACAAGCTGCAAAAGAATGATCTTAGCTAATACGAGGGAAATTGTTGACCGTAGTACAAATTTTCATGCATCTATAGCTACATTATACCTGGCACAAGGACCATATTCGGTCATGCAGTGCCAGACACAATATCAAGTTAGACACACACAATGGAAGCTTTTTTCACTGGACATTTATTTAAAGTTAGGAAAATTAAATTCACATAGGGAAGACTGAAAATTTCATTTATTAAATATTCGAACATGAAGTTTATCACTAAAAAAATTACGGAAGCTAAGAAGTATAATGTGTTCTACGATTTTTGTTCCTTTCACGGATTTTGCCAGAACGGCTATTATGATAAATTTTTACTTTTAGCCTTCTCGATTTAATCGCGTTACAATGTAGAATTGTTAAATATTATATTACTAATCATTATATATATATAAAACACTATACTATAAAAAATACTCCATACTATAAAATGGCCCATAAAAAAATTACATGATACCACAAGTCGATATACCGAATTTTAGCCCTATAATCCACAGCAAAAACTTCAATCTAAAATTAATATTATATTTATGAATAGCTTACTTACCAAAGAGGAAGATTTCCTGCGCTATTTAATCCACCGTATTTGCACAAAAGGTTCCTCGATTTGAAATCATACGAGACCGCAAACAGCACAGCTTCCTATGTAAAGAAGTCTTCGGAATTCCACGGAAAGAATCCGCCTGCAGTTGATCACGTGACCCTGTTTCCAGTAAAGAGCGCGCAGGCCAGTATTAAGATCGGCTGTGGAACTCGTCTGGATGACGTGGAGGGCACGTGATTAAGTGAGAATAGTATTTAACTGCTGCTGGAGAAGGTAAGTAATCATTCTTGCACTTACTTTTGCGAGCGATGGAAAAGGCTGCTGATCTAAGCGAATTTGATAGAGGGCAGATCGTAATGGCCCGAAGACTCGGAACGAGTATCACCGAAACTGCACGACTGGTAGGGTGTTCACGATCTGCCGTTGTTAGTATTCATGCAAAGTGGATAAATGACGGTGACACCAGCAGTAGACGCCAAGGTGTTGGTTGTCCACGCGTCATCAAAGAAAAAGGACGTCGGAGACTGTCCCGCTTGGTAAAGCAAAGTCGGCACGAGATAGTGGTTCAGCTGACAGCCCAATACAATGAATGTCCAAGCACAAGTGTTTCGGAACACACAGTTCTCAGCGGACACTGTTGGATATGGGACTGTGCAGCAGACGTCTCACTCGTGTGCCTCTGTTGACCAAGCGTCATCGTCAACTATGCCTACAGTGGGCCCGGGAACATCGAGACTCGAGACCCACCTCCTCCCTACTCACCAAGAGATTTTGAGCGGATTACGGGAGGAGGGGGTATTGACCTCCAGCACGCACAAAAGAGGACCAAGAGGGACCCACTCAAACGGGCAGGAGAGGCACACGCGGGCTCCCGCACGCACGGCCCAGAACCTTTTATTTCCAAACTTCAAAATATACATAAAAAGGCCACATGACCAACAGAATAAAAACGACGAGACGACCGGCACAACGCCGGTTCACAGGGACAACAGGTCAATGGGACAACAGGTCCAAACACAAACAATACCAACACATATAAACAATCAAACGCAAAACATATATAAAAAACCTATAAAACAAATACAAAGTATAAAATATGAAAGTAATATAACAATTTAAAAATACAAGTTGAATGAAGTTGGGCAACAAAAAAAAAGATAAGGACACAATTAAACATTTTATTTAAAAATTTAAAAGTTTAAAATACTATAAAATAGATAAAATGAGGCCGGACCTAGTCCTAGGCCTTCTACCTGGGACAACCACCAGGAGACCTATGTGTCAGTTTCTTTATTGTGGGGTGCGGGGAGCCCATCCGCCACCCCTCAGGCCACCAGCACACAGTGGCTGATCTTATTGCGGAGGGCTTTACTGTGTAAAATGCCCTCCAGCCACAAGCGGCCATGAATACCTGGATCTTTTAGGTGATGGCCGCTAGTGTGCGGGCAGCGGAAGAGGTAGTGGTCGGCATCGCCCACTTCCCCACAACTGCAGAGGTCCGTGTTTTTAAGATGAAAGCGGTGGAGATATGACGGGAAAGGCCCATGACCTGTCAAACACCAGATGAGGTGCCTGTCCATGATGAGGGTTGAGGTTTTGATCTCCGGCATAAATTGTTTCAGCCGGAGACCTTTGTTGGATAAATCATAGGATAGTTGCCACTCTCTCAATATAAATTTGTTAGGTATTTTTTTATGCGAGAGAGCGGCGTCGGAACACTCAACTCCTCACCAATGGACGTGGCCAGCTTTGCGCAGCCATCGGCAATCTCATTGCCGATGGCAATGAGATTGCCGATGCAATCCGCACCCAGCTCAGGCCAAAAATGTTAGTGTAAGGTGCTATTGTTGATTTAATATGGAGGAGATAACGAGATTTTGATTTGGGGTTGTTTGTGGCCTGAATAGCACTAAGGCTGTCACTAAAAATATTTATACGTTTATTGTTGTTGATCGCCCACAGAATAGCTTTAAAATGGCTGTTAGTTCCGCCTGGAATACGGAATTATGATTATTAGATAATTTAAATAAGTGGGACTCGATCAGGGTTTGACCACTAAATATGCACACCGCTGCTCCGATCGCTCCATCGATCCCGGAGCCATCGGTGTACACATCGTGGTCAGAATTTAGAATAATTGGGTTGATTTTTGGAAAAAGAATTTTAGATGGAATATCTAGCGTTGGTCTATTGTAGTCAATATCACGGAGTGACAGCCCGGCATCTGGGTCAGGCGTCCTCATCTTAACAATCTGAAATTTTTTATAAAGTGACAGCAGGGTCACGTGGAGCGGGGGGATCCCGCAAAGGGCGTTCAGGGAGTCAGGAACATCGAGATTGGATCATGGATGAGTGGAAGAGAGTTGCCTGGTCAGATGAATCACAATTTCTCATTCATCACGTCGATGGTCGTGTCAGGGTACGCCGTCTGCCAGGCGAACAGTTGCTCCTCTCTTGTACAGCAGGTCATATACAGGCTGGTGGTGGCGGTATTATGCTTTGGGGGGACGTTCTCATGGGCGACTCTGGGACCCGTAGTTGTGGTAGAACAGACCATGAACGCTGCGAACTATCTGAACATCATTGCTGATCAGTTGCACCCTTACATGGCGTCAGTCTTCCCAACTGGAAATGGAATCTTCCAGCAGGACAACGCCCCATGTCACAAGGCTCGGATTGTGTTGGAGTGGTTCGAAGAGCATACTGATGAATTCCACTTAATGTCCTGGCCACCTAACTCGCTGGATATTAATCCGATAGAGCACATTTGGGATGTCATGGAGCTGCAGCTCAGAGCTCAAACACCACCATGTCCGAATATCTCGACTTTGCGTGATCGCTGCTTAGAAATTTGGTACAACCTGTCTCCAGTCATGTACCAAGAACTTGTGGCATCTATGCTCAGGCGAGTTGCAGCTGTTTTGCAGGCCAAAGGAGGCGCAACGCGTTATTGAGTAGGTGGTCACATTTTTTTCTCTTCAGTGTATATTGCTTTCTGATTTGTTTCATTATTTTTACTAATGATTTATTTATTGTTTTGAATTTGTTAATCATTCCATTTGCTTTGTTTTCATTTGACGTATTGTTGCCTCCACCTTAAAATTTTATTGGACTTTTCAAATGTTTTTATTCCTTCCTTACTTTTATTCCAGACGGATAAATCTGCTTGTACGTTTTTTGGTGTTTTCAGGATTGTAGCTGACTATAGATGGTCCCACCATTTGTTCAATCGTATTTTTCAGTGATACATTTTAAATGTTTTACTGTTCTGTATTTTATGCATATATCATTCATATTTTGCGTTTACTTAATTTGATTTCAAAATTGTATTCAAGTGTTGCATTGCATTTAAGTGTATTTTTATTAATTCATTACTGTTTGATTTGAGATTTAATTCTGATGTTAGATTTTATTGTGTTAATTTTTCTTGAGTGTCATGTCATATTTATAGCTACAACTCTTCACATGCGAGGTCGCATGTGAAGCGTAGCTACTAATTTTCCAGTTGTAAGACGTAGTCGCTGATGTTGAGATGCTTTGTTCAGGTGTAATGGTTAAATGTAAATAAATATACATTAAGTCCTTCAGATGTTGTGTCCCTCCCTCAGTTATGATGTATTAACTCCCTAGACTCCCACAATAGTGATGCTGTCTAACATTTTTAATTAATGAAGGTAATTGCTAAATGCAAAGCAGTAATGTCTTCTTTCATAAAGTGAAATATAATGTCTTACAAAGATAAACATTAGAACACACACAGGTGAAGATCATTAGGTGTGAGATTTAGCATTATATAAATTTTACAGTTGTATACTCAGAAACAAAAAAGCAACGTAAATCAAAGAAACCAAGGTCTTCGCTTGCCGGCCAGCGGAAGACTGGTTCGGTTCCCAATTGAACCTAGTACAAAGCCTTTCTTTTCTTTCTGAGTATAAACTGAAAATACAATATTCTGTTGAATAGCGTATATAATTTGCATTCATTACATGCAAATTATGTTACACTAGAATTGTTACATTCGGGAGAGGGGGGCTTCGCCTAAGAATTTGATTTTCAGACCAAATTTACTGAAATTTCAGTTAAAAATCTCTGTTTGTATGTGAGTACATATTATTTTTTCATTGTTTGTACAGTAGTAAAAATGACCTTTTCAAAATACAGTACATTAGGCCTATTTTTTTATTAAGTTGCCATTCAAATATACTGTATTCTCGTAATAAAAGTAAACAAAATTATTTTAGATCAATATTCGCGTTTTATTTCACAATATAACCGTTTTTTTATGACTGTCCCAATTCTCCGGATTTTTGCATATCCAGAATACGTCCAGCACTCAGTCGTGATAATTGGAGTTTTACTGTATTTCTATTAAGGATTTAAAGCTCTTTTATCTTATAAAAAAATATTTATGAATAATTTATTCGGAAAATTACAGGGTAAAATACGTTGCCCCACATTGGAATAACATGAAAGTGTTCCTAATTCAAATCTAACTCAATGTATGAAATTAAAAAAAAGGCTTTTTTTTATTCAGACCCCAAGCACACACCAGATTAAGTTCTGTTTATTACTGGTTTATAAACTGGTCTGTGGACTAAATGAGTAACTCTTATGCCATGAGAAAATCCAATCTCAATATTTAAAACCCAACGCCAAACCCAAAGTCTTCGTATCAAAATAACCTGATTAGCAACCCTAGTGAAACCGTCCTTTGTATAGCGTCCGCGTTGGCACAGCAACGGTCGAGAAACATGGCTGCCATTTTTCCTATGTCACCTCTATCTATATAGGCTCTCTAGTTGATACGACAGCTATGTAGCAAAGAACTAACAGAGTACGATGGTCAAGCTAAAATCTAGAAAGTAGTAAGAAAGACCTTATATAGTTTCTTTTCAACGTTTGTTGCCACTTCTCGAAATTCTTCTATGCAAAAAGATAAATTGAAATGAAAACATGCGGTCTGTTATCAGTGTTAAAAGATAAATTTACTATTCCTTCATTTGAATCTTTGGAAACCTAAATGAACCCTCGTAACCTCAATGCGAAGTTTTATGATTTAAAGAACAGTTGAGTAGCCAGTGTATGTGTGCAGGGGGTTCTTGGGTACCAAGCCTCCTCATAGTGTTTTTTTAATTCCTCTACCAGTACAATACTGTATATTTATGTAAAATGTTACAAAAAAGTTCTGTTTTGTATTTATTCCTCAAATAAAGTGTTATGTGTTTAATTCTAATAATTACTTTTTTATTTATTATACATGACCCATGTCCCTTGATTCACCTAAAAGATTTTGACTATGGGTGTGTTGTAGATGGTACAGCAAACTCCTGTAACTTGCGCAGATTATACACTGTACACCATTCTACTTTAAGGATATGTTCTGGTGCATTCCGCACATCACCTGTTACGAGCCTTTACTTGGAATGTAACCAGCTCCCACTTGATCTGAGGCGAAAGAAGTTGTCAGCCAATTATTACCTACAAATCCTTTCTTTACCATCTCACTCTTTAAAGCGCATGACTCTTGGTTCAAGTCTCAATCGTTTGCATGATGCTAGACCATCTAATATTCGACCATTTATAGAAAGGTAAACGCATTATCAACGATTCACCCTTATTCGGCATCTTGACTGAATCTAATGATGTACATTCCAAGTAAAGGCTCGTAACAGGTGATGAGCGGAATGCACCAGAACATATCCTTAAAGCAGAATGGTTAAAGTTCCCACCTTGGAACACCCCTTGCATTAAATTCATCAATCCCTTTACAACATACTCAAAGTCTGTCACACACCTGCTGTTTTCCAAAAACTTTTTTCTCACCATCGCGGTCAACTCACCTCTCATATACCAGTTTTTACGGATGGGTCGAAAACAGTAAGACTTATGGACTGTGGTGTGATTTTGAACACTAGTACAACCAGCTACAGCTGCTTACACTGCTACAGTTGCTTACACTGCTACAGCTGCTTACACTGCTGAAGCTGTCGCCATTTGTCGCGCTCTTCAGCAAATATCCCTTAGCACTCATCGTAATTACTGTATATACACCGATAACATGAGCATACTGCAACAGCTGGAGCATTATAATCATAATTGTCATCCCTTTGAGTCAGACATATTTAACATCTATCAAACATTAAAAAGTAAGAGATTCGATACTCTTTTTGTTGGGTCCCAAGCATGTGGGTATCGAGGGCAATGCAGCAGCCGACAATGCTGCAAAAACCGCCTCTACCCCATTGCCCCTGGCTTTACCCTTTTCAGACGTCAAGAGTTCCATGGAGGATTTTATTCATAGCTTATGGCAAGAGTCCTGGAACCTGCAAGTCGACAACAAACTTCATCTCATTAAAGCTCTCATTAACCAGAGACCAGTTGCTCCATTGCGGAGGATTGATGTCAAATTGACTCGCCTCCACATTGGACATACCAGATTTACTCATCGTCATTTATTACTTGGAGAAAGTGCTCCTTCATGCCATACCTTCTTTACACCTTTTACCTTTCATCGCATTTTAGTAGTTTGCCCTGATTTTAATCATCATCGTCGCAGATATATATATTTTAATAGCTCTATTTTAACTATGCAGGATTTGATAGGGGGAAAACCCACACCCGAACCTTTTCCTTTTTCAAATATAATTGTTTTTTAAATGCTATTTAATATATTTTTTATTCATTATGAATTTTACATTTTATTATGTGATAAATTTCTTGCGCTTGATTCTCTTAAACACTATTTTTTAATATTTTTATCTATACACTGATTTTTCGATTTTATCTTGCGCTTGGCGCAGCTTGTCTTTTTTTGGCCCTTGCGCCATAAAACCCAACTATCAATCAATCAGTCACCTAAAAGGTTTAGTGATTGATAGTTGGGTTTTATGTAATGCGTCCACACTTGATAGTTGTGACACATGTAATGCGTTCTTTAATGTACACCTGTAATAAGTCTTTTCTCAGACCCCCCACAATTGGAAGCTGAGAAGAGAACATTACATTTACAGGGGCCAGTCAGGTCCTTCAGCTTTATTTAACCCTTCAAGTAATTCCGACGAGATATCTCGTCCATCAATTCTGACTAATTTTGCTAATGACGACATACCTCGTCATTAAGATACCACCGATTATTTATGATGACAAGATCAATATCTGGTCAATTTTCTCTTCCACTGACGAGATATCTCGTCCATCAAAATCTGGTCAGTTTTGCGAATGACGAAATACCTCGTCGAGACAATCACCAAGAGGGTTAAGTAATTCCATAATTCAAGAAAACAAAATAGATGTGTAAGACTTCTTCAAAACAGCGTAGGGTTTACCGAGCACCACTTAGGGCTGCGGTAGCCCGGTAGGAAGAGTAACAAATTAGCAATCGGAGGGTTGCGAGTTCGAAACTTGGTCCATAGATCGTCGGGTACATGGGGGCTGGTGCACGTTAATCTGTATTGGCCTCAAATGTCCTCACGTTGGCGTGGTGTAGAAGTTTGGAGTGGGGTGGCAGCTCAGGTGTGACCTCGTCATCTGACCGTGGTTCAAAATTACGTGATGTTGTCCTTGGATCTTTCCCTTGGGGATTGATCCCGGACCGTGGTGAATAGCCCGTTGTGTTGCTCCAGTGCGACGTTTATTAATTACCATTACCGCGCATCACTGATGATTTTGAATAGCAGCGGATATTTACAGAAAAATGGAGAGATTACGTGGTGGTGACTTAGTTGATGGTGTTCGCTCATTTAGCTCTAAAAGCAGATCTGGTTGTAGTTGGAGATGCAAACGCGCAAATGTCTGACAATTCGGCATTCGCCTATGGGGAAGCGTTCACAGTACAATCTTCGATCAGCTCTTCCGTTTCCATTGGCAGGCCCTATACGTTAGATACGTGTCAGTCATTTTGGAATTCATGTAATGCTCCTCTAGGCTAGAGACTCGTATTGAAATTGAAGAAGTTTAAAAGACTATCTGATAATGTGCCCTCTAAGACATATGCACAACAATTGCAGACATCCATCCCTTGACAAAAAATGTTTCTTTTGTGCAGGAATGTCCACCGTGTCTTCCGGACAAACGGCAACTCATGTGTGTAGAATCAGTCATCTTCATCAAATGGTTTGCATCCTGGTGGATATGTAACCCATTTGAGTCGGATCGTGTCGACTCCATGTTTATCCTTTTCTGCAATAAGAGTGAAACAGTTCGGAATATATAGCTTTTGACACATCAGGCGTGAATAGTTTAACCCAACCCCCTGTTTTCTTCGACAATTTAGTACTTTTTCGTCATTTCCATAACTGGAACGTTCGGAAACTGAGTTTTTTTTTAACTATTTTCTCCTAAGTTGTATGTTTCGGTCAAGATTTGTTTTCTCCCGTCACTTTGTTTTATGTAATTAATAGCTTTATGTTTAAATAAAATATTTTCTTTTCTAATTAAGGCGTTGGCATGGAAAAGCATGTAAGTCACAAAAAAAATCGAAAATTAGTCTTTTGGCGGATAAGATAGTAATAACCCACGCCAGTGTCATGGTAAAGCCAGTAAGTCGCAAGAAGAAATAGTTTAGTTTCTGCAGCTCTTTTAGTTTATACAAATACAATTCCTTTTTAACAGGCTCACATACGTTTTTTGCTTGTCCTTTAAAATTTGTTTTTTGTGACTTGATGCTTTTCCATGTCAACGCCTCAATTGTTGAGTTTTGTTTTAGCTGTTTATCTGTTTCCTATTCCTTGCTTCTGGCTTCATCTCGCTCTCATGTAATTGGAGTAAATCTGACAGTATGTATAAATACATTTCACATGTAGGTCAGAAACTGACAGCCACTTGAACCGTCGAGAACGGTTCGAGGTTTGTGCTTGCGAGCCTTGTTCGCAACCCCGTACTATCTGTCTACCACTAGTACTACTGTAGTCTATTCTAATGAAATAACTAATAGAATCTTTCCAAATCATTTTATCCTAAGAAAGGACCAATAGAATCTTTACAAAGGATCTTTTTCTGAACAAAAGGACCAATAGATTGAAAAAATCCATCGATTCTTTCACCAATACAATATTACACTACTCGCAAATCTCATGACTCTCAGAGAGTTAACAAAGATTCCCCTAAAAAAGATTATTGTCAAAGATTTTTGTCCACACTTTTGTGGACAAAAATCTGATATGGTTACAATATTATTACCATAGTTGAAAAGCAACAAACAATACGAAATGGAACGATTTACAGCATAATGAATTGGGAGGGGTCAAGCAGCCAGTGATTGAATATGGGATGAGTAAACTTGCTGGCATTGGTCAGAGCATTGGGTATGAAACTGGATTTTATTGGGGTGGAGCAACCTACAGGGGGTAAGATTGGGATCCCCTCGGGGGAGGTTTAAAAAATGTTGAGAGTGGATGACGGGAAAAGAACGAGCTCCTCAACAAACCAAGAGAAACCGTTAAAAGTGATTCCTGGCCCTTAGCATTGCCCTCATTTCTTCCCAATGGCAAAGACCAGTCGATGAGTACAACTCTCTTGAATTTCCCATCGACACACATATTTGACCCCTCATCAGACCTGTCTATAACCTGATGCTACTTTTACACCAATACTACATATTTCATGAAATATTCACGAACTTAGTGCTTGTATAATCAGAGTGGAACTCAAATCAGATTTGCATACGGCATATTTACTCGATGTAATGACAATCTTCTGTACATGGATAATTGCAAATTATTAAATAAACTAGAATCTAAATTAACAAAGTATTGTACGGCTCCATAACAATTATACCTCTAAATATTATCTGTTACAAAAATATGTTTGCTTAAGGTATCTGACTATGTTCGGAGTCCTTTTTCTTAAATGTTCAAATTATACTATTTTTTTTCTTCTGAAGATAAACAACAAATACATTATAAAACAATTTTTTTTAGAAGTTTTTCAGTTGTAATGTTTTAACGAAAAACATTGCTACTGAAAAACCTAGGAGTTCATTTGCCTAAAATTTTGCATTAAGACTCCTAAATATAAGCTAGGGCTTGAACTTAAAGAGATGCAATATTCCTTCCCATTCATGAGGTATTGAGAATAATGTAGAATAAAACATGAATTTTTGAAAAAATTTTCCTTACGCCACAATACTGAAATCTGTAAAATGTTTTCCTTTCAAGATAACTCTTATATTCTAGTTCAGGCCCTCCAAAACAAATTTAAAAATCAGTATACCAAATTTCATTCAAATATATATATATATATATATATATATATATATATATATATATATATATATATATATATATATATATATATATATATATATATATATATATATATATATATAGTACATTTTTAGTTATCACGTTTCTTTCTCATGCAAAAATTTTGCCTAAAATTAAATTCTATCAGTGAGTGTATAAAGAAAAAACTCAAAATCAAGGCAAGTTTTGAAGGAAAGGTCGACAGCGATACGAGCAATTTTGTAAAAAAAAATTAGTATCTTACCTGTTTATGCTAAGCACCGTTGGTGGAACCAATTCAAACATTTCCTTCCTCCCATATTCGGACGTTTTTCATCTATCTCAAAGAATAATATCTCATTAGTCAATAGTGGCATTATAAGAGATCGTTATATTAATACCCTTAATCCTCTACACCAGAAAACACCAATTGGATGAGAGTTTGCAATATATACAGTATTTTAATATAGTCTTCGTATATTATGTACTATTGTGATGTTTTGGAATTTTATAAACATGATTAATAAACAAAAGTTTTAAGAGGTAGATGTTTGTTAACATAAATGCTATATTTTGCTTTCATGCATTATTATAAAGGAAGATTAACTTATATTCGTTAAGAAAATGCCACCAACTTACTCGTGCTAGCTTTTCTTCGCATACAACCATCTGGTTTAAAAATTGAAATGTCATTTTGTGGTGTAAGATGTTGGGAAGTCGGTGGAATCTTTTTTCCTTCTTCTATAAAAGATGTTTCATTTTCACACTGATTCAAAAAATATCCAGTTGCTCAAATAGCTTTTATTTAGGCCATTCTATCTATCACTCTGCGTTCAAAGCAGTTTCTTCAGCACATTTTATACTGGAACAATCCTTACCAAACGCATCCTCAGTATCAATTGCTTTGTCAGAAAACTTATCTGAATGCATTGTGAAAGCTCTTACTTTATTTTCTGATGTTGAGTTGGGGGATTCAGTTGCAATTCCATGATTTAAGAATGTATTCCCCTTCGCAGAAACCGGTGATACCCTCTTCAAAGAATCAATTTCCAGGAACATATGAATAAAATCGAGAGCGAGCTTCACGTCGATTTCTTCGATTTCATCAGCAGGGAATGCTCGGATGATCAAATTGGCAAACCGTTTTTCCTAGAAATTTTTAATAAACTTCGCTATAAAAACATGATCCACTGACCAGCATGTGTACTTTACTGATGTTAAATTACAATATCGAAGTTAATGCTTTAAAATTATGAAAGCAAGAAATCAACGAGAGTAAAGAATTTTAAGATTTAGTGTTGAATATTTTTTAGATTACGAAATTAAGTAAACGCATCATTGGTAAAATTACAAACTTATCAACTTATCTTAAGTATGAAATCGTTCAAAATAGTTTCTCGTACCTGTAAAGCATCGAAGTGAATAGGGTTGACATCTTCCATTCAACACTTGCACTCATGATTCCGTATCTCCATATATCATAAGCTACACAGTCGAAACATACTTTCTGTTATAGAGATCGGCAGATCTCAGGAGGACGATAGATACGTGGCTGGCCGAAAGCATATCTATGAAAAATGAACTATGTTGAATGTTAAATTTCATAGTAACGGCGAATTTTTAATTATTAATCCCGAACTAAAAGAGGTATTTTCTATTTATATTATTGATTAAATAAAAATGTTACGCATCATATAAGTGAAAATATTTTTCTGATACATTATGTTTTGTAGAATATTAGTTATAAAAGAAGCATCGAACAGAGACAAATTTTATCAACTTCACTTGAAACTTTAAAATGAAGAATCTGCTTAAAAAGCACGCAACATTTCATTTTATGTTTGTGAGCAAATAACTTTTAGATTAAAACTATTTTGAAACTATTAAAAGACAAATTTTTAAATTTTGAGAAAATGGTAAATGGATAGTACTCACGCCTTTAAGAAAATTAATTGAAAAAGAAAATATCAAATGCATGTTTTAGACGAAAAAATAACAGCAAATTTTTTCTCGGAGGCAGATTTTCAAAAAATTAAATAGAGTAAAATACTTTCAGAAATGGCTTCCTTCTGTAGGCCCTCCTCTTCACTACTCCTTAGTGATTCTTCTTTTGGTGATAATTAAAATCTATGAAACGGCCTTCTCTCTGAGTAAATGCGAATTTTCAACAAACCCTCTATCTCAAATAGCTCCAAGTGGTTTCGACGAGATATCTCTTCCTTCAAGACCGAACCAATTTTGATAATGACGAGATATCGCGTCCTCATGATATATATTGAAATTTTTTTATGATGGCGAGATCATTTTACTTCTAATGACGAGTTATTTCGTCCATAAAGGTCTGGCCACTTTTGTAAATGACAAGATACCTCGAAACAACCACCAGGGGGTCAAAGTTGCGTGTTTGGCGACATTATCCAAAATGACATCCCACTTTAGGTAATAACCCCAATAGGGCGCTTCTAGAGCGTATCAATAAACCTGTAATACTTTAACAGATGTTCTCTCCAAATTTTTATCTGTATATGATTCTATATTTGTTTTCACACAAGAGTAATACAGTTTCAATACCTAAAATTCTCTTTACCAACTAGTCTAGATTGGATTTTAGCTTCCTAAAATTTGTGAAGAGTCATCCGTGTAGAGTGATTCTGATTATCAGAGAAAACTCTTGCACTTGTAAGAAATATCAAATGGGATTGAAGTATAGTTTGTTAGTTGTTGAGCGGTGCGTCTGTCACATTGAGGAAAGTAGGTTGGTAGGTATTTAATTAACGTCGCACTGGAGCAACACAACGAGCTATTGGGAACGATCCCGGATCAATCCCGAGGGGAAAGACCCGAGGACAACAGTACGTAATTTTGAGACACGGTCAGATGACGAGGTCACGCCTGAGCTGGCACCCCACTCTCCAAACTTCCACACTATGCCAACGTGAGGACATTTGAGGCCAACGACATATTTAACGTGCACCAGCCCCCTTTGTACACAACGGTCTTTGGTTGGATTCGAACTCGCAACCCTCCGGTTGCTAATCCGTTACTCTTCCAACCGGGCTACCGCGGCCACACATTGAGAAAGGAAAAGTCGTAAAGCATAGCTGTCGATTCTTTCAAAATGAGGACTTTATCCGATTTAATATCCATGTGACACATGTTGGAACTGAGGTACTCCAAAGCCGCCACAAAACCTCAAACCTCCACACTAACTTTACATCCTGGTTGCATAACAAAGCTTCGGCAGGTAAAATTCAGTAGGTAATGGAGACTTCTATGCTGAACTGGCATCACGAATATAGTCACGCCAATGGGTATTATCGCCAAGAGTGGTAAGATGTTGGGGTACAGTTTACGATAATATGTCCATTGTTGAGTCCAATTAAGAAATAAACAATTAGAAAGTAAGGACAAGGTTATTGTTAAATATTTCGTAATAATCCTTAAGCAAGTTTTAGGGATAAGCCTTTTTTTGCAATTTTACGAATTTGGGAAATTTGATGTAATTGAAATACTCAATTACAACTGAACAAAAAATAAACTTTGCAATCAACGTCCTTTAAAATATATTGGGCAAGAAGCAATCAAAATAAAATTTCACCTTAACTGAATTCGTATAAACTTATTGATTAACAAAATATTTCAATTGCACTTTATGGTCGTAGATATGTGTTACGGCTTTGGGTACACATATGTAACCATGTTTAGGTATTTGATTTGATTATTGATTTCACCCTCCCCCAAATGGAGACGTGGGACATGAGAAAAGTTTTTTGTTCTGTAATGGCAGCCTTCACATTTTTATATGCAGTCATAAATATTTTCGTTATATTTTAGTAATAAAGTTGTAGATAAGTGTGCAAGGGAATGAGAAAAAGTAAGATTTGCACTAGATAACATTGATTTCTTGGAAGACATATTTGTATCTTGTCATCTAACCTGCTATTGGGGACCTGTGCAGAAATGGTGGGTCTGATACAGAGGCTTATTCAGAGAGTCTATGGGTGCCCTGGAAAATGTTTTCGTCACAAAAATAAATGCGATAAAAATAACAGCGAACTTTCAAAACAAACTTTTGCAGAAGTTAGTACATAAAATGGGTGCAAAAATTTTGATAAATTAGCACAAATTAATAGGTCTTATGTGCATTAACCCGCCGAATGGTTTGGACGAGGTATATCGTCCATCAAGAGCTGACCAATTTTGCTCATGACGAGATATCGCGTCATTAAGATGTTTAGAATTTTTTTATGATGACGAGATCAAGATCTGGTCAGTTTTGTAATGACGAGATAATTCGTCGAACAGGACGGTATCTCTAAGATGGTTACCACCAGAAAGGTTAATTTTTCCATGTATTCTCAAAATTTTTATACACATAATATTTTTTGTGTACATATAAATCAAACTAAGTTCATTTGGCAAGTGCTCAATTGTAAAGCAAAAAATGTACTAAAACACCTACAACTTTACAAAATACGTATAGGTTAGGCAATATTTGAAATCAAAATTTCAAAACTTGAAAACATGATGAATTTCTATATCATTTGCACTTAGATATATACAAAAAATGTCAAGGATTATCAAAAAAAAATTAAGTAAATCAAACGAAACCAGATGCTCAGGGAAATTTTGAAATCAGAACTTCAATAAGCCTCAATGACAGAAAAACGCGCTTTTGTTGTAGACTAACTCTACTAGCCTACTATATCTTTGAATTTTTTATAAATGTAACTCCTTCAAAATGATCGAAATTAAAAAATTATTTTTGCTATTCACTGAATTGGATATCAAGTAATTTTTAAGGCTCACATTTAAAAATATACGTTTTGATGATTTTGAAAGTCTACTGGTCCCCTTAAATGATGCAAAGCGAAGTTCCATCAGTCCATGGGAAAAAAGCCCGGACAAGTGTGAAAATAGATAAATATATTTACAAACGAAATGTTGATTTAATATTCCGTTGCTAAAGGATGCGAAGAACCCATCTGCGGAATAGATTACTCTCTGAATGGAAGGGATTGTAATCACCTGTATTCGCCTAGATATGAGTGTCAAAACGCTTCTGAGGAAATGCCTAAGTCGAACCCTGCCCGAAATATTTTAACTGTTAAAAATCACCCAAAAGTCAATTTAATCAGCATAATTGTGTTTCGTTTACACACATGTAAAATACACAAGCATGTCTGAAAACAGACAAAATATCATTAACAGATGTAATGTTTGATCAACATTACATCTGTTTGATTGGAATAGACGAGCAGGAGAGATTGAAACCCCTTAATCATTTTCTGAGTACACGCCTATTAGAGTTAAAATTATTCCCATTATTATTTTTAACCCTCTTAGCTGGTCATGCATAATTTCGCATTACAACCTGCAGTTTTTACTGCATGACTTCTAACCAATTTTAAGGTAGATATAGTTAGATAACGTCGCACAACGGACTATTGGCGACGATCCGGGAACAATCCCGAAGGAAAAGATCCTCGGACAACACCACGTAATTTTGAACCACGGTCAGATGATGAGGCAACACCTGAACTTCAAGTTTTAAGGACCGCTGTGTGGATGAGCGGGTTTCCCCTCTGCGCTAGCAATCTGCGAGTTGTAGGCAGCACAGGCTTGCTTCCTGTAACTTACTCTGGTTGCATTTCTCTTTTCAGTGCCATGAAACTAGTACGTGTATATCCACTTGACTTTTTCAGTTTTGTGTTTGGTGCAGTATTAGCCAAATGAGCCAAACGACCAATCTACGCAGTCTTAAACTATTGACCAATAGAATCCTTTAACATTCTTTCAAACATTTAGATTTAGTCATTACTTGTGTAGGTAGGTATTTTAATTAACGTCGCACTAGAGCTATTGGCGACGGTCTGGGATCAAACCCGAAGGCAAAGATCCGAGGACAACACCGGGGCCGTCGTGGCTCAGTGAGTATGTCCACTGCGCTAACAACCTTCGAGTTGTAGGCGGCGCAGGTTCGATTCCTGTCAGGTGCATTCCTCCCTGGGTGTATTTCTCTCTTTTGTGTCATTAAAACTTTCATTGTGTGTGTCTATTACTTGATACTGTATGTCTTGTATCTGGCGCAGCATGGCCAAATATGGTCCTTGCGCCATAAAACCCTAAACCAACCGAGGACAACACCACGTAATTTTGAACCACGGTCAGATGACGAGGTCACACCTGAGCTGGCATCCCACTCCCCAAACTTCCACACCACGCCAAAGTGAAGACATTTGAGGCCACGAGAGATTTAACATACACCAGCCTCCCTTTTACACGACGGTCTTTGGTTCGATTCGAACTCGCAACCGTCCGGTTGTTAGTCCGTTACTCTTCCAACCGGGCGAACCGCGGGCCCCCATTACGTGTTTTAAGGCAAAAATAATAGAACACCTCTTGGAAATCTGGAGATCCCTAGAGGGTTAAACATATTTGATTTGAGCTATGGGGGGGGGTATTTCAATTAACGTCACACTAGAGCAACACAACGGGCTATTGGTGACGGTCCGGGATCAATCCCAAAGGGAAAGATCCGAGGACAATACCACGTAATTTTGAACCACGGTCAGGTGACGAGGCAACACCTGAGCTGATTTGAGCTATGGAACTGCGTAATGTTGTTAAAATTACACGGTAGGTATTTAATTAACGTCGTACTGGAGCAACACAACGGGCTATTGACGACGGTCCGGGATCAAACCCAACTAAAACTACACCGAACTTACCATTAATGAAACTCTTCAGCGGTCTGATTATAGGCCTTGAGGAATTTCAATATAGAAATCATCGCATAAAGAAATTATCAGCGAACTTGAAAATAGGTCCAAGCGTCAAAGTATACTGCATCGCCTTTGAATAAGTAAATGGGTTAGGTGGTTAGTTTGGGCTTTATAGCACAAGGTCCGATAGCAGACAAGCTATCGGATGACGAGAACACCTGAGCTGACACCCCACTCTCCAAACTTCCACACCGACGGGAGAATATTTAAGGCCACGACATATTTAACGTGCATCAGGCTCCGCTTAAACGACGGTCTTTGGTTTGATCTAGTTTCGAACTCGCAACCCTCCGATCGCTAATCCGGGCAGCGGTAGTCCACTCGGGAGTGTAACGGATTAGCAACCGTATGGTCGTGAGTTCGAAACTCGGTCCAAAAGACTGTTGTGTAAGCGGAGGTTGGTGCATGTTAAATCTGTTGTGGTCTCAAATTTCCTCACATTGGCATGGTGTGGTTAGGAGAGTACCAGCTCAAGTTTGTCATTGTCATCTGACCGTGGTTCAAAATTATGAGGCGTTGTCCTTGGGTCTTCCCCTTAGGGATTCATTCCGGATCATCACCAATAGCCCGTTGTGTTGCTCCAGTGGTACGTTAATTAAGTACCAACCTACATACCTACCATTCCAGAAGACCGGGATTCGAACCCAGAGCCTGTTGAACCAAGGACCGGATCGTTAACCACTATGCTACTAGGCTGTTTATTTCTGCATAGCTAAATGGTAAGGGTAATGGTTATTAATTAACGTCGTACTAGAGCAACACAACGGGCTATTGACGACGGTCCGGGATCAATCCAGAAGGGAAAGATCCGAGGTAACCGATCCACCATGTAATTTTGAACCACGGTCAGATGACGAGGCAACACCTGAGCTGTCACCCCACTCTCTTGACTTCCATACCAGACCAACGTGAGGATATTTGAGGCCACGACAGATTTAACGTGCACCAGCCTCTCTTTGTACACGACAGTCTTTTTATTGGATTCGAACTCGCAACCCTCCGGTTGCTAGTCCGTTACTCTTCCAACCGGGCCTCCGCGGCTCCTCAGCTAAATGCAGGTGATGCTGGAGTTTTTGTTGTAGTGTATTCCGTAGCTGGAAGAAAAATTCTCATTTCCCAGCTTTCAGTGGGTTTGCTCTTTCACTAACAACCTGCGAAGCGCAGGCGGTGCAGGTTCGATTCCTGCAACCCACCGTGGGTGAATTTGTTTCTCCTGTTCTCTGAGATTTTTCTTGTGTGAAAGACCATTGCACATCGTTATCTGTCTTCTGCTTGCGTATTGGTGACGAACCGAGATCAATCCCAGATGAAAAAATCCAAGGGGGTATTTCAATTAACGTTACACTGGAGCAACACAATGGGCTATTGGTGACGGTCCGGGATCAATCCTAAAGGGAAAGATTCGAGGACAATACCACGTAATTTTGAACCACGGTCAGATGACGAGGCAACACCTGAGCTGGCACCCCACTCTCCAAACTTCCACACAACGCCAACGTGAGGACATTTGAGGCCACGACAGATTTAACGTGCACCAGCCCCCTTTGTACACGACGGTGTTTGGCTGGATTCGAACTCGCAACCCATCGGTTGCTAGTCCGTTACTCTTCCAACCGGGCCACCGCGGCCCTGAAAAAATCCATGGAGAGGAACTCGTAATTTTGAACCACGAACCAGATGACGGATTAGCAACCGGTGGTTTGCAAGTTCGATATTTGAATCAACCAATGACCGTCGTATACGTGGGGCTAGTGCGCGTTGAATCTGTTGTGGCCTCAAATGTCCTCACGTTGACGTGGTGTGGAACTTTAGAAAGTAGGGTGCTAGCTTAGGTGTTGATCTCGCCATCTGCCCATGGTTCAAAATTACGATGTATTGTCCTCGAATCTTTCCCTTTGGGATTGATCTCGGATCGTCCCCAATAGCCCGTTATGTTGCTCCATTGTGACGTTAATTAAATACCTACCAACTCAGCTACCGCTGCCCGCCAAACCACAGGAGAACTAGGTTTATGGGCCATTGCACCATAAAACCCATATTCCCTATGGTTTATTTATTTTCACTGAAAATTTCTCAATCCAACCAAAGACCGTCGTGTAAAAAGGTTGGATGTTGCACGTTAAATCTGTTGTGACCTCAAATGTCCTCACATTGGCGGGGTGTTGAAGTTTAGAGTGGGGTGCCAGCTCAGGTGTTGCCTCGTCATCTGACCATGGTTCAAAATTACTTGGTATTGTCCTCGATCTTTCCCTTTGGGATTGATCCCGGACCGTCACCAATAGCCCATTGTGTTGCTCCAGTGTGACGTTAATTGAAATTCCCCCCCCCTGGTGCGACGTTAATTATAATTACGAATTACCAACCAATTACCATAATAATATAAATATAATGAATAATAAATACTATGGGTATTTGGGTATTTCAATTAACGTCACACTGGAGCAACACAATGGGCTATTGGTGACGGTCCGGGATCAATCCCAAAGGGAAAGATCCGAGGACAACACCACGTAATTTTGAACCACGGTCAGATGACGAGGCAACACCTGAGCTGGCACCCCACTCTCCAAACTTCCACACCACGCCAACGTGAATAAATACTATGATACTACATAATTCGGGCCACGGTGGCCCGGTTGGAAGAGTAACGGACTAGCAACCGAAGGGTTGCGAGTTCGAATCCAGCCAAACACCGTCGTGTACAAAGGGGGCTGGTGCACGTTAAATCTGTCGTGGCCTCAAATGTCCTCACGTTGGCGTGGTGTGGAAGTTTGGAGAGTGGGGTGCCAGCTCAGGTGTTGCCTCGTCATCTGACCGTGGTTCAAAATTACGTGGTGCTGTCCTCGGATCTTTCCCTCTGGGATTGATCCCGGACCGTCACCAATAGCCCGTTGTGTTGCTCCAGTGTGACGTTAATTGAAAATACCAAAATACCAAAATACCATACTACATAATTCATGAGGATGAGTCGTTGTCTTAATGCATGGTTCGGATCTTTCCTTTCGGGATTAATCCCGGACCGTCGCCAACCAATAGCCCGTGTGTTTTTCCAGTGCGACGTTAATTGAACTACCCCCCAATGCATCGTAAATAACCTGTTGCATTTCGGTCTCGCATTAACCATGCCGCACTGGGGCCATCGATGTTCTGACCCACCCATGAAACAACTTCCCCAATAGCCCGTTATGTTGCTCCATTGTGACGTTAATTAAATACCTACCAACTCAGCTACCGCTGCCCGCCAAACCACAGGAGAACTAGGTTTATGGGCCATTGCACCATAAAACCTTGGCGTGGTGTGGAAGTTTGGAGAGTGGGGTGCCAGCTCAGGTGTTGCCTCGTTATCTGACCGTGGTTCAAAATTACGTGGTGTTGTCCTCGGATCTTTCCCTTTGGGATTGATCCCGGACCGTCACCAATAGCCCATTGTGTTGCTCCAGTGTGACGTTAATTGAAATACCCAATACCCACCATAAAACCCATATTCACCCCCCAATGCATCGTAAATAACCTGTTGCATTTCGGTCTCGCATTAACCATGCCGCACTGGGGCCATCGATGTTCTGACCCACCCATGAAACAACTTCGCCGTAAATACGAATGAAACGCTTTTTAGTTTTTAACCCAAGGCATCCAAGCGAGGCTCCGTCTTACTGCGCTACAGTTAACTCTTCACTCGGTAAGTGGTATTTCATGGAATAACACGCGGCTGTATTTTCTCCCACCTGATTTCGCGGTAAGCTTTTTTTCCATTTTGCGTTTCGCTTTGTTTTCGATCGGAGTTTGATTAACCTTTATTCGGTGTTGTCTCACGGCCCGTGTTCATGGTTCTCCAAAGGCTTTGAAGGGCAGTGTGCTTTTTGTTGGGGAACCTGGTTGACTAACACCTTGCAAGGTATTATGCACATGAAAAATGAGGTTATCAGTCAAACACATTGCAATCCAATGTTCTGATTGATCTTTAGAAAATATTTTAACTTATCTTTTTCATCTTTGCATAATCTCATCCTGTTTGTAAACCATACTGGCTTTGACCATCAAATCTCGCTTTTAGAATGACCAGTTTTAAAAGTAATGTGATTTTTATTTTTAAACTTTGGCTTGGTTTAATCTTGTGTTTGGATTAGTATGTGGCCGTACTGTTTCTTACAGCGTAAAATGCTAAGGAGGCGCGGTAGAATAGTTGTAAGGGTAATGGATTAGAAACCGGAGGGTTGAGAGTTCGAAACTAGGTCCAACCTAAGACAACGCGGGGCTGGTGCACGTTAAATCTGCCGTAACTTTACCATGCATTTAACCATTAACTTTTAAATTGCAAGTAATACTTTATTTTAATAATTTCGATTTTAATTTCACCACGGGGGTGGAGATTTCTCGCTTCAATTTTTTGACTATTCTAGTATGGTTCTCGGAGTTAGTTTAATATGTTAAACTGGATTCTTAATCTTGCATTAGTTTTTATTTTCCAACTATTTACCTTTTATTCTCGCCGTAGGTTCAATTCCTGTAACTTACCCCGAGTGTTTCTTTCCGTTGTCGTGAAACGGTCTTAATGTACGTACGCGTCCGCTTGGCCAAATATAACAATTTCGCCATGAAACCCAACCATCTTTTATCCTCTTCACTTTAATCTACTGTTTGTCAGTTTGACTGCTTGTTTGAATTGTTATTTTTGTTGAATTTTATCTAGACTTGTGTTTGGCACAGATTGTCCATTGCTGCCCATAAAACCTGAACAAGCTATCTAAACTTAGTCTTAACCTTTCCAGTAGTAGCACCGCCCCTAAAAGGGATGCGGGAAAATATGGCTATCCGTGGCATCACTCGATAAATTGCTTCAGAGAAATAATTCCGCTGTACGAAATCTAATAAAATGCTCCGATTTTAATCGTGGGTGTAATTTCAACAATCTATTCATTGTTTTATAATGAATTTTGATGACGTAATATTAATGGATAATTTTATTGCTTATTTTGCTCTCTTGAAGATCCTAGATCGGTGATTTTCCTAACAGTCATGAGTTAACTGAGAATGGGTAAATTAACCCACAAGTGGGTCGCACACAAGTCTAGATAAAATTCAACAAAAATAGCAATTCAAACAAGCAGTCAAACTGACAAACAGTAGATTAAAGCGAAGAGGATAAAAGATGGTTGGGTTTCATGGCGAAAGTGCTAGATTTGGCCAAGCGGACGCGTACGCACATTCAGACCGTTTCACGACAATGGAAAGAAACACTAGGGGTAAGTTACAGGAATTGAATCTACGGCGAGAATAAAAGGTAAATAGTTCGAAGATAAACTGGATTCTAAATCTTGCATTAGTTTTTAACACATTAAACTAATTCGGAGAACAACCAAACTAGAATAGTCAAAAAATTGAAGCGAGAAATCTCCACCCCCGTGGTGAAATTAAAATCGAAATTATTAAAATAAAGTATTGCTTGCAATTTAAAATTTAATGGATAAATGCATGGTAAAGTTACGGCAGATTTAACGTGCACCAGCCCCGTGTAGTCTTGGGTTGGACCTAGTTTCGAACTCTCAATCCTCCGGTTTCTAATAAATTACCCTTCCAATTAGGCTACAGCGCCTCCTTAGCATTTTACGCAGGAAGAACCAGTATGGCCACATACTAATCCAAGCATAAGGTTAAACCAAGTCAAAGTTTAAAAATAAAGATCTCCTTAAAATTGGGACCGCGGTAGCACAGATTGGAAAGGGTAGCGGATTAAGCAACGGGAAGGTTGAAAGTTCGAAACTTGTTTCAACCAACATCGTTCTATACGCGGTGTCGTGCACATAAAATTTATCGTGGCCTCAAATGTCCTCACGTTGACGTGGTGGAGACATTTGGAGAGTGGGGTGCCAGCTCAGGTGTTGATCTCGTCGTCTGACCGTGATTCGAAATTACGAGGTGTTGTCTTCGATATTTCCCTTTGGGATTGATCCCAGACCGTCATCAATAGCCCGTTGTGTTGCACCAATGTGACGTTAATTAAAATGCCTATCTGGTTCGGCGATGCGAATTTCCAGTATTGGCGATGAGAGTATTCTGAACGTGATGTCATTTTACTTGCTTTTCAGATCCGATTGCACCACTTTCGCCAATAACAATTCCTAAGAATGAATTCCGAATTGATGATAGTTGATTGTTCAACGCCAATTAGATTAAACACCAAACGCTGCCAAAACGGTTAAAAACATTAAAAGCTAACGGCGATATGTATCATATATACATATCATCGATATGTTGTCAAGCCTTGTTATGTTGAAATAGTTACAAAAATTCTTTCGCAGAAATTTTCGGTTAACAAAGATGAGAAGAAAATACTTTTCAGTAAAATTAAAATATTAGGGATGGGGGTCATAAATAAAAGAATTAAAGGTACAGCTTTGATATAAAGGCTTTTTGGCAGCGCGTTTGGTGTGCTTTTTGTAGCGAATTGCTGGCAAAAGCAACCCTGCTTTATTAGGATTATGGCCACTTTGCGATTAATTGTATCTTAAGTTTTGTAAATCATTATTTTTTTTTACCATGTCTATCGATTTCTAGTTTGCTAGAATTAATTTTTAAGACATTATATTGTGTAGCCTGGTTCCATTAGATTTAAAACAAAAAAATTATTTAACTTGGACAAACTTCTGTAACAATATGTCGGAGGAAGTAAAGATTTTTTTTCGTTAAAGTTAATACTTGGTAGAGAGAATAATTAATTGTGTGGACTTTTTTATATTAAAATTATTTTCGTTATTTCTAAAAAAAATTATTTTCCGCTAAGGCTAAAAGGTGGTTTTTTTTTTTTTAAGAAATTCTTCCTTGGCGACATAAAAGCACGTCAAAAGCTTTGCCACGAAGTCTTGGCTAATTTTGTTAATGACTGGATTTCGTCATCAAGACATTGCCAATTTTTTATGACGAAATCAAAATGTGATCAGTTTTCTTCTAGTGACGAGATACCTCATCGACAGAACCACCAGAAGGGTTAAAAAGTAGCTAATTGATTGCCTAGCAACATGTACGAAATTCTGGAAAATTTTAGCTTCCTACTTGCTATAGGACGCAACTTGTCCGCTTTTTGACCATGCGCCATTAAACCCAAATCATTCATTAGCTAGTTTTTCACTTATTAATTTAAAAAATGATTTGGCTTTTATATTTGAATATTCTCGCTATGGAATGTTTTTATATACATGGAACATGTATAGAGAGGGTCATTCCCTGTCAGACTGAAAATCCCAACTAGATGTCCTCCAATTTTTTAGAAATTTGGATAATTGGTTATTCTGCCATATAAGAAACTGGGAAATTGTAGCTTCCTACGGTTTTCGGTTTATACTAATTTCAGAATTTGAGATTTTTCATGATTCTAGCCTAACCTTATCTCCCATATCTCTGAATTTGTGCGATCGGACTAAGTTAAGACTCTTGTGGATGAAAAGTACAACCTCTTTCAGTGATATATAATTTGACCTTACAAATGACCTTTTTAAGTTTCAAGGTCATTCAATTTTACCTAAAATTACAAGTGACAAGTGGTGGGACACGCAAAAGTTTCGCAGTGTAAAAAAAATTCCATTTAGAATCATGTAATCAGTACCCATAAACACCTGTATCATTTGTCCTAATTGCCCTAGGAGCAAAATTACGTGTTATCCTCGAATGGACTGATTCAGGACCGTCGCCAATAGCCCGCTCTGTTGCTCCAATGTGACGTTAATTTCACCCCCCGATCGGGCTCATAGACTTATATTATCAGAAAGCTTACACTTTTTCTATAAAATATTACATGATGCTGTAAATGATTTCCTGACTACCGTTCTACATGAATAATGGCCCATGTGGAGTTTCACATAAGAAATATTCCATTTCGATTCAATTATAAAAGCAGCTGTCAAATACAGAACGAGTCGTCACCTCGCCGCCATTTTGGAGACGCAATGCTTAAATTGTCGTGGACAACGTCGAAGGTGATTCGGCTACTATCGGAACTCGATGTTTAAAGGGAATTGGCATGTTCCGAACGATGGAGGAAAAGAATCCAATCTTTGGTCAAGCATGACCAGTCTTGTTCCACTAAACTTGAGGCTATTTCGAGCCTGCGAAATCTGCCAGAAAGCAAGTCGGTTGTGAAGATTTTTCCCACGAGGTTAAAATGTTACAGTCCACCGACTAGAAAACAAAGTGGATTTTACACGATGCTCTGTCCGATTGATAAACATTTATTAACTAGTCACTGAGTTAGCCTCGAAAATGCAGAGTGAATTCTGTGATGTCATTTGTCTAATAAACTTCATGTAACTTTAGTGCTATGGATTTTAACCTGCTGAATCCAAATGGTGGTATTTTTACTATCATCCACTTATTTTCAGAGTACGAAGGAATTGTATGTATGGGAAGTTAATACTTTCCATCAAAATTGGACATTTGAATATATATTTCACATTGGACATTTACTCTTAAAAAACCATAGAATGAATATTACACACATTATTAATGAGCCATTAAGGAAAAGTAATTTTGTTCATTTAGGTATACATTATCATTCGGATTTTTCTTTCAAATATATCAAGATCTATTACAAAATCTGCAAACTTGTTTGGATCAAAAGAAAACTGTATTTTTGTAATACTAAGACGATCATTTTGTTATTTAGTGTTTGTTAGATCGGAACTGGAATATGGATATGTAATTTGGAATTCTTATTGCGTCATCCTTATCAAAGGTATTGAAAGAATACGATAAATTTTTGAGTTTAAGAATTGTGAATTTTCAGGTGTACAATCTTCTGAATTTCGAAATCCCTTCACTTTTATTCCGAAGCTCCGTAGAGAAATTGCTTGAACAAATTTTTTATAACCTACAAAACGTAATTGATTCGCTCTTTTTATATTTGTAATGTCCCTTGGTAATCCCCAAAAATTGCATATTTTTTCTAGGTTTAACAAAATTTAAAAATTTTGCTACAAATAGATTTTTAAATTGTAATAAATAAAAATCCTTTCTCGGAGGTTGGTATAGTTTTAATGATTTAAATTCATTAAGTAATCTGCTATGAATTTTATCTATTACCTAATTGTATTTGTCCTTTTTCTTGCATTTTTCGATGATTCATTTTAGAAGTTGCGTATTGAAGACACCAGGTTCGATCAGTAAAATTTTCCTTGTGTATGTCTATTAATTGATATTATGTGTCTGGCGTAGCATAGCCAAATATGGTCATTGCGCCTAAAAACCAACCCACCCAACCTTGTGTATGTCCATCACTTGAAGTTGTCTGTCTTGTGTTTTCTCAGCTTGGCCAAATATGGCCCTTGTGCCATAAAACCGAAGCAACCATAAAGGTTCGAATAGTACGAAATACGCTTTGAGTCGTGGATTCCGTTCTAATTACCCCAAGTGCGCCAAAAAAATGACAACGACAAACCAATTCATCTTAACTCGATTGTCTCCGTTTTGTTGCAGATTTTTCCAAGATGGCGGAACTGGTGTCCATTCAGAAGTTCGACTCGCCCCCCTACAATGGCGCCCGCCAGTGGGCGGTGAGGGCCCTCTTTCCCCCGACAAGGAAGGACAAGGATGACACCTCCTGCATCTGGTCGTCGTCCCCAGTCGCCAGGTCCTACGACATAGGATCTGTGGAACACGCCTTCGGGATCCGGTCTCCCCCGAGAGGCAGCTACAACTCCAGGAGGCCGCCCGTGTCTGTACAGTGGAAGAACATTGCCCTGACTACGAAAGGAGGTAAGCCCTTCCGCGTGTTATCCTGAACCCTTTGAAACGGTGATTCTGAACCTTTGGGGGCCCCGCTTGGAAGAGTAGCGGATTAGCAACTGGGGAGCTGCGAGTTTGAAACTCGATCCAACCAGAGATCGTGCGAGCTGGTGCACGTTAAATCTATCGTGCCCTAGAATGTCCTCGCGGAAGTTTGGGGTGCCAGTTCAGGTCTCAGTCATTTGACCGTGGTCAAAATTACGAGGTGTTGTCTTCAGATCTTCCCTTCGGTGTTTATCCCGGGCCGTCGCCAATGGCCTGTTGCGTTACTCCAGTGTGAAGTTAATTCAATAATTGGGTTGATGCAAGAGTGCGTCTCGTTTTTGGTGCTAGATGGCATTGCATCGCAAAACCGAAATGTTATCTATTTCACACGTGTAAAGTTTTGATGTTTGAAAGAAGGAATTTCGGCGAGTACTGGGAAAAAAATTGTGCTATTTGGTTGGGTTTTTTAATTTTTTTAAGCATTAAAAATGGCGGAAAATAAGGAGAATTTTCGACATATTATGCCTTTTTATTTCCCAAAAGGCGAGAATGCTTTGAAGACACAAAAGATATGTATTGTGTATGGTGAGGGTACCGTGGACGATTCCACGTGCAGCACGTGATTCAGAAAGTTTCGTCACCTGCTTTAGTTCTTTAGCCAGAAACCTCAGAACTTCTATGAGCGCGCGATTATGCATCTACTGGAGAGATGGAAAAAGGTCAGAACAGAATTACACATACTATATTGATTAAATGTAATTTTTAGTAAATAATTTTTTCTATTCACTAAAAAACGGGATGAACTTTTGCATTAACCTAATACCTACCTCTACCTTTGTGGTCCTCAGGGGCACATCTTTAGGTGTATACAGAAATCAAAACCCCGAGATACCCGAGTGATCTTTCATCCCTTCTGTTTCTAGGTTCGATTCCTCCCTGGATATGTTTCTCTCCTGTGTTAGTAAAAACTTTCCTTGGGTCCATTTTTTTTGTCTCGTGTTTTGCGCAGAATGACCAAGTATGGCCATTGCGCCATAAAACCCAATCCATCCAAAGCTTCTGTCCAACCCTATATTACTACTTTAATTTTTTCTACCCTCGTTGTTTTGCGTTTGGTGCAGCTTGGCCTTACGCCTTTGCGCCACAAAACCCAAAGCCACCCAACTTGGCCTTTGCGAGACAGAAAATTCCTATCCTCTTTTCCTGTTGGATATTTAGTCTTGCGTTTGCACAGATTGTCCTCTATCGAACCTAAAAACCGAACCAACCTTTTAGTGCTCTTATTTTTATTACTCCGTTCATGAGCGTTTTACATCGCTTTTAATTTTGTTCTCATTACTTTATACTAGTTTCCTTAAGTTTTTAATGACTTTTAGGTCATGGATTTGTTTTATCTATTGTGTTTGGCGAGTTTGTCCACGTTCTGGACCTCGCACTATAAAAACCAATCCTTTATAATATCAAATGAGAGAATATTTATATGCCGTAGCAGCCTTGATGTACTTGATATATTTGGGTACCTAACCTCAACCATTTTAAAGAGGTCCCTTTATATATACCTTTCGGAAGCGCATATTCTCTGTACGGGCTTCACGAGCCCGAGGTATCTTAGGGCAGGGGTGTCAAACTGGCGGCCCAGAGGTAATTTTTTGTGGCCCACGATGCTATGAAATAAAATGAAAACAGGACAATATGTCATGAAGAAAATAGCACTTAGGGGAGATCGAGGCAATACCGCACACACAATTTCGTCATGTTAAAAATGAGTTAGAGCCCTCTGGATGGTTATCCCTCTTTATGGAACTACAACTGGTTAAGATATTTTTGATGCTGCAGGGAGCATTTTAGGAAAATTTAATCTTCCTCTTGACTGGTTTGTTTCTAACAACTGACGGCGCTAAATTGATAACGGGTGAAACTAAAGGATTTGTGTCAAGACTGACAAGAAAATTGCAAGATGAATATCCAGATAAACCGAAAATCAGTACTTTCCATTTCCTTATTCACCAACAAGTTCTGTTTAAAAATATTAAAAATGGACGAAGTACTTAAAACAGTAACAAAGACTGTCAACTTGATTCGATCGAGAGCACTTAAACATTCGCCAATTTACTTCTTTCCTTAAAGATTTAGAATCCGAATTCGAAGATCTTCCTTATTACACAGAAGTTCGTTGGTTGTCCTGCCACGAAGTCCTGAACAGCTTCTATCTGTTTTTGGAGGAAATAATTGTATTTCTTGAAATGAAAAACGAAAAAACATTGATTATAAAAGATCTGACATTTTTAACAGATATTACTGGTCATCTGAATAATCTTAATATTACATTGCAAGGCAAAGATCAATTAATAACGAATATGTACGATGCAATAGCAAGTTGTACAAAAACTGACTTTGTTTAATAATCATAAAAAAAAGTTTTGACGTATTTTTCTACGTGTGAGCAGTTAAAAGCACAAATCACAAGTTTTCTCACTTTCACAATATTGTGGTAAAATTGAAGAAATCAAAAACTAATTCTATAAACGTTTTAATGATTTCAGAGTTACAAAAATTTTTTTTTATTAGTCCTTTTTCCTTTAAAGTTGAAAATGCTCCCACTTCGATAAAACTGAAATTGATTTCCAGAATGATTCGGTTTTAAGACAAATATCGAGAAATAGGAATTCCCAAAATATATTATTTAGGTGAAAAATACCCGGAAATTAAGAAGTTTGCTGCACAAATTTTATGCTATTTTAGACTTGTGTGAGCAGCTATTTTCGTCCATGAAATTAAATAAAGCGACCTACAGATCAAGATTAACTGATAAACATCTATCTGCCATAATGAAGATTGTCTGTTCTCAGTCTTTGAATCCAGATATTGGAATACTAGTAGGAGGAAAGCGCTGGCAAATTTCCGGTAAAAAAAATTAATTTTAGTTTTATAAATACATTAAATTAAATAAACGTTTAAATAAAAGCAATTATATAGCAGTATTATAAATTATTACCCTAACTTCACTTAATTATATAATGTGTTTTAATTATCCTCTCCATATTCCTGAATCGTCCCTTCAAAATATAATTTTAAGAAAATTTGTAAATGTGATATGGCCCGCGTGAATCTTACCAGTTACATTAAATGGCCCGTGTTTTAATTGAGTTTGACACTCGTGCCTTAGGGTACTGATCTATTCTTTACACATGGGGTTTACTGCCTCTGGTAAACATGGGAGTGGCTACTCTAGGATGCCCAAGCGATTTTTCTCTACTTATCCATCCTTTCTTTTCACAATTACTTGACATTGTCTTGTTTGGTGCAGCTTGGCCAAATATGGTCTTTACGCCATAAAACCCAAAACCAACCAATCCTTGTAATAAAAATGTACGAAAGGGTTTTTGAAACTTTCTGTTATACTATTTCTTTAGACAACAAGATGAATAAGTGTTCAAACATTTTAATTCCAAAGAACAGTCAGCAGTACTTCAGTTATATTTGGATCACTTAGCAATCTGTTTTTAGTGTGGAAGACTAGAGACCAATCTAAGGGAAAATGGTAAAAACTGCATTTCGAACATGACTGGTTTTTGACTATCTAAATATTGATTCGCTGCTGCGATTTTTCTGGAACATTTTTAAAACGGCGAGTTCATGTCTGGTTCTTGCAGAAATAGATTGCATAACTTCATGGATATGTCCTAAACATTTCGGTACCAAATTTATGGTAACCTTATACACATTGTAATGTACCCGAAAATCGTAAAGAGAAACTTAAAGATATGTTATCGGTCGCTCAAAAATGTATATAATTCTTAGTTACTCATTACCGATGCGTCTAGAGAACGTGAATCAGAAGGATGCAAGAGCCTGGTATTACTAAACTTGAGCGTTTAATGTCGATAGTGATTTTTATAGCTTCCTTTCTATTGTGGACATTGTTTTCCCCAATTTTATTGCCTCAGAACGTCTCTATTGCGATATATATCAAACTCGGCAGGTCGCATTGATGTCGTGTGATATAACATCCAAAGAAGCCTAGTGAAACCAACAATCCGTTCGCCATTAAGTTCGCTCGAGTAATCTTAGATTATTCAGAAGTTCTTCAGACCTTTATCATTCGAACTCTAGGTCGCATCACATCTGCACTAGCTGAGCAGTTAATGCTCTGGCTTCGAATCCCGGTCTTGGCGTGTATGTTGTGGTTTGGAGTCCACTTTAAGGCCAAGGTGATTCACGGGCGACCTGGGAAGCCCTACATTTCGCTGCGATTTGAAAGTTGCCCCGTCTGTCATAACTAGGTTGATCTAGAACCGTAGATAAAGTAGCAACTACCTTTTCCGCGCTGTTTGCCGGCAATCGGTCCTCATTGATCAATCACGTGATAATATACGCCATTTTTGTCACCTACGAAAGGAGGGTATAGTAACCATAGAAACATGAGATCTAGAGCATTGGATTGAATTGGAAAGCAACTAGTTTTTAATGCGATTTGATTTCGCTCATTTACAAATTGCTTTCTGTAAGAAATTAAGCATGGCACCATATAGTTGCTAATAGCGTGTCAGCCAATAAATTATTTGTTATTGCTAAATTGTGTAAAGCTTTGCAAAATTGCCATTTTTATAGCTCGCTAGCAGAAATACCTGGCGTTACTCGGGTTGAATTGGTAAAACATTGAAAGTGATCCGAAAAATCACTTTCATAGAAAAATGAAAAATATCAGAAAGTGCTTTTGGCATTTTTATAGCTTCTACAGTTTACTTTGGATGAAATGTGTATGCTTATCTATATAATCCATTTCATATACATCGCACTGTAGTGTAAAACAAAACTACGAAACGTGACTAGTACTTGACTGACTTGAGTCTATTTTGAGTTTTGGGGTGTTTGTGAATGTCCTATAAGTTCTTTTCCAATGAAAAATGACAAACTTGTAGCATAGAGGCTGTTCGGACATCTTTTGAACAATTTTAATGGACTGAAGATCGATTTTTTTGATGAAATTTTTGTGTTGAAATGTTGAATTTTTGTGTTGAATTTTTGTGTTGTGTTTTAAATGTTCCATTTGATAGCCCTTATTGTTAACTATCTTTCTACACCTTAATTTCCATGATAATGACTTTTGTAGTATCAACAGGTATTTTGTCCCATTCTTGTTCCAGTTTTCCAAAGAGCTTGAATGGTTTTCGATCGATGTTTCGATAATGCTCTTTTTAAAAGTCCAAAAGCACAAATCCATGGGTGAGACATCTGGAGATGTAGCAGGAATATTAGGTAAAGGTCTTGATACCAGTTTCTTTTTCCAATAATTTAATAGTGGATTTAGATGTGTGGCTGCTTGCTTCATCCTGATGCAGCTCTACTGATTGTTGGCACTGGATAAAGACAGTATTTCTTTTTTGAATATTGGGGATAAAATACGGTCTTCATAGTATGTGGGAGTCTTGATTTTTACATTTTTCCACTCTACTTTTAATTTTCCATTATATGCAAAACCCTGCAACAATCATAAATCCCTTAGCGAAAGTTTCTTTAGATTCTTTGAACCACGTTTTAAGATTTTTCTTTTATAATTGTCTTTTTTATATTGCAATCATTTAAATACACCCACGCCTCGTTCAATTGTCACAACATTTTTCCATCTTTCTCCAGCTAAATGCTTCTCATACAAAATTCTGCAGTGAGTTGTAGAGATAGACGATGAACATTGTATTCTTTGGCCTTTTTAAGATTCAAATCAATGTTAATTATTTTTACAGTTGAATTGAACATTTTAATGACTTTGCAATAGTCCTTTGACTTGGCGGATTCTCTTAAAATTAAAGTTCTTAAATTTCAAATATTCTCATTTTTTCTTTGGAAGTATTCCACTTTTACTTTTTTCCTTTCTCATTAATAACATTACTTATCGTACCTTTATATATGGAAAAAGCATGACTTTTACAGCGTTTTTGCATAATTGAATAAGTATAATTCTCTTCGGAAAGAGGAAACATAGCCTTCCATCCATTGCTCATTTAAAAGCGTCATTTTGAAAGTTAACAAAACTGAGTTAGCAGACAATAAGTTATACTTTAACTATTTAACTGCTGCGAAAATGGAATTCTTTGGTAGCAAACTATTCTTTATAGCTCATCAAAATCGTTCAAAAAAAAATCCGAACAGCGTCTGTATTGCAGCCAGTTTTCCTATAGATGTTTCTTTGACTTGTCACATTCCTTGTGCTAGAGTACTACCCTTCCGAATTCCACTATCAAAATGAAAAGATGATAAATCATTGATACGATATTCATCATCAATTTCTTTTCAAGCAAATAATTTTTCTAAATTCCATTCCGCATGCGGAATAACAGCTTGTTTCAAAATTCAATGTCTTCGGTGCATACGAAACAAGGTTAAGCGGTTACAAATTTCTACAAAAATGTGAGGTAAATTTTACAGCATCTTTAAAAAGAAAATCAATATTTTCAAGGAATGCTTCAAGTAGTAAAAATCTTTCTTTTCAGAGTGAGGTGCCAGCTCAGGTGTGACCTCGTCATCTGACCATGGATCAAAATGACTAGTTGTCCTCGGATCTTTCCCTTCGGGATTGATCTCGGACCGTCACTAATAGCCCGCTGTGTTGCTCTAGTGCGACGTTGATTGAACTACCTATACTTTTCCTCCTTTTACGACACTTTTTTACTTGAAGTTGTCTGTCTAGTGTTTGGCGCAATTTCGCCAAATGTCATTTGCGCAATAAAACTGCATAACAACCAATCTTCTAAAATTGTATTCTTGAGTCGAGATCCACATCGTGTCTAGGCAGTAGTATAGCATGGGAGGGCATCTAATGGTTCGAACATTCTCTAAAGTGTTGGCTTCTGACTTTAATTACTCAACAAATAAAATATAAATGAAATACTTATTTTTCAAACAAAAAATTATTTTATCATCGAAAGCCTATTGAATTAATTTTTCTGATATAATACAATATTGAGGTAATTCTAGATCTTGATGGACAAGATTTCTCGTCATTATAAAACTGACCAAGTCTTGATCGTCACCATAAAAATCAATATCTCGATGAGATCTCGTCATGGTCAGATCTTGATGAACGAGATGTATCGTCGAAACCACACTTGGAGGGGTAATATATATATTAATTACATATACTTTTCATTATATATATATATATGTACATATATTCATTATATATTAGTAGAAACTTTTTCAGTGGGGGAGGGGCTCAAGCATACCTGAGATATTTTTTGTTGCAAAAATAAATTATGAAGTAAGCTTAATTGATGTAAATCGAACTTTTATCAAGCATATAAAAAAGATGACAGGTCCCAAGAGTCAATATTTTTGCAAAAGTTGCTCGCTTAGTATTCGGTTGCTAAAGCAAACAAAGAATCCATCTATGTGCTAGGTGGCTGGCTGAACCAGACGCTCAATAGTCTGTTACTAGTACACTGCGCTATTACTATTGAGATGAGCTTCAAAAAGTGACCAACATATCGATTAGAAGTCAAATGAATGTTCTGTGAAAAATTGACATGGTTGACCGATTTGGCACCTCGTTTGGCTATATAACATCTTATGACAAGGTAGGTGTGAAAGCTTATTTCTATAGATTGGCGACAAAAATGGCGAAATCACAAGCCTATTGTGTCGCGTGGACCAATCAGATGAATATTCGTTTCCACCCGGCAGACGAAAGTAGTCTAAAGTCACCTTACTATTTTAGGTCACATGATCCTGTGCACAAAAAGTTTACAATGGCACACTCTGCTTTTGTATTTCCTCTGGTCTGAATGGAAAGGGATTTGATAAACGAGAAGTTCTTGTGCCTAGTCATTCATGCCTAAGCGGATAAACATCTTCATTTGAAGAGCCCACTACAAGCCATCTCTGAAATAGTTTTTAATGATAAAAAACTCTTAAAATAATTTAATAACGGCGCAAATCGAAGTTTCACGTATCAATGTGTAAAATTCATGTAAAAAATAAAATGCGATAAAAAAATCGTTAAATGCCAAGTGATCAAATCATTGTCATGTTTATTTAGCATTACGGTATTTTGATTGGAGTAGAAAACCAGAAGATTCGGTCCCACCAAGATTATTTTTCGGATTACTTGTGGATTCCAACTGAACCACTGAAATAAAATTTAACTTACTCAGAAATTCCACTTATTGTAAACTGAACTTTATTTGATAAAACCATACTCCTGGTTATCTACCCAAAATGGGGGATTTTAACCCTTACCTTGTTAGCTTATGTGTTCCTTCAGCCGATTCTGATTTTTCCGTTCCGCCATTCATCTCGAATCCAAATTCTGATCTTCAAAAAAAGTATGCGATCGCCACTTTACCTGCGCTATGTTCTTTAAATTGGCAATTGAAGACTGAAGGCAATCGTAGCTAAATTCAATATTTTATTACTGTATATTATGAAATATTCCGTTAATAAATTCAAAGAACTTTTATATTCGTATTAATATATGGAACATCTACTTATTTCTTTTCAGTGATGCCACACGTAGCAAAACGAATACGAATAAATACAATTCTGAAATTTAATCGAAAGATATTTATAAATATCGTTTGCAGTTTGACATTTTCGTGTAACTTTTTAGATTTACGGTGTATGTTTTTATTTACTATATGCTGTTATAACTCGGTGTCCTTTTCGCATTCTCTTTATACTTTATCATTGTAATCTATCATTGTAAATTATGGAGGAACAGAAGGAATGCCAGCTCAATCTGTAGCATGAATTTCAAATGTACGTACGAAATATAGTTTACTGAACTAATGCAAGCGTATATATTTTCATACACTATAACATAAAATACTTATCGTTCGACAAAATATAGCTACGAATTTTTACTTTTAACTAGATATAGTTTGGTAAGAATATTCTGATTTTTCTCAAAGGATTCAAGGGGAGCCATTACGTTAAACTTCCAACATATCTTCCTAAAAAATGTTATTTTTCTCCTACAGGAAAGCCGATCTTGAAAGGAGTTTCCGGTGTCGTGAATACAGGAGAGCTGACCGCTATTATGGGCCCTTCTGGGGCCGGGAAATCAACATTGCTCAACGTTCTATCGGGATTCACGTAAGTTGTTAAGATTATATATTTTATAAGTATTGAAGGTGGTTTTAAAATTCTATTATATCTGCAGCTTCTTACGTTTGTTTCGAAACTATTTAATCGCACTCTTGATTACAGGAATTTTTTATTTTGTATATTTTTAGCAATACTGAAACATTTTTTTGCACAAATGTTTCATGGGAATCTAAGTTGGGTGTTTTCAATTTTTTGGTCTTCACGTCATTAAAAAAATGTTCGGTACAGTTTTGATATTAAGACTTGTAGCAACGCCCTGGCGCGTTTTTTGAGCGTGCTTTTTTATGTCGCTAAATAAGAATTTCTTAGAAATCACCCACTAGGATTAGCGGAAAATAATTAAAGTTAACGAAAAGAATTACAAAAATACTTTTTTTAAAAAAATCCACACAATTGACTATTCTTTCTATTACTAGGTAAGTATTTACTTTTTTGAAAAATCTACTTTTCTGAATTTAGTTTAAGTCTAGTGGAACCAGGCTATATTATATGAATGCTATAAAAGATCACATTAATTTTAGAAAACTAGAGTTATTAATTTTTGTTTATTTTATGCCTAAATAAGGGATTCAAATAATCGCATCCTAATAAAGCGGGGGTGCCTTTACCTGCCACAACTTGCTACAAAACGCTCCAAAAGCATTTCCACAAAAAAAAGTTAGTTCTCTAATGCCAAAATTGTAAGAGTCGAAATAAAAGGGATACAGAAATAATGCAAATCTAAGGTCTTTCACCGAATGAGAAATCGTCAAGCGTCC
Organism: Meta bourneti; assembly: GCA_933210815.1. NCBI lineage: Eukaryota > Metazoa > Arthropoda > Arachnida > Araneae > Tetragnathidae > Meta > Meta bourneti. The sequence goes on from OW119932.1 coordinate 19,769,209, forward strand.
TGCATAAATCAATAAAGAATTCCGCAACTCGATAAATCTAAATTTAATACGTATTAAAGAGGATGTAAGCTTAATACGGAGCATGAGTGAAAACTTTCTCCCACAATAAGACGTGATAGCAGGTGGTCTTGGCGGTATGAGATAAAATTATTCGTGATTCAGTCAATTGGCATTTGACTGAAAAGGTCAAATTTGCGAATTTAAGTATTCTGAAAGCGCGTTCGCGCATCAACGCTTCTAAAGTAACTGATACAAAGTGAATTTCGGTAAACGAAATTCTCCTTTTTGCTCAGTGCGGCGATTTTCAACCTTCCTGGTCTTATGATATACATAATTACAAAATTCTGCGGTACTAAAATAAGTATATTTTTTAACAATCTGACAAATGGTTATATTTTTTATCTGAAAAAAAAATAGAAATTGCCTACCTTTTTGCTCTAAATTGACTCCAAAAAATTCTTTTGGAAACAATTTCTGAATTATTATTAAAACTAACGTATTACTCGAAATTTGTGAACACAAACTAAATCGTGGCAATGAAATAACCCGTTCCATCCGTAAAACACGTCATCTGACCGTGGTTCAAAATTGCGTGGTGTTGTCCTCGGATCTTTTCCTTCGGGTTTGATCCGGGATCGCCAATAGCCTGTTGTGTTTCTCCAGTGTGACGTTAATTAAAATGCCTACCACCCTTAAAACGCATCAGTGCCATTCTTGCAGCACATATGTTGAAAATCGCTTGCTTAGTGCTATTCGTGTCCATTAGATATTTAACGAACACAAACCATTTGTAAATGCATTTCTGCACTCGCTTCAACAGGTATCCCTTATGTTTGCGTGGCTGAAGTGGGATTCCCCACTGCGCCAGCAAGCCGAGTTGGCGGTGCAAGTTCGATTCCTCCCTGGGTGTACTTTCTTTGTCGGTAAAACTTCCCTTGTGTGTAAGGAACCGCTGTATCCCAGTTGCGGATTAGCATTCGGAGTGTTGCTAGTTCGAAACTCGATCCAACCAAGGACCACCGTGAACGGAGGGGCTGAGGCACGTTACATTTGTTGTGGCCTCTGATCCTGGACCGTGGCTAATAACCCGTCGTGTTGCTCCAGTACCACATCAATTCAACCATTCCTTATCCGACTGAGACTCCAACCTCTATCCAGAGGTTCGGCGGATTCCTCATGGAAAGCCCATGTAACTTTTATCCTGAAACCATGGAGTTCTTGCGCCATAGAAACCCCCAACCTGACATGAATGAAAGGACCTGATTTTCCTCTTTAATGAAAGGAAAGCAGTTTAACAATCATCACAGCTTGGTAAATATGCGCCATCCCTTGCGCCATACATAAAACAAAGTCAACCCGGAATAGAGATGGGCGATGCTGTATCGATACTTTCATCTCGATACCCGATATTTTGGATCGATACATTTCGGTGAATATCGTTGTAGACATTCCGTGAAATCCGGTTATCGGACTGGTATCGGTTCAAATCGGATCGATCTCAGTCGAAACTTTTCCGAGAAGATGATAGTCTGATACTAAGTTAATCCAAACCGGTCCGATTTGTACTGGTAAGGGGATAGCATAACGTATATTGGACTGGTATTCGTTCGAATCTTGTAGAACCACTTCAATAGTTTTAATAGGTGATGCTAGTCCGATACTAAGGCGATATGAATCGCAGGTGCAAATGCCCTCAGAACACACCTTCATTAGGGGTGTATGGGCATCGCAACCCCGAGATATCCCAGTGATCTGTCCTCCTTTTTACCCTAGTCTACACTTCTGTTTTCCTTCTCGTTGTAGGCGGTGCAGGCGCTGCTCCCTGGGTGTATTTCTCTCCTTTGGCAGTAAAACTTTCCTTGTGTGAATGTCTTATTTGATATTGTCTGGCGCAGCATTGCCCTTTCGCAATAAAACCCAACTCCTCGTTGCTGTCTTGCGATTGACGCAACTTGGCCAAATATGGTCCTTGCGCCATAAAACCCCAAGCCAACCAACCGGCGGTGCAAATAAAGGGAGGGAGCAACGGAGAAGAAAACGGGGTACTTTGAAACTTGGCTTTTTGCTGGTACAGAATATCGATACTTTTTGTCCGATACTTCGCGGATCGATACTTTTTGTCCGATACTTCGCGGATCGATCCAGTGTATCTACTTTCACCAAAGGGGCCCATCTCACCCGAAACGAGGGCCGTGGTAGCCCGGTTGAAAGAGTAACGGATTAGCAACCGGAGGGTTAGAGACGTTCCATCTTGATTCGCACAGTCCAGTTATGCCGGCGATCATGCAACACCGTTACTTCTCCATCAGAACAATAAACACCCTTTTCAATTCTTCCATTCACCAAGAAGAAACCTTTCCCTCTTTTGTCCCCGTCCCACATTCCCCATTCCGTGACCGTTCCTCCGCGACGCTTGACGTGATCCTCTTTCATTCAGGCGACAGAAAGTGTCCGGTGACATCCTGGTGAACGGGTCGGAACGCGACATGCGTGTCTTCAGGAAGCTGTCCTGCTACATCATGCAGGACGACCACCTGCTGCCACACCTGACGGTCCGAGAGTCCATCCACCTGGCCGCCTGCCTCAAGATACCGTCCAGCGTTTCCAGCAAGGAGAAACAACAAGCGGTGAGTGGTCCGTTATTCCGTGTACGGCGGAAAAGTGATGGACTGTTATTTGAAAAACTGTTTAATAAGTGTTTCAAAATAAGTTCGACACTTATTTAGAAAGCTTCTTAATTAACATTGACAACTGTTATCCAATAAATATTAAGTTGTCTACAAATGTTATTGAGATAGCAGTGAAACAATCGAATTAAATTTGAAACGTGAGAAAAATAAAGATATGCAGAAACTAGTTTTTATACAGATTACACAATGGCTAATTAAAATGGTTAATAACTGTAAAAGCAACCGTTGATGTCAATTTATAACAGTTAATAAAAACTGAAATTTAGTTGCTAACTGATAACAAACTTAGTCTTAACTGTTATAGTAAATTAGCAATAACACCTAACATTGTAATAGTAAAATAAGTTTTGGTGGAACTTTAGCTATAGGCGAAACTTATTTCCCGATAACACCGAAAACTTATTGATAATTTGCGATAATAGTTAACTTCTCACAGGCCCCTCACTTCTGGAGGCTCACTCATTCACCCGTCCAATAATTTTTGAAGGGACAGTCCTCCAAACGGAAGGGGTGAAAATTAAATGCTGCCAATGAGCAACGAAATGTTTCATCCCACTCTAGGGACGCCACGTTATACAGAACTAATCCCCTTGGGGTCCCCCAGAATTTTTATGGTTGGGATGTGGAATCTCTTGCATGGAGTAAAATTTTTTTCAAATGACATAGAATACGAGTAACCATATGCAGGGTGACTTGAGCTCACTAATTAGGTCGCTTGGCCGCGATATTGGAAGTAAGCTAGGAAACAAGAGCTAGTTGTATCAAAGAAAATTGAAGTTTCTTATATTGCAAGTAAAATATACATCCGAGTACGACAATCTGAAAAATCATTAAACGCATTGTTTGTTTAATCCTCCAAGTGATTTCGACGAAATTTATCATCTATCAAGATGTAACAAATTTTGAGATTTATCAATGAGATAATGGATCTTGTGCCATAAAACCCAAACCGATGAGATATATCGTCATCAAGACATTGTCAATTTTTTTATGACGAGATTAAGATCTGGTCAGTTTTCTTCAAATGAGATATTTCGTCTAAAGATCTGCTAATGACGAGATACCTCGTCAAGACAACCACCAAGAGGGTTGACATGACGGCATTAAAGGTACCGGGTAATAGATGACGGCCATCAAAATTATTTTCTGTATGTGTTTGAAGGCAACGGTCTTGCCAATCCCTTTGGTGTCCCCAATATTTTTATGGCTGGTGAACATGAGATATGAATATTACACATGTATAAGTAATGCGAATAACCAAATAAAAAAATGCTGTGTGATACGATCTCACTAATTATGCCGTTTGGCTAAGATATCGGAAAAGGAGTCTTGGGTCACAATATTTATGGTCGGGGTCCCCTATCCAACAATAGACCGATAATATTGGTAAAGATCGGTTTAAACAAAAAAATTTGGATACTCATATTTCAACAAATGCGCTTTATTTCCGCTAAACTATTTCCCCAAACTGGCACCACTGACTATTAATCCTGGTGGTTGTCTCGTCATTAGCAAAACTGACCAATACTTAATGGACGAGATATCTCGTCATAAATACTGAAAACTCGTTATAAAAAATTGATCAGATCTGGATGGACGAGATATCTCGTCATTGGCAAAATGGGTCGGATCTGGTTGAACGAGACACCTCGTCGAAACCACTGGGTTAATATGGAGTTTCGTTAACAGTTAACTAATGCTAATCTGTTAACAGTTTCACACAAGACTCATCGCTATTGCAGAACATCTTCGATAACAGTCGCGGGCAGCTAATTTGCAACAACACTATTCCTTGAACAGTTATCTGAATAACAGCCTCTCTAGCGGAACGACATTTGGGTGGGGAGTTTGAATAGGTTCCAAGGAATTTCTCGCGAAGCAGCGGGTAAGGAGGTTTGGGTTACGTGATGTCATAAACGCGGTGAAGAAACTAACTACTTTCTGAAGAATGGAATGAAGATTGTGCTAAGATCCGGCTTCGCGAAATATTTTGAATAGTCCCCACTTTCTGCTCAATTATTTATGCTTTCCCTACAAAAGTCCGGACCTAGGGAGGTAGGTCACCAGTGTTTGGGTTCCGGGAACATACGAAAGGATTTTCAGAAGTTAAAGTGCACTGTTTCCTAAATTAAAGGTAATTGGTCCTTTTGTTGAGTGAACGACGTATCCGCTGTCTATGTCTTACCTATGTGACTTGAGGTAAATCCCACAAATAAACTGTTAAAGATGCTACTATAAACCAAATTTTTACAATACAGGACTGCCACAGCTAAAGCACTTATGAAACAGTAGCATTAATTCTAAAAGTCTCTTAAACCCTATTTAATGGCAATTTTAGACGCTCGGGATACAAAATGAATCGGCTGAAACTTAAATGCTGATTAAGTATGAAACGGAAGTTGAAGATCTCGCCATGAAATTTAACTATATTTTCTTAAGGTTTTCATGACAAATGTTTCATGATATAAAAACAATATTTTTTGGACAATTTTCCAAGAGACGCCAATTTCGAAGTTTTGGCAACCATGGAAGAAAAACATCGGAATCAATCAATTGGATTAAGTCAAAAACTATTTAGTTAAAAAAGGAAGGGGTCGAAATTTTTGTTGATCTTTGGTGAATTTTCAAAAAGACGTATAAATTTTGAAAATAAGAGCTTTTAAGACGATTTTACTTAAAGATGCCCCTAGTCGACAAGATTGAAAAAGAGCAAAAAGTCACCCGGGGTACACCCTGAAATCTGTTGGAATCGGTCTCAAACCTCCAATTATAGTGCCGTGTGGGGCACATAAATTTGAAGAATGTAAATCTTTGAATGTATAAAAGTGAAGAAAGATTGGGGATCATGATCTGATCAGACTTCTTGTATGTTTTTAAACCATAAGACTTGGTCACGTAATAAAATTTATTTTTAATGTTTAAAACTCTGTCTTCAATCGATAAAACCCAACAATTGGTTATGGGCCGCAGACCTTAAGCTGAACCTGAATTCTGCCACTACCGGTATCCAGTATGATGGGTATTCAAGAAATGTCCATGTTTTCCTTCCCGAAGTTATCGGATTTCAACTATGCCACGTGGAAGACGGACATGAAGGTATTGCTAATGGACCGGAACTGCTGGGAATTTATCACTAAAACGGAACCTCTATTGGAAGATGCTCCAGAACAAGAAAAAAGAGACTATCGTTATAGGAAGCAGAGGACATACACAACTATCTACCAGGGCATAGACAGAAAATATCAAGTCTTAATTTCATCTACTGAGGACGGTAAGGAAGCCTGGGATATATTAAAGACCAACTTTGAACCAGCATCTAGAGCACGATTGGCAGGCCTTGTGGACGAGTTCTTTTCAATCCGCTACCAGCCGGAGGACGAATCCATTGGACTCTTCTGCAAACGAGTGCATGAGAAGCTGTTACAGATAAAAGAATGTGGATTCGAAATCCCAGACCTTTTAGTTTGCTTTCAACTACTAAGACATTTGCCTCACGAATACGATAATCTGGTACAATTGCTATACAGGATGGATGACAACGAGTTCACGCTAGACAATTTGTCTAAACATTTAATAACAGAATCCAGCCGAATCGAGCTGAAGCGGAAAGACGAAGGCACAAAATTAAGTATCGTGGCCGATGCTTATGCTACAAGAAACAAGTCATCTAGATACAAGGAGACACGGGCGTCTACTCCTGATCACAGCAGATGCGTACTGGACCCTGAATTAATTCCTTCAAGCCCAAGAAAGTCGACAGTTTGTCGTATGGGGCCGCGACCATTCTGTAACTACTGCAAAAAGTCGGGACATTACGAATCGAAGTGCTTCAAGAAAAGCAATCGGCAGAAACCTGGTGGTGAATTATTTTATATGGAGGACAATCCAAAAACTGATCTTCAACGTGCCTATGCAGTTTCAAATTTTCCAAATGAAAGACCGAGGGAATTTCTTATTGATTCTGCTGCAACTGCCCACTTCTGTAAAGAACGCGATATGTTTACGACATTCAGAAAACTACCACCACAGAAGATCCTAGTCGGAGACAAGGACAGCACCTCGGAAGTATTAGGTATGGGTGATATTCAATTTACAGTTTTAGATAGAAACCGAAATTTTGATTTAACTTTGAAAGATGTTTTATACTCACCTAATATGAGAAGAAATTTAATTAGTGGTGCTCGTATTGACCTTGTGGGAAACCAAATTAAATGGGGAAATAACAAAATGATTATTTATAATAGTTATAATAAATATTTGTTTACTGTTCCCAGAATTGGAAAATTGTATATCTTAAAAGGTTATCCCAAGATTAAAAATTATACATATGTAACTGGTTTAGATCTAGAAAAAGCCCACCGTAGGTTTTGTCATGTTAACATGCCCTTAATTGAAAATATGAGTAAAATTAATTGTGTAAAAGGAATTGAAAAACTTAATTGTAAAAATATAGATAAAAATTGTAAGATTTGTGCTATTGCTAAATCCACTAGAATATCCTTAAAAAGAAACTATATGTACGAAAGGAAAACTAAAAATGTTTTGGAAAGGATCCATATGGATTTGTGGGGTCCTGCTCCAGTTAACTCTCTAGGTGGAAACAAATACTTTTTATCTATTATTGATGATTTTTCACGTAAAGTAACTGTTTATATTATTCGAAATAAGAATGAAGTTTTTGATTACTTTAAAAAATACTTGGTTAAAGCTGAAAGACAGCTAAATGTTAAGTTAAAATGTGTCCGAACTGACAATGGTTTAGAATTTTGTCACAAAGAATTTAAAAAGTTTTTAAATGATCTAGGAATAAAAATCGAAAGAACTTCAACTTATACCCCTGAACAAAATGGCATTGCAGAAAGGTTCAATAGAACAGCCATGGATTGTGTCAGAGCTATGCTTCAAGACAGTGGTTTACAACCACAATTTTGGTCATAAGCACTTTTAGCATTTATTCATACTAAAAATAGATGCGAACACAAATTAACTGAGGGTATATCTCCTAACGAAATATGGACTGGTTTCAAACCATCAGTAAAACATTTTAGAATTTTTGGCTCTTTGGCATATGTTCATATTCCTAAAATACAGAGAAATAAATTACAACCCAGAGCTAAACTTGGTATTTTGACAGGATATGGTTTGAAAACTAAAGGTTATAGAATATATGTACCAAACGAGAAGAGAATAGTTGAAACTGTCCATGTTCATATCGACGAAAGTAAGAAAGCTGTTGATGTACTATTTGGTAAAAACTTTGAGTACGTTTCTTTCGATCTTAATTCTAATATTCCTATTTATCAATCAAATGAAAATATAAAAGTAAAATCGGAAAGTGAAACTCAAGTTTTAGATTCTAAAGATTTAGTTAAAACTGAGGACTTAAAAAGTCTTAACATTTCAAATTGGCGAAGAATCGAAAAACCTAGAAATAAAAGCAATAGGATAGATGTATACTATTATTCTCCTGAAAATTTGAGAATGAGATCTTTAAATGATATTAAAAAATACTGTACTAAAAATAAGATTAGGTTTGATCCTGTAAATTTCAATTTTAAGCCAGAAACTGAACATCCTAATGTGGATATTTCTAATGTGCCATCTACTTCTAGTGATGAATCTAATTTTTTAGACCAACAGATGTACGACATGTATGATCAGTGTTACAATGTCGAAATCCCCAAAAGTTATGAAGAAACGCAAGCAAGTAAGGATAAAATTAAATGGAATACTGCCATGAATGAAGAAATTCAGATAATGAAGGATAGGCAAGTATGGAAATTAGTGGACACACCCCCAAATACAACCATAATTGGAAGTAAGTGGGTGTACAGCATAAAAATGGACGAAAACAATATACCTAAAAGGTATAAAGCTCGTCTTGTTGCTCAAGGTTTTAAGCAAAAACCCGGCATTGATTTTAAAGATATTTTTTCACCAGTTGTGAATTTTTCTATTGTTAAATTATTGTTTGTACTATTGATTTCTATGTTGGGTTGGTATCACTGTCAAGTTGACGTGAAAAGTGCATATCTATATGGACACCTTAAGGATACTATATACATGAAACAGCCAAAAGGATTTGTGCTGAAAGGATCCGAAAACAAAGTATGTCTATTGGAAAAGGCTATATATGGTCTGCATCAAAGTGGTAGAGAATGGAATTTGGAATTAGACGGTATTTTAACTAAATTAGGATTTTCTCAGTTAAATTGGTGTAACTGTGTCTACAAATTTAAAGATGTAATTTTAATTGTTTATGTAGATGATATGGTTTTGTTTTCAAAAAGGGAACATTTGATAAATGAAGTAATCGAATTATTGGACAAAAAATTGGATCTTACAGTCCTAGGTAAAACTAAATATTTGTTAGGCGTAAACTTTCAAGAAATTGAAAATTCGATTTATTTACATCAAATTACCTACATTGAAAAATTAATGTCACAATTCAAAGATCTTCCTAAACGTTTTGTGAATTTACCTTTTAAAATTGGTTGTAACTTACCTGATAAGGTTAAAGAGGAAGAAATAATTGAAAATGATTTAATGAGGAAATTTCCCTATCGTTCCTTAATAGGATGTTTATCGTTTTTGTCAGATAGATCCAGACCAGATATTGCATTTGCTGTTAATATAATGTCTCAGTTTTGTAATGGTTATACTTACAAACACTGGTCTTACGTTGTTGATATTATGAACTATGTTTTTCTTACAAAGGATTTTAAAATTAATCTTTCCAATGTAAAAAGTTCAAATTTGATTGCTTTTTCTGATGCAAATTGGGGATGTGGTCTCGCAAACAGACATTCAAGCAGTGGCTATTTAATTTATTTGGGTAACATCCCAATATCATGGAAATCTTCTAAACAAAAGTGCATAGCTCTTAGCTCAATGGAATCTGAATTTATTGCACTAACCGATTGCACTAAAGAAGTTATTTGGTTTAGTAGAATTATAAATGAATTAAGTTTGTGTGATTACATAAGACCCCAAGTATATTGTGATAATCAATCTGCTATCTATTTTTCAAAAAATAGTCAGGAAAATGTGAAAACTAAACATATTGATATCAAGTACAAATTTATTCGTAAATTAATAAAAGATGAACTATTTAACGTGAATTATATTTCATCGGAAAATAATTTGGCTGACTTTTTAACAAAGCCTTTATTGTTAAATAAATTTAAAAATATTATTAGAAAAATATTTTGTTAGATTTATATATATTGAATTGTAATACATCTGCTGAGGTTTTACAACCGATGGGGCCGCATGTTGGAATCGGTCTCAAACCTCCAATTATAGTGCCGTGTGGGGCACATAAATTTGAAGAATGTAAATCTTTGAATGTATAAAAGTGAATCAAGATTGGGGATCATGATCTGATCAGACTTCTTGTATGTTTTTAAACCATAAGACTTGGTCACGTAATAAAATTTATTTTTAATGTTTAAAACTCTGTCTTCAATCGATAAAACCCAACAAAATCTTTTTCATGCGCCACGTCTTTATACCCACAATATTTTACACCTTATTTAAACTTGAAAGTGAAACTTAACCCGCTGAAACTCGTGTCTTTTCATGACTTTGTTTGCGAGAAAGACGGTTTCTTGACCAGAAGTGGTCAAACCCAAAGTCGGGATTCAAACCACTGTTATTAAAGGCGACATTCCAGAATTTGGCTACTGATTAGTATTCGGCTCTTGAATAGAATTTCGGAACGAACCCATTTTTCGAACCATGAGGTGTGGCCGGCCACTCTTGGTCAGAAAACTTTTTTCTTGCAGACACCCCATCCGGCGAGACTGTTCGAAATTCTTTATCTCCATCCCTCCAATACATGCGATTCTGTACCCTTTACGAGATTGTAATTGGCTTCACGTTGCGCCTCACATAATACCACATTCTACGCGCGTACAACCCTTTATAGAAATATTACACCTTTCAGATGGACAAATATCCATGCTTTACTCTGTATTCGATCCAGAAGGCAGCACCCCACCATTAAACCGATTAGGTGGACACAAGCAAAATTAATTTGAACCATCAAGTTATTTCCATCATAAGTACTCGTATACAACAAGCATATTTTTCAAATCATTATCCAAAGTTATTTTTAGAAAGAAAAGAACCCGTTTTGTATATAGTAAGTGTATAATAGATGTTCGGGTGATATACCACCCCATGCGAGGGCTTAGTGTCATCAGACAAACCACCTGTCAAAGTTGAGTCCTAAACTTGGCTACTGATAAGATTTCAGCAATGAATAGAATTTCGAGGCGAATCCATTTTAGATTCAGGGAGGGATTTACTTGACGTTATTTGGTGCAGCGTGACCAAATATGATACTTGCGCCATAAAACCCAACCAATTATGGGCTGAAGCAACCCCGACCCGAGTACTGCCGGGTTCAGCTAGATTATACCTTTTAGTTTCTGACAAATGTAATAGAAATGAACGATTTAATAATTTTCCTGAGGGAAATGTTTGTTAAAGGTGGATGAATGCATGCTTTCTCTCGGCTTGATGGAACGTCAAAATAACAAAGCATGTCAGTTGTCCGGGGGTCAAAGGAAGCGGCTCTGCATTGCTCAAGAACTTGTCAGCAATCCACCCCTTATATTTCTTGATGAACCAACCAGGTAAGTTGAAAGCACTCGTTTTAGTTTCATGAGTTGCATAAGTTTAAAACAGCACTCTGTTTGGCATATTTAGCCATAGATAAGAACAGTACCCGAAATAAGTTTCTAAGTCTAGGTTTGCTTTATTTCAGTGGCTTGGATAGTTCCTCGTGCCTTCAATGTATCGAGTTACTAAAATCCTTGGCTGAAGAAGGACGAACGGTGGTGTGCACGATTCATCAACCCAGCTCAAGAATATTCGAAATATTTGACAAGGTAAATTTTCTCCCGTTTCAGTGCACCAATTTAACGGCATAATCGCTTAATATTCGTATTGTAATGCCTAATCTCTTTCAAGGCAAGATTTCAAATGCCTTATTCATAATCCCATTTGACGGGAACTTGTATGAATATTTTGATGTGAATACGTCTTTTAAATCAGATCAGTACTTAGGTGGCCAGTACGGAAAGTTGATACGAAGAAATCGGTATTGAGTTTGATCTAATCTCAAAATAACCAACGCGAACCAAACCAACCTAGTGTCATTCGATAGCTGAGGGAACAAATACTTAATGGCTGAGAATGGACCTTGGGCCATAAAACCCAAACCAACTTAATAGCCGAGTTCGTGCGTCGCGATAAGCGGGGAGGGGCGGCGTTTCGGACTTTCCGCAAACTTCAAGTCAGTATAAGTCGGAATTGCAAAGCACTATGATATCGAAATGGGTCTCAAACGAAGGCCAAGGTCGAGACCTGCCGATTTAAGATATTAGAAGTGAAATCGAACAGTGTCGGCTGTGGAACTTTGAATCGCATTTGAAAATTTGCATTATGTCGGCATGTACTCGTTGAAAAAACATACAGATGTACATTATCTACGCGGAAGAGCAACTCGTCACTTCGGTAAACACTGAATTTGTCTTTCATTTACTCAAATGAATACTATGCACTAACGAGACTATTCACGTAAAACCTTGCTCCCGTGCTCCGACACAGCCTATCCCATTTTTTTAGAATTTTAATTTCTTTCAGTTGGTTGTGGGGCCCAAGACGATGGTTTCCCGAAACCAAGATTATCTGGTAGCCTAATATAGGCTAGAAACGAGTAAAAAATGTTAAATTCTAGCAGTATTCATTGCGACATCAGTAAGATCAGGGGACCACCGTGGCTCAGTAGTGCCGGTGCAGTGGGTATTCCCACCGGCAACATGCGATTTGTAGGCGGCGCAAGTTCGATTCCTATAGGGTGCATTCCTCCCTGGGTGTATTTCTCACTTCAGTGTCTATTAGTTATGTTACAGACGATTATGGTCTTGTTTTTATCATCTGACTATTTGAATGTTTTTATACGTATCTACCCATTTTACATGTTTAAATCTACCTTTTATCTTGGACTATTAATTTTTAAACATTTTATAATTTTACATTCTATCTTATGTTTGGCGCAGCTTGTCCGCTTTTGGACCTTGTGCCATAAAACCCAACCAAACCTCTTGTGTCAGTAAAACTTTCGTTGTGTTATGTCTATATAATTGATTGTGAAGCATGGCCAAAACCAACCTACTGATTCAGTAAGATCAGGGCACCTAAGGTGGGTTCTGGTTATGTCTGAAAGGCCTCCACACAGGGAGAGTTTAACAACCCAATTTGGAATAGATGATTTTGTAGCAGCCACTCCTGTGAGAACGCTAAACAAATGACTCGTAGCTCTCGATCTAAAACTGATTGTGTAATAAGATATAGGTTTTAGGATCTAACAATTTGTTTTCCTTTTAGTTATACATGTTAGCAGAAGGTCAATGCATATACAGAGGATCTACCAAAGATCTCATTCCTTTCCTGGCAGAGCAAGGTTTATCATGTCCACAATATCACAATCCGACAGATTTTGGTAGGGTTTGTTTATGTATACCTCAGTTTTGTGATTTTTTTTAATGTTTTCCGATGTAATAGCGTTCAACCAACGAGCCCAATATTGGCTCATTGGGCTGCTTTAAAAACGCATTCATATTCTAGATCCGATCTAGGTTAAGACATGCAGTAGTCCTTCAGGGGCCATTTGAAATGCAATTAGTTTTTAGCTTCATTGATCAGCTAAATTAAGTTTGGTATGATGGTGTTGAAATTGATGTCTATAGAATGCATGAGTAATGTTTTGAGATCATGGTTGGGAACAATACTGTTTTAAGGATCATTAACCTTTTAATTTTGGAGTACCTGGTTCTACTTCCCTGAGTATTTCTGTTAGCAAAGCTTTCCTTCTGTAGTCGACCAATTGTATACATGTGCAATGTCCAATGTTTAAGAAGCTTCAATAAAAACCGTAGGGTGCCCATGGAGTTCAGGCCACTAGTTGGCACTTGATATTTTCCCTTTCGTAAATAGCTTTTCTCAGAACTTAAGGAAGCCTGAGTGAAAGAACTATACTATAATAGATGTTTGAAGTTTATATTGGTATGCACATGCATTCAGTTAGTACCATACAGTTCACATTCATTGTCTACTAATTGTGAGTTCTCTAAAAAGTATCTTGTTTGCGACTTCAGCTTTGAAAGGGAAATTCACTAATGCTTATTTTAAATTACTCCATTGAATGGCCTTGTACAGCATTCAAGCTTCTGAAGACTTCGAAAAGGCCCTGGGTTTATATTTTTATGTGTTTTCTCACTTTGCCCCTTTTACATGCTGTCTTCACAACATTAGTCCAGGGTTCTCGTTTTTAAAGCAAAATAAAAATTAGTCTTGGAAAGACTTCCAAGGCTATTCATGTTTTAAGGTTATATTTCATAGATTGCAATACATAGTGCATGGATAGAGAAATTGGTTAAACTTTATCTGTAGGTAAACTTTTAACTGTACATAAAAGTTGCACTTAAATTTTAAGCTTCATATGTAGAAAGACTACATGCATACTGCAAACCTGCTCTCCACCAGATTCTACAGTTGTGGAAGGTTGGCATGCAGAAGCACATTCAGTCATTCGACACATAATACAGAGTTTCTAACTCTTCATGCAAAAGAAAAATTTGGACTTTTCACAGGTGTTAAGATTTAGTCCTTGCAGATCTAGTTAACAAATGATTTTAACTTAACCTATGGGAGCTGCCAAGCCCGGTTGGAGTAGTGGATTAGTTGCGAATTTGAAACTCAATCCAACTGAAGACCATTGTGTACAAGGGCCTGGTGCATGTTAAATCTGTCGAGGCCTCAATGTCCTAATGTTGGTGTGATGTGGAAGTTTGGAGAGTGGGGTGCCACCTTGGGTGTGACCTCGTCATCTCACTGGTTCAAAATTATGAGATGTCTTCGATCTTTCCCCTTCGGGATTGATCCAGGATCATTGCCTAGTCTGTTGTGTTGCTCCAGTGTGATGTTTATTCAACTACCTACCTAACCTATAGATGTGCCATTGTTTCTGGTGACACTTGACCTTGGGTCTTGGATGCAGGGAAGTAGAACATGCTGTGTTGTAAAAAATAAGACTAACAAAATTTGACTTTCCATAATTTTAAGGCTTTTTAAGGTCCAAGGGAACCCTGTAGTAGTGTATTTAACAATAACAAAGCATTTAGAATTTTAAAGTCAGACTAGCAAGTTAAAATTAAGAATAATCCAGCTTTTTAACACATAATGATATACATCTACTTTTGATCCTATAATAAGTATTGATTTATCTTGAAAATAATTTCTTTGGTATCATTTTTCAAAGAACATGTTTATGGGATTTTGTTTTGCTTGATACCATTCCATATTGGTATACCTGGTAATTTAAACAGCTGTAGAGTAATGCATCTGGTGCAGTTATTCCTTTGTGATATTTCAAAAACCATACAAAACTCATTATTTTCATGGTAATATTCGTAGGATAAACAAACTACACCACATCCAACTACCTGAAAGGTGTAAATTTTAACAAAATGATATGTAATTTTAACAAGACTAAGGATAGGTCACACAAAAGTGCGCACAAATCTTACTTTCGGATCCTGTACCAATGTGTATGGTATGCAAAGAAATTTTAAGTCATGCATTCTATGTGACTGCTCAAGTTTTAGTTCACCAACAATGCCACTTTGATACTGCCTATTTTAACCTCGAAAGATTTTAATCCATAGATTAAGTTGGAATAACCAACGCCTAAAAGAAAGTTTTTCTTGGTGTCTCGTTCAAGAAATTTGTGTTATGATGATTTTATCTTTCCATAACTTTGTAGTATAGACGATCTGGTTCTTGTGCTATAAAACCTAAACCTAAGTATTGCTTTCTATTTTCAGCAACTGAGGTAGCAACAGGAGAACATGGAGATTGGATCTGGAAGCTGAAAACTGCTGTTGATGCTAGAGGGGACTTGGAAGAGTCCTTGATGGCAGATGAATCCACAGTTTTCGAAGGAAGAGAAGTTGGTCTTCAAGCATCCACACTCTGTTTACTGCAAGACAAAGTTGAAAGACAGCCATCGATTTTTAAAGTGAGGCTATTGTTTCAAATAATATATATTAGCAATAGGTTTGAACATGTACTGATACACAATTGGGTAACTATACCATATTAGAAATCTTGGTTGCTTCCTCCATGACAATAGCCCGTTGTGTTGCTCCAGTGTGACGTTAATTAAAATACCCCCTCCTCCATGAGAATCCTTCATTTGCAAATAAATTTTTTAATATATATTCTAATTCAAAAAATGCCTAGATGTTTTGGTAAATTTTCTCTTTAAAGTCACCCTCTTATACTTAAGGTAGTAAAATTATTTCTTATGTTATGAAAGAATTTTAAGATTTTGTTTTGCCGAATTTCTGGTTACTTGGGAATTTACAGTAACGAGAGAAGACCTGGCTGCTAAAAATGCAATGCTACTTCTAAATTCAGAAGTCCATATAAGATGTAGAACCCATTTTAAAGCACGATAAATTAAATTTTACAGAATATATGGGATCAAGAAATTAAAAATAAATTAAATATGATACATGCATCTATAGGATTCCATGACAAAAATTTAAAGAAAAACTAAATTGACGAGGCTCAGGATTGGGCATAACTTTTTATGCATAGACATTTGTTATGTGTAGAACCTACTCCTGTATGTTCCACTGATAAATGCTATATCATTACAATGCATTTTAAGATAATATTCCAAGTTAATCAAGCCACGGTAGCTCAGTCCAAGTTGATGCAAGTCAAATCTGCAGTGGCCTCAAATGTCCTCATGTTGACGTGGTGTGGAAGTTTGGAGAGTAGGGTGCCAGTTCAGGTGTTGACTGGTCATCTGATCATAGTTCAAAATTAATGAGGGGTTTGTCCTAGAATCTTTCTCTTCAGTATTGATCCAGGACCATTGCCAAAAATCTCATTCCAGTGAGATGTTAATTAACTAGTTTCCTAAGTTTAATCATCATAGACAAATTCTTTGGTGTCTGTCATCCCACTTTGAAAGGCCTGTTAACAAATCACTGTTGCAGGAACTTAATTTTATTCATTACAAACATTAGGTTTAAAAACCCAATGTTTTCAATAAATAAAATTAAGGAATGGATAATTACAAACATTGGTTGATAAGGAAGGTGATAAGGAATGGAATAATTTTAAGCATTGGGTTTAAAAACCCAATGTTTGTAATTATTTCATTCCTGAAATCACCTACTTGAAATGAATGAGCCCTATTTCTATAGCAAACGTAACAAATGTATGAAAGTTTAATTATCCAATGATTTTTTTTAAATCATGATTTAAATCAAACTCGAGTTTTTTGTCATTGAAAATAAAATGACTTGGTACTGAAAACGTTATTTTATAACAATTAAAAAATATCTTCCACTCGGTAACCCTACATATATGAATGACCTTTTTCTCAGCTGAAAATATCTGACGTCCTACTTCGAGAACTCCAGAGATAATAGTATTGACAGAAAATGCCATGGAAAAACTTGAAGAAATTGTTGGGGCATCATAAGTAAAACACCACTTGCTTCACATAGAACTGTTTTAATGAAATTGTTGTTTACATAGATTGTTACCAATATTGGCATAATTGTAATATTAATCTTGCATGCTGGGTGAGGCCCTAACCATAAAACATTCAGTCCCAAGGTTAGGACAATTCTGGTACATTATTCAGATTTTACTGTTCATCATATTTTAATTATGTCTTGCTTTTAATCTCACCAATTTTTTTAAATACATTTTTAAACTTGCAAGATTTGGTTGGAAAATCCACATCCAAGCCTTTTCGCATTTTTACGTTCAATTGGTTTATCACATCTCGTATAATTTTTTTGCAAATTCAAAATAACTCAATATTTAAAATTTCACTCTTTCGAATTTTATGCATATGTAAATTAAATTCATTAGTTATGCTGCAGTCAATGATCTTATCATCTGACTGTATTTTATTCTCATCTACACATTTTACATGTTTTAAATCTATCTTTTATCTTTGATTGGACTTGACTTTTCAATGTTGTACTTTTATTGGGTTATATTCTGTCTTGTTTGGTGCAGCTTGGATCTTGCACTCTAAAACCCTAACATTCAATCCCATCAGTATCGAGGTGTTTGAGTCTTTAGGACTTTGTGCGCCCCTTATAACTTGTTTAAGGAAAATATTGCAAATAATACGTCAAGGGCATATCTCCTTTAGCTTCCAGTACAGGCTTCTAGGACCCAAGCTATTCTAGTCTTTTCTTTTCCCATGGGTTTACTGTATAGTAAACACTGGTATTGTGCTCCTGGGATACCCTAGCAACCTTTTTCTCCTTTCATCCCATTCTTTTCCCCAATCCCTCTTGCTCTTCCTTTCAAGACATTTTTTACTTGAAGTTATCTGTCTTGTTTAGTGTAGCATAGCTAAATATGGCCCTTGTGCCATAAAACTAAAAAACCAACTCTTATGTTTGGGCTTTAGGGTCTAGCCATAAATATTTTAATGGGTTGAAAGAGGGTTAGGCCCAAGGGCATACTTGGTGTATGTATCGTTTATCCTGTTTCTCACAAGAAATAAGCCTTCTTCCATTTGGGGGACATTATCATTGTCTTCCTAATACAGATGCCAATCCTTATGAAAAGTTCTATAGAATATGGTCTAAAATCGTATAGAATTATGGACCGTCTTTTTATAAGCTTTCAAATGACCAGTATAGAAATCCATAGAATGTAGAAACTTAGAATTCTATGGAAGCTTATTTCTTTTTTCACAACTTTACTTTTCTATAGAACTTCTCTATACATTGAAATAATTCTATAGAATTTTCTCTACAGAAATATACTTCTATAGAAACAAAATTTCGTTTCTCCATAGAAATCTCTTGAATTCTATGGAACTTTAAACTTTTTTAGTAAGGAAACCGACCAACAAAAATGTCTTGGTTCACTGAAAGCAAGTGTCACTCGCAAATCTGTTTATGAGCAGAAGCTGACTTTTATATATAAGGGGCAGTCTATACATGAACAAATTGTTTTTGGTTAATTATTACATACTCATCCCCATTGGATGATAAACTTGGACTGATACCCTTTCAAGGAGTTGGTAATTTATGATAAAGGGATCTGTACTGTTTATCATTGGTTTTCAGTTTTCTTAGTGTGTCCATTACTTGATATTGTATGTCTTGGGTCTGGTACAGCATGGCCGAATATGGCCCTTGCACCATAAAAACCCAAATCAACCTTTGAAATAGGGAAATATTTATATTGGTGTTTATGTAGAAGACGGCCATCTTGCCACAATAGCTACTTCTGTATTTACAGAAAGAATATTTTCAAGAGTTTAGTTTTTACACTTGAAAAGTTGAAATACTTGAAAAAGGTTGATAGAAAGAGGCAGGAAAATCAAAATTTAATAAAAAATGCATGACTCCTTATTAAAATATTCAGGTTTTTGAATTCGTATCAAAATGTAATTACTTTTATTCTTTCATTTAAATTCTAAGACCACAAGAATTTTATTTGTTTTAATTTCTAAATAATACATATTAATGTTTAACATAATTCTATCTATGAACTACTGTGATTTGCATGTCTACACATTTAAACTGGTAGGGGCAATGAATTAAAATCGGATTTAAATAGGATTGTATTTTTTATTTTAAAAAATAATTTTTTCATACCCTACAACATCCCATACTTAGTGTAGGGAACAATCATCATTACGGACAAGTACCCACAGTAAAACTGAATTTCTGACTTGATAAAAAAAGAATTTTATAATTTATAAAATGAACTTTGAAATATTTTTCATTCATATTAGAAGAAAGTACCTCCTCACAAGTATAAAACCTAATCATGGAATTAACTTTAAAAAAAATTCATGTATTAAACTAAAATTAACATGAGTTGGAAATGAATTTTGAGTAAACTATACAGGGAGTTTAATAATAAATGTTAGTGATTATATCTTTCGTTTCTAATAAAAAATGCACCCTATTAAAAATGTAAATCATATATGAAAAAATACAAAATTAAGCATTTTATACAACCCTAAGAAATTTCAATCAAACTTGAATTCCTATCTTTCAAATAATGCATCTTTTATAGGGTATATTCATAGAACTATAGTAAAGTTTAATATCTTGGTACAAAATGCTAATTTTAAGTGTTTCTAAAGTTAAAATCGGATGTGGCATTTTGATTAAATTCACTTAGTTCACAAGTAGTCCTTATGAAGCACTATTTTGCAAAGGATTGCAAACAAAGTGGCTCAAGCAAAAATTTAAATTTTCATGACTGAATATATTTTACTTAAAAACGATATTTTCCCATTTGACTAAAATGGTGGAAAGCATTTTCTAATCAATAATGTGATAGAAACTATATTTAAAGAGTTGTACTTTTTATACACAAAATCGTTAGTAATTTAAATAGCATTGTACATGATTTAAATACTTTCTAATTAGAAGTGTTTCTATCCATTCAGAACTATATACCCTGTATAGTAGAAGATTGATAGAAAATTTCACTGGGCATCGAAAAGGTAGAGCTTGCTGGTAATTTAATTTTTGAGGTGATGAAAAGTAATGTTGCTTGTTGGATTAGTGATATTTCATTCTATTGAAACACTGCAGCAATTCCAAAAGTAGTTATACAATGAGAATTTATTTTTTATTAACAAACAAGTCTTAAACATTTGTGCTTGGATGTTGCTGTATTCAGGGCAGTATATGTTAATGCTCAGTGCAAGGGTTATATAAACTGGTAAATCATAGATATTATGAAATTAACCACCGAATCAAATCGAAAAATATGGTACACACAAATGCTTAATGAAGATAAATTCTACAAATATTAAATTCAGAAGTAAAATAGGCTTACAGACTCGATGGGCTTTTGGCTCTTTGGAATATTTTCTATATTGTCATTTAAAGGTATCTGCAATTAAAAGGTTTAAACAAATTAGTTTTCACATCTTCACACACACACATTATTTATACTCGTACAGTAATAGCCAAAACTGCAGGCACTTTGACACTAATGTTTCTGGTATGATTTATGCACATGCATGGTCCTCTTAGTATTCTAATCTGCTAAATGAATTGTAATTCATTCTTTAAAATATTTCTGAGTGATCCATCTAGAATATTCCTTGTAAAATTGAAATGTAATTGTAAAATAAACAGATTAACGGTTTTTGCATGAAAAATTTTGAATTTAAATGGATCTAATTTTAATTTACTTGAATTTTCAGACAAATGCCCTTGAAAGTAGTTATGGTGGTTATGCAACTAACTCCTGGAACCAGTTTAAAGTACTTGCCTACAGGAGTCTTATATGTACGCTAAGAGAACCTGTAAGTAATTTTAAAGTGTTTTTATAAAATACAGAATGCTTTAAAACTTCAGTTATTTATGTACAAATATTAAACTAATTTTGATCAAAACTAAAATTTAAGGTCTTGTACCTCATCATGCTTATAAATTAGAATAAGTACATTTATAACATGTATGGAATGATAAATTTAATGAGTCCAGTTGGTTACATTAAGTATAGTTTAACTCGTCATACAATATTTTTAAGACTTCCTAATGCTTCAGTGTTTTCCAATATCTGAAGGGGCCATTGTAGCTCAGTGGGTATGCTCACTGCTCTAGTTGCCTATGAGTAATAGGCAGCATAGGCTTGATTCCTGTCAGGTTCGACTTCTCCCTGGGTGTATTTTCCTCTCCAGTGTTAGTAAAATTCTTGTGTGCGTGTCTCGCTTAATATTGTCTGTCTTGTGTACGGCACAGCAAGGCCAAATATGGCCCTTTCGTCATAAAAATCCAATTCAACCAACCTAATATCAGTACATTTTTATCTTAAATTTTTTTTTTAACTTCAGAGTTTTCCATTTAACACGGTAATTCTCACCACTCTGCACTTCCTCCTTTTATGCATTTTTAACAAATATATAGTTAACTTTTCAAGTGGATGGGAAAACCCCATCTTCATTTTATTGATATCCACAGAATTAGTTTTCAATTCAGTTTGAAATTTTCATTTATCATTTAAACTAGCCTTTTGTGAAGTTTTTAACTATTGTCTACCATTTTTGTTGAAAACCTTTTATTGATTTTCGTTAGTTTGAAAGTTTTTAATTCATATTTCCATACTCATTGCATACTTGAATTTCAGACTTGTAACATTGGCTGTGTTTTTTAAGTGTTTTGTTGGGTAGTATATAATCTTGCATTAGGCGCAGCTTGTCTACTATCGGACCTTCTGTCATTAAACCTAAACCAACCTAATACCATAATGAATCAAATGATTTATTGAATCAAGCAAACAAATAAGTTTTCTAAAGCAATGTAAAACGGGAATTAGTACTTCTATGCCTTTATTAACCAAAAGGTCCAAATTTCATGTTTGCACATTTCCATTTTTAGTTACAATTAACTTGTTTACTATGTTATGGTTTAACAGCTCTTGAAAGGCTTTTAAAATCTGAATTGATATTTTAAAAGGGATGCATTGATTAGTAGAGCATTTTGAAAAATATGTGCAGGTTTTTGATATGTAAAATAACATACTTTTTAACGTTTTTATTGCTTTCTTAGAAATTTAATTGGTTTCCAAAAATATAATGAATTCTAATCCTGAATGCAGAACAAATTAAGTATCTTGTGACTTAATTAGTGCAAGTGTCATTGATGGCTTAGAGCAGAAATTCACCAGACAAAAACAAGTTTTACATTAAAGCAGTTTAAAGTAGTAAATTTTAGGTAAAAAAATTGTAAACAATTTTGATCTCATGTTTTTCAGGTTACAATACGACAAAATTTCTAATGAAAATGAGCATTTAATGTCCAAAAAAACTAGATTAATGAGTTTGTTATTAGCTTACTATACGTATATTGTAGAACATTTCATTTTTGAACTTAAAAATGTGCAATGTTGTTATAACTTATAACATTTAAAATGTTTAAAAAATTATGAATACTTTGTTTTGACAGATGGCAACCCAGCTTCGGTTCTTTGCTCATGTTGTTGTAGGATTGTTGCTTGGTATGCTGTACTTTGGTATAGGAAACGATGCCAGTAAAATCTTCAATAATTCAGGTTTCCTGTTCTTCTCCCTTCTGTTTCTCATATTCACAGCCATGATGCCTACGGTTCTCACTTGTAAGTAATCACGATAATTGTACTTGATTTTCAGCATATCCTATGATTAAAGAAAGTCCAACATTAAATTTGCAAGAATATAACAAACTAAGACAGGAAATTTTTAATTCTTTTATAACCAAATTAAAGAAAAAGTATATAGGACAGCCTCTAGCCACGTTTTTGAGCCTATGCCACCTGCTACCTAAATGTTCATCAGCTCCTTGCAAGTTTGAAACTCAATTCAACCAAGTCTTATTAATGTGGAGTTTATATGTTAAATCTGTTGAGGCCTCGTGTCTTATCGTGATGTGAAAGTTTGGAGAGTGGGGTATTAACTCGAGTGCTGCCCTTGTCATCTGAGCGTAATTCAAAATAAGATTGGCCCAGACCGTCGCCAGCAGCCAGTTGTGTTGCTTCAGTGAGACTTTAATTCAATTACCCTTTTACATAAAAACTGAATTTTAATACATTGAACTTTAAGTAATCTAAATATTAGAGTTTATTCTATTTCAGTTAATTATATCAATTGCTATAATTACCATTTTAATTTGAAAAAATTTTAACCTGGGAGGATGCATGCTGCTTCAGACATGACAGTGCATAGAATCATTAAGGACCCATTGTGCTAAATTGCAATCTTTTGCAGCTTAAAACTTCTATTTCTAGAATAAGTAAAAAAAAGTTTTAGAATGCATTTAATTACTAGAGTGCAGTATCAAAATTAAAGATCACATGTATAACGTTTAAGAAAATTATATATAAAGGAAAACGGTAAGTAGTTTTTTATTCTTGCATGTTTATTTTTTAATATTGTAAAGGATTTATAGATGTGAAATGTTCATAGTGAAAACAAGTTATCTGAATTTTCCTGTCTTTGTTTCTCGAACAAAGTGCACAAATCCTTTACTCGAATTTTTTTGTGGCTGGCACAATGGTTTCATCATACACACAGAATTGTGTTCAAGATTCTTTCAAGTTTTGAGGCAACTCGACTACTCTGGATTGCAGTCTGATGAAATCTGAATCAAATACTTATCCCGGTTCCATCTGTTGCCCACTAATCTCGCATTCAGTTGAGATGACTTGTATGATCCACATAAAAACTAAAGTCCTATCAATGCATACATTCCTAACCTATTTCTCTACCTTGTATCTTACCTTGTACCATAAGAGAAATTTTTTAGGCTGTTTTTGCAATACAAATATTTGCAGTGACTTTTATACAATTGCATTGAAAAATAGCCAAGGTTCTTGCACCATCTTTATGTCCTGGAAGGTAAGTGATGTTGAGCTTGTGCTCAACCATTCTGTTGAAACTCAAGGTTGTGCTCTTGTGGATTCTAAGAAATGCTGCTGGCTGCAGTAGCCCGGTTGGAAGAGTACCGTATTAGCAACCGGAGGGTTGCGAGTTCTAATGTAACCAAAGACAGTAGTATGCAAGGGGGCTAGTGTATATTAAATCTGTCATGGCCTCAAATGTCTTCGCATTCGCATGTAAGTTTGGAGAGTAGGGTGTCAGCTCAGGTGTGACCATGTCATCTGATCATGGTTCAAAATTAGGTGGTGTTATCCTAGGACCTTTCCCTTTGGGATTGATCCTGGACTCGTCAATAGCCTGTTGTGTTGCTCCAGTGTGACGTTAATTGAAAATACCAAATACCAAGCATTGCGAGCAACTCGGGTACTGAAAAAGGAATGTTGGAGTGTATAATTATCGGAATCTGACTTTCTTCAGCTAGACAAAACATTTTGACATTTCTAAAGTTACTGGAATGTATCAATTCCTCAAATTAAGGCACAAGTTTAACTTCCCTATTCAATTCCTTTCTATCTGCTTTCTTTGAATTCAAAAATCCGATTGGACCTATATTTTTTAGTTTTCGATTCGAGCTTTTCATCTTGCCATTTGGAAACAGCCAAAGTGGTCGGGGTTATCGCAATACACAGATGATTGTTCACTTTGTTGCATCCCATAACAAAATTGACCAATAAGAAACCAGATTTCATAGTCAACTGGTTTCCAAGCGAAAAGGAAAATCGTGGGGAAGTAGTAGCCTTCAAGGTGAATGCTTGCAGGACGAAAATATAAAAAAAGTATGGAGGGAACGAAGAAAAAGTGGTCAGACTTAATATATCCAGAGCCCAGTAGTCTCAATGTTTATAAAATTGAAACATTTTTAGAATTAAGGTAAAATGTGAAACTTTTAGTTGCACAAAAAGTATGAAAGTAATACAATTAAGAAACTAATCAACAATCAAAGAAGTCAACCTAAAGAATTGCTGCTCATTAAATTTATCAACAGAAACGATGCACTTAATCTGTTGATTAAGAGGATATTAGGAACAATTGTATTGTCTTTCTAATGTACTTTTATGAATTAAATGAGAATTGTGGGAAACTATTTTCAATTACCATTCAATGTAAATAACTCAACATTATAAAATATAAATATTTGTCAAATAAGTTGCTTATGAATCACTTTCCTGAATCACATCGGGAAAATCTATTCTAAAATTGACTATTTAATATATTGCATAAATAGTTTCCCTATCTAGGTGATACATGGAATAAAATTCTTGATCTGTTAAATCCAAAGGATTATCGAGAAATCTTAAGTAATGAGGAACACATCTCTGCCAAATAATGTGTAAAACATCAGCCATGTTTGAACAATGTAAACACCACCAAGCACAATAAAACAATGTATTCAAATGGATTCATTGGATGAAAACAGATGGTACCATGCTGTTCCATTCCAAGGCATGGATCATATCAAAACATCCATCAAAAATTCAGGGCAGAATAAGTCGGATATACAAATTCAAAATAAATTATATTCCATTCAATTATATGCAAAAAAACTAACCTCGGCACTACAATCCACGTTGAACCCTGGCCTCCCTAACAATGCAACTCCAAAGCATCCTGTCTTGGGCCTTAGTCCACCAATTTTTATTTTCGTGTTCTTGAGGTCTTTCGACCTCTTTACGCCATCTTTTCCTCAGTCTTCCCGGTTTTCTCTAGCCTTGACACTAATTCTTAAATATCTTTTGTGCCTCGTTTGTTATCCGTTCTTTCCATGTGTACCAATCATTGGATTCTTTTTGATTTTATCAAATTTAATCTTTTTCTCTAATTTTTGGATTGCATGATTGCATCTCCATACATCGCCTTCTATCCAAATATGGCTCAAGATCTTTCTCTCCCAAGGTATCGACATTTTTGCATGTTTTTGAGTCAAAGTCCATGTCTCTCCTGTCCATATATTACTGTTGGTTTAATGATAGTTTTATACATTGTTAGTTTTGTCTTTCTCGCGATTGCTTTAGATCTTATTATATTTTGTAGCAAGAAAAAGCTCAGATTTCCTGCACTAAGCCTGTTTTATTTCAGGCATAATGTCATTATTTTCACTAATAATTGAGCCTAGATATCTAAATTCTTTAACTCATTCAAACTCAACTGTATCATTTATCCTGAGTTCAGTATCTTCCTCACTTCCCTTGCCATCCATCACCATATATTTAGTCTTTTCTAAATCTAAAATCTTTAATGTCCGTTTCCGAAATCCAGTTCCATTGCCCATTTTCAGTTAGCTTTGCTTGTCTTATTAGTGGCTTCGTAACAATAGTTTTTCCTGAGGGGTTGTTAACCCCTTGTCCAACCCTTAACCTGGAGGACCAGTCCTCCATACTTGTAAGCCCCTGGAGATAGGGTACCTAACTATACCCCAGGCGCGGTATCCATTTTAATTGCCTCTTACGACATGCATGCACTACATTGGGACTATTCTTTAATGCTGGTCACTACATGGCATTTCAATTATATGTAGAGTTTTATACATTATAGTTTTGTCTTTTAATAGAAGACATGAAGTAAAACTAACAACTTTGTATAGTCATATATTTAACTCGCAGGCATTTGCTACATTCGGAACCTACTCGGATATGTCAGACGTGATACAATCCTATTTGTTAGACAGTTTAAGTTAATGACTGATTTTAATACTATTAGACACGACCACTTTGGTGCTACTAACCCTGGTGTTAATGATTTATTAAGTGATCCTCATCCAAATCTGTTCATTTATATCAGACGTAGGTTTTTATAATTAAAAATGATTTCAAATGTGTTTTTATATATACTATTTTATTTTTGTTAAATTGTAGTTTTAAATTTATGGATAAATCACAAAATTTATTTAAAACTGTTAGTTTGGCGCAGCTTGGCCAAATTTGGCTTTTATACCATAAAAATTCAATCAATCGATGAAAATTTTTGAGTTTGAATTCGAAGAAAGCGAAAGGGGTGGTAGTAGTCTAATACGAATATTGACATTTAGCTCTGCCTATTGCGAATTTCGAGACTAAATGTTCAAAAATTTCTGTAGTTAAACACGGCCCTAAACTGCAATTCATCTTATTTTTATAAGTTTGTCTTATTTTTATGATTTGTTTCTTACTGAAATTGAAATACCATCCTATCAGCAAGTTATTTTCAATTTTTTAAAGCTGTTGTGTCAGCAGTTATGTCTTGTACATTGTTTAAGATAGCTTTGAATAATTCATGTTCCATTTTCGCATGCATAGTTATAAAATATTCTCAATAGAAAATTAAACAACCTTTTGTTATATTATATGCTCTGCATATGTGCTATAAAATCAAAAAGCCAATGCATTTAAACAACCAGTTGGAAGCTACAATATAGTTTGAAAACCTGATAGGGTATTTTTAACTTGAAACTAGTGCTTAAATTTTAATTTTATAAGAAGTTAAATATTGTGTATAAACTTAAATGATACATGGTTTTGTTATACAAGATAGTATAAATCAACTTTTGTGTCAAAGCAATTAAAATTTGTATCAAAAGTTCCAGTTTTTAAGCTAATCAATTAACTTCTATTATGCTTATTCTTGGCTAGTGTTTTAAAATTTTGTATTGAATTCAGTTTTCTGAAATTTTCCTTTTCATTGCAGTTCCCATGGAAAAAACAATATTCGCAAGAGAACATTTAAACAGTTGGTACAGTACTAAAATATATTACATAGCAAAAACGGTAGCAGAAATTCCCTTTCAAGTAAGTAGTTTTCATATTGCAAAGATGTTACTTTTTAATGAAATTGCCTTTAATATTCTGATGTGCTTGTCAAGAAAGCCAAGTTTAGTCTTGAGTGCTGAAGATTGTCAAAATGCTGAATATAAAGTATCGGATGCCATAAGTACTAGCAAGTAGCTAGTGCACAGCTAATCAACCATTGGTTGAATGCCGTTTTCCAACCCTGAGACTAAACTTGGGCATACTGTCTTGACTAGCATCATAGTATTAGGTTTATACATCCTGGTATGACAGATTATCCTGGTTTGATAGAAGAGTCTGCTCATTGGTTCTTTTGTCTTGGTCAGAAAAATGTTGAGGCTGCATGCTTTTAGATATATTGGTCATGCTTCCCATAATGAGAAAATTGGCTTGTTTTGAATGTACTTTGATAATAGAACTAACATCGCTTTTTTGAAAGTTTAGCAAGGTGCATGGAATGCAGTAACTTTGTCTACCTAAAAGTACTTAGAGGTGGTAAATGATTACTATGTTATAAATACCACTACTGAAAGTAAATTTTTATAGCAGCTGAAAAGTTCATATATGGTGCTCACTGCCAAGAATTTAAGTCTGAATTCGACCATGAACTGTCCTGTATTATTCTTAGCCTTCTCTTCATAATGTACCTCACTCAACTGCTGAGTGGCAATGAAGAGTAAATCCTTGATAGTAATAGAACATGGGTGTTACATGGCTTCGGGCAGTTGTGTTGAAAGTGATAAGCAATTCAACTATTCACCATGGACCATCATCCATCGAAGTATGGACTGAATTTTGTGAGTGCCATTTGGTATTTGTCAAAGCTGTTTAGGTCAGTCACTAACATCGTTTTTGTGATGTAAGGCATTATGACCTGCTTGGATTTTCAATGGCATGCATTATAACACGAATTCAAAAAAATTCAGGTTGAAAATCTTAACATTGTTTCTGACATAAAGCATTAATGTTATCTGACCAAACGGCACCCTCTACCATCTAAATGCAGCATTTATGAATACTCATTCTTTGACAAAAATGTTTAATTTGGGCCTTCTACCATCATTTAAAATTTGGCCAGATTATAAAAAAAACACCCGGTATACTGTACTGAAAGTAAATTTTTGTAATGGGAAATTTACATTACACAAGTATTGCAGAATGCATTTGCAGAAATGTTCATCGAAACTGCTGCAAAAAGCTTTATGAAAAAGGGTGGCTGTTTGACTGAACATTACTTAATCCAAAATTTAAATATCTAGAAAAAAATAATAAACTTTATAGTAACTCTGGTAAATTGTGTGAGGCAGTAACTGCTAAACTGTTTTGGTCTTTAAACAGTAATATGTGAAACTGAGAATTTCAGTCATAGTATTTGTTTGTCACTTTCATCTTTTACTACACAAGGCCTAATTAGATGGGGTTACTGCTTAGTGGATTCTGAACTGCCATGCCCAGATCTTGATTGTGTTTGGCACAGTATAGCTGATCTGGCTCTTGAGCCATACACCTAAACCAAACTCAAACCTTGATTTTAACATGTACTGGTATTGTACTCAGGGCCAAAGTTCCTAATGATCACATTAAAAATGTCCTGGTTTGAACAAAACATGGTAAGCTAATTTAAATGTCCAAGTTTGAAAGAAAAATAAGTATTCCATGCTTTATAAACTGAAATGGCTAATATACTTTTCAATGATTTTAAACAACTTACTTGAATGAAGGTACCTTGAAATCTTTCAGATTCTCTTTCCTGTGATTTATTGCAGTATTGTTTATTGGATGACTTCACAGCCTAATGACTTGATTAGGTTTGGCTTGTTTATACTGTCATCCATCATGATTTCACTGGTCGCTCAATCAGTAGGTCTTCTCATTGGAGCTGCAACAAGTGTCCAGGTATGATTAATTCCATTTCCAAGTATGCATGTAAACACTAACTATTAATGACACATTCTTAATTTTTATGAATTATCTTTACATTGTAAAAATAACACAATTCTGTTCTGATAAAAAGGATAACATTTAAAAAAATTAAAATGGAATAATCTAAAATAATATAACCTTATTTCATTTTTAAACAAGTATTTCACAATAAGTATTCCCTTCAGTAATAAAATATTAACTTCAAAATAAAACGCATTGTATGAAAGCACCAGTAAATTTAGTTTGAATCTTCAATCTGACATAAATTGGGGCCGTGGCTCAGTGGGTATTCCCACTGGGCTAGCAACCTTTGAGTTATAGGTGGTGAAGGTTCGATTCCTGCCAGGTGCATTCCTCCCTAGGTGTATTCCTCTCCTGTGTCAGTAAAACTTTCATTGTCAGTAAAGCTATTACTTGATATTGTATGTCGTGTCTGGCGTATCATGGCCAAATATGGCCCTTGCGCCATAAAACCCCAAAACCAACCAACCTAAATTTTAGGAAGCGTACATATTCATTGTTTACTGCCACAATTGCAAAAGAATTCAATGATCATATTCTATTTAACTTAGCTATTTTCTAAAAGCTATTTATAAACTTTATTTTTACTGGCCCTTTTACTATAAACATTTTAATTACTACAAGCAAGTTGTTGCATCTTAGTTTACGAAATTATAACGTTATCATGGGATAAAAATTCTTAAAAGAACATTTTAACATACTGAGATTTTGCCATAAAAAAGTTTAATTTAAATAGATTTTTGTCTAACTATCTTATTACAACTAAAATAAATCAAAAATTCGCAGACTAATAAAATGTTTATAATTTCTAACACAACATCCAGTTTAGTTATATGTACTTGATGAATACATATGGACCCTTCTGAATTTAATTATGATTGTTTTTCAGAATGCTGTATTCCTTGCACCAGTGGTATCTATTCCAATTCTTCTCTTTAGTGGATTCTTCATCAGTCTGGACACAATTCCACCCTACCTGAAATGGCTTTCTTATCTATCTTACATCCGCTACTGTTACCAGAGTGTACTTTTAGCTATTTACTCCATGGATAGACCAGAACTTTACTGTGATAAAATATTTTGCCCATTTCAAGAGCCGCAAGATTTCCTTAAAGAGATGGACATGAATGGAGGCAGCTTGTACGTTGCATATGCCGCTATGTGGGGTTTCTTTATCGTATTTAGATTCGCTGCATACCATGTTCTTTGGTACAGAGTTGTATATAATCGATAAATCTTAACTAGTTTTAGTGTATCAGACATCCGCCGATGATTTTAAAATTGATTTTTATTTTATATTGTACTTTGTATCTATACATAAAGAAGAGTTGGCGTCTGTCTGTCTGTTCTCTAAACAAATCTACACCGTTTGACCAATTCACACCAAATTTGGTACACTTATACTTTGGAACCCTGGGAGTTACGCAAGCTACATATTAACCCAGTTCTCTTTAACCTAGGAGTGCAGAGGGGCTAAATCGGATCAAAATTGCCATAGGAGCATAAAACAATTTTTTCCGAAATGTTGTATTTAAACAATTTAAAATTCTAATTTGTCTGAACTGATTTTTTATTTCATTCTACAATATAAGCATTGAGCATAAAATGATTGCGGTACGCAACTCGGTTTGTTTTACCAGTATTGATCAAAAATCTAATTTTCTAATAAATTGTTTTACCAGAATTGCTTGAAAACCAACTTTTTCCGAAACGTTAAATCTAAACAATTTAAAATTCTAATTAGTCTGAACTGATTTTTTATTTCGTTCCACAATATAAATTTAGGAATATTTGGATGAAAAATGGATATTTAAAATACTTAATTTTACACAACTTGCATTTGTAATGGAACAAGAAAAGCCAAAACAAAAACTCATTGATAAAAGTGTAATTTTGCAATTCGGTATCTAGCAATGCCAGAATTAATTTATGAATTAGATTTCAAATTCAGTATTTGTGTATTTGAGTTAAGACAGAAATGTTGCTGTCATATTTCAGCATTTCTAAGATTTGTAAATTTGTTGTAAATAATTCATTGTCTATCATTATTTTTTCAAGAGTCTTTCGAATTTCCCCATTTCAGAATATTCTCATGACGTCGAAATTCAACACGCTTGATCACATCTTTCGTTTTTCAGAATTCTACATTTTTCAATGACCAGAATTTCATTTGTATTTATGTTCCATTATTTTTCGTATTACAGATATATTATTTAGGAGTCAAATTGTAATTAAGTTTTATTTTCTGCCAAACTAATGAATTTTTCTGTAATGAATTTTTATTTTTGAACTTTCCTTAAATCTGGTTAAATGTTAGTTTGTAGAAGTCTGTTACTTAAAAAGGTTTCCATGTATTTTTGTGAAAGGTGTATAACTTATTTTAAACTGACTGATAAAGTTAACATCTTATTTTAGAATTTTATTTTATGTTAAATCAAAATGGGTAGCCAAACATAGTTCTAAGATATTTCTAAATTTTGACATATTTTCGTTACAAGACGATTAAAATCAATTTAATTTACATTTGTTTTCCATGCTTCATGGGTATTATTGAAAGATGTATTCCATAATCAAGTAACTACATCTATCATTCTAAATAGGTACATGGTTTCCATATAGAAACTGAGTCTCAATTGAAAAAAGTACCTTAAGTATTTAATTTAAAACTAAATTTTTCCTTTGGAGGAAAGCGAATTTTAAATACGACTTTGCTGATCTTGAAATAATATAGTGAGGAAGTATGTAAACTAGGACTGTTGAAAAATAGAAATTTTTTGTCTTAAGTGGCAGAAGGTCGAGGTTGCTTACTTGAAGTTGAAATTGTTCGTATACCACTTGGATACGTGTGAAACATTCGTTAAAAGCGGTGATTTTGTAAAAAGTAATCGATTGAGTTTGCTTTGTCTATGCTGATGACATTTGTTTTAAACAAGCTCCATTCAACGTGCGGCTGAATAGAATTTTCAAGAAAAAATGTGTGCTTCAAAATAAATTAACCACGAATGCCATAAGTTTAATTTGCCATCCTCTCACAATAATGCAATTCGAAAACAGAATACATGGTGAAGGGTACCACAAATAATATTGATTGGAAAACTGAGTGCAAGACTACAGCTGAAAGTTCCTCATTTTTACTGAAAATGAACTTAATTGGCATTTGTAATCACTCCAAAACTCAATCAACTTCTGATTTAAGCTTTTTCTGAAGAAGTCATCTCGGAAAAAGCTTTTGTAGTTTGTCTTACAGCAAGAGTGATGAATATGAAATGGATTATATGGATATATTATGTATACGTATTTTTTTCGTCCGAAGTAAATTGTAGAAGTTATGAAAAAGTTAAAATGATAAATATTTTCTGTACACTTAAACGATGCTTGCATTTTTCTATGAAATAGAATCAACATTTAACCAATTCAACCTGAGTATCGCCAGGTAATTCTGCTAGTATTTTAGTATATTAAAAATCTCTTGAGTAATTTGAATTCAGTGGTCTAAAGTAGTCATGACGTCATTTAGGAAAAGATGTAAAGTCTTGCAACGAAAAACACGATTGGATCTTTCGTCAAATGGACAATCGCGTTTTTATTTACTGGGTCATAAAATTACACTGAATCGAATATTAAATTTAATTCATGATTTATATGGAATGTTAAGAGTTCCAAATTAAGCGGGGGAAACTGAAAAAACAAATTTTGATTAACTAAAAGTTATATAACAATGCAGTTATATTCAGGAAAATCTAAAATTAATGTAGCCTGTTTCTCAATGGCTTTGAAGAACTAGTTTGGTTCAAATTGGTCAAAGTAGATTAGTAAAGGGCTAACTATAAATAAGCGAAAAATGAACCATCAATAGTCGGTTAATTTTTCAATGCACTTTTAAAATACCAATTATACACGCCTTCTGCATTATATAAATCTTGATAAAAGTTTACATAAGTAATTTTAATAGTGAAGGACTGAATTTTACAGTTCTAGCCATGAAAAGGGATAAGGCTCAACACTCCTATAAAACTTAGGCTTTTTAGATCCCAACTAATGAAAAAACAATTTTTGCGATAGCTATTTCAGTCTCCATTGTATGATCTTGAATTGAGTTGACATTCAATTTTACAAAAATTAACACAAGTTTAATCTTTAAGAAATATAAACAAATTTATGTCCTTTCTATTTCTATAAAGGAAAGCCAAAATGATTTAAGAGGTTTTTCTTTTATTTCTTATTCAAGTAGATGTTAAACTCGAAACATGTCAGACAAGAAATATCTCAAATTAAGTGAATATAAAGTCAATTTCAAATATAAAAATTAGATGTGAAGAAAGTAAGCTTACTTTGGATACATTTTACATGCAATTTAAGTTTTCCATATAATGTTAAAATGAAAGTAAATGGCTGAATATAGTTGATGAATCTTGAAATCTAACAGTTCAAGGATGTATGTTTCATGATCTAGAACTAAATTTTTAAGAATTTATATGTAAGTTGCAAAAAAAGGTTTTTCGCCCACTGAGCTATGATGGCTCCAGTTTAAGGAGTTATTGCTTAGTATATTACCTCAACTTTACTTTCCATACATTGCAGCACTGGATTCGTGGGGTATTCAGTATGCTTGGGAGTACTGATTAATTTTAGTTCAGTAGCATGTACGCTGTTTCATATGAGGAAGCAGAAATTCAAGCCCTGAATGTTTAGGCCTTGGTCATTTCAGTCGTGAAAGAGTTTAAAAAAATGATTCTCAATGTAGTCCAATAACTGACAGGTGAAGTATAAAATGTACAAGACTTGGTTGCATTAATTGCATGTTCACCATATCGGTAAAACCTTTTTGCACGATACAGGGACGTGGGCTGTTATGCTAATTGCATACAAGGCAAGTTCGACGAAAACTTTCAAATTTCAGATATCCCAAGTGGCACAGGCAAAAAACTAATTTCTTTCCTAGAGTTAAAATTAATTCATAAAGGAAGGAAATAAAAATAGCCCTACTTTTGTTGCCATGATGAAGCTGTACGTCATACATTGGGTCTTATGGTGCAAGGGCCATATCTGCACCAAACACAAAACAGACCCAAGTAATGGACACACACAAGGAAAGTTTTACTGACACAGAAGACAGAAATACACCCAGGGAGGAATCGAACCTGCACCACCTATAACTCTAGGGTTTGCTAGCTTAGACATACCTACTGAGCCACGACAGCCCCATGGAAACTGGGGAAGAAAAATCCTTACAAGATGGGTACTTAACTGAAAATGAAAGTACTGAGTTTAAGATGATGCTTAATGCACAATTTTAAAATGGTGATTTCAAATCAATTTGAGAGGAGCAGTTTGTATTGGTGGGAATTGATTCCCAACATAGAAAAACAGAAATTAAAGTTCAATGCAAAAATAGTTTTGAATAAGCAAATATATTAAATAGTAAAAGATTTTGCTTGAAACTACATAATGCAAAAACATTCAGCATTACATATTCAAGTGCTGCAATTTTAAATCAAAGTATTTATAAATTTGCAACACACAAAGCCACCGAAAGTTTGGCTTTTATATAATCAATTGAAGTTATGAAAAATATATTAAATCAATTATGGCATCTTGAATAGTGTTCAATATCACTAACAATTAAAAATATGAAAAGGCTAAAGATAATTTATTTAGAAACTACAATATGAATGAGTATCCTATGAGGATAAAATTAATCAACCCAATAAAAACTACTAAAAAGTTCAAAACCCAAGTCTTTTATCATAGTACTTTTCTTACATTCTACATATTAAATGTGAGTTTGACTGCAGTTAAAGCATGGGAAAAAAATTCAAGGACAAAACAAGATTTTATTATTTCTCCTGGGCCTCGAATTCAAAAAATGAAATTCGGGTACTTTCGAGGACTATGAATTCTATGATTATGCATACATATTTTTTGTACTTTTCAGCAACTCAGCAGAAAATAGCACTAACTTAAACAATTATGTATGTATTGTAACTGCATTTTGAATATTTCTGAGATGTATGCTTTTGTAGTGTTTTTATAAAATCTCAAGTAGGAGGGAAGATTAGAAACATATTTCATTTGCTTTTCAAACCTTTACAACATCTCATATAACCTCATCATTGAATTTTGCAATGAAATGCATCTCCAAGTTGGATAGGAAAATGTATGTGTATGACATTAAGATATACTTTTCAAAATTTTGAGAAAAATCCAAAACTTATGTTGATTTTTAATCAGACATCAATTTTTACAAAAAATAATTGAACAAGTTGCAGGATAGATGTAATACCCATCAATTTATAAAGTTTTGAAGCACTGTAACTTTCATTAATGATACTTTATAGCACAAGATGCTTCAATGTTCAGATATAAAAACACTAGTTTTCAGCACAAATATATCCTTCAGTTGGCAATAAAGCTCTTTATAGCATCAAGTACATCTTCTGGAGTAGGATGTTTGGACATTCTGGATAGTGGCATCATATTCTCTACTAGAGCTTGTGCAGTGCTAGGTCCAACTGCTATGCACTAAAATATTTTACGTTATTATAAAAACACAAATCATAACTAGATTTTAATGTTCATTAGTCAGAAGGAAATGGACTGTTCTTATTAAAACTATGAACAATGAAATACAAAAAAATACATATCCTTCCAGGCCCTTGAGCACATTGAGGATTTTTTTTTTGAGAAGCTGAAAAATTGTCTGGATCATGGTACTCTGATGTAGTAATTTGAGGGAGTCAAATATCTTCCCCTCAAGCTTAACAACATTCTTCAGAATGCTTCCCCTTCAGAATGCTGCTGTTTAACCCTCTGAATGTCATGAGATTTCCTAGTAGTATAGTGTTGCTTTTTCCCAAATCATATTAGTAAATAACCACATCAATTGGTTGAAAGAATCCTATTGATCAAGGTCAAAACTAACTAGAAGACTAGTCGTTGAAGAAATATATACATGTGAACCCCTCAGATGGTTGAGAAAGGACATGAAGAGTTGTATATAGTTGGGAGTAGAACTGGTTTCTTAAAGAATACATGACGTGTTACTTCCTGTGTCAAACCCTTTACTTTTGGCAGCATTCGTCAATAAGCCACTATCCCATTGTCTGCTTTGGTGCTATTTTTGTTATGGAAAAGTGTGGAATTTTACACCACTAGAACTGGGTGGAGGGCTTTCTCCCTAATGGTAAGATTTGTTTCATTTTCCTGTGACCAAATGTATGAAGAAAAGCAAACAGAAACTAGTGTAGCATGTTTAAATTCCCATTGATCCGGCTTTTTCATTAGATTGGTGTAGAACTTGTTAGAAAATCTACTATACATGGATTAGTTATGCTATAAAGTTGATGAAAAATGAATTTTTCTGTAGATTTGGGAAAGGCTAAAGCCCTTCTCAATGTAAAATGAAAGCCTTCTTGGGTGCACTACAGCTACAATTACATTGAGGATATGATATGTAATACTATATCATTAAAAGTATTCAGGCACCACAATGAAAGAAGGTTTACTAGGGCAAGTAGTTCTATTTCTTTTTGTATAATATTGCTAATTTGTTGAAGTGCACTCTCAATGAATTTGTGGTAGGAATGGCTTACCATTTGTTCTGAAAAAAAATGAGTCATGAAATTTTGTATCTGTTCCAGCTCATTCCAGAGGTGTTGTATTGAATTGATGTTTAAACTGAGCCAACCAATTCAATAATTCCACTTCGTTTTCAGGAAACCAGTCCTGAACATGCTGTTGAGTGTGAGCTCGATTGTTTTGAAAGAGACAATGGTCATAGACAAAGGTAACATATTCAACTTAAATACAGTTGAGTCTACAAAACTTGAAAGCTTAGTGACATTTAATGTGAAATATTTCCAATCACCAAGACTAATTTCCTTGGAAATGTTTTCTACTACCAATCATTCAAGTTTTGGCGAGGAATTTCAAAAATTCGGGTTTTTATACTTTTATTTTAGCACAAAAATTACTTTCATTCAGATTGTAAAGATAAAAAGTATAAAGCACATTTTATAGTTGGGGATAATAAATGAGCCAGGAGCTTAATACCAGTTTTACATTCCACTCAAAATTTTGTACTCTCAATCACTGCTTCCTTGGAAAAATCAGTGGCCAAATATGGCCCTTGTGCCATAAAACCCCAACAAATCTTGAAAAATCAGAATTATTTGCAGAAGGCCAGATTCTTGTGTTATAGCCGCCACATTTGCTATCTGATCTCAGTCCATGTTAATGTGCTAAATTAATTATTGTATTGGATCTGCTTTTATTAAATGTCCTTACAATGAACTAATTTATAATTTGGATTTGGATCTTGTGCTGCAAAAAATCTCAATTTTTTCACCCTTAAATTATCTGGTTTTGTCTGCAGCCTATGGCACTGGTAGCTGATATCACTGAAGAAAGAAAATGCATGTAATAAAAAATTAATGCCCAAATGCAGTTAGAAACATCGATTTCCCTTGGGGATATAGATGGATTTTTGTACCTCATTAGAAAAATCAAGTCATTCAATACTGCATAGGAAGGTGAGGATTACTTTTTTAGCTGTGTTGGCAAACATCAAGTTCAAAAGAAAATGTTTATCAGTAGAACAAAATTAGAAGTGAATAATGGTTTGAAGAAAGATGTTGCATTGGAGTTTGGTATTTATCCTAAAAACTATTTAACTTAATTACAAATTTCTATTCTTTTCATTTTCTTAAATCTAATTTCCTATCCATAAGATGAGGTTATTTTGATATTTGAGAACATGATATAGCAGTGCTACAGGTATTTTTTTGTTTTAGTGAGTATTTTAGATAATAGATATCAAATTTTGTACCTTAAATGTTTCATATTTTTATGTATGTTAAATAGAAAATAAAAATGCTTAGTTACTATATACTCTTAAAAAAAGGGTAAAGCTCAATTAAAAGTGTTACACGAATTTTCCCTGATAGCTAAATCCTAAAAGCTTTTCCTTCATGAGGAATTGCAAGTAGTGAATTTTTTTCAAAGAAACTTGAACCTTTGTTTCATAAACTTGACTGAATTCCCTATAGCTTAGTTTCTTATGATGTAAACACATAAAACTAGAGCCTAGTAGATGAAATTTATATATTACTCATTTAAAGCATAAACGATTTATGTATGTTAAGGAGATTTAGGAAACTAAGTACATAGAAAGTCAATTGATATTTATGTGGGATTTCATTTTCAAGGAGCTGTTAGCGAATAACTGCCAAGATTGAAAACACTAGGCCTTAAAGTTATTTAAAACACATTGAGTTCTACACTTTTATGGCATTAATTTACTTTCATGTAATTACAAAAAATCTCTTAAAATAAATATGTCAAAATTTTCTTTTGATGAGTAATCAAATTTTTACATGTGGACCTCCTGTTATGAAAAGCATAGGACTAAAGAAAAATCCCCCTGCTCTAAATAACATAAAAACTCTAGGCAGTCAAATGCATTCATTCCTTTTGAGGGTCTAGAAGCTATTCTTACCAGGAGCCTAAATATCTAGCCGAGTTACTAACTGCTTTAGGAGAATATTTTTCAAAACAATCTGAATGCAGAGTTTAAGAAAGCAGATAAAGAATACACCAAAATAGATTTTTTTTTAAATGTTTGTACATTTTCAGTTCTGTTAACTTTTTAGAAATCTTTACCTGACTCTAGAAGAGTTTTGTTAGCGATAGATTAAGCAACTGTTTTTGTACACAATAGATAGAACCTAATGCAAAATCTAGCCCCTATAAATAACTTGCTCGTTAAAATACTTACATTTGGTTCAGAATTATGGTAAGTTGCTTTCACGATTTCCTGACTGAAGTGTACGCCAGATGGACTAAAATATATTAAAATATCAGGAAGACCCTAAAATTAAAAGTATTTTATGAGATATATAGATAACAATTTAGAATTTGGAAAACAATCCTTTCTGACATACATTTTACTTAACTGTTTCTGTAAAACAATATATTAACTAGCATTCGGATATACACAACCAGATTTTGTAGCTCAAAATTACAAACACTCTGCAGGCACAATTAACTGTTCTGAACAACACTTAAGTACAACAGCAGTACTCTCTACAGCTGATTTCAAGTAGTTGTAGCTTATATCACCAAAGTATCAAGAGTTACCAACCAAACTTAAATGTGTTCAAAGGTACATTGTGTCAAAGATAATAGCCTTCCCTACTACACATAAAATTTAACCAGGATTCAAGTTTCAGTGTATCTATCTCAGATAAGGAGTAGTAACATCAAATTTGGTGATATTTTTATATCTGTAAAAACATTTGATGTTCATAAACATCTGGTGCTTCAACTAAACTATAAATTTTTCCTGAAACTTGTCAATTTATATATCCCTTAGATAAGTTATGCAAAAGTTTGATCAAAATTGAAGATGGTTGAGGATGAACTATCTTTAAAAACAGGCCACTTCACATGGATTGACTCGATGTATCACAAGTACTTCTTGTGAAGTAATGTTGAAATACTAAGGGGGTGAAGCTGACATAAACAGGTTTTATTTTATGAACATCACCACATTACAAGGACAGAAATCAAAAAGTACATATAAGCAGACAAGGAAGTAAAAGCTACACTCGCAAAAAGGCAAACTAAAACCAAGCAATGGGAACAGAAATTAAGGAGTGCTAACTGAAACCTTAGTTTACTTTACTTCAGTTCGTTCTCGAAACATGAAAGGCTAGATTAAGTATAAAATGCTATTTCTCTCCAACAAGCTCGTTGAAAGTGGGGATTAAAATATCCATTTGATATTGCTGTAATAATTTGTATTTCTGAAATGTTTTTATTTACTAATATTGTTACAAGAATGCATATTTATTCACACCTTTGAATTGAAACAAGCAACTGAATATTTTAAGATTCAAAAAGTTTTTAATATTTATTATAATTATAGACCTGAATATGGCATGGTTCAAGTCATGAATGAATTTTGCAGTTTAATTTCGTTTCCTCTAACTATTAAAATATCCATGAATTTTGCCATATGCCTTAAATTAAGACAATTGCAGTTGAATATAAATTTCATAATATAACCCTTATATCATAGACATCTACAAAAGCCAATAAAATATTTTTTGTCAGTATCAGTTTATCTTATTAACCAGTAACATAAAGAAGTTTTCCATAGCGTAACTAAAGAATCATTTTCCTGGATATGGGACAGTTGGAACTTTAAATCTTTGGATTGAACTTAAAACTTATAGTCTTGCTACTAGTATACATTTTGAAAACAGTGTTTTAAAAAATATTTTATCTCTAAAATAATAATTACAATGTGGAAAAAATTACTATTTATTTTTGGAACATAAATAAAAATTCAATTGGTGAATTTAATAAGCAAGTTTATAACAAAAATGTCAATATTTTAAATCACCTGTTGTGCAACTAAATGCTCCCAGTTGCTTTTCAAGGATGAATTGCAAATTGTTTCATAGCAAACAACCTCTGAAACTTCAATACCTAAAAAGATGGTTCTTACTTTCAGTACAAGTTCAATTACAACATAAGTTTAAGAACTAGTCATTTTCTTTTTTTTCTAAATTAATTAATTATGTATCATGATAAGCTTCTCTACTCTACAAAAGATGACATGGATTTTATACTCTTGTCCTTCGAACTAAGTTTTTTTTAAATACAAGCTACTTTTTTATCAGCCTATTAACTTACCATTTTGTGATAAAACTTTTGGAATAGTTTCTTTTCTCAAGCTGCTACATGGAAATAAAAAGGGTTTAGTAAATGATCCACTACCTGTAGAAAATAAAATATTAAGTTCAAGTTAACTTAAACTATTAAATCCTTAAATGAAATCACTAAGTCACTGAATATAATAGTGTGCCCACATACTGCAAACATTTGCAAGTATTTTACATTTTTTCTTATTGACAAATGTTTTTTTCAGAACATTACCCTTGGATATTTAACAGGAAACAGCTATTGAACAAAGCTTTTTTTCTATTTAAGGAACTTTTTTACTGCTTATCATTCAATTTTTTTTGTCCAGAAACAAGAGAATATTCTTTTGAACTCTTATGCCAAATTAACAACTACATTGGGTCAGATTATATTAATATGATTATCTGTTAGATAGCCAGGGGACTAAGGACCAAAATAGAGGATAATTGCTGACCTCATCCCTTTTACTATCTTCCTGTCTTACATAAAGGCAAGAAGATGCAAAAGTGAAATTTTTTAAATTTATTCATTTAATATCTTGAACTTCTGAATGGCTGACATTAAAAGGCATTCAGTTTTCCCAAAAATTATTTCAAGCTTTGGAAGGTGAGAAACAAATATATAAATCATGCAAGCATTGATATAATATCCTGTATTGAGTAAAATATGCTACACTTTGTAAATGTTAATGGTCTATTTAGTACCAGATAAAATACAACTGCATAGCTTCTCACTAGTTCCAGTATCTTCACCAATTGTGTCAATCCCCAACAAATTTCCTAAAACAAAAATTAATAACATGAATATTAGAAAAAAAGGAAATTTACAGATTCAACTGTTTGCTTTTTGATTGAGAAAAGAAAACACGAGTAGGCTGGAAAATAAAATGTCTTGTTAAATTTTCAAAATATTAGGATCTTTTGTAGAGCTGACATAAATATAGGAAATCTTAAAGCTTGTAACATTCGTTTGAATAAGCACTTGTCTATAAGATACTGTGGTGTTATCTGTACTCTTAAAGAAACATTTGGTCTTATTGAAAGGAGTGATATTGTAAAAGACATGTTTTTCCACTCTAGTGAATGCAAAGCACTTATAAATCTTAATATTGATGAAATTCAATTTGGAATACAGATCTGTGATAACAAGAAAGTGCCGGCAGTTAAAGATGTCTGTATTATAGAATATGGGTCACCTTCAATGAATTGCTACACTATGACTGATCAGTTTGATCCAGACGAACATACTTTTGTTGGAGTGGTAGAAAAGGCATTTTTCTGTTAGGTTGCTAAAAGTTCAAAAAAAGGGATACAGGAAATCTACTCAAGAAGCTGAAGAAAAGGAAGATTTCCAATATCAAAGAAATTTCACATAAAAAGGCAAAAATCCACAATAAGAATAGTAAAACCTATGAAAAGAGGGTAAAAAACTTGTTTATAGTAAAAGAAATTGGAGATTATCAAGATCCTGTGACCACTACCAGTTCTCTTGTTCTACTGAAACCCTTATCACAATTAGATTCAGAATCTTAACTTTATGTTGTGATTTTTTTAATTCCTGAAAATTTAGTTTTCATATTTTGCACATTTTTATATCCTATTTAGTATTTTATTACTTTGTACATCATTTGAATTTCTTCTGTGGTATACTTTGTATTTTTACATTTTGTACCTTTCTTTTTGCATTTTTATGTTTTGTACATTCTATTTTGCTTTTCTTTACCCCACATTTGGTCATTGATGCATATTTTAAATCATCACTGAGGTCAGTGATAGAGCAGCATGGCTGAGTTGTAGGATTTTTATATATTAAACTGCTGATTGGTGTTTAGCCATGCTCCATTTGTGGTGTCATAACATGTTATGGTTGCTATGTAACAGCTCAGTCTCATGGAAGTGGTAGCTCCGAGGTAAAATTTAGAAAAGTCATGTGAAAGAAAGTGACCAGAATTATCAGTTGTGTAATTACCTTAGCCTCACTAATGTCTTGTTACGTTTTCATCGAGTGTGTGTTTATTCTTTGAAAAATTAACCTCTAGACAGTCAAACAAAACCACGTG
Organism: Meta bourneti; assembly: GCA_933210815.1. Classification (NCBI taxonomy): domain Eukaryota; kingdom Metazoa; phylum Arthropoda; class Arachnida; order Araneae; family Tetragnathidae; genus Meta; species Meta bourneti. The sequence goes on from OW119932.1 coordinate 19,812,883, forward strand.
TATGTTTTAGAATTTTATTTCAAATGTTTTTAGAATGTTCCATGACTAGTTCATTGCTATGTGTCACAAAGTGTATTTCAAATTTTCTTTTTGACCTAGGCTAAATAATAATTAATAGAAGAAACATGCAAAATACAATTCAGTTATATACACTAAAAAGATTAAAAGGAGGCATATAATTTTCACCTAGGAGACATTGTTAACACCAATAACGCTTTCAAATTTAGACCACTGCAGTTTAGTCATTTATTTCACATTAACAATCCAAAGACAAATTTTCAAGTTCTGCTATACAAAATAAATATTTACGTGCAAAGTTGGATGTGGCTCTCCCAACACTATAGTTAGCTTTTCCTTGCCATGTTGAAGAGCAATATCCTACATGACAAAGACATTTTATTATATATAACCTATTACACTGAAATACAAATTTTTAGTAGATAACTAAAAATATTGAACTAATTGACCTCAACAATCTATATTTAACTTTCTTTTACAAACAAAAATGAATGGGGCATGAATAATATTCTGAAATTATTTTGTAATTAATTTCTAATAGCAGCAACTGAATAAAAAGGGTCAAGATCAAAAGCATTCTATACATGTTATTTAAATTACATTCAATTTATATTGAATATTAATAACCAGGACCTGGATTTGTTCACATATAAAAGATGTTTTACGTTGAAGGGTAGGGTCAAGGATTAGAAGACAATAGAAGCTGACAGATGAATTATTTGGTAAAGATGAAATGGCTAATGTGGAGATTACACAACTAGAGAATGTTTCAACAAAAATTTGATTAAAATAGGGCAATATGAAAACAAAAGAAAGTGACTCAAAATGCCTTAAAAAATTTAAAATGACTAAACAAAACTCTAAAAATCTCAAAACTGATCAAAATACCAAATATGACTTAAAACTATGCATATCTGGAATCAGAAGATTGCAAACAAAATTTCTATCTGTACATAGATTGTCTACAAAGTGCTAATGAAAGTTGACATCTCAACAAAATCTGGGTCCTGTTAATTAGTCATTGAATGATTTATGCAAGGGAATTACGATATAATTAATGATAAATTAATGTACTCATATCAACTGTTTTGATATAATTAATGTACTCATATCAACTGTTTTGTAATTAATTTGACAAATTTATTCATTTCAGTAAAATTTGAAACTTTCATCTCTAAGTGTTATATCATTGATCATATATATAAATCAGCTGCTTAATAGTCTAATTTGCCTGGAGAGAAATTATTTTTTAAAGTGATGGGGGCACTGTTTACATTCAATAACCAAAAACCATCTCACCCTGTGTAGAGAAAATTCTGTTCACAGCTTCAACTGCTCGAGGACTAGTAAAAATTATTCCACTGAAACTTTCTGTTTTTTGGAGATTACATTTGAGAGTTTCATCATTTATAAATTTGAATTCCAAGGTAGGAATAATTGTGGCTGATATACCATTGCTTTTCAACAGCTAAAATTGGAACAAGTTTTACAATCAGTTTATACACTAAGACAAATTGCTTTTAAATTGGTTTGTTAAGTCAAGAACAAATACTTATTTAACATAAAAATTCTGTAGCCACTTAATGTATACAGTTCATTCCATTTGTTGCATTTACATTCAAATATTTCAATTCAGATTACTGTTTCACCATGCAGTAGCATAGTGTAACATCGTTAACTGGGGATGCCAGGATTGGATCGAAAGCAAAAAACAAATGTTTTATACCTTTAGACTATAAGTCAGACATTATTTTTTAATGGTTAAGGAGCTCAGACAAGATAGCTATTGTTTGACCCTTAGATAAGTTTTACATGTTTAAGAGTGCTTACTCCATTCACTACTCGCTGTCATTTCAGATCTTACTTCAGGAATTTACTAATCCATCTATTTTTTCCATCATTCAAAATTTCAGGGCCTATTTCGTATTATAGTCACATATGTGATGAAGCCAGGCATTTTTAGCTGAACAATTGGTCGTCGTCAGAGTGAAATTTCCTGGTTGGAATCCAGGGTAAGGCATGGATATTTGTCCATTTAGAGCATACGTATGACCTCTATAAATGGGTTGTGCCTAGAATGTATAGTATGGTGCACCAGGATAATGCTAAGTGGTTCACAATATTCCACCTTTGTAGCGCCATGATGATTAATGTTCAATTGGCCGGTTATTGGATAAAAAAGGTAGGTATATTATTTTGAAAATCTGTTATTTCATCTTTAGAAGCTCATAAAAATGAGTGTTTTCATCAACTAATCTCCATCACATAAATCTATACAGTTGAAAGTTAATAGTAACTCTAAAGACAAGCATTCAAGGTATCTTGTCTAAATAGAATCAAAGATAATTGTCAATTACATACTTTATTTTCAAAACCTGTCTTGTATATGTAATAGACATTGGCATGAATGTAGAAATTTCAGATATTGATAAAAAGGTTTTAGAAAAAATTTGAAAACAAATGCAATGCTTGGAAGAAACTTAAGCACAAAATCTCTTAAAAACTATGAAACCTGATTTCTATCAGGAGTAATAGATTTTCAGATAGGTAGGTATTTTAATTAACATCACACTGGAGTAATACACAGGCTATTGGTGATGGTCTGGGATCAATTTCAAAGGGAAAAATCGAGGACAACACCATGTAATTTTGAACCACAATAGATTTAACATTTCATATATTTGAAGAGTTGGATCCAATAAATAACCTTTAAAGTGTTACACGGATGCTAAACAAACACAAGGCAGATCAAAATAAAAAATTAGTAATGAATTTTATAATTAAACAAGAAAAGTTAAATGTTGAAAATACCACTTGGCCAATACCATAAAAACAAATGGTCCATATAGCTAATTTTTCTTGAATTTTTCACAAAATATTGAGGATTTACGGAATTTAATATTAAAAGACAAATCCCCTCAACATCCAATCTGATATAAAAACGACCTCTAGGTAAATTTTATGCATATGAATTTGTAGATGTTATTCTGCTATTAAATGGAATCTTTGAATTTGTTCTGTGAATAACTCAAATATAGGATGGTTTGATTTTTTTCAGCAGACACACCATATTCTTCAATAACAGTGCAAAATGCAACCTAGGGAAAGTAGAAAAACTAGAAATGAATTGAAAATTTTGGAAGTTCTGATTTAGCAAATGGAGGTTGTGCCTGAGAACTCTTGTGTGAACACACTGTTAAGTGTTTCATACATCATTCAATGAAATTTGATTTTGAAAAATGAAATTCTATAAAATGTCAATTTACACCAGCATGCCTGACATCATATTAAGTTGAAGAATTTTTGTGGAAATCAAGAATTACAATAGCTCCATTTAAAGTTTGCAACAGGCAAATAAAATCTGATAAGCCAAATGTTTCTATTTATGAATAATTCTTTTGTAACTAATTTAAGCAGGGTTGGTTTTGGGGTTTTTATGGCGCAATGGCCATGTTGCACCAGACACAATATCAAATAATAGACACACAACGAAAATTTTACTGACAGCAATACACCCAGGGAGGAATATGCAGTTGGAAACAGTGATTTCCTATTGATATCTAAGGCATTGGTGGAAAAGTTTGAAGGCATTACATTTCTTTGATGATAAAAAGGTTTTGCTTTGAGTTTATTGTCAAAATAAAATCATGCATGTTTGGAGAAATTTGCATGATTGACATAAATCCAAATTATTCACCTCAAGATAGGGATCACTTTTATCCCCAGATAACTCTGCTTTGAAAAGAATTGCAGTTTTCTGATCCATTTTCTTTGGGTACAGCTGCAGTCTGTGCCGCACGGAGCAACGATTCTTGATTTTCTCTCGAAAAATTTTTTAGTATATTTGTGTATATTTTATCCAGTTTTGCAATGTTTACTGTTTGGTCACAAATTCTATTAACATAAATTGGTCAAAATTCCAACCATTGAATTCGTAAAATGCAGTTTGTACTTTTTCGTTAAAGTATTTCCATCAGTTAGTAAAAATTGTGTTGGTGAATTCGATGATCTCACTTTCTTCACCATGTTTAATAAAAAATAAAATGTCTTGGTTTTAGATTTAAGAAAAATATCTGGTGTTCCGTCGTCTATAGCCCGTTGCTCTTAAGATTGTTTTTATTTAGGTTACACGAGTAGTTTTGAGGTTTTTGCTGTTCTTAACAAATTGCTTTTATTCCGATTGCTTAAAATTAATTAAAGTATGTTGTAAGGTAAAGTAGGTAGTTGTATTAACGTTCCATTGAAGCAAGGTCCCGGGCTATTGGCGCCGTTCCAGGATCAATCTATAGAGATATAAGAGTAGAGCGACCTATGGTAACCCTTTTATGTCCGAATGATTATGTGACCAAAAACAGTAGTCACGTGATCCTTAGACCCTTCTCTCCAACGCGTAATGCATTCCTTCTTCCATAGCAAATGCATTGAAAGTGAAAGCTAACATGGCTCTATCGTGCTATGTATATTTTGTATGTAATTCCAAATTTATCAAAGGTGGAAACATTACATTTCACAGGTGAGCGATTTACGTGTACTTTACATTTGTTTTTTGTTTTTCAATATTTGTTCGTGTGATAAAAATAGATATTCTAACTTTGGAATTAAATACAACCTACTGGCATTTCACGTTCTAATATAAAAAGATTTCATACATTTGCAATCAATATAGTATATCTAAAGTAATGTTTAAAATAAAATAACTGGTGTTCGAGTGTATTTGCTATTATAAATTGTACTATAAGAGCTTAAAATAAGAGCTTAAAATATTAAAAATAATAAATCGAACTTTAAAAACTTGTGAGAAATCGTTCTCTCTCTTTGCGACGATTTGTTTGACTCCAACTACGAGTACTACATTCTTTCGTATCTTACCCGATAAAAATATTATGAATTGATGACATGAATTTAAGTACATTATTTCACTTCCAGCACTATCTCGATGGAATAAACCGCACTATTTTTATGCTCCTACTTCTTTCAAGTTTTTGCCAGAAATAATTGTGATTCAGACAAGAAAAATTACCAAAAATTGCATCTCGAAGAAATCTATAAAATTATATAAAATTTACAAAGATCTACCAAATGTAAGTCCGATTTTCGGCATTTTTCTCATCTTCCGAATTGGATTTAATTTAATTTTTTATCTTTCGGCCATTGTTTTGATCCACTTCTACCCGGAGTATGCCTTTCCACTATTCCCAAGAACTTCAACAGAACACTAGTCCAGCATTTTGCAAAATTCAATAGAAAGCCTCCAGATCATCGTACCGACTTCAAAGTTACATCAACTTAAAGAACAATTGAAAATCTTCACTTCAACATCTCTTGCGAAAATTTGCTGTTTCTGACATTTTGTTGATTGTTATCTTCCATATTTATCATTATATAGATCTGCCTTACCTCAATTGTTTCTTACATAATTTGAATTTATGCTTATTTTGCATCTACTAGTTCCTTTAGATCTCTTTGTTTGAATTTTGTAACGGTTAGATTAGCAAATTATCATTTATAAAAACTTTAACTATGGATGAAATAGGGGAAAAGCAAGGAATGGATAGGGCGGAAAAGTTGATTGACTGCTTCACCATGGTGGAATTGTTACATCCCGAATTGGATGATTTAAAAGATATAATGGTAAATATTGAAGATTTATGCAAAATAAAAGGCAAAAAGTTATGTTAAATCCCAACCGTTCCAAGAGGGATTGGCTAATCATTTGTATAGTATTATTAAGTCCTTCAAAAAAGTAGTTTTAAGGGATAAGGTGTCGGGCACTAGGACCACACCAACCTCGAATACCAGCAAACTCAAGGAAATGGCTGAAATGATAATGCAGATAGAAAAATTATCCAATGAAAACGATAGGTACACTAATAGGGTTGAAGAATTGAAGATAACAATTGATGATTACGAACGAGAAAAAGAGTTAGAGATGGAGAAAACTAATGTAATACTAGAAGAAAGAGAAAGACATATCAATCACCTTACCAAAATATTTGAGGAGTCTTTCATACGCTCTGCCGAACTTATCAGACTTAAAAACAACAGCACTTGTATCTTCGCAAGAAGAATCTTCACGCGAACTCTTGCAAGAAATTGAAAATTTGAAGACAGCGATACCAGAGTATCATCCCTCCTACGCAGAGATGCTTGGATCTACTTCATCAGCTAATAGAATCAGTTTTCAAATTAATAAAAATAAAACGAAATATACTCTATTATTAAAACCCAAGGAGGAAGGTGACCATAGTAAAAACAAAATCATGGTCCAGGACTATATTAAAAATTCGAATTGTAAGGTTGAACGTATCCGTAAAATTGGTGGAGGAGGTTTGGCGGTTGACCTGGGCTCTCCCGGGGAAATTACCTCCCTCCATAATAAATTCAAAGATACCGATGATCTAAACAAGGCTTTCAATATCTATAGACCGGAGAAAAGAAACCCAAAGTGATCCTTTTGGGATTAGATAAAGAAATTGAAAAAGGTGAAATAATTCCAGCTCTCAAGAAAAAAAATGACTGTATTGATGAGGGAATAAAAATGGAAATTTTATTTAAAATTATCTCAAATAGAGGCAACTACTGGGTGGCATCTGTAGTTCCGGAAGCTTTTAAAAAGATCATGCGAGACGGATACCTCTACCTGGGATTTCAAAGAGTCCGGTTGGAAGTATTGAAGAGTGTCCATCAGTGCACTGGCTGTGCAAATTTGGCCATAATAACAGCCAGTGCACTGACAAACGTGTATGCTTGAACTGTGGGGATGACCATTTGCGTGACAAATGTGATCAACCCAAAAGATATATAAATTGTACAAATTCTAATCTTAAATTTAAAACTAATTATGAGGTAGGACATGATTGTAGATCAAAGAAATGCCCCAATTATAGATGGCAAATCTCCATACTGGATGCTAATACGGATTATGGTTGTTAATTCCTATTCCTAATCTCCACTCAAAAATACCACACTCTCTATTCTTTCTATAAATATCTGTATATAATCATCATTATAGCTGTATATATTTATCATTCCTCACTTTCATATATTAAACTTATACATCCACTCAAAACATATCTCGGTTCGTCGGGATGGTTCCCCTGTTTCCTTTTGTGCTGGTGGTCTTTCCCCCTCCTCCCATTAAATGCTCTAAACCTAACGGTGAGTAGGAAGGAGGTGGGTCTAGAAGAAGTACATTATTTAAATTGTTATTTCTTGCTGAATAAAATTGTTTTGTATCCACCAATCTGTGTTACTACGTAAGAATAATACTTAAAATAAAAGATAACGTTTGAAACTTAAGAATCATATATAATAAATAAAATCGATTTGCTAAAAATAGGATTAAAGCATTTCATAAACCATATTATAAATGTGAACCACATTATGCACTTTAGGGAATCTTTTTTGTTCATGTTTTGAAATTTGTGTAAAATCTTTCATTATAACATTGCATTTGACAAAAGAGCTTTTCTTTCAAATAATTTTCCTCGGACCTATAACTTTCTACTGGAAAGCAGCGGCGGCTCGTGGTGGGAAAAATAGGGTAAGAGCCTCCCCGAAATTACCCCCCCCCCTGAAATTAAATCCTGGCTATGACAGTGATATGAAAAGATAGCAGTTCTGAAAATTAGTTAATGAGGATTTACTTATTTTCTGTAAATTAAATCAATTCTTATGTCTTTTAATGCTGCAAATCTGTCTGATATATCATCGTAAAATCACTGTTTCTTCATAAGTGTCACTAATACGTCTTTTTGAGTAGAAATATTTGATGAAGAAAGTCTCCCCTGCGAAATAGTATTTCTTGAGTAAGTTTTTATTTTTTAAGGCAAGAAAAATTTCTTTTCACTGATACACTTGTAGATGGAATTGTTAAGACGAGAGAAAACAAATTATAAGCTTCTGTGAAAATTTATTAATCATCATAAAGCATTCGAAGAAGTTCTTGCGTCCCTATATTCCTGAATTTTCCATCGGCATATATAAGACAGTTCATTTTTAAGGCGCTGGGTTTCCTAAACACATCACCGTAAAACTGTTGAAGATTTTCAAGTGCCTGAGATGGAAAATGTAAATTAATTTGTTCGAATTTCTTTGTATCAGCAAGACAAATAAATTGAAGTTATTCACAATCTTGAAATCTTGTGTTTATTTCCATAAGAATGTGGTCTAAAATTTCAAAATATAGCTGTTTATAATTTTGAGAAATTGTTTCTTGTGAAAGAGCGGCATATTCCCGTTTAGATTGGACTATTTCTGTGATTTTACACGGGTTTTAAAAACATCATCGTCCCTTTTACGGTTCAATAGCTCATGAGTGTATTTTATTTGAGATACACAATAGTTTACATCTAGTGATTTTTTCTGGAGAATTTCGAATAATATACCAGTAAGGCCAAAAATTTCGCTGAATACTACTGCCAAAAATGTAAATTCAAAATCGCTCATATCATTTAAAAATCCCTTTGCAAGTTGAATTGTTGTTTTTTCTGAATGTTCGCTGTTTGTCATAAATTCGAATATTTCTTTTAATTTATCTTCAACAATCACATTCACTAATTTCGAATTGGAGGACCATCGAGTTTGTGTTATGGTTGGGTATGCGTCTTGCTGAATTTGATGTAAGAGCATAAGATCATGAAAAAACGAAGAAATCCCGCTGAGGCTTTCAAAAAAAATTCGACACTTAGAAATTTTAGAAAAACTTTGCTGCAATACCAGATTGAAACAATGTGCTAGACAATGGACAAAAACGGCTTGAGGAGCTTTATACTCCTTGACGTTTTTCTGGAGTTCATTCAAGTGTCCACACATTACACTGGCCCCATAGTAACAGTGTCCTATTAATTTGGGTTGATAATCAAATGGATCCAAAATTTTGTCCAACATTTTGTATAACATTTCTGACGTTCTGTCATCACTCACATCATGGAAACCCAAAAATCGCTCAACTAATAACACCTTCACAAATCTTAATATTAAGGAGCACTGGGAAGTTTGATTTATGTCAGTGGTATCGTCCTCTTGAATAGAAAAGAATTTAGACCCGTTTATTTCATCTTTGACGTAATCGTTTATATAATCGGAAATACATTCAATCATTTCATTTTGAATAGTTCTAAAGATGTTTTTAAACTTTTTGTAATGATTTTGAATTTCTAAAGAACTTTTTGATATCAACAATGTAGCGTTATCCCTTCTCTCTAGGGGGCGCGCCATACTCCCTTAAACAAGAGGGAGTAGACTAAAGGGGAGATGAGCGTCTGACTCCGGCGTGCTAGGTCGGTTGTCTGAGGGGCGTGTAATCCTTATTGCTATAATTCTGTGTAATCTGTTTTGTTATTGTAATAAAGTTAAGTTTTTGTTGAGTACAAAAGTATTTTGATATGCTGGATCCTTGAGATACATAACCCCACCATATTACAAACAATCCTAGTAATTTCTTGAAATTTCCGCGATTTATGCAGTCACTGCTTTCCTCATGGCCCCGAAATGCCATTTCTTGTTTGCTTAAATATATTACTGCATAAATCACTGTTTGTAGAAACAGTCTATTCAAACGAACGTTTTCATTGAAATGCACTTTAAAAAGCCTAGCATTCTCCCTCAGGGCATCGGCAATCGTGTTCTGATTTTTTTAAAAAGTTCTTAGCATTAATTCACACTTCAGATGTTCAGCAGAATCATGGTGCCTATGGAGTGCTCGTGTTATGTTTAATAAGTCTGCGAATCCGTCTTTATTCCAAACAGAATGTTTATTACTAAAAAGAAAGACGGCAAACAAAATAATCTTTTTAAGGTTGTACTACTGCATAGCCATTTATACTGAGTAAACCAACACTCTTGATAGCTAATATTGTATGACTTTCCTCTCTTTTTAATTTCTTTTTGACCATAGCCGTCAATAAATCCGTGTGACGTGTTTGACGTAATATACGTCCCTTTTGCCTTCGTCTTTCCACCGGCTAAACGGAGTTTCCAGTAAATTACACACAATATCATTAATTCGATTCATTCCGCTGAAAAATTTAAAACAAAATAGTCAACAAAATCATTGCTCTATTTCATTCGGCAGTTTCGGCGCGATTGGCTAGACTTTTTGGCGCTAAAGCTTCTTCTATTAGTTTTCTGTGTGCGCTGCTCGCAACGGGAAACGAGGGACATCTATTCTTAGATTTCAACCACCAACCCTATACAGGAAGGAAAAGCGCGTTTCTAGTTTTTGCCTTCCTTCGGAGCCGACAGTCTAAATGCATATTGGTTCCTAATGGCGGCGTTGTCATAGCAACCATCTGACTTACGGAATATGCGCTATTTTTCAGCAAAAACTTCCGTGCTAAGGTTTCGCTGTCTACAATCGTAAACATTGGAAGATATTTTCCGTGTATTGGAGAGTGGGGTGCCAGCTCAGGTGTTGCCTCGTCATCTGACCGTGGTTCAAAATTACGTGGTGTTGTCCTCGGATCTTTCCCTTTGGGATTGATCCCGGACCGTCACCAATAGCCCATTGTGTTGCTCCAGTGTGACGTTAATTGAAATACCCTACCCTACCCGTATTGAATCACGAACTCTGCGAAATTAAACTCGTTCATATTGTAAGTACTTTAGTAATTTACAAATCGTAAAAGAAAAAAAAAAGAGAAATTTTACGTATATTTTCAATATATATGAAATACTGAAAAGAAGATTAATTCGAGAAATGAATTTGATGAAAAATGTTGGGGAAGTGGCACTTCCCTTCCTTCCCTGTCCTGCTGGAAAGGCGGAAAACAAATTGTCGTTCTCTTATGTGAAACAACAAAAACAGTGTGTTTGAACGGAAATTGAAATACTGCCTACCTGTTTTGATGTATTTTTATTCTTGTTAATAATATAGCAAATTGAAAAAGCAAACAGTTAGAGAACGAAATAAAACTTCTTTTGTAATTCCAAACAATCCGCGCAGCTGGAAAGTCCCTTTTCTAAAAACATCTGCTTGACATCCTGATTTCTTGCTTTGTATTTAAATAAACCTAATATTAAAATTTAATTATTTTGCACTTTTAAGTCAATTTTATCTTTCTTCCTTATACTTTTTAATCTTGAGATAAATCATACTGAATTAAATTGTTTCTAACAATATTTGTGAGCATTTCAATGTTTATATCGTTCTTTAACTCGATAAAATAGCGCGGTGGTGATAAAAACAAATTTCACAGCGAAATGAAGTCCTTTACTATTGTTTTCTACCTGAAAAGGGGACACTTTGATTTTTCTCTCTCTAAATAGGGTATTTTAATGAATTAAGTATATTTGTGAAAATTTATGCACACAAAACATGCTCCTCAACATTTATCTTCCACAATTTTCAAGTTGGAAAAACTTTTTTAAAGCATTAAATCTGTGCTAACTTAAGCTTTTATAGGGGCTCCGTTCCTTAAACAATAAACATAATTTTGTATTTATGATTTTTAGAACTATAAGTAAAACAAAACAATTTATATTTACTTGTAATAATAACTTGTAAAGATGTGTACATGCTAAAAATTCATTTATTCAGTTCTTGTATGTTTTAAATTTTTATTTTGTTCCATTTATTAGTTTTCCTAAAAATGAAGAAAGAAGAAAATCGTGGGAAAAAATCTCAACAGAGAAAATTATAAATCTTCTAAATACACCAAATTGTGTTCCAAGCATTTAGAAACAAAATGTTTTCATGTAGAAAAATTTGGGGTTACTTGGCTTAAAGAGCTGAAGCAGTACCTTCAATTTTCAATTTACCGGAAAATCTGAACAATCGTACAGCTGAGAAAATCCTTCCGAATCAAGATGAGTAGTGAACCAGATTTCCAGTAATGACCCAGGTACAGATTTATTTTATTTTCTTAATCAAAAGAAAATGTATATAATTCAAAATTTTCTACTTAATTGAAAATCAACCTACATAATTCAATACTGCTAAAAGAATATTTCCTTTCAATATGGCAAATAGTAAAATTATAATAAAAAATCTCATTTCATGAAAATTCAATCAAAATTAAACTACAAACGGAGTGAGTGAAAAAATACAAAAGATAACATTTCAATGGCTGGAGGCTACTTCGCTGTACAGTTGGAGAATGGGTGCCGAAACTTGTTCATTTTAAGGTGAAAAATTATTAGCAAAACGTTTGCATCCTTTAAGCAAAATTGTATTTTTTTCCAGCTACAGTATTTCAGTACAATTGCCAATATACCAATAAACAAAATAATTCGGTATATTTTTTATTTTAAATTGAAAATATAAAGAATAGATTATCGAAAGCACGGTCTTTTCAATTCCTTGCAATGTTAGTCTAAGCTATTTTTTTATAAGACATTAGCAATCTTCCATTCATCTGTATTTTTAGGTATTTCTGCAAATATTGGGCAGAAAAGAAAATTCTATTTGAGAGATTATTCTGAGAATGATATTACACACACACACACACACATCACTGACAAAAGCAAAAGAAAATTTATCCATTGCTAGAGACAATCAGACAACCTACCGTAGGAAAATCGGAGCTTTAACAAAAAAGGCTAAGAGAATGAAAAAGCAAATCACATCCCTAAAAGAAATTTTGTGAGATAAAAAAAAATCATTAATTACAGAATCGGCTTCAAAGGTATTAGAAGTGAGTAGTATTGTTTATTTATTTTTGTAGCACTTTTAATCACAATATTTGTAGAAATTCTCAATTATAAATTCTCAATGCCTTTACAGGAAACTAACTTAGTATATAATTACGTATGTAATTGAAAATTTTATTTGTGTATTACAATTTTAATTTTATTATAATGTATACTTATTATATATTTTTACATAATTTTAGCTTTCTCACTGGTTCTGCAATCGAGCTTCTTAAAAGAGTGGACAAAGGGAAAAGCAAAGAAAAATATCCTCCACAATTGAGTGCATTTGCCTCAACGCTGAACTTTCATTCAGCTAAAGCATACAACTATGTGCGCAAGACCTTTTGTTCCAACTTGCCTCATCCTGCCACTTTAAGAAAGTGGTATCAAGATGTGAATGGCTCTCCTGGATTTACAGCAGAAGCACTTTCAGCTCTTGTTGCTAAAGCTCAGGAAGCAAAAAGAAATCATAAAAGCCTAATTTGTGGCTTAATCATAGATGAAATGTCAATCAGATCTCATATAGAATGGGACAATGGAAAGTTTTGTGGCTTTGTAGATTTCGGTGCATCGGTTGATGATAATGAAATGCCTCATGCCAAGGAAGCATTGACATTTATGGTTAATTCTCTGAATGGGAATTGGAAGGTTCCTATCACCTACTTTTTAACTAATGGATTAAATTGTTCAGAAAAAGCTAATTTGATAAAAGAGGCATTATGTAGATTGCATGATATTGAAATCACAATAGTATCATTAACTTTTGATGGGCTGAGTACTAATATAGCCACTGTAAATAATCAAGGGGCTAGCATTAGTGCTGAAAACCTAAATAATACTTCCCCTCATCCTATAACAAATCAAGACATATGTATCATATTAGATATATGTCATATGCTTAAGTTGGTACGAAATACTTTGGCTACCAACGGCTCAATTTTCGATGAAAATAATGGAATTATTAACTGGGAGTACATAGTTAATCTGGTTGACCACCAAGAAAACTATGGCTTTCATGCAGCAAATAAGTTGCGAAGGCGACATATTGAATGGCAAAGAGAAAAAGTAAAAGTCAAATTGGCGGATCAAGTTTTAAGTATGAGTGTTGCCAATTCTTTGGATTATTTATGTTATGATCTGCAGCTTAACGAATTTCAAAGTGTTTCACTAACTGTAATTTTTTTTAAAACTTTCAATCACCTGTTTGACATATTAAATTTTAAAAATTTATTAAGTAAAGGTTTCAAATCCCCTTTTAAATCATCCAATGAAAATTCTTTTCTTAACTTTTTAAATCAAGCTGATACATATATTAGAGGACTTAAAGTTTCAGCTGATGGTTCTATTCTTTCCAGCAATAGAAAAATGGGGTTTTGGGGATTTTTAATATGTATTAAAAGTGTACAATGCTTATATATTAATCTATGTGGAGGTAAATATCTTTTAATGAAATTTTTAATAACCTACAAACTTTCTCAGGACCACTTATAACTTTTTTTAGCGCAATTAGAAGTAAAGGTGGATACACCAACAATCCAACAGCTAGGTAGTTTAAAGCTGTGTACATACGACTTCTTTGTCATTATGAAATAATTACATCGGATAATGCCAGCTGCATTATTCTTGACGACACATTTTAAATGTTTCTTCCACAAGGAATAGATATGTAAGTAAGATAAATTGCATTTATGCTCAGAGTGATGATGATAATGACTTTTCAACTTAACAAATAATTCAGAAAAACTATATATTCGGAGCAATATTCGGAAAAAGTTAATTATTACATTTCTGATGTAGTCGGATATATTTCTGGGTTTGTTGTCCGAAAGTTATGGGGAATTAAATGTGCAGAATGTGTATCAGCTTTAAAAAAGTAATTCACAATTTCAGGAAAGCCTTCTTTTGCAGCGAAAAGATAAGGGGGATTAATTAGTCCTTCTGCTGATATTGTAAAAATTTGCAAAATTGGAGAGAAACTTTAGAGTGGCCCAGGATGAAGGAAAATTAATAAGAAAGAATATAATGCATCAACTCCTTATTCAAACTTTGCAAAAAATAAATACCATCTTCATTATGTATGAACACACATTAGACCAATCTCTTCTTGAAAACCACAGGCTATCACAAATAAAAGCTGTATTATTTGACTATTTAAAAATAAGATTCTGTAATGTGGGAAAACAAATGCTGGAAAAATTTCAAGCATTAATAACAAAACCACAATATTTAAGGGTCAGAATGTTTGTATGCTACATGTTTCTATGAGTTTTATTCAGTGGATTTAAAATGTGATGATGTGACAATAAATTTTATAAGTTTACTGTTTCTAATTTATCTTTCGTATTTATAAAATATTGATTTCACACACACAAGAATTAATACAAATTTAATATTAAAAATCCAACACAGACCTTTTGCACACACTTAAAATTATAAAATTTGTCAAGAGTTATTTACTTCATCACTTTGATAAATTTAAAATCCATATATAAACACACAGGTTTAACGTATTTAGTTTTTGAACCAAAAATCTAAAATTGGGTAAAATAGCTAACAACTTTAAGTACATGGTTTAAAAAAGTTACCTTCCATCTTGTAAATATTATATGTATAACTTTTCACGTTAATAATACTTCTATGCGTAATTGTTCTAAAATAAATTTGCGTTTACAAAAACATAAGCAATTATGTATCCATAATATAAATATAGCCCGTTGTGTTGCTCCAGTGTGACGTTATGAAAATACCAATACCATAATATAAATGAAAGCTTTCAGTGGTGACCCAGACGTGATTTGAGCACGCAACTTTATCTGCTTTCACTATTTTTGTTTTATGCATCAGTAAAATATTTATTGAGGCAGTCGTTTCTTAACTTGTACATTTATTTTTCAATTTATTTCAACTCGTATTAACCTCATTAAGTTTAAAAAAGGAAGTTTGATTGATTTTCTCTTATTAAATCTTTAAGATAATTTTCACATCTCTCTCTAATACTCTTAAAGTTAAAGAAAAAAAATATATATTTAAGTAAAGAAGGTCGGGTTTAGGACAACTATCTTACACAAAATTTTAACCAGTGACAATATACTTGTGAGCATCCCCTAACCCTTTTGACATTTTCTCTTAATATACAATTGGAAAAGGTAACAAACAGTCCAGCAATACATCAAACCAGCATTACAGGACCAATTTCGACAGCGGGTGTGGTAAACCTGTGACTGTATCTGGACTGCAGGCTGATTAAGCCGTTTTGGAGGACCGGTCCTGATAAAAAATATTTGGAGGATTGTATCCGGATTGAGGGCTAGGTAAAACTGTCCTGAGGGCCGTATATGGACAGCGGGCAGGTTAAACATGTCCATTATCTGGTCTGCTGTTTTAATAAACATTTGGTGGACTGTGGACCGGGAAAAACTGTCTGGAGACCGTATCTGAACTGCGGTCCTGATAAAAATTTGGAGGGCCATAACTGGTCTGTGACCCAGGTAGCACAACAACATCGGCCAACATTCCACCAATATCGGCCAATATTTTGAATGTCGAATATCGGAATTACGATATCTGTCGATATTGTTAGATGTTGTTTAATTTTATATAATGAGGAAGACAGTAAATAACATTTTTTATAATATCATAATCATGTATTAATAATGTAAAGAATGATACTGGAATGTTTTAGCCATTTTTTCAAAAATTTAAATATTTTTTGATATTGCATTGATATTTGGCGACATTGTGAAAACGATGTCAATGAAAGGATATTGAGCTGATATTGGCCGATATTTATTTTTGAACTGAAGCCATGTTTGGTCACGTGGTCGTTCTGTGTATGTTTGGTTGCCGCATTACATTACGTTACGAATACGCTACTCTATGCAGTGATAAAAGGTTTTTCCCACTTGTTCTTTTGTAGAAAAAGGCCAGATAATTAAAAAACATTTTGAATTTAATTTCCTTGATGAATTGCCCACTAATACTTATTGTATTTTTCAAACAACATTTGTTCTGTTGTAGTGTAAGATCTTTTCTGCCAAATGCAATCAATTGCAAAAGTATTTTTTGAATTTAATATTCTTAGACTGATAGAAGCCAGTTGAAGGGTTAAATAATTAAGAATTTTAAGCTTTTTAATTTTAAGCTATCTGAATTTACTAATCGTTTAAAATTCTGAACCGATCACTTTAAAAATATTGATTTATCTCATATTGTAGATTCACAGGCATTTTCTCAAACCACTAAAGATGTGGCTTCTAAAAATAAAGATATCACTCAGACTGCCCTATGTAATTTTTTATTAACAACTGTTTTTGTTAAATTCTGTTTGTATGTGGTAATTATATATATGTGAAATCACTCTTTGCTGTACTTTCTATTTAATTCTATTTGAAAGACCAGGATTGTTACTTCAGTAGGGTTAACTTATTCTAAAATGCAGACACCCCATCACACTGGTAATACCAATCCTCATTCTTGACTCAAACATCTAACACAAAAAAGATTACATTTGTTTGAAAACTGTACCTTTGTAAGCTTTTCATTGATTATATGTGACTAGTCTGCTTATTAGAACACATAAAATATTAAATTTAATGTATTATTGTTAAAGCTCGATCACACACATATTTCATGCTTAAAATGCAGCGGCTAGACTAGCTACAATAGTTTGTTGCTTGAAATCTCTCGATTTTAAGCGGAAAGGTGTGAAAAAATTGGATTTCGTCTTTAGAGTTGTGTGCAATTCATCAATTGCACACAACTCTGTTCATATCTTAAGTGGATAATTATTCACCAAAAGGGGCACTAACAACCCAAAGTTGGCCACCCCTGGGTGTAAATGATCTAGAAAATAAGGAAAGAAAGTTTTAAGGAAATAAACCTTTTGAGCTTTACCGTTTAAAACTTTTTAAACATGGAATGTCAGCAAATTATTAATTATGCAGTAAAACTTTTTTGACAAGAACTTTTAAGCAAGTTTTACTGTACTCACTTTTTATAAATTTAGTTCTCTTTAAATACTGTTTTTAGGATTCTTATACATATGTAAAGTATTTGAATGTATTTGATCTTTCATTATTCCCTCATATTTTAAAATTAAAAAATAATTTTTATTTTGCAGTTCAGCACATGTTTAAGTACATAGAGGGGCTGAACTCTAAAATGAATGAGTTAAATGAGAAAATTGACTGTCTAATGGAGCGAACTACAATGAAATCTAGAAAATACTACATTAGATTTTCTTCCATCTGGGATGGAGCTACCCATCACCACTGAGGAAGAACTAAAAGATTTTAATGAAAAACTGAAAGAGAACTATCAGCAGTCATGGTAAATGTTGCCTGTATTTTAAAAATAATTATCATTACAAAGGCTTTACGAATTAAGCATTGAATGTAAATTTTTCAGGTTCGTTATCTCCATGGTGTGGGTAATGGCAAAACAGCCTGCTCTTTTGTACTGAGTCTGACCAAAAAGATTTTGGCCCAGATCTTGCTATACAGTTCAGCGGGTATGGACGAAAAGGAAAATCTTTTTAGCCTTCAACGAAATAATGACTGTTATCTTAGGTAAGCTTAAATATACTGTAAATTGGTAAATATTACATTGAGCATGATAAAATAAATTTTAAAAATTGTATAGTAATAAAACTTGTCTCTTAGAAAGTAATGTATTTCTTGTTACTTATTGATATTTAAATGTATAAATTAAAATCATGTGTACTACTTTGTTGGGGTAAAATTTGAGTCAAATGAATGTCGATTTTGCTTACATCAATTTCTGTCTAACAAGATTGTGTATATGTGTAAGATTTTTTTTAAAGGTTGAAAGAGATTTTTGATAAAAAATTTTGAAGATTTGCTTTATAGATGTTGATGTTTTAATGTATTCAAACCTCTAAACTTAAGTTTCTTAACCAAAGCTAAATATCTTTTTTCCCCTCTTAGCGGCAGCTGCTATGAAGTATAAAGATATGGACAAGGAAAAATTGTCAGAGATGTTTGGCGAAGCAAACCTTAGCTGGTGCGGCAGAATGGAATGGATGAAGAATTCGCCCATCAGATAATAGCCTGTCTTTAAAATAAAATAAATTATTTGAATTGTGATTTTTGAATTTTTTTTAAGTAATGGATAATTCTATTTGAATGAAATTATCTGTCATCAATAACCCTTCCTCTTAACTTTGTAAGAGTTGCTGGTTTATCTTTCTGCCAATAAACAGTATGTGTCCCTTTTTCTATCTTTTGTTATTAAACATTTCCTACAATATTAATTTTTTAACAGTGGTTTCCAGAAGTAATTCATTTTGAGAAGAATTCAAAATTATATATATATAAATCTGAATCTCATAATTGTGTCAGAATTACACCTGTTTTTATACCAAGTAACTGTTTATCAAGTCATATTGTAATACAATTTCACTGGTTTGAGATAGGTTATACTATTGGCAAAAATTAAATTGTTATAACCCTATATTTCTATGAGAGAAATTAATTAATGAAACAAGAACTTAAAGTATGCACATATGACTTTTATGCAACTTTCCAAATAAAAACATCGGTCTTAGTTGAAAAAATGGAAGAAATTAAAATATTAGCTGCTATCTGCAGCTTAGCTAACATTTGTGACTAGAATATTTTTCTAAAACTAACAATTTTCTGAATTGAAAATCTTATACAATAAAACATGTAAAAACTGGAACCTGTACGTGTACTATGCATTCTTTTTTTATTTTCAAGCTACCGAGGAGTACATTTAAAGGGTGAAAAATGGATTTTAAATGGTTAAATTTTATTTGATAATGGACACATTTTTACGTTTGAAGAAGCCAAGTAAGTCACAATTTCTAAAAGCATTGCTTTAGAAATTGTTTCCTTGAATGTCATGAAATATAAAATGGTAATACGTTAAAAGCAGTGAAGAAAGTTATTACTTTCTAGGGAAGGACAAATTCAATTTTCCTCTTTCAGAGAAAAAGGTTTTTGCAAAAGTAAAGCATTTTGAATTCAAAGAACTGTTTTATTAGATAGTTTATTTTCTGAATTCACTTGCATTTTAAGAGATCCGTCATTTTGCAGAATTTGTTAATTTTCACGTAAAGATGATGTATAGCCATTTTATGCTAGGAAAGAAATCTAACCTCGTTAATGTGAACACGCTTATCAAACTTAATTTCGCTGAATTCTACACCGATAACATGAATTACTGATATTGTTAAGAATATAACCTTCCCCTCTAAGAGTTCATGTTAACGAGGTTCAACTGCAATTTCATTCAACGTTGGTCCATATCCTATTTATGGCATGTGATTATCCAAAATTTTTTTACTCTATTTTATGAATAAGTTTAGTAATGTTAAACAATAATCATTAAAAAATATTTATGTAATATACAATACAATAGTTACAAAAATTGTAATAAACATATTTTTAATAATTTAAAATATTAAAACTAATATGTTCTTCAATTCTATAAATTATTGTACTTACTATATAAATATTTTTAATGATTAATATTTTTAAAATTCTCTATTTCTTAAAAATTTCAGATGGCTGTAATCTTGTGTGTCCTCTAAATAAACAATCACATAAGCTGTAAGAAGGATATTGATTAATATTGAATGAAAATATCTATCAATATTAGGAAGCAGATATTGAGTAATGTTGAAAAAGAAAATCAAGCAATATCGTAAAACTGATATTGAGCAATGTCAGAAAACAATATTTATCAATGTTGTAAAATCGATACTGAGCAACGTCAGAAAAAATATTTATCAATGCCGTAAAATCGATATTGAGCAATATCGCCAGGGGGGGTCATTTTTACATTGGCCAATATCGACAGCAATATTGGCCAATATTTTTTTTCAACATTGGCCGACATATATGTGCTACCTGGGGAGTCGGGTAAACATATCCGACGGGGCTTATTCGGCTTGAGGGCCGGTTAAACCTGTCCAGAGGGCCGTATCTGAACTCCGGGCCTGCAATCAATCAACGTATTTATATTACAACGTATTTACACTACAACGTATTTATATTACTCGTACGGATTTTTGTTCTATGCGTGCTAGTTAAATTTGATCCCAATGAGAACTTAAGCTAATTATATAAGAGCTCAAATTGCTAAAAACATTAAAAAGTTACACAAATTCAATAAATATTCAGTATTATACACATTCGCATCGCTAACTTTTTATAAGTAAATGTTATGTCGCCAAGAGAAGCGATAAAAAATCAATTAAATCAATCAAGCTGAATTTTCGCATAGCAGTCACGTGCCTACTAGCGACACGTTGCTCCCACTTTTTGAAACCCTTCTCAATGATACTCAGTCTACTTATATTTCACGTCTATGTATAAATCCCGAAGGGAAACATTCGATAATAATACTTCGTAATTTTGAGGAGGTGAGGTACTTTAATTAACGTCGCACCAGAGCAATGCAATGGGCTATTGGCAACGGTCCGGGATCAAACCCGAAGGGAAAGACTCGAGGACAACACCACGTAATTTTGAACCATGGTCAGATGCCGAGGTTAACTCCTGAGTTGGCACCCCCACTCTCCAAACTTCCACACCATGCCAACTTGAGTACATTTGACGCCAAGATATATTTAATGTGTACAGTTCCCACGTACACGATGGTATTTGGTATGGTCGAGTTTCGAATTCGCAACCCTCCGGTTGCGAAATCGCTGCTCTACCAACTGGGCTACCACGGCCCCTGTAAAGCACACTGAAAATTATGCAAACCAAATCTAAAATTTGTCAGTCAGAACATGTTTGTGTATCATTCTAATTGAAATTCTTGGCCATTGTATTGCTCCAGTGCGAAATAAATTAACTCTTATTAGAATTCAAAAGAAAATGGAATGTCCAATCACAACCGTGTTGACGTGATATAGAAGTTAGGAGAGTGGAGTGCCAGCTCTGGTATTGACCTCATCATTTGACCGTGTTTCAAAATTACTAGTTGTCCTCGGATATTCCCCTCAGGGATTGACCCCAGACCGTCGCCAAAAGCCCATTATGTTGCATTAGTGTGACGTAAATTCAACTACCCACACAACTACCTTCCAATCGTCAGCGTCTCTAAGGTAGCAAAAACCTCAAAATCAAATACTTTGTTTACCATTTTTGGAATAAAAGAATAAAAGCATATTGAAAATCTGGACCAGGTCCTTGAAATCATGTACATGAGGTGAGAAAAAGTACTGCTCGTAGTGATCGATTCGGAGAAAAGCAAAATATTTCTGAAGACCAATCATCCAAGTTAGTTCACAGGCCTAGTTTACTAAGACCAATCATCCAAGTTAATTCCCAGACCTAGTTTACTGGAAAGAAAATTAAAATGTTTTTTCCGCCACCAATCGTTGAATTGAAAGAAATAGATGACCTGGAGGTTCAATTATCAATTCCCGAAAACAATGAATGTTCAAATAACAATCCGGAACCTAATCTCAACGTTCTCGTGAAAGAAAAGCTTTATGGCTGTGAAATTTGCAACAAAGAGTTTCGTCACAGAGGTAGTCTCACCAAGCATCGCATTATTCACACAAACGAAAGGCCCTTTCAGTGCGATGTCTGCAACAAATGCTACAGCCGAAAACACCATTTGCAACAACACTACCTTGTGCACTCAAACGTAAAGCCCTTTCATTGTGGAATTTGTGGAAAGTCTTTCACTCGCAAGGATTGCCTAGACCAACACAGCTACGTCCATACGAAGCTTAAGAACTATAAATGCGACTATTGTGAAAAAGACTTCAGTCTGAAATACAGCTTGAGCAGACATATGCGTTTGCACTTGAATGAAGAACGATCCTTTTTCTGCGAGTTTTGCGGCAAAAACTTCACTGATAATGGAGCTCTTCAAAGGCATCTCCTCGTTCACATGATCCAGAAGCCCTTTCAGTGTGAGATTTGCAACAGAGGTTTCACAAGGAAGGATAGACTACGTGAACATACTCTAGTTCACACAGGTATAAAACCTTTTCATTGTCCGATCTGCAATGTTGGCTTCTGCCGTAAGGGTAATCTTAAACAACATTACCTCATGCACACAAATTTCCAACCATTCCAGTGTGATTTTTGTGATAAGTATTTTTATCTGAAGAGCTTACTTGATCAGCACCGGCGTACGCATACGAATGAAAAACCTTTCCTGTGTGAGATTTGCAACAAGGGCTTCATTTGCAATAGCCACCTGACCAAACATCTCCGCGTACACACCCAAGAAAAGTCATTTAAATGTGAAATTTGCAGCAAAAGCTTTCGTGAAAATTATAATCTGAATCAACATCTTCGTATTCACATGAAGGAACAAGCAACTTAATATGATGTGCTAGCGTGTCATATGTCCTACCCTCATGTATGGCCTGCTTTACAAAAAGCATTACTTTCAATTTGAAACCATTGAGCTATACCAGGCTTACCTGATGTGATGACTATGTAATCTGTTGTATTTCCATGCATTCCTCTTCGTTCTCTTCCCTTCTGCTAATCCAACTCCTTGAAGCATGCAGGACAGAAAAATTGATTCTGCATTTTAGAGATATAGTATCCAAATAAGATTGGTTTTTAATTTCACGAATTTGCTCTGGTTATCTACAATTTTTTATGTATTGGTTAGTGTAATGGTGATATCAACTTTCATTAACGATTATACAGTTAATAAAATTTTACATTTATTCCGCTTTTGTAGATGTATAAGAAAGTTTTGACAGTAGCTTGGTGCCCCATGCTATGGATTTATGTCAATTCCTTTGGTGATGGTGTCCGCTTAAAAGGTAAATGAGCATTACCTGGGGATCTACTGAACTTAAGCAAGAATCCAGTCTCCATTGGATGCGAAACGACTGGAAATCCTTTTGGATGTCTCTGAAATCTTTTGTAAGAAAGTTTTAACAGTAGTTTGGTGGCCCTTGCAATGGATTTATATCTTTCCTCTGTTGATGGTGTCCAATTAGAAGGTAAATGAGCATTACCTGGAAGATCCAATGAACTTTAGCAAGATTCCAAAGCCTCCATTGGATGTGGAATGGCTGAAACTCCTTTTTCAGAAGTCTGAAATCTTCTCAGGCCAGAGAACGATACAGGCATGAACACTAGCTAGCGATTGGAGTAGTCGCTCTCCCCCTTTTTCAGGATAATCCTGTGCTCCTCCATCCACTCTATTATTAGCTCCTCTTTATTACGGTAGGGCAGGAGATCCCCTTCACCTCAACTTGCCAATCTTGTGGAAATCACATTTCGGTACTTTGTCAATTAAACCACAATCCCCTTTTGCTATCCTCAGCTCATTTCTACTTCATGTTGACTTATTGGTGGCCATCAGTCCCTAGTGTTACGAGACATCTGATCTTTATTGGAACATGGGGATCTTGGTGCAAGGGCCATATTTGGCCATGTTACACCAAACACAAGACAAAGTCAAGTGGCTGAAGAAAGTTCATTAAGACACAGAAGAGAGAAACTTCACCCAGGGAGGAATGAAATCTGTACTGCCTACAACTTGCAGGTTCATAGCTCAGTGAGCAAACCTACTGAGCCACGATGGACCCAGATCTCTGTTGGAATCAGCAAAAGGCTCATTAGAACTCAAGCAAGTGCCCAGGATTTATGAATGCACTGAAAGTCTGAAATTTTGCATATTTATTAGTTATGCATAAATATTAATTATATTATTACATAAAAAGACATGTATGCTATTATTTATTCTTGGGTACATTTCCTAAGTATTTTTTAAAATGAATTTAATACTATACCTTACATTTAGTACTAACCATGCATGTAATTATTAAAATAAAATGGTGTTGCAGAAGACAAGTTATGGTAAAACTCATGCTTTTTACTGTAACAGTTGAAAAAAGAGGATTTATTTGATTTATGTAAGCCATTTTAAAAAATTTAAAGTATAAACTTGTTAGACATTAGGCATATAAGTTGCAACATTCTCTAGGGAATTAAATGGTTTTATCATAAATTCATATGAAAGGCAGGGTTTGAAAAATTAATGATAATTTTAAATAAAAGTCAGATTTATTTGATTTAAATCAGATTTTTTTTTATTTAAATAGGATTTTTATGATTTTAATGTGTTCCTTTAATTTGTTTAAACATGTTAGACATGACTTGCAATCACAGAGTAGTTTCTAGATTGTATTAATTTTCGTCAAGTATTACTTCACAAGAGAGTAGGAAATATAACAGGACAAATTTTTGAAAGAGAAAAACAATAAAAAATCATTCTTGGCCCTTTGTTGCATGTTTCGTTTGAATTCAATTTCATGATACAAATCCATAATCCTTCTATTCTTAAAATTAGGCATTTTATTTGGAGATAAAATTTTAAATTTGGTACAGCTTTGATAGACTTTTTGTGCCAATGCTTCTGGCATGCTTTTTATGTCACCATGGAAGAATTTCTTAGAAAAAACACCATTTTAAGCTAACTGAAAAATTCCAATAATTCAAAAATTAACGAAAATTATTTCAAAAATAGAAAAAGTAACTTCACAACTGAATATTCTTACCATCAATTTTAATTTTCTGGCCTTTTCATTAACCTTTGTTACAGTGTTTACACTTGAACTTAATTTTAAGTGTACTGGTTAGTTCAGTCAAACAGTTGAAAATATACATTCTACAAATACAGAAGTTACAAAGGTGGAAAGATTTTATGAATGGCATTCTAGTCTTCTACACAAACGTTAAAATCTAAATGTGTTTCCCTGTTCCAAAGGAGACATGAGACAGTGTGAAAAATAGTGATTCTTTAAATAAAAAATATGATTGATTTAATTCATAAATCAGTTTTTTTATTCATTTCTTCCATGTGTTTAAACTTGTTTGACATGAGATGCAAATCACAGCATAGTTTTTAGATAGAATTGGTTTGTTAAACATATTTGAAGGCTTAGGAATTCCAGATTCCTTTATCAGAAATAGCAAACTCCTTGAAAGGGCATCAATTTAAGTCTAACCAACCTTTCCATAAGAGTTAGTCAAGATTACCCAAAACATTTTGTAGAATGTATGGAATCTCATGTATAAACTGTTTTGGAACTTGCAAATTTTTGTGATCTCGAACCCATGACTCTAAATTGTAAGGGATAAATATACAAATAACCAGATATGCAGAGTAATGCAATATGTTTAGTGTTGCTTATCAGAAGGATCACAAAGTTCTAGGAACCCGGAACTCTTGGGTCTTAATATTTTTATGGTTCAGGCCCAGCCTCCCCTTAATATGAGGTAAATATTAAAAATATACTTGTAATATTGATTTCTGTAAACAAAGCAAAAAGTTCCAAAACCTTTATATATGAAGCAAATAATTTCTACAATGTTTGCTCCCTCACCGCCTCGTCATCTGACTGGTTCCAAATTATGTGGTGTTCTTGGATATTTTCCTTGAGAATCCATCCCGGACTGTCGCCAGTTGTGTTGCTCTAGTGAGGTGCTGATTACCATTACCCCCCACATTATCCCTATCAATACAATGCTCTTTAGTCTTTAAAGTAGGGAGGCCAGTTATAGTCAGCTTTAAAAAGGGTCATTCTTGGGGTGTTAACAGAAGCAAATTTTTAAACTTATTTATATCTGATTCTGTTCCAGTTTATTTCATTTTCAATGTTATTCAACTTGAGAAAAAAAGAAAATTTAAACTGATTTAAATCATGATTTTTAAAAATAAAAATAACTTGTTTTAAATCGGCATGCCCTGATAAGGGGTACAGGAAATAAAGTGGGGCAAATTGTACATTTTTAAGATTTTCGTATTGAAATATGATTATACTTTTAACTACACACTTTAACAAAAGAAATTTATTAACATGTGATAAATATGTTTCAAAAGAACTAAATTTAATCTTAAGCCTTGTTATCTTTATCCTGCGTTTGAATATACATCATTGTCTTCATTGAATTTTATAGTACAAATCCATAAAATATTCTTGGAATTCAAGATTTAAAAAATTTATATAATTTGAATTTCAACAAATTTGAATTAAATAAAATGTAATAAATTATAAATAAATTAAATTTTCCTGACTTTTTTGTTACCCAATGTATTTTAAAGTTGCAACTACTAAAATTTTTAAAGGAAAATATTCTTTCTATAAAAACAGAAATAGCTGTAGTTGGATGGCATTAATGACTAGTCTACACAAACACTTGACTCCAAATCAGTCTCCCCTCCCTAAGAAGGCATCTGGGCTGAAATATTTTCACAAAGAATCAAACAAAAATATCCCTTGATTTCATAAATACAGGCACAGTGCTTGATGAACATTGAGGTTCTTTTTTTCCAGCATAGTTGATTTTCTTTCAAGAGGGTCTACTAAATCAGCTAAAAAATATAGGGCACCCAGGTGCTTGTTTGCAAATCCCTCCCTTGCAAAGGCATTGATCCAAGTTAAATATAGCATTTCCATGAGAAAGAGGGTGTCAAAACCAAATACTCTTAACGGGATAGATGGAATGGTACCATGTTTAAAACTTAGCTTTTGCTGATATAGGGTTGTGAGTGGCATCTGTTTTAAGTGAACAAAGAAAAATACTCATTGATCATCCATTTCCATTATCTATTGAGTGTGCTAAAAAAAGTAGAACACTCAGTAAAGGTCATTTTGGGGTTTTATTGAGTAAAAGCAAATTGTTTAACATATTTAACTAAAATTTCATGCATCTTATTCACTTTCGATATTATTAAATTTAATAAAGAAATTATTTCAGTTAAGGAATGATAATCATGATTTTTAAAAAATAAAAATAACTTAATTTAAATTGGCATACTTAACTGGACAAAATGAATTTTTCATGTGTTTAAAAGTAGACTAAAAAATACATACTTAAATTACCTGGTTTTGAAACTGACCATTCTTTTAAATAAGGGATTCAGTCGAAAAAAAATGACTTAAATTTGAAGGTATTTGACTGAACTATACATTTGTTATGTGGAATATAAAATGGATCATACAATTTACAAATGTTACTTAACAAACCAATACTTTATCAAAATAAATCAGCATTTACTACTTTGATACATGTCATGCAAACTTATTTGGATGTATTTTTATATAAATTCCATGGTTTTGTTTATAGACTTGAGATCTTTTGCATTGTTGTATAGCATTTCAAAATTATAAACACTAGGCCTTGTTTCCTGAAAATAAACATTTATATTGGTAGTTGTTATAGGTGACTAAAACCTTTTCACTTTGGTATTAGATATGATGCCCTACTGTAGTCAGCGTCAATAGTATACAATAAAGATGTTAAATAGATAAAAAAGGTTTCAATCAAAAGGTGTTCTGAATTCATGCACATTACTCAATGTAAAAGGTTTTCCGCATAAAACTTGTTTGTTATACTTATTGAAATGGCTCATTCTATTTAATTTATATTTAATGTTTGTCATATTTACTGTATTTTATAAACTAGCCTCGAAAGTAATTTATTGTAACTAGTTGCTGCATACCAATAGTGACTAGAGATTCGAAGGTTTCATCAAAACACCTCCTTTAATACAAGAGTTTGTAAATTGTCTTATTGCACCAAATCATTGTTTCAATTTTATACATTGATGCTTAAAATCAAATTACTATTGTATTAATGATAGTGTCATCCAATGCGATAGTTTACAAGAAAATTGTCCAGTGTGTGGTAAACTTGACCAGATCAAGTCTGCACCATTCAAAAACCATTTATCTGTCAATAATATTATGTCAGGTAAAACTTTATATCAACAACTGGCTCTCGTTTTAGTTTTCCGTGAATTTAAGTACTTAAATTTGAAAAGAAGTGCATAAAAATTAAACATTCCATCGAAAGCTAAACTAACAAAATAAAGGTAGTTACAGTTTTTGTTCTTGATTGATATTACAGTATTTGTAACACAAGTTACAACCATCAGAAAAGAGCATTTTGATATTAAAATTGGTCTGAAAAGCAGTGCTTAACAAGGATTTACACCCAAATTTGAAAATTTTCAACGACTGGATCCTCTTTTGCAGCAAATGCTTATTTAAATCATGCTCATCACAAATACTTATTTAAATCATAGCTTCTGTGCAAACTGAACAATGTAGTCTGGATCTTAAGATTGGATCTTTCAATTTTTTTAACTCCTCTTTGTTTAAAACCAGGTTATCCTGATTGAAAGAGAAAAACTTGAAAACCTGTAGCTGCATCTGAAGTCAATCAAATCTTTACTTTCATCCATTTAGTAATATTTCTTACAAAATTATAAAAAATGCTCCTAACCACTAACTGCATGATTTTTTAAAAAAATTTTAAGCAGAAAATTGTTTTGGCCTTGTTTTCAGAAAAATACACAAAATTCAAATTTCGAAAACAGTTGAATGGAATCTTATAATTTACCAAAATCTATACACTGTTTATTTTAAAAGAGTTTATAACTTGAATTCATTAATGATTCAAAATGTTTCATATAAAAATGTAAAAACACTAATGATATAAAACTTCAAATACTTATAACTTAGTAAGCAGTTTGACATTAGAGTGAAGAATTCAAAAGAAGAGATAGACTTCGTTTTTCTTTCTGAAAATAGCAATAGCTATTAATTGGCTTTGTGTTTTAAAATTTATGTGTATCAGTAGAAGATACAAGATTTTATTGAATGTTAGTGGTGGATTAACCTATTTAATATATATATATATATATATATATATTAAATAGCTATAATCAACAAAAACTACATGTGATAATTATGAATGTTAAATGAATTATGAAGTGTGTGAGAAGTAAAACTTTTATACAAATGTGGTAAGTAAAAGTAGAAGTAAATCAAGGATTCTAATAAGTTTTGTGTTACTATAAACTAGTTAAAAAATATGTATAAATTTATTGCGATTGCACTAAGTGTTAAAATTCCATTGTTGAAATAATTGCTAATTTACATTTATTTTTCACTAAGTGAAATTAATGTGAAAACATTTTCACACATTCTTTTAGGTTTATAAGTTTTGGTATTAAAATCAAATTCTTAACCTGTTGTAGTCAAAAAATAAAAAGATAAATCCTATTTTAATTTGAGTCTTGACACTGATTATCTCTAAATCTGAAAAAAAACACCTCAGATTATGAAACTCGGAAATCTTATATAATTTTGGCCCTCCCAAACAAAAAAATAACAGATACAAGCCTAGCGGGTGATTAGTGTGCCAGTGAAGGGTTAAACCAAAATAACCTTAAGAATGTTTCATAAAAAGTAAAAATCATACTAGTTAAATAGTAAAATTTAACGTTAATAAAATACTACCAAAATTCAAAGATTTTGAATCAGGATTCATATTTTGTAAGTAACATGAGATAAAAGAAATGAATTCTCATGAGTGCACGAGAATTTGTGCATGTTTTAAAATTAAGTTCGTAAGATAATCATCTTCCCCAAAAATAATTTGATATATAAAGTTTTTTTACCAATATATGCATCAAAAGGACCTTTAATAAAAACTTAAGATGTGATGTTCTGATGGGAATCAAATAATTTTGGAACTATTTTTTTCCCAAAAAACTAAAAAGTGTTTTGTGTTCAAAATTTTTCCTACACTTCGATTGCTTTCAAATAAATTACCCTCAAAACTGAAAGATAGAAGTAATGCAGAAAAAATATATTTAAAAAAATTAAATTTCCAGATCAATAATTTGTTATATAGCTCAGTGACGCGATTTACTAACGCGGAGGAATACAAAAAATTGTACACACCGCCGAGCGGAATAGAAAAGGTGTGAGACGGTCGTAGGGGATATCTTTCACTGGAGTCGTTCATTTCCGCTGTGTTCCTGGTCGAACAGTGACGCGAATGCGCTCCGCTTCGTATTGCAAATACTCACGAATTTATTTATCAATTGGATTTCCCTCGAAATACGCGTAAAATTTTGATCTAATACGAATGATGACACCACATTTTGTCATAAAATTGGGAATTTACGAAAATTCCGTCCGATGGAGTAAGATAGCACTTACGTGTGATTCCGTATTCTCCATACACGTTTTCTTGCGATTTTAATCATTCGGTATATTTTTATGCTACTAACCCGAATGTATAGACTTGGATGTGTTATCTGCCTCTCAAAGAGTCCTTTTAGAAGCTTGTGGGAAAATTTGTTTTGTTTGTGGAAATTTGTGCTACATGGAAAGAACATTTCAATTGGTCAAAAGGTTATGACCACAAATCATTGAACGCCTTCAACAGTAGATAATCTGTTCCACATGCTAAATATCCATGTTTGTAAACAAAGAGGTGACTTAGTTTAACAGGTGAAAAGCTTTTTTCAAATGTGGCTATATGAAGTGAGCATCTGAATCGAACTTACTCTTCGAGCACGAAGGATATTGTCTAGATCATTCTATATAAATCTAACACAGCTACTTCATTAAATCTCACGAAATTCATTTCTGAATGAGCGAAGAATTTGACTCATTTCCTTTTTCGATTTCGTGGGTAACATGGATGGATATTTTTAAAAAATGGGAATTCAATATTTCCTATTCGTAACCCATAACTGGTGTGGAAATGTTATGCTTTTAGACATGGATACTGAAGGACTGCTTCGAAACATTTTTACGAAGGACTGCTTCGAAACATTTTTACTTTACTATTCGCTCGTTGCATTTAGAAACTTGTGGAAAATATTGATTTATGAAAATTTTGTTTTGATTTGGAAACTTCTGATATTCTGGAAAATTTTTCAGAAAGGTTTTGAGAAACCTTCATTCGTTGAACATCTAACTGCATTAGATATGCTGTATCACATGTTGAAAATCCATGTTTACAAATAAGAGTTGAACCTCTAACATGTTTGTAAACATGACATCCTATTTGCTTTGCTCGCCGTAAATTTTCTATAAAGTGAACACACAGGAATGGAACTTGTTCGTAGAGCGAACACGTAGTTGACTAAATTTTCATTTGAGTTCCGTATCTGAATGTGTGAGGAACTTGACCACTTACTAATTCGTGGGTATTGACTGAAAATGGATACCAAATGTACTTTCAAAGAGCACCAAAATGGTGATTGAGCTTTATTGAAAAGCCGTTGATTCAACCTCGTAATTTGATCGAGACAGAAGATCCTTGTTTACGCTGAATAGTATTTTTATAGCCATTTTTAACGTATAAATTTGGTTTAGCCTTTTGTTCATCGGAGAATAGCACTGAACTAGTCATTTTTGAACGTAGAAATTTGATTGAGACAGGTTATAGCCTTTTGTTCATTGGTGAATAGCATCAAACTTGCCATTTTCGATTGAAATTTGGTTGAGACAAAGGCTTTATTTAACTTTTACAGGGTTCCCATTCTATTTCAGAAATAAAATTCCCTGACTTTTCCAGACAAATTTTTACAAAATTCCAGGTCACACTTAAGCAATTCACATTTTTAAGGTGAAAAACCAAGAAATAATTTAGCATTTTTAATAGCCAATAATAAAAACAGATTTAAGAATTTGTGATTTAATGTATCATAAGCATGAAATTCTTCAATTTAAGCCAGTGAACGAAACAAAATTCTTTACCTGTTAAATATTAGCCGTTTCTTTTAAAATCAGTTGAAAAATTCATAAAGTAAAGTGATTTTTAACAACCACATTTTTAGAAATATTCAAATAATACGACCACATGCCATACTAATAATTAGCTTCAATAATTTAAAAATTCAGATAAATTTAGTTACTATGTTATTAGTGAAAACATTCAGGGACACATCAATGTTTTTGCCATTTATCAGGTTACTTAAAAGCACTTAGATTAGTTTATATTACGCTTAATTCTGAATTTTCTACGGGAATAGCATCAATGCTGATGTAGCAATTTGTCCAGTATAATTTCAAAAAGTAGAATGCCAACAATGCCACACGTTTTATGCACCAAAATTTCAAACTGTTGCACAAAAACAGGAATAAGAAGCACATGCTACATCATGGTTAACATAATGCATTATTCTTTTCGTCCAGTTAGAAAATACTTAATAAAAGCTCAAAATATATAAGAATTACCTTATTTCTTTCAATAGATTTAGATTACAATTCAAAATTAAACTACAAAGGGGGATAAATTAATATGCATACATTGTAAAACAAAAGTACATATTACCTTTATAGAACATTGGCAATACTTAAAAATACAGAGAAAAAGAAAGTAATTTGTTTATTTATATTCGCAATTATAAAACTTTCTTATTAATTATAAACTATTATTTCTTCTAAATTTTTGTTTTGGATGTCCATTTTAGTAGCTAATTTAGCCTCTTTTATTGAAGAATTTTAATTTGATCTAGAATTCTTTTTCTTTCATTTCCAGTCCTTTTTCTTTTTCTCCACTTTGTTTTTCTTTCCTCAAGTGCCAGGCGGTATCGGGTTCGAGACATTTTAGCATTTTGGAGCATCTCGGGAGTTATGCTAACAGATAACGGACCTCCATAAGACTTCATTGCATCATATGTTGTACGAAATGCAACTTGCGATGTTTCATGGAGATTATCAACTAGTATGTCCTTGTTAATCGAAAAGCCCTACTCTACAGATGCGTTTCCATGAGATAAGAGTCAACTATTTTAGCTACAAGCAAGAGTTCTTTGGATTCATCTTTTTTATTCAAATAGGCTGAAAAAAACTGAATCTAATCGGGCATCTTAAGGAGAAAAAGGCGAAAAGTATTTTTCCACTGTGTTTACCTACTTCGTAAAAGTTAAAACTGCTGTTTGGCACGATCAGCAGTTAAAGCTGGCAAAATATATTTTTCGAGTACCATTCTAAACCATCAACTCCTGTTTTGATCTCATCTCTTCCACAGGTATAGAACTTTCGCATAATATAGTACTTTTCATGTAAAGTAACTGTCAGATGTAGTATGAAGTCTCGCCTCGTTTCGATTCATCTCATTGATTACATTTCGGTTCTCGTTTAGTATGTTTTTATCTCTCTCCTAACTCTTATTTCTGAAGGAATATTCCCACGACCTCTGCAGTCTCGCTCTATTTTAACTAGGTCTTGTTTGTTTTTCAACCTGCCTGGTTTCTCTTTAACAAATTCATATTTTGTTGATTTTTACACGGTTTTGTCACATATCTTAGAAAGGCCTGGTTTTTTATTTTAAAGGCCCCAGCAAAAGTCTACAAGAGAAATTTTAAAGATTCGCAGTGATTTACCTATAGTGAATACAAAGATCAAATAAACCATCCACCATACCACAATATCTCGATCAAGTTTAATCAAGAATAATTCTTTCTGTCCATGGTAAAGCATCATACTAGTTTGGGAACATTTCTGGAAAATTTTGGAGGTGGCAAATATATATATATATTTCAAAGATAGCCTTGAGAGATGTCTAGAAGCCTTATGCGAGTGTACAGGTGAAGAAAACCCATATTCCTTTTCCAAGGACTGTTGAATACAAAGAAAGCAAATCTTGGGATTCATAAGGAAAGTAAAAGGTCATTGCATATTTAACAATAAGAATGTAGATTAAGGCCTTATCGAAAGATACAACAGGCTTTAGCATCATTTTTTGAATTTACATTGTTAGTGGGTTGAATAACAGTAGATGATTCATAGAGCAAATGAAATGTATTTCATAACTGCATTTTCAAATAAACTTATTAGATTATGATAGACCACAAACAGTAAAAGCTTTTGTATGCATGGTCGGTATGCACATGCCAGATTAGCAAGAGTAATGTGTTGCAAAAAAGTTCCACTTACCTTTGAAGTACTAAATGTAAAATGGTGTCTAGACCACATAGCAGCAGCTACAGCGTTTTTAAATGCAGCTGCCAGGCGATGGTTACCTGTGATTAGGATGAAGGCCATCACTCCGAGGTTGCCACACTAAGATGAAGGTACACTGAGGAAAATTCACTGTTAAGCATACAAACTTTTTGTAACCTTGAATTAACTGCATTTATTTTTTTGTTCATCTGTCCCCCACTCAATTCCAACTCCCCACAGCTTTGCTCATCCAAGAAATAATTTGGTCCTCTTGATATTATTGCAGAAATGACCACTTTACTTGGATTAAATGACCACTTTACTTGGATCGTTTATTTGCGGAGATTTTCTGCGCAAATCTCCGCAAATAAACGATTAAACTTCTCTACGCATTCATCAACGTTGTCACGATGAATGTTGTTCGTGGCAACATGTACAATAACACAATCGCATTTATCAAAGCGTGCGATTCTTTCTCTTATAGTATTTATTCTAGTGCCAGGGAAAGCAGCTAGAAATTCATCTTCTCCAAACAATGTTTTAGGAAAATATTCACCTAAATACTTTATCATCGAATCGCCGATCACCAGGATAGCCATTTGAAAATAAAATAATTACACTAGAGAGCTATATTTCCGGTTTAAAATCCAAATGGCAATCACAAGAGCAGAGATACCTTCGGTTTGAAATCCAAAGAGCATTTGAGCTAGAATCGCGATTTTCGAGAGTGAATTCGATTCACCATTCGGTTTAAAAACTATTCGATCTAAAAAAGAGGCCAAAAATAAGAGCGCCGAAGAAGTCATAAAAGTAGAGTAGCCCGGTGCACTGAGAAATGAAAAACCCTTGTAACATTGTCCTGAAATGCGTGTTTTCCTAAAAAGACCAATGTTTATTCTACTGTCTGCAGTATTGTTTGCTAATCAACACGGAGCACATCCTTTTAGTCTGCAAAGTTTTTAGTTTTGCAGAAAGATCTATCCCAGTACACTTACACATGTTATCTTCGTCCTGATGTGTGAACCTTCCTAGACCTGAGTTGTGGACGAAACATAATATAGAACGTTTTATTTAACTGTCAGGCATAGTATGAAGTCTACTCGTTTGAGAACATCTTATTGATGACTTTTCGTTTCTATCTTGCAATACCTGCATCTTATGATAAATTTAAAACTGCCAACAAGGTGTCGGAGCAAAAATTTAGATTCGAATGAGCATCTGTGGGCGAGCCGATAAATTTGGAGGCGGAGCTACCACTTGCTGTCCGTTGAGCATATTTGCATACGGCAGTGAGGGGATGACACCAACAACTCGGGGGACAGAATCCTCGGCGCACAAAACAAAAACACTTTATATAAAAAATGTACAATGAATTACCTCAGGTATTGCAATTCTAAATAATCCTGTTTAAGAACACAATTCAATACATAACAAATAAGACAGTTCTTATGTTCGAAGTTTCAGATGAATTTTCTGCTTTTCTTTTTGAATTGGTTTTTCCAATGAAGGCTGAAATTTTCGTTTCTTTTTTGTGCTACTAAACTTTTGTTGAGAACTGTTTTGGTTAACACTAATATCTTCTAGTACAAATTGTTGGGTTACTTCATTTTCACAAAGAGTTTCAAGTGTTGGATCAATTGGCTTCATCAGCCTTTCATGTTTCAATTCGTGGAATATTGTCCAATTTTGAAAATGTGTTTTCAAATTGCTCCCTAATTTTTCCTTGACGAATTGCAATGCTATCTTCATGGACATGCGTAACTTTTTCAGTAAAATGCAAAGTTCTACATTTTCAATATCTTTATTGATGCAAGAGAACTCATTATCTTTTAATACAAAATTATGGCAAACTAAGTGGATATGTTTGCACATATTACATTTTATTGCCGAATCAAGGCAAGAGCTAATAAATTTATGAATATAATCCTTGCATTCTGTGCACACCAAATGACAATTGCAGTCTTCGTTCAGCTGGTGTCAAAAGGCACAATCGAACTACTCTGATTTTGTATAACTATACTTAGAGAAGGTAACAAGCCTTGTGCCGTTTTCTAAACTTGAATTTTTTTCGTTACCTTACTCCTATGGTACATAATCTGTCAAATTTTATGTTCATTAGAAAATCCGTCAGGGCACTTATATTTTTATCAGGACTTTCTGCATGCTTCCCATATAAATATTGGTATTGAGGCCTGAATATTGTCTATAACAATATAACCCAACACTCAACATTTTCAGAGTAATTCTTTTTAAAATATTGGCCAAATGCAGAAATTTCTGGATCATGGCAAAAATTCATGAAAGCCCTGGATAACAACGAATGAAATGCAGTGACATTTCTCTCTTCTAGGAGGATCACTTGGCCACCATACCTTTCTCTATTTTCAGCACACACAACATTTTGACCTATCCTGTTTTTTAAAGTTGCGCCAGTTGTGGTGCTGCAGACAGAAAGATCGTGACTGTTTCGCTACTCTGCACTCGTTTTGCACATGATCAAAACGGTAGCATTTGAAGCAACGCCTTGGGTTACATTTTATTGCCGGATTAAGGCAAGAGCTAATAAATTTATGAATAAAGCCTTGCATTCTGTGCACACTGAATGACAATTGCAGTCTTCGTATTAGTACAGCACATAACATAATGAAAGTATAGTTCCAAAATTCACTGACGTCATTAGCCCAAAACAATTACATGGAGCATCTAACCGATCTCTAACGAGAGGATATCTGCATCAGGCTTAATAGAAAATTCCTTTTTTCCTATAGATTACTTCGGCATCTCGAGTTTCAGTTTGTTTCTTGTTATCATCACTTGTAGTTCATGAATTGTTATCTTTGGAAATATTGAGCGAGCCATTGATACGTACCCTCTTTGATACGAGTAAGATCCTCAAAAAATTCTTTTACAGGATAGTTTCTGTTGCCTGGTTCTTTTGGAATAATAGAAGTCATTCTGGTTCTGAAGTCACAGAAACAGTGGTTCTGAAATTGTTGATTCGTTAAGTGTCAAGGATTGATGAATCCTCCACTAGTTGAACATTTTCCCTCAGTTGTTTAAGACTTTAGCTTAGATTGCAGCTTTCCTACGCAGCTCCTTATGTACCCATTGCACTATAAATGTTTCTTTGAGCCTTATGCGTAAGTAGAAGGAAAACGCTGGTTCTAAATCACGAGGTGCCGGAAGTGACGTCATGTCACCTATAGATTACTTCGGCATCTCGAGTTTCAGTTTGTTTCTTGTTATCATCACTTGTAGTTCATGAATTGTTATCTTTGGAAATATTGAGCGAGCCATTGATACGTACCCTCTTTGATACGAGTAAGATCCTCAAAAAATTCTTTTACAGGATAGTTTCTGTTGCCTGGTTCTTTTGGAATAATAGAAGTCATTCTGGTTCTGAAGTCACAGAAACAGTGGTTCTGAAATTGTTGATTCGTTAAGTGTCAAGGATTGATGAATCATTTAGAACCAGCGTGATTTTGTTTTACAATTTATTGTAAAACAAAAAAAAAACACGAGAATGAAAAAAGACAAAATATTTTTTATTTAAATCTAAGATATGATGAAGTTACAATTTCAACCAGACATTCGAATGAGACGATTTTCTCTTCTTGCCCCTTTTAGGTTTTGCATACATTGTTTTCACATCAGATAAATAAGTATTTTTCACAAAGTCTTGTGGAAAATTGTTGAATGTTAATATTTCCTTAAATTTTTCAAACGCCACTGGTTTTCGAACTCTGTTTCTCAATAGGAAGTTGATAAGTTGCACAACATCAGAATCAGGAATCGCTGTTTGATTTAGCATAAGTTCTCTGTTTAAATTCCAAGAGATTTCATGTTGTTTTAAGAACTCCATAATTTTTACTGCAGTTTCTTTATGTTTCACAGGAACAGATTCTAAGATCTTCTTTTCTATATCAAAATTGTTTTCAAGGTCTTTATCGGGAGGCTTCTCGTCGAGTGGTTTAGTTCTATTAACGTTTGGGAACGTGACATATTTTTGTAAAACTTGATTGTACAACTTCACTTTTTCATCGTCACTTAATTTCTTTTTCAAGATGTATTGAATCTGTGTATCTATTTCGCTCAGATGATCCTGTTCCAATTCTTGCATACGGTCTAACGGTACCAGAGCAAACTTTTTGCTATGTTCCATGGATAAGGAATGATAGGACAGTTAGTGCAGCGGGGATGAGAAAGGATAAAAATCCGTCACCTTTTTGTACTAAAAGACGCCTTTTTCTATAGAGAGGCACTCTTTTCTCAGCGAGTGTTCTCAAAGTTCTCTTAAAAGGAACGAGTCGATTTTTGATACGCTTACTGATTGGAAGGTTTCCCTTTAAAAGATTTAATACAGATTCACAAATTAATTTAACGAGACAATTTGGGCAAGTTTTCAATACAGCTGCTTTTCTTCGACTCTTCTGTAACAGTTTCAGATATTCCACATCCTTCTGAGAGGGAATTTTGAAGAGAAATGATTTTTTACTGCTTTTTCACTTTGTTTTATATAGGTTTCGAAGGTACCCGCTTTAATGACGCTATCGAGGTTCATACACGAAATGCTTATCTCCAGGAAATATCCCTGTACGTAACCGTAACCGTTCAGTCGTCTCCGGTCTTAAGTCAATGAGCAAATAACTAAAGGGCGTTGAGGTAGCATCGTCAAATATTTCTTGAAAAGCCTTGATTTTTCTGGGGAACATTTGTTTAGCTAGATGCGTTATTTGACTTTTATCTCTAGGATTTTTGTATAGAACTACATAATGCGAATTCAAATGAACATTTCTCATTTCTTTGCCTTGATGAAAAAAGTTTTGCGTAATAAAAATGATTGAAAGATTTCGGTGATGACTACCTTTTGTAAAAAGATTGCTTAAGCGAGTATCACTTGATAACTCTACCATCAAATCATCTATGATAATTAAAGCATCTCGAATGGAGCTGAGGTTGGAGGGCAAACCTTCTTCAAAATTAACATTTTTCATAGAATTAAAAATAGATTGGTAACTTCCGTAGCAGTAGACAATATGTGTAGGCATTGGATGGAACATTTTGTGATCTATCAGTTTCTTTACGAAAACAGTTTTCCCTGATCCTGTAGGCCCACTGAGGAGGCATGTCGAAGGATGAACTAACCGAGGGAGTTCCATATTCTAAAATAATAAATTTATTGCTGAGGTTTCCACTTTTATAGTTTGCAGAACATGTCTGTGCACCCTTTAATTGTGTTTGCTACAAGACGACACTCGCTGAACGAATCAACAATGTTTTGAGTAAATTCTAAACAGTGGTTTTCAAAGACATTTAAAGAATTATGAACACATTCACATACTGTTTTCCCACAAACTGAGTTGTTAAAACTAAAATTAGAAAATTCATTGCATTTAATAAATCCTACTAAATCAATTTTTTGGTAAATTTTATAGATTTCAAGCGTCGTTTTATTTTGTTCTAAACTGCATGATTCATGTTTGGGCCAATTGAGACAAGTCCAAGTAATAAAAGCAGAAAAAACAACGTAGGAAAAAATAAGTAATGTAACTAATATTATTTGACTTTTTGTGCTTTCCATTTTTGTACGACTTACTCTGGTGAATATTTTTAACAAAGTGTTTTCTTTTTCCTACGTCACCCCTTTTAAACTCTTGGATTTTACCCCAAAAAACCATTTGTCAGAAAAAAATAAAACACATCGAAAAAGTAAATAAAAATGAGTCAATATCTGGCAATAAAACAATTTTATTATTTTTTAAAAATCATGGTTACACCGTATCTTTTTTTGACAAATTGAAATATTCTAAAATCATTCTTCTTTCCTGCTAACTGATCGATAGTAAATTTCATACAAAATCCTTGACATCGTTTAACAATAAAATAAATGCAATAGTGTCCACATACATTAGACGTTAAGCTTTGAAGTGGAACCTTGTTCCATTGAACGTATTGAAATTTCTTGACAAATTTTGCGATGTCTTTTCCAAATGCGTCGGGAGGCAATCCATAGGAATCAAAAAATTCAATAGTCTTGTTATCTTGAACGTACACAGCAAGCCAATGAGAACCCGTCTCATCATGTTTATCAGTATTGAGCACTATAGCAGAGGGAAACTTTTCAATAGTTGGTATTTTATCTGAGGGATAAACACCACCATAATATCTCGCCGAAATAGAATCACGAGATAAGATTCTATGAATCTGTGATGAATTCATTAGTTCCCAAAATCATTAAAGTATATTACGAGCTTTGTTGATTTCGATTAGATTTTCAAACTCAGCATAAACCAACAATGAAATTGTTTGCTGTAACGTAGTTCCAAATTTTATTTATATTCTTAAGTTACTGTGTCGAACAAGATTTAAATGTGAACCATCGCACAAATCTGGGGATAAATCAAAGCAAAATAAAGAATAACCTTTCGAAAATTCTGACCTTGAGAGGTACAGGCCTCTATTTTCAGCATTCATAAATAAGTTCTGATATGCTCTTACAAATTGATCTTTCTCAAAATTTGGTTGGAGTGGGTTATGAGGCACGGGCTGACCATCCACATAGACTCCTATAAAACTAATATTGTAATGTTTGAACTCAAAGGGTGACTTCTTATAGTGTCCGTTGAACGCGTCGTTATCGACACAGGCAACCACAATACGGTTAGGTATCTGTCCCGTAAAAATGTTATCTTGATCAAAACTCATATTACCAGCCGGAATGGAATAAGCTTTACACAGTACTCTATTAATGGGGTATTTAGCTGCTGTTTTTTCCAAACCTTTTGCATGTCCTATAACAACACCGGGGCTCACTCTGACTTTACGAACAAACAAGGAAGCATATTCCAACGAAACTTTAAATTCCCCGTCTCCCAACAAACAAAATTCCGGTTTACTGCGTATAAGCTTAATTTTCACATCCACCATATTTAAAAGGAGTCTCTCTTGATGAAACATATCCAAGTGCAAACGGCCAATCATATCCACCGATGCACCTAGCTTAAACATTTCAGCCCGTTTATTGAATCCATCGTTAGGTTGAGCATCTGCTGTATCAAAAACATTCATACGACCTGCGGTATCTTTAAAAAACAGTTCTGAAGACAATTGAGAAGTTTTAGTATCATAACCATGATTCAGTAATTTTTCTATCATGGCTCGGTATGGATAAGTGTTATTACTGGAGGAAACGAGTCTTTCGTTTAGACTGATATCCATCTGAGAAAACATGGAATGCAGAAAGAGATTTACAGGGCCTACTTTACTTTCAGTTGTGATTGGTTTGCCGTCACTTTTTAAAATTTTAACTTTAACATATAATTGGGTCTGTGACAAATCGAGGTATTCGTCTCCGCTTCCAGAGACATTGAATTCGATAGGGCTTCCACCAGAAACATTGGCTAGGGGGTGAAATTCAACCCACTGACCTCTCTCGATGACAGTTTGTGTTGGAGGTAAAGAGAATAATTCTAGTTCTGATTTCACACATTCTGGAGAATCTTTTAGTAGAAAAGCCATGGTGTTACGAGTCGAAAATATCACGTCCTTGTAGCTTCCTGACTTTAGATGAAATGACACGTTTCGAGGGTTTGCGCTTCCTTTTAAGCTTTCCATGACCAATCATCTCATCTGCTTTCTTAACCGCCTTTCTTGCTAATTTTTTCCCAGTTTCTTTTGCACGCGTTTTAACTGCTGTTTTGAAATTTTCGCCTGATAACACGTCATTAGCAACCATTGTTCCTGTCCGTAAAGCTTCTTTTCCAACCGTTTTTGCACCACTAATCAAAAAAGGTAATGCTCTGCGAAATAGTTTTGCAAAAAATCCTCCTATTCCGTGCCCTTTCTGAAAAACAACTCCTTTATAGTAAGGCAAGCCATTTCCAATTTGCCCTGAATAATAATCTTCAAACTTTTTACTACAACACGTGTAAGAAACCAACATTTTGTTACTTCTTTCTTGAATGCGAAAATGAAAAATGAATCAATTCAGAAAGGAACACTCTTTTATATGATTTGTTTCAAGCGAAAATGTAGTTTTATTATCAACTTTCCGCGTTCAAATGAGACGTACGACCAGTGTGCGACCTTATAATGATTTCAATCGAGTCAAAATTTTTTCTGGAAACTGGTAAATAATGAGGTCTCTCAAATTGTTCCTGAATCATATCACCATCTCTTCCCTTCACTGTCAGAGTTCGTAAAAGAGGAGCTAAGATCCCACCAACAAATTCAGGCTGAATGATGTCGGTGTAAACGTACAACAAATGTAAATCAACATTAGGATCCGCAACAAAAGGACTCTCAGTGATTACTGTATCTGGGCCTCCATTTCCTGGAATAAAATTTTCTCCAATCACTTTATTAGGTTCAAAACCTAAGTTTTCAGCTAATCCCTTGGATAATTTCACTGTTGCACCGTTAGTGAGCTGCACCATCACCTTTTTAGTGTGTTTGTTATATTTCATTTGAATTTTTATGTGCTTTGGAAATGCATTTAAAATGTCGATCGGAGAATCATAAAATCCGCACGCTATTTTTCCATTAATTTTTACTCCGTTTCCTAAATTATATTCGAAAGAATTTTCACCATCAATGATGTTATTCCACATTCTGGGATAAATAATTTCAACTAATCCTACTTCCCATTCACCTGAGAGTTCCAGACGTTTAGGGAGTTTCGTGTAGAAGTGAGACATTGTGTTACCAGGATAAAACTCGATAGAGCTATCGCTGGGAAGTGTAATGTAGAACGACATCGTACAGTGAAAATGAGAAGGTAAGTATGGTGACAGCTCTATTTATATCATTTTGACATTCTCAACCCAAGCATTAAATTTTTCAGGATAACCCTGAAATTTCACAAAGTATTCTATTTTTCCACGACGCTTTCTTTTCTTTAAAACTTTTTCTACTGGATAAAATCCGGAATCCGAGATCTTTTGCAATTCCTCTTTGTAAAAACTTCCTTGTATCACTTCCCCTGCTAAATCTTTCAGTTTATACACAACAGGTATCCGATGTATTATTTTATCGATAGTAAAAATTTCTTTTGTCCAGTTTTGTTCGTATCCTTTTTCAAAGTGCATTTTGTCCCGACTAATACGAACAGTATCGTCAACCTTTAACTCTGAACTGCTCTGTTTTGCAACAGTTTGCTGACCGTATAACGTATCCCATACTTTTCCTTCATTCTCGTCATCTGACCGTGGTTCAAAATTACGTGGTGTTGTCCTCGGATCTTTCCCTTTGGGATTGATCCCGGACCGTCACCAATAGCCCATTGTGTTGCTCCAGTGTGACGTTAATTGAAATACCCAAATACCCCACTTTTCCTTCATTTTGTAATGTCACTGATGAAGGCTCTGTTTTAATACTACGATGCCAAGTATGGTTATAACTATGCATCAATTGGTTTATGACGTCAATATATCTTTTCGTATTTATTTCAGTAAAGTATTTCCACATTTTAGTTTTAAGGGTACGATTAAAGCGTTCAACGATTGAAGCTTTTGTTGAATTACGTGTGGTAAAGAAATGAACTTTCTTCTTTTTTAAAAAATTTTGCACTAGTTTATTGGTAAACTCTTTCCCAGCATCTGTCTGTAAGGATCGAGGAGTACGTTCGGAAAATATTTTTTCAAAAGCGCTCAATATAGTTGCAGCTTTTTTATCTAATAGAGGAATGGCCCATGCATATTTAGACAAAATATCGATACAAGTAAGTAAATACTTATACCCGTCGTTATGAGGGGCGAGAGATTGCATGTCCACTAAATCAGATTGAAACTGATCGTTTAATCCTCCTACTATTACACGATTTCTCTGGAATTTGTGCCGTAAAGGCTTGTGTAAAGTATACGAATCTTTCGTTTGTAGCCAATTCTTTATCTGTTTTCTCTTCACGCGACCTTTTAAAACACGCTGTAAAGCATTGATACCACCAAAGCTGCCGGGAAGTTTGGGATTCCGATAGGTCTGATTCAGAATTTCTTCCATTGCAGCAGCGGTTGTGGTCTAACCTAAAGCTGATATTCATAATGACTGTTAAAATTTTAAGAAATACAGTATTTATATACTCCTCATGACAATCTCCACTACTAAGTACAAAAGGAAATAAAGTTTTTTCCTTTCAAGATATTAAAACTGAATATAATCAAGTACAAAAATATTAAGACAATCAGTTATGAGAAAATAAAACACCAAAGAGAAATGCTAGTACAATTATTTATTTAAACATATTGTGCACAGAAAAAAATAGAATGAATCAGTTACAATCGTTAAAATATTCAAACGTATATGGAGGACATAGCACATTTCTTACCTCTCTCAGAACATCTTTTAATCGAATGTCCTTTAAAAATTGTGATGTAACATACATTGCAGGTTTTGACAAGCACAAAAAGTCTTTATGTTCCCACAATCTGTGGTAAAAAGAATCGACGATTTCAGTAACTTCCAAAGAAAATGCTGCAGAATTAAAACTCTCAACCCTATTGGCCCATAGT
This sequence comes from Meta bourneti, assembly GCA_933210815.1. Classification (NCBI taxonomy): domain Eukaryota; kingdom Metazoa; phylum Arthropoda; class Arachnida; order Araneae; family Tetragnathidae; genus Meta; species Meta bourneti. The sequence continues at coordinate 19,857,775 of OW119932.1, forward strand.
TCCTCAGATAATAATTCGGGTTCTTTCAAACCCCTTTCTTTTAGGCAATGGCTCAATGAATCTTTCAGCAGTTCTATCAGGCATTGAGTCCCAAGACTAACATCTAAAGAGTCCGGCAAACTTTCATCGATGTTCACACATTGTTCGAAAGTCTTGTAGGCACTCAAAAGGTCCATAGCGCCATAAACATGATCCAAAACACTCGCAGCAATAAAATTATACTGCTGTTTCATTTCAGTCCACTGAGAAGAAGAGAGAGTTATGCTTTTTTTCAAGGTATCGACACTTTGTGTAGTTTGGAACCGAGTGAATGTAAAGTTCTCGAAGTCCACACTATCAACTTTGAATTCATCTTCGGGTAAGAAAAAACTTCCTCTCAGATCACAGGGTTCTTGTGGTAAAGCACCAGGTTTCATGATGAATTCAATCCATCCAGGGTAGAGTGTCACACCTTCTTTCGTCGGATAGAAAGTTGATCCATACTTTGTAAACCGTCTGATGTGCACCAATACGTTTCCTCGAAAAGTATTTGGATAAACGAATATGGAATCTCCGATATGAAACATCTCTTCTGGAATTCCATCTTCTGTAAAGATTCCACCCTGCAAAATAAGATTAAAATAATAAGATATCAATTACATGTAAAACAAGTAAAAATTCAGAAAGATTAAATTTTAAAAATCATGACAAATCAAGACTATTACTTACTTTATGTGCATTCTTAATTCTCTTGTGGCTTTCTTCAGTCGACATATTTTCTGTAAGATTTCGTTTCTTATTATGGCTAGTTGTGGTCATTTTACGAAAAGTCAAGGAAGCAAACAGCAAATATCACAATTAAAATGGACACGATGTGTGTGTGTGTGTGCACTCGGGCTCGACGACAGAACTGTATAGATTGACTGGTATAGCACAGTAACTAATTCTAATTCATGTTGTAATCATACGGTGTTGTGATTCACTAAAAGCTATCCGCCACTCCGATTCGACGAAACGGTAATGACGTCACATTCCTGTTCTCCTATTGGTCCATTTCATGTATTCCTCCGCGTAACCTGCGTAGGAAATGTACTGTGAGTAGGTTTTTCAAGTTCAGACTTGGCTTTTTCAAGATCAGACTTGATGGACATAATCGTGACGCCACCATCGAAATCTCAGAAGGAAAAAAATCCAAGTCCCAAACGTAAATACACTGACGTCACGCGTGCGCCAATTCTAAAAAAAGGTCCCTAAACATTTAAATCTCTGTGGAATAGGTATTCGTGGCCAAACGGTTATAGTCATTCAACTAACCCTCGACCATGAGTACTTTTGTACTAAGTTCGAGCCCCAACAATGTATCAAATATTTTTTATTTTATTTTCTTAGGATTTTATTCTATTCACTCAAGTAAATGACAATAGATGGCGGTACGAATAACGAAAAAAAAAGCCAAGTCCCAAACGTAAACACACTGACGTCACTTATCATGAATAAAGTAAAAAACATTAAGAAATCAATTCGTTCCTTAGATTAATTACTTTTAAAATCACTAGATGGCGCCAGAAGTCCTTTTGTAAAAGCATTTCTTAAAACCCCTATGCAATTATTCAAACCATTTTTCTAAAAATAACCCATTCCTAATACTAAGAAAAAATACAAGTCCAAAAGAGAGAGAGAGAGAGAAACACTACATTAATTCACCACCCACAGCTAACTTACCAATGGTCCCGAGTTCGAATCCACGAAATTCCTTTTTAATTAAAAATAATAGGGTTTCGAATTTCTCCACCAGATGGCACTACGAGTGATTCATCACCATGGCAACGAAACGGCGCCATCTTGAAACAACTCAACGCCTGCACGAAGTCGATGACAAAAAAAATTCCAAGTCCAAAATGTAAACAAACAATACGTCACGTCCGCACGTCATTCAGACACGCCCACTTCCGGTCACGTGATGTGCCGTCACTTGGCCCCGCCCACTTCCGGTCACGTGGTATGACGTCACTTCCGCCCCGTATACACCACTGCATGCTACTTACGTATAAGGCCATTGATTGATTTCACATTATGGTATATTTTGACTGCAAGTCTCCTTACAAGGTCTTCAGGATGTGTACATACAAGCACATCGTATTCGTCTGTTTTCAAACCTTGGCGCAGGTGTGCTGAGGCATGATCAATAATCTTCCAATATTCTTCAATGTGTTCAGAATACTTCTTGAGTGTAGCAGCTAGGTCTTTTATTTCACAGATGTAGTCGTCTATCGTGTCGTGAGGCGAGATTTCATATAACACGAGTAATGAAAATGTGGACTTCAGGACGTCGAGTTCAAACTTTTTCAGATTTAGATACTCTCCTTCGAAACTACGACGAACCTGAACACTAAGCGAGAGGACACCAAGCGCAATCTGGCAACTGGTGGATTCCATCCGAAGGATATCGGAAACATCGCTTGAAGGTGTATCGTTCTCTTCATTAGACCTTGAACTTCCTGGTCTTGGCGCTTGAGAGACATTTTGGGACTCGATGTTGCTATCTGCCATCCTGTCAAAGAAAGAATCTCTTTAAAATTGATGTAACATATACAGAAGGTAAATAACATAGTTCCATGAAGCATTTTTTGTATAGCTAAATGTAGGTGGTAGTGATCTCCGATACGGGCTCCCTTTACAATTTTTAATGTGAAGTCAAATGCTTATTTTTTAAAACGATTTCCATACTTCTACAGGTAGCCCGTTGTGTTGCTCCAGTGTGATGTTAATTAAAATACCTACCTACCGTACTTCTACATCCAAATACCTATTTCAAGATAGGAGCGTATTTTAATTAACGTCACACTGGAGCAACACAACGGGATATTGGTGACCGTCCGGGATCAATTCCGAAGGGAAAGATCGAGGACACCACGTAATTTTGAACCACGGTCAGATGATGCAACACCCGAACTGGCACCCCACTCTCCAAACTTCCACGCCACGCCAACGTGAGGACATTTGTGGCCAAGACATGTTTAACGTACACCAGCCCCCTCTGTACACGACGGTCTTTTGGTTGGATTCGAACTCGCAATCCCTCCGGTTGCTAGTCCATTCCTCCTCCAACCAAGCTACCGCGGACCTTCTATTTCAAGGGTAGTGTACACAAGGGCTGGTGCACGTTAAACATCCAGTGGCTTCAAATGACCCCACGTTGTTGTGGTGTGAAAGTTTGGAGCATGGGGTGCCAGCTCAGGTGTGACCTCGTCATATGACCATGATTCAAAATTACATGGTGTCCTCGATCTTTCCCTTCGGGTTTGATCCCGGACCGTCGCCTATAGCCCATTGTGTTGCTCAACTGCGCCGTTAATTAAAATACCTACCTACTAAAGAATGGATGGGTCGCGTAGGCCCGTTTGGAAGAGTAACGGTTGGTTGGGTTTGGGGCTCTATGGCACAATGACCATATTTGGCCATGCTGAGCCAGACACAACACAATATCAAATAATTGACAAGAGACATGCCATATTAAGTAACTGACACACAGTGAAAGCTTTACTGACACAGAAGAGAGAAGTACACCCATGGAGGAATGCACATGGCAAGAATCGAACCTGCGCCGCCTACAACTCGAAGGTTACTAGCGCAGTGGGCATACCACTGAGCCACGACGGTCCCTGGAAGAGTAACGGATTTGCAACCGGAGTGTTGCGAGTCTAAATTCAATCAATGGTATGATTAACGTCGTACCAGAGTAACACAACGAGCTATTGACGAGGTCTGGGATCCATCCAAAAGGGAATTTACACCGCGTAATTTTGAACCACGATCAGATGACGAGGCAAGAATTGAGCTGGAACCCCATTCTACAAACTTCCACACCACGCCAACGTGAGGACATTTGAAGTCACGGCAGATTTAACCCCTTTGTACACGACGGTCTTTTGATTGGAACTCGCAACCCTCCTGTTGCTATTCCGTTACTCTTCCCACCGAGCCACCGCAGCCCACGAACCCAACCAGAGTCAGGTACAAAAGGTGCTGGGGCACGTTAAATCTATCTTGGGCTCAAATGTCCTCACGTTGGCTTGGAGTGGAAGTTCGGAGTGAGGTGCCACCTCAGGTGTTTCCTCGTCATCAGACCGTGGTTGAAAATTACGTGGTGGTGTCCTCCGTTCTTTCCCTTTAGGATTGATCCCGGATCAATAGCCCGTTGTGATGCTCCAATGCGAGGTTAATTTAAATTCCTACCTACCAAACTTAGTAATCGACTAGTCAATACCAATTAGATTAAACGTCCTTTTCGCAGAAACAGCAATAAATTTCAGACCACTTGAACAGTGGAAGTAAATCTTCCCTTTCCTGTCTATTGGAGACGGTCCGGGATTAGACCCGATGGGAAATTCCGAGGACAACACCCGTTATTTTGAACCACGGTCAAATCACAAGGTTTCACTTAGCTGGCATCCCACTCTCCAAACTTCCACATCATGCCAACGTGAGGTCATTTGAGGACACGAGACAGGCACCGGCCCCTTTGTTCAAGGCGATTTGGGGTTGGATTGGAACTCGTAACCCTCCAATTAAAAATTTATTACTCTTCCAACCAAATTACTCTCCCTACCGCGGCCCATCAAGGTTAAGTATATCAATGAGATCTACAATTTTCATGTAGATCTCAATGACCCTTCGCGGGCCATACCGGGCCAGCGAAGGATCATTGTTGGCCCGCCTGACTTCCAGGATTTTTCAATTTGGCCCTCAAGTGAAAAAGTTTAGAGACCACTCTGTAAGGAATCCTTTTATCGAAATACCTTTAAGGGGTCAGACCAGGGCACAGGGCTGATACAACCCTTTGTGACGTCACGAGCGAGGTCGGTAGTTTTAGTTCATTATTTGGATATTAATTTTAAAGATGGGAAGTTTCTTTTACATTTTATTACTTTTACTTTGCTTTATGATCGGAAAAATTTCTCTGAATTCTAAAGATATAAACGAGGCATATGATTTTGCCTTGAATATATTTTTATTTGTATCATTTTTACACCATTTATTAACAATGCACTGTTACAATTCCGCTTAATTAAGTAACACATTCCAATAATTTGATAACTTTGTTTTAAAAAACAAAAGGATATATTTTGAATGAAAGCTCAGTCACGTTACATTAAGTATTTTATCAGCAAAAAGAATTATCGATTTAATGTTTTTAAATTTTTATCTTCTTTCTTACTGGACTTAGTTTTAAATATATCATTTCTAACTTTACTGTAATTGTTTAAGAGTATATTTACTATTATTGAAATATAATTTACTTTGAGCGCTTTTTCTGTAATCCACAAGAGCATACTTCAAGAAAGGGGGAACTAGAATTAAGTCTTTCTTCGATTATATTGGTCAGTAAGCTTTTCTGGTCCATGCATTTAAGGAATTCATCCTCAAATTGCTGCTAAATACATGTCTGGAAAACTTCCAATGCTGTGACAATATTTATAGTAAATGGAGTTGGCCAAAATAAACCTCCTCAATCTAAAATATCTAAATAATCGAAGATATTACTATCAAATTCTATTTCTAAATATTTACTTATGTAGAGAATATTATAGCATTCTGAGCAGTTAATATTTCTGACAACATTTTTAGCGATGTAATCAGAAACATAAATTAATACTCTCATATCATTTTGAGAAAATTGAATACCATTGGTTACGGCAAGTATTTCGTCCAAATAAATATTATCACAAAGCAAATTTGTGTCCTATTCTATCCTAGAATAATGCTGATCAGAAATATACTTCAATAAAAATATTCCACTTGGATGAATTCAGTTTTAAAATACTGATTCATTTTCCTTCGGATTCTAATATTTCAGTTAAAGATATGTTATAATTAGAGCCACTCATTTGCTGGTATTGTCCAAATCTAGCTTCTAAATTGTTAGTATGAAATTTTCTTAATAAAACATACAGTTTAAGTATTGAAATAAATATGTAGACAGCTCAATCAGAGTAATAGTGGTATGTTCCAATGCCAAAAAAGTTTCATTGGAAAGTTTACGTTTTAGCTCATTGGTCCTATTTCCTGTGTTATTCGTGTTATTTTTCCCACATTTGGAGCCAAAGAATAAAACTTTGCAAATATCGTAGCTTTTCGTCAGCATTAGATACAATTGACGTGAAGTTTCTATTTTGTTTGTTGGAAATTTCACGTTAACATTCCACCATTTTGATATTATGTCAATGAAATTTTTCGTTTCCAAAATATCCTTCCCAAAATTAGTTTGATTTTCTACAATTTCTATTTGTAATGTTGCCGAAACTTTATCATGAAACAATTTCAGTGTTTCAATTCGACACATTTTGCCTCTCCAAAGATGTCGGAAACAGCTTTTCGAGAAAGTGAAGGAGCTATTTTTAAAGCATTATATTCAGAAAGACCAACTTCTTTAAGTGTAACAAGCTAGCATATTGAATGTTTTCATCTACTCCTTTAAAAGATGGTATGATGAAAGTTTCTTTGGTATCAGTTTGATTTAGCCAATTGTTCCCAATGCACTTAAGAACATGAACAGTATAAAAAAATGAATTTTTTTCTCCTTCAATTGAAGGCCTCAATTTCCCTCCACAAAAAATTCCAAACATTTTTCTATTTATTCTATTGTTATCGGAAATTAAGCTTACAATATAGCTACAATCATGAACATATTTTAAAACTTGCAGTCAAAATTTTAGGTTGATCTGCTTTTTTAAATCTTTCACAGGAAACAGTGCAACTACATCTTTTCCAATTTTGACCAGCTGTTACAAATGAATTTTTCACCTAATAACCATGTATAACTTGGAGTTATTTCTACTGCATTATGTTGAATAATTTCAAGATTATTTTTAATAGTAAAGGATAAAATTATTTTAGGCACATAGATGGTATCAACGGTAAAAAAATTATTCTATCTGGAGATTTTTTTGCTGTCCATGCTCATTCAGTTTGGATGAGTAGCATTTCAGAAAATTCGGAAAAATCATTTGCTATCGTCATCACAACATTTTTAAAAGTCATATCACATCGTATAGAAATTTCCTTTTCCCTCTCCTCTGGTGTCTTTCTCTTTTCAGGTAAGCAAACGGACAAATAGCTAGGTTGCCCCTTAAAAACTGTGGGAAAAGCTTCTCATTCATTTTGTTTTCATTTCCTCGTCATTTGGGAATTTGAACGTATTTACATGGGGACTTTTTGCAACATAATTTGATTTACATCCCGGAACACTACATTTGCGACCCATCTGAAAATCTCTCTATATAAAAATAGATGTGTGTAGTAATATGTATGTTTTCTATACAAATCTACACAGTTTAACCAATCCACGCCAAATTTGGTACTTATACTTTGGAACCCTGCAGGTAACATAGGCTACATATTAACCCCGTTATCTTTAACCTAGGTGTGTAGAGGGGGCAAAAAACTATTCGAAATTGCCATAGGAAAACATTGAGCATAAAAAGATTGCGGTACGCAGCTCAGTTTGTTTTAAAGGTATTGATCGAAAATCAAACTTTCCAATAAAATTGTACGAAAAACAATTTTTCCAAAACAATATATTTAAACAATTTCAAAATCTAATTGTTTGAACTGATTTTTTATTTCTTTCCATAATATAAACAATTTATAACTATTTGATGAAAAAAGGATATTTAGTTTTACACAACATACATTTTGTAATGGATCACGAAAATCCCAAACGAAAAACTCATTAACCATAAAAGCGTAATTTTGCAAATCCATATCTGTCAATGCCAGAATTAATGTTTTATTTGATAAATTAGATTTATAATTTCGTGTTTGTGTATTTGAGTTAAGACAGCGAAATGTTGCTGTCATATTTGAGCATCTCTAAGTTTGATAAATTGGTCTTCCATTTTTAATTAAATAAATCATTATCGTTTTTCAATATTTTTGGAATGTCTTTTTCGAATTCCTCTATTAGCCGCATCAATATCAAACGGAGAAAAATTTAATTCCTTCACATTTCATTAAGAGGATTTGTAATAAAAGCTAGATTCCCTACTGAATTCCTAACAGAAAACGTCGTTTTCCTGTTGAATTTATCGCAAGAAAATTTAGATTTAATTAATCCCGATTCCTTCAAAAAAGTTAAAAAAAGCTCTTTATCGCGACACAACTCGCAACAAAAAAAACGATTACCAACTCCCTCAGTCCCGAAAGTTTGTCTACCACCAGAAAAAGTAAACTTTAAGTTGCGAGAAAAATTCTCTTGAAACTTATCGACTACACTAAAAATAGAAGGCATCTTAAGAAATAAGGTATACTATAAATAATAAGATAACTAATAAAACAAAATAGGCAGGAAAAATACAACCTGATGCGACTGCTCGACCTTTAATTCCGTTACATTTTTTTTGCATATTTGTGTATATTTAAACCAGATTTGCAATGTTTCACTAGGCAAGATGTGATTTCCGTTAAAAAATATTTTTTTTTGTATTTTGTGTATATTTAATCCAGATTTGCAGTGTTTTACTAGTCAAAATGTTGTTTTATCAAGATTTATATATTTAATCCATATGTATGCAGTATGTATTCAATTTTAGAAGATTTCCGTGGCGACCTAAAAAGTGTGCCAAAAAAAACACGTTGCACTCCGCGCGGCGTAGACTGCAGCTGTAGCGTAAAAGTAAAAGCGATGTTGCAAAATTATTTTCCGTACACTTAAATTACATTTCTCTATGAAATATAAGTGATTATTCTGATCACTGCAATCAACATTTAACCAATTCAACCCAAGCAACGCCGAGTAATTCTGCTAGTAATAAATAAAATGCTTTATACGTTCAAAAATTAAATACACATTTATAATGAAATCGATAGTTAGCTGTAAGTTATATTTTTATGTTATGAATTAAAAATTATGGTCTTTAATGGAGAAATTCATGCTCATTTTTCTAGTTATTACTCATCTTTTTTTGTTTAAACAGCAAATTTTTAAAACCATAGAGAATAACTATGCTGTTCTTGAAACAACAATGATAGCTTAAATGCTAAGCCTAACTATACTGTTTAAAACAATAATAATAGCTAAATACTATCCAGTCAAGTATTTTTTAAAATCTTACCTTAAAATTGGAAAAGTAATCCTTTTATCAGGTTTAATCCAAACGTATGAATAAATATAAATCTCGACCACAAAAAAACAACTCTTTTACACAGAGTCCAATACGTATGGATGTTAAAACCCTTCTGGCGGCGTGGTATCTCACAGTTGTGTTGACGAAAACGGCACCCCGAAAAAGCCAGTTCCCCTTTAAAGTGTCAGGGTTTGGACAAAGGGAGTGCTTTTCCCTTCTTCAGTCAATTGGTCTCAGCAGTGTTCTATTTAGACCGGACCATCAAAGAGAGCGATGACAGTGATAGATAGCAAAGCCACAGGCTACTTCCCAGGTCTCAGAATACCCTAAAGGCCCGATTCTACTGCAACATTTCTCGATCATTTCGCTCTGAAACCCGAGTGATCGAGGCGAAACGCCGATGTTTCGATGCATCTTGAAACGACTCGATCGTGTAAACTCATTTACTGATCGAGGATATTCTACTCCTCTCCGCGTCGTGAGTGCGCTCGATGCGATCCTTTTCTGTTTACATTTCTTCTAAACATGGCGGATATCATTCATCTATCAAGAAGGAGAATTCCTTGGTATTTACGAGTTCGAGGAAATCCTTTGGATTTAAATGACAGAGAGTTTTGTCGCCGATACAGAGTGGACAGAGAGACATTTCTACACATCTGCGATTTTCTGCAAGCTGATTTGCAACGTTGCACCAATGGATATTCTGTAGAAATACAGGTAAGCAGTTTGTTCTGATTCTGAGTGTTTTTTAGATAAATATTTTCCCGTGTTTATTAGTGCTTGCTCAAAGTTCTAGGCACTAATCGGCATTTCGGACATGGGCCATATTTCCTATTCGGCACTTTTGCTTATTTGTCATGCTGTATCTCGTCAAATAAAATAATTCTAACTTGTGAGCTTTCAACGTCAGAAAATAAATGTTCTAATATTCAATAGTGTATTGCATGAACTAAGGAATGGCAATTGAATGAGACAAGAATTACCTTTGGGTTGCAAATGATAATACATAACATTTTTTCAGTGGTTTATTTGAATCAACTGACATCTAGTTTTCATTTGTATCTTTTATTGTGCTTGTCTTGGATCTACACCCTCAATATGGCATGCATTGATAATTGGTCCCACCAGATTTGTAGATTCTTAAACTTTTTATTTGTCTCATGCTGTATCTCGTCAAATAAAATAATTCTAACTTGTGAGCTTTCAACGTCAGAAAATAAATGTTCTAATATTCAATAGTGTATTGCATGAATTAAGGAATGGCAATTGAATGAGACAAGAATTACCTTTGGGTTGCAAATGATAATACATAACATTTATTCAGTGGTTTATTTGAATCAACTGACATCTAGTTTTCATTTTGTATCTTTAATTGTGCTTGTCTTGGGTCTACACCCTCAATATGGCATGCATTGATAAATTATCTCAATTAACTGCAAACATAAGTGAAACATTATTTTCAGTGTTTTTGTTGACAAATTTGAATAGCAACACTTGTGTTTCTAAAATTTAATTTCAATTTTTAGGTGTTATCTGCATTGAGACTCCTCGGCTCAGGGTCATTTCAAACTGTGATAGCTGATGACAATTTTGTGATGCTATCACAATCAACTGTGTCGAGGAATCTTCACAGAGTATGCAATGCACTTGCAAGGAAACATGCGGCATACATAAAGTTTCCAACAACTGTGGGCGAGCGCATGGCAAATAAGCGTGCATTCTACAATACATCTGCATTTCCAAATGTTTTGGGTGTAATAGACTGCACGCATATTCGCCTGCAAAAACCAAATAGAGACGACTGGTTTGTCTATTTAAATCGTAAAAGCCAGTTTTCCATAAATGTGCAGTTGGTGAGTAAAATTCTTATTCTTATGGTATTATTGCATGTATAAAAAGTGCTTGTTTTTTCCTCAATATTCAAATTTATAAAAGTAGGTACTTTAATTAACGTTGCACTGGAGCAACACAAGCTATTGGCTCCAGGATCAAACCAGAAAGGAAAGATCCGAGGATAACCCCTCATAATTTCAAAATATGGTCAGATGACGAGGCTATTAAAGTATAAATTTTAAAAAGTATTGATTGAACTTGCAATATGTACATTATCAAAACTTAAAAAAGAAAAGCCTAACTTGTAAATATATTGATAAAAGCACATTGATTCAGATTCATAACTATCTAGCTGATACAAGTTTAATATCTTAGTATATTGTTAAATTTATATGTATGTATTTAAGGTATTTTAAGTCTTACTCAAGTATTAATATTCAACTCTTTTTTAAATATTGTCATTTTTATTTAGGTTTGTGATGTGAATATGAAAATTTTGGATGTGGTGGCAAGATGGCCAGGGAGCACACATGATTCCTTCATTTGGAACATGAGTGGCTTGAGGCAGCTGTTACTGCAGGGGGAGAGAGACAACTTTCTCCTTGGTGACAGTGGATACCCACTGGAACCATGGCTCATGACACCATTTATGGATGCTACAACACCTTCCGAGGAGCAATTTAATGTTCGATTACGTCGAACAAGGACGGTAATTGAGAGGTGCAATGGACTCTTAAAATCTAGATTCCGTTGCCTTCATGAATCGGGAGGTGTTTTAGTGTACAGGCCTGAAAAGGTCTGTTGCATAGTATTGGCAACTGCAGTGCTGCACAATATTTGTATGCTCCGCAACGTACAGTTGCCTGATGAAGAAGTTCTGGAAGAAGACCTAGATGAACAAACTGCTTATGAATACGATTCTTCAGCCACACAAATGCGATTGCGAATCCAGGCATCGCAAATTAGAGATCGTCTGGCTCGAAATTTGTATTTGAACCGCTAGTAAAATTAAATTGTTTTTGACTTCAAAAGTTGAATTGTGTATTTTAAATTCTATTTACATGAAACTTGTGAAACATGCAAGTGGCAGCAGTTTGAAAGAATTGCTGCTTCTAATAAGAATCAAGACAAAACAAAATTCATGGTGTATACATAATTTATTCATTCTAATTTTTTCACTAAACAATTAATCGCTTCAGTTAACATTTTTGTTTGTTGCAGCTGCTGTTCGTAGTATTTTTTTTTTAATTCCAAAGATTCTCTTTTTAAATCTATCAGAATCTGGATATTATCTTCTTTTTTCTATGCCGCATGACCCTCGGTGTTGATGTTTCTGAAAATACGAAAAACTACTTTAGAATTAATTAAAAGCACAAATACGATTAAAAAGGGCCAATGAATGATGGATAAAACAGTCATTGAAATAAGAATCAACACCAGTAAGAATACATTTGAAAAAATGTAGTTTCATAATTTTCTTTCATTTGGATGTATGAAATGTGTATATTGATGATTATGTCTACATAAAGCAGAGAACTGATTTTTTATTCCTTTCCGTAATATTAGTGATGGGAGTACTCGATACTCTAAAGTAATTGTTGTACTCGATTCTTTTCCAAAGTACTCGGATCCAAGATATTCAGATACAAAAGTACTCATCCTAGGTATTCGGATGCCAGAGTATTCATCTTAAGTAGCAGTGCACATTGCATGGTTCTCGTTAGTGTTATGTTGTCTCGATTTTGCTTCTTCCAATTTTACATGTCTTGAAATGCAAGTGATGAAGTGTCGAAAAATTCCATCGATTAAGAGATTGTATTTTAAATTTTCTGGAAGCAATTTCCCGAACATCTTTAAATATGACAAAATCTTTATGACGATAATAAAAATTATTAAGAATATTTCTTTCTGCTTTGACTACCTCTTCTCACATCTTCATTCTCCAAACAGTGGTTGCAAAACTGAAAAGTAAATTTTCAGGAACAAGATTTGATTATTTAACATAGTAATTTATTGTAAATATTTACGGAAACATTCTTGTACTTAGATCAACTGAGATGTGTGTCACTTTTTATGATAAATTTAGAGAAATAATTTTGAAGTTTCAGATCCTTGTATCAAAAGAAACAAATACTTTTTACATTCATACAAAATATTTTTAAGTGTTTTTAAAGAGTTTTGTATAAAAAGTGTCATTCTTATCTTCGGGGCTCCCTCCAAAATAAAATTCTGGCAACGTTAAAGTTATAAACGATTTCCTCAAATATGGTAGAAAATCAAATCTTTCCAATACGAAAACTAAAATTTAAAAATCATGATTTGTAAAATCAAGATCAGAAATACTTGACATATTTATAATTACAGAAAATATGAGTGACCAGTAAATTCAGCAATTTTTGTTCAAAATACAATTTGTCTACAGTTCAAATGGATTGATAGTAGTTATACATAAATTTTTAAAAAATTTATATAAATAATTCGGAAAAAAAATTTGAGTTTTGTGAAAAATAAATTCCTTTTTAAAGCACAGCTTGATTAAAATATTTAAAAAAAAATAGAATAAATTTGATCGTCTTGTCAAAAATTACTCGCATAAGAAAGAACCTTTCAAATTCTTGTAGCGGATTCGAACCATGAACCGTTATGTTACAAATCCAGTGCTCCAACCACTATGCCAAGGACGATACGATGCTTTCGTGTTATTTTTAAACAAGTACCATACATCGTAGTTCTGATTCTTACTATCGATTAATCATTTTTGTATATGTACTCGAATACCAAGTATTCGATTCTCAAAAGTACTCGATACATACAAAAGTACATACATTGTAGTTAAAACATGTTTTTAAATTTTGACGTAGATTTCCATTACAAGACGATTACAACCAATTCGAAATCACTCCAAAACTCAAAATCGACTTCTATAGTAGTCATAGTAGCATAAACTTGTAGTTTGTCTTACAGTAGGAATGCGATGAATGTGAAATAGATTATATGGATGTATATATCAAGTGTGGTCATATTTGCATCCAAAGTAAATTGTAGATGCTATGTAAATGAAAAAGTTGTTTTTAAATCAACATTTAACCAATTCAACCCGAACAACGCGGTGTAATTCTGCTAGTTAATTATAAATAGATTTCAATAAAGTATGGAATGTTAGATGTGTGCTGACATCAATAGATATTAGCAAGTAAAACACTTTAATGCAGATGCTATGCTAGTTTTGTTACTTTTACCAGTTAATAAAGCAAAGGTACTTACTACACGAAGATGTAGCAGCTACACTTTTTACGGGCATTATTTCTGACAAACCTAGAAAAAAAAATTTCAATTTAAGCACAGGTTAAACATAATTGTTAGGCAAATAAGTATTAATGCTTAGCCCATCAAAATATTGACTATGATTTAAAAATAAAACCAATTTATAAAAATACTATGTATGTATTAAAAGTATTCAATTTAAAAGTTAATAAGTTTAAAATTTCGTTTTCAAATTGTTACTACATATAGGTAGTTTAAATTCTTGAGAAAATTTTAGAGCAACACAACGGGCTGGGATCAACACCCAAAGGGAAAGATCCAAGAACAATACCATGTAATTTTAAATCACGGTCAGATGACGAGATCCCATTTTTGAACTGGCACCCCACTTTTCAAACTTCCACACCAAGCCAACGTAAAGACATTTGAGCGCATGAAAGATTTAACATCCACCAGCCCCATTGTACACGACAGTCTTTGGTTGGACCTAGTTTCGAACTTGGAACCCTCCGTTTGCTAATCCGTTACTCATCCAACTGGGCTACCGTGGCCCTTTAAATGTTTTTAAATTAAAGGAAGTACTTACTATCTGATTCTTCATAATGAGAATCTTCCATTTGCACGTCGGTGCATCTTTCAACCTGGCAAAAGTTCTCCTTTACGACTGTCGGTTCGACTGGAGGTTGAGAGGGAAATGGAGCCTATAAAATAAATTATAAAGGAATTACTTATAAATACACATTTCATAAAGTTTAAGTTGAAAAATTAAATTTAATGAAATGCAAAAAACTTACCGTAATCTGGACATACGTGGTGTCGAATGATAGGCCCACAGCGCCTTCATAGCAACTGGGCCCTATCAAATTTAGGACTCTCTCTTCCAAGAGAGTCAATGAGTCGTTCCGTGGCTCTCCTCCTCCAGTCATCGCCCGCGACTTGGACAGCAGTGCAGCCTTTTTTTTGACGCGGTACTTGAGGTCCGTCCACTTCTTCTTAGCATCAGTGCCCGCCCTTTCGATCCGGCCAGACCCGCAAGCATTCAACTCGACGGCCACTTCATGCCACCCTTGCCGCTGTTCGGCCAAAGTGGCGTATGCACCGCCGAGTCTTCCGCTCACGAGATCCGGGCGGACTTCCAGGGCGGCAACCAAAACTTCACTTTCTTTACTCATTCTATAATTGTTAAAGGAGATTGTAAAGATTTAATACTTAAAATTGAGAGAGTGAAAATAAGGAATTGGGTTTAGCAACTTACGTAATGGCGGTCGTACGACTTCACAGAAGCAAGGTGGTGGTCAAACTGAGCGGCAAAAAAGGTAAACAAACATGACGCAACTTCACGTTCTCTTATTGGTCAATTGACGATCATGTGACGTCACAACCATTTGAGCAATCATCTTACTGCTGTGGTAACCCTAACAGCCTCGATCGTATTTAGACGGAGAAATGAATTCCGAAATAAGACTCGATCGTAGCGCTTTCAGTCGATCGAAGGGTTCGATCACGTTTCAGTAGAATCGGCCCCTAAGTATACACAGAATCTTCTCGAGGGTGCTTCTCAAATGCTTGTAGAACGACTTTCAAATAGTGAAATAATTCAGAGGCCCAAGATACATTCGAGTGATCCATACAAATATTCTTATACGTGTTTGAAAAAACAAATATTTACTGTAACAATGGGAAACTTTGAAATTATAAATTTATATATTTTTCTTTTAATGAATAATTTTCTACTAATTGTAAATAAGTTAAATTCTAGCATTGATTTTCTTCCCCACAAAAGTTTGCCTCCATTACACAGATTTACAGCATAATTTTGGTATAAATGTAGCGATGAAATTATTTATCGCAGTTGAGTTAGACATGAGAGACTTAAAGCAAAGCTAAACAAAAATATTCAATACTTGCTTTGTTAATGTAAAATATCCTAAAGAGTAACCACAACGGATATTACCCCAAAGGTTTTCAGATTTTGGGTGTTCACACATCCGTGAAGTAGATTATGAGTAGAATCAAAACCGTACACATATGGTAAACTGAGTTATTTTACACCAATAACTTTTTAAAGAAATGAAGTATGGGACGTTTGGAATCTTGATCACAATTTTGAAAGATTATTTTTATTAAATTTTAATGGTCTAGTTATTTCAGACAATCCCTGAGAACCCCAATAGACTAAAATGGCATCCGGATAATTAACGATTCATAAGCGCAAGATACAGAATACAAAAATGGAGGAATTAAGTAAATCCCGAAACATTTGCGATTTGTTTCATATAAATGGTTGAAAATAATTTTATAAATCCATACAAATTATTTGAGTGATAATGGTTTGACGTAGCCTCAAACAGTTTTACATAAAAAAAACCTAAATTTCAACCAGCATTTTCGAGGATATGTGTCTCGTCATCTGACCGTGTTTCAAAATTACGTGGTGTTGTCCTTGGATCTTTCCCTTCGGGTTTGATCCTGGACCGTCGCTAATAGCCGTTGTCTTGCTCCAGTGCGACGTTAATTAAATACCTATCCACTGAAAATGAAGTGTTTCTCAACCGCCGGTCTCAGCCAATTACCTTGCCCTAGCATTAGTTATATCGGGTCGTAAGATGTTATCCTGGGATTTGTCATTTTTGATATCTAAGGATTTTTTATGATGAAATATTTTATAGTGATAATATTCTGAGAATATTCGTGAATGGTGCCAAAATGTTCAGACTCAGAAAGTCTTAATAACATCTATATAGATAACATCACTGACCAAGTAACTGTAAAGAAAATTTCTCCACTGAAAATGAAGATCAAAAGAGAAATGAATCACTTATCGGGGTCTCAAATCTGATAATACTAAATACTGTTTTTTCGCAAGTTCTCCTAGCAGTGTAAGTTTTCGTTTCGAAAATCGAGTGACGTGATTTTTTTAAAGTAATAAGCCCTAAAGATTAAAATTTTAATATGAATAAGAGACAAGGGATTTCGTTTAACTTTGGTGTACAGAAGTCTCGTATGGAAGGTGTTTATAGCCCAACAAATATAAATATTTGGTGAACAGAATGAGATGAAAATCAGCGCAAATTATTTTAATTTTGGCCTGAAAAAATTTACAACGCGTTACAAGATTTCATTAGTCCAGTGATTGATAGCTAATTTCCTCCTCCATTTCCTTATAACCATGACATAATTAATAATTGTTTTTTAATGCATGCACTTTAAAAGAATTTTAAAGGTATTTACGAGTAAATTTGTTGAAACCGGACCCTAAAAACACTATCTGAATTACTCGGCGTCGATCGAATTGTTTATAACTCATCGTAATATTCAATAGTAGTCCTATGGGGATTTCGAATTGTTTTGAGATCTCTCTACAGAGCCAGGACAAATCAAATGGAGTTAATATCTAGACTATGTTTCTCGCAGGGTTTTAAAGAATGAGTGTAGCAAATTCGATATGAGTTGATCAAACTGTTATAGTAAGGATAATCAATGTAATTTCTATGGGGATTTCGAGGGCAGCGGTAGCCCAGTTCGAAGAGCAACGGATTAGAAAACAGAGGGTTGCGAGTTCGAAACTCGGTCCAGCCAAAGACCGTCGGATACACGGAGGCTGGTGCACGTTAAATCTGTCGTGGCCTCAAGTGGCCTCACGTTGGCGAAGTGTGGATGTTTGGAGTGGGGTGCCGGCTCAGGTGTTGTTCTTGACCGTTATGAGGCGTTGTTCTGGGATCTTTCACTTCAGGATTGATCCCGGACCATCCCCCAATAGCCCGTTGTGTTGACTCCAGGGGGACATTAATTAACTACCTACCTATTTGGATTTCGAATGTTTTTAGCCCCTTCTCCCGACTCAGGACAAATAGAACGGGATTAATATCCTGCATAACCTATGTTTCCCGCAGATTTCCAAAAATTGAATGTACTAAATCTGGTGTGAATTCGTCTTCAAAATATTCAATGTTATTCCTATGGGGATTTTGAATTGTTTTTAGCCTTTCTCCAGACCTAAGACAAAAGAACGGGTTAAATATGTAGTCTATATTTTCCACAGGATTCTAAGGAATGAATGTACCAAATTTGGTGTGAATTGGTATGACAGTGATCGTAAAATATTCAATGTTATTCCTAAGGGGATTTCAAATTTGTTTTGGCCCCTATGCAGATCTAGGACCAATTGAACGGGGTTAATATATAGCCTACGTTGCCAGCAGGATTCTATAGAATGAATGTACCATATATTTGGTGTAAATTGTTCAGACAGTGATCGTAAAAATACTTAACGCTATTCCTATGGTGATTTCAAATTGTTTTACCACTTCTGCACATCCAAGAAAAATAGAACGGGGGTTAATATGTAGCATACTTTACCCGTAGGGTTCTGAAGAATAAGTGTACCAAATTTGGTGTGGATAGGTCAAACGGTGTAGATTTGTATAGAGGACAGAAAGACGCCAACCCAGCTTTGTATACAGATGTCTATCCCCTTGTTGCATTATGTGCGTTAAATATATTTTATTTCTGATCTGAAATGTTTATAATTAAATAGAATACTGCAGGCAAAATAAGAAAACCTATACAAATACGATGATTTGGGAAATTCAGATTTAAAAAAAATTTAGTCGCACCTGCTAGTAGCATGGCTGTGTTAAAGAATTTTAAAGACAAGTACGAAAGGAAGTACGAACAAGTACGAAGTACATTTGCCAAGACTGGCAAATGTTAACAATTTTAGGGCGCTAGGATTTCTCATTACCTTCAAATGGTAAAAGTTCGATATAGGTATGTTCTAGGCATATTAAGACTATATTCTCTCGTTTGATAAAGTGATATCTAGGAGGTGTTCTAGAAGTGACATACACCACCCCTTAAAAACTAAATTATGTTTTGTGCAAATTACATTCATACGAGGCGAAAGGTCTTTACCCATAGTTTCTTTTTTTTTGCAAAACATATTTTATTTAACATGATTTTCAAAGGGTTAATTATCCATTGTTAATTAATGTTTGTGAGAAAGAACCAAACTAGAGGTTTTGGAATTTTTTAATTCTTTATTGCATCGATGGCCCGCAGGTAGCCGGCTTCACCAAACCTATTAGAACTCCGTCAATTATCGCACTTCATCAAGTTTCCAATACGTAGAGAAATATTAAAATAAACAATTGTGCGTAATTTAAAATGTATGTCTTGTGATTTTGGCTGCAGCAAAAATCATACCTTTAATTTTTTAATTTTCAATCTTTTTCCCTGAATTCATGTCCTTTCGTGTTGTTAATTGCTTTTTGTTTGGTAAATTTTAATCGTACTTCAAATGAAGCATTTAAAAATGTTTTCATCTCAAAAAGTAAGAGCAAAATAGAGCACAGTGAGAATACATTTTCGAAAAGCGTGTCGGTTCCAAATTTCCAATTAAACTTGTTTTTCCCGAAGAACCCAAAAATAGACTGTCCAAAGTGTAGCTTAACAAAGACAGGAATGCTGTCGTGATACTCAACGAACACGTCAAAGGCAGTGATTTGAGGGAAGCATTTTAGGGATTGTCCGTTCCCATCAGGACCCCTCGCACAAAAGGTCTCCAGCCACGCCCTCTCGTTAGAGGACACGGGTGGTAGAGGGGAAGGAAAAGTGACCGTTCAAAGATTCTCGGGGTTGACACTTAAGCTTACATTTTGGTTTACGAGATATCTCGGGGTTGACACTTAAACTGGCATTTTGGTTTACGAAATATCTCGGGGTGGCCGCCTGAAGGGTTAACAGTTATTTTTACTCCTGCATCTGTTACAAACATTCTTCAATCGTAGTCCTAATATGTTTTTAAAAGTAAATTACCTCTATAGTAGGGTCCGTTATCAGCTTGTTTAAATCAGAGAGCTTTGTGACGTATTCAGCCGTTTTCGTTTACAGTGTTCGTGTAAAAAAATGCGTTATTTACCTATTGAGACACAGTTTGGCAACTTGCCGCTTCCCAGGATTAATACCAATTTTGGAAGGGTCTAAGTCAACTCCCTCTCTTTCTTTATAATTATGTATGTACAGGTTCTTTTGTACATCAGAAATGCACTCTGTAGGCCATCCAGAGGACTCCTGCTTTAACTTTAAGAAAGTATCGATGTAGGCAGAAAAGAGCCCTACATGGGTTTCCTTGAAGTGATAGATCTGTTAACATTAAAAAACGTTGCTTTAAGAGTCTTAAACATATTATCATAAATTGTTAGTTTTAATGATGTAATTAATCACCTCATAAATTTTAAGAATTTCGTAGCCTTTCTCCACTGCCTTTTTCACTTCCTCTGTAACCCATGTTCCCACAAAACTTTTTTCGCTATCACTGTGCTGACAATCAGTTTGCTGGTAGGTCTCCACACAGGTTTTGCAGAGTGGAAACGTCAGCTTGTTATTTGATCTGTATTAAAAAAGTTTAATTTAATCTTCTGCTTTAAAAAAAATTAAATGAGACAAAATTACATTTTTATGTGAAAAAAAGGGTAACGGCATAATTATATAAATACCTATGGGGTAAAACAGGAAAATATAATTTCCTAGGAGGTAAAACTCGGCATTTTATGACCCCAAAGTATTGGTTTAGATTGCCAAAGTCCGAGGTTATAATTTGCGGATGTTTTATAGGATAACTGCAAAAATATATATATAAAACACGTTTTAGTCATACACACTTCTAAAAAAATGCATTTAAAATTGTGTTTTCAAAGTAAAATATATCTCACCGACTGTACTTGTTTACGTAGGGATAAAGGCTCGTGAAATCAATTTACTTAGCCTTTCCTTCGTAGAAAAGACGTACAGCGTTTGTCCGGCCTCCAAAGAACGAGTCTCGTGGGTTTAAACGCTCCACCACATCGTGTGTGGACAGAAAGACCTGCAAATCTGCATCTGTCTTCTTCAGTGTATTAAAAGTGTGCTCCCACATTTCGACGTAATTAAATCCTAAGGACTGCAGTTTGGCTTGATTTGCAATGGTTTGTTGATGCAGCTCCCACATAAGATGGCCATTCAACGGATTAATTATGTCCTGATTGGTGTAGCACTGGGGGCAGCCATGAAAAAAACAACCTAAAATGTTTAAAAAGTTATGAGCAACTTTTTCTTTGAAAAAGTAATAATGTTAGACTCTTTTAGAAAAATTATTTACCTTGAAATTGATACGCTGTATTGGTATCTTCACAGAAACCGTCAACGGATATGCCACCCACCTTTCTTTCACCAAGTCCATTACCTGCATGTATAATGGCTGTTCCATTTTTATGACTTAGAAAGTCTAGCCATTGGATTGACCCTAAACTGTGTCGCGTTCTATTCACGTACATATTTTTGGGCATGTGTGCTATCGCCTCGTTGGAAATAAATTTAGAGCGATATGTAGCCATACAGGCACTAGAAATGGTGATATATTGAAAGGGGTCGACACCCGTCACGGTTAAAAATTCCCTTCTGAATTGCATACAGCACCTTCGTAAAATATCCACATCCGACCTAAAGATATATATATTCAAAATGAGAAAACCCTTTACAATAATATTTAAAAACATACATTTAACCCATTCACTGTTTTAAATCACACCACTAAGTTTTAACTATACATTAAGAGAAGACTGTAACACAACTTTAAAAATAAAGTCATAAATTAGGCAGCAGAAACTTTAATGATCCCCTCAACGAATAGCATTACAACATAAAAAATTATTTACCTGCAGTATTTTAACATTTCCTCCGCAAAGTTGAAACTCTCCTTCCTTTCCTCATACCAGGCATAAAATTTCTGCCGGTCAGCAGTAAGCATTGTATCGGGTGTATAAAAGGAGGCATTCGGTAACTCGCCTATGTAGGTTTGATGATCGGGGGTATTAAACAAATGGGGAAAGTAACCTTTAGCTAATTCAGCTATACCAAACGTTTTGGGAAATTTGCAAAGGGCCATGGGTAAGAAATTAAAGGAATCAATGACTCTAATTTTATGGGAGCATAATTCTAAATGCATGATTTTGGTTCCGTTTGGTATCACTGTCGGGTTGAGGCCTTGTTTTAGCAAATAAGCTAGAACAAATTGCCCATCAAAACCTTGCATGTTATGGGCAATTGCCGTATACTCTTTATGTTGGGGGGAAAACAAAAATGCGCAAAACTGGTCGCAGGCCTCAAATCCCTTAAACACAAATTCCGTACCATCCGCATACATGGCGACAGCAAAATTGACCCTATGCTCAGAATCATTCTGATCTGTCTCAAAATCAAAAAATTTAAACTTTTCATTAGGGGATTTAGGGGCAATTTTCTTTAAATAACACAAATGCTCTGTTAACAAATATTTGTTGCAGTTGTGGCATAGTGTTTCACCACATTTATGTAGGTGACGGGATCGTTGTTTGGAATTCAAAAATTTATGACAGTTGGGGCAAATATAAAATTGTTGGCAAAAACTGTCCTTTTTACCTACTACCTATTTATGACGGGCATAACAATCATCAGACCTACACACACGGTTACAGTCCGCGCAAGCCTTCAAAACACCCTCTACACACTCTCGAGAGTAACATATGGGCATACGCGTTCACATCTATGCTTGTGGATGTTGTAATAGGCTTTATCGCACTCAGAACAGTAGTAGTTAGAGGCATGAAAACCTGTCATAGACTGTATAAGGTCATAGTGGTTATCGTTGAAATAAAGAAAAATTTCAGGACGAAATGGGCGTTTGGGTCCTTTATAAGCAACCTAAAACATTTAAATTAATTTAGTTTACTTAGTCATTCCTTTCCAAATTCTCTAACTTTAACATTTTCCCCCTTAATAAAAAAAGAACTTACCTTATTCAAGTTGTCTGAAGAAACTACATGAATTTGTGCATCTAAATAGTCTTCAAACTTTCTGATTTCTGTATAACCGCAAGGCCCCAGGGGTACTCCAGCGTTCCTATGCAGGTCTTGAGCCAATCTCTTTTGCAGAGGTTTGCGGCTGTCTGCAATGTATTTGTAGTTCACACGTTTCTCTTGGTAGGCGAAACCAACAATAATCGCACGTGCACAGCAGAGTCCGTCGTCATCTCGGGGTATGTTCACGATACTACGCTTGTTGAGACGATTGGAAGCAACATCCAGCAGCTTCCGTTTACCACCTCCTTGAGGATTGCGTACCGTAATCACATCAATTCGCAAGCTCCGGTCGTCCAGTGGAATGCTGTCTTTGCTCTGAAAGAAATAAAAACTGTAAGCTTTTGATTCCACATTACACCCTTCCATTAATAACCCCATATTATTTAAAAATTACTTGCAACACTTTCAAAGTTGTTGAAAGAATGAACTCCACCGAAATGTCCCGTATCCTTCTTAAGCATGTGGAAATGGGCCGGTCCAAATGATCAGAAAAGAAACAAAATCTGTAAAATAACAAACATATATACATTCTCCTGAAATAAATACATATAAAGGTGTTAACACTTTGTTACCATTTCTTTTTTAATAATACCTTATGAAATCGTTCTCCGTCATATTAAGTGTTGTTTCCGCTATGAGGGCTGTTAGTAGCATCTGCAGAAACGTTAAAGCAGTGTTAATCACACTGTTTCTATACTGGTGGGGAATTTGATCAGGATTTATATGGGCCGTAAATGTCCGTTCTTCCGTTTGGAAGCGAGCGTTGACCCTTCTCCTCGTTTCTCTTAAAGTATACGGCAATTCAATCTAACCAAAATAGTAAAAATGTATAAGTAAAAACCCGTACGTGAAGGTATGAAAATATACAAAATATGAATAAAAGTTAAGAAAATGTTCATTAATATTTACTTCTGCACTACCACCACCAATCTGGTTTTCAAAATCGTAAATCTGTTTAAAAAAAAGAAGGAATCAGACGTGTTGAAACTTAATTAATTAAAAACTATTCGCGCATTACTAATGAACGTTACACTTACAAGTTCATCTTCAATTTCCTTAATCCATTCAAGCTCTTCTGTCATAGGATATTTGCGAAACAGTTGCGATATCTCATCATTATCCTAAATAACATTCATTTGTTTTACTATACAGAATTAGTAATCTCAAATAAAACTAGCACTATTTTAGAGGTGTTGAAAAAAAATACTTACATAAGCTTCTTTTTCCAGCTCGTTGATCTCCTGCATTTCTTCATCGGTTATAGGATTTTCAGTAAATAACTTAGAAATCTCGTCTTGGCTATTAGAATTCATTTTCTCAAACAGAATAAACTGTCAATAATCTCAAAAATAACTAGGTAGTCAAAGTACTCATGAACAGAAATTCGTATGGTCAAGTATCACTCAGTATATTGAATATTCAAAGCTTAACACTAACCTTTTATATCTCTTTTGAGTCACGCCCCCTTGTAATCTTAGTACGTACCCAATTAGAACATACCATTAAGAATCATGTGTTTACCCCTTTCCCCCTCTCAAACATCAGTCATATCCATGTATTGCTTTAAACTGTTACCACTATCTGTAAATTTCGAATTGTCTCCCTTCGTCACTATTTCATAGTTAAAACCCCTATAGAAAGTTCCAGTTCGGGCATGTCATATGTGATTCATTGGGTGATGTAGTTCTAGCATGTCATTCATTTGCTTTTCTCACAATCAGAAAAACAACATTCCCTTAAACAGCAATGTGTTTAAAAGATCCCCTTTCTATGGTGACTACTGTTTACTTAAGATTGTATCCTATCTGTGACTACGTGCTTAACTCCTTCTGTTACCTTAATTAACCTACACGTGTAAAACAATCCTTAGTCATATTCTCACACGTTCCAGAGAGTTCTAGATTCTGTCATTACATATAATTCGCAGACTTTGGATATAAACTTGTCAATTCAACGTTATGTTCATATTCATTCTTCACAGGGGCTCAATAAAGAAAACACACATACTTTCACTCCCTTAAGATGTAACTTCACGAGCTAGTATTCTATATGTATTCTAAAAAGTAGGTGATCGAACGGTTAAAGTGCTTGTGTAAAAAAATGGCCGGCCGCAATTACCTTTTGCTGAGTTCGAATCCCTCATAGTATTGTTTTTCTTTTAAAAAAATTCTCCAGTCTAAAGTATCACGCTGCAGCTAGAAAATAAATCTTTTTTGTTACTTCTTCCACCTGGCTGACATGTCTTTTAAAATTTAATTAAAAACCCCTACCATTTTCTAAACATAGCACCTTCCCAGAATGAATGACAAAAATAAATTAGTTAACCTTTTAAAATCACTAGATGGTTCTACGAGTTAAACACACTTACAACTAATTGGAAAATAAAAAATAATTATTCATCAAATAAAACCAAGTCCAATAACGCATTCCTAGTATTAAGAAAAAAGCAAACACTACATTAATTCACCACCCATAGCTCTTACAACCTAACGTATAGCGCACTGCACTACAGATCCCATGGTCCCCAGTTCGAATCCACGAAATTCCTTTTTAATTCCAAAATATGTGGTTTCTCATTCCCCCCACCAAATGCAGCTACCTCATTCATATACTATGACAACACAACAACGCCATCTTTACAAAGACGTCACCCTCTCCTTATAAGCAATCCTCCCCAACTCCTTATCAGCAGTCAACTCCTTATCAAACGGCGGCCATCTTGGAAAAGGCGCTCAAGAGGCTTCCATACTACTTACGTCATTAACAAAATCTCCTCCATACTCATTTTACTAGAACTAAACCAAGATCCTGTCCTAACAGATCTCTCGCTACCGCAAACTTTCCCATCAACTTTTTTTTACAAATCCACAAAAATCCATCAGACTTCGTCGATTTCGGTTTAAGCTTCATTTCAGAATTGCACTGGGAACGAATCATCTTATTAGGAATCAAGCGCGCCTCCAGCAAAAAATCCAAAACCATTTTTTTTCCTGGAACAAATGTATAAGAAAAATTCGATTAGCCAGGCCAGGGCTACCAAAGGTGTGTCTCAAATTACTAAATTTAAAAATAAATTTACTCCCAACTAACACTTGATACTTTGAAACAGTAGTGTGAACCGACATGACTAACAAATACTAACTAACTAAAAAATAAGATAAAATTCCAAAAAGATTGAAAAGGTACAACCTAGCTCGAAATCCCTGGATTCTTTTGCAAAATGGTAATCCTAACCGCGTCTTAATCCAATAGCTCCTGGTGAACGAAATTAAAACGCGTACGCGGTCTGAAAATACATAGCGTAGGGACGCTGTAGGATTCTTTTTTCCTGGCTCGAAAATCGCAATCGCGTCCTATTCCAACAGCTACTGGTAAACGAAATGAAAATGGTTATGATCCGCGGTCTATATATACATAGCGTAGGGACGATGTAGGGTTGCTGAAATGGACTGGAAAAAAGTGAGGGGTTACCAAAAATAACATCAATCGCAATCGAGTGTTGGCGACGTATAAAGTCGCCAAATCGAATGGGGGGTCTATACTGCAGTTGTTTTGGGAGGCCAAGCAAATATGCACCCATATTTTAATCTATCATGCATAATAATACGTGCTGGCTATGAAAAATGTTTGAGTTATTCGACTAGAGACGGTCATCTCTTAGGGACAGTTGCCTCCGCTGGAAGGCCTTTTGAACCAACCTGCATTTCTATTACGTGGAGGGGAAACCAGCGAAATCGATCATGGTTGGCTGAACAGGGACCAGAGTGACTCCAGCTCTGATACTAAGGTACAGATTGTCGTAACATGTCTATGGAACGGGAAATAAAAATAAAGATCCTATACCTAGTGGTATCTTTGAAAAACGCCAAGTATGTACTACTACTACTAGTTGGGTGCGTAGCCCCCTCTACCCCGACATTTGCCATTATTGATTTTGTCAGGAGCGGCCCCAGAAGTAACTGCTAGTGGTCTCTCAGAACAAGGACGCAACACATATGTCAATAGGTCTTTAAGCCTGTCGGCGGCGTTCCTCTACATGGACAGAGGAGTATTATTGCATCTCTTTTCTAGTTAAATCTGGAGTGTAGAATGGGTCCCTTGTCGCATTTTTCCCCCCAACAGGATATTCGATACAATATGACTTCGCACGGTGTTCGCGCATCGTATTCATCACCAATTTCTACAAGAGGTACTGTCAGGGCATGGAAATATGCACCTATATTTTAATCTATCATGAATAATAATGCGTGCTGGCTATGAAAAAAGTTTGAGATTTACGACTACAGACGGTCATCTCCTGGGGACAGTTGCCTCCGCTGGAAGGTTTTTTAAACGAACCTGCATTTGTATTACGTGGAGGGGAAAGCAGCGAAAACCCTCCATGGTTGGCTGAGCAGGGACCAACCTGACTCCAGCTCTGACACTAAAGTACAGATTGTCGTAACATGTCTACGGAACGGGAAATAAAAATAAAGATTCTATTAGTGTTATCTTTGGAAAACGCCAAGTATGTACTACTACTCCTTGTTGGGGCGCAGCCCTCTCTAACCCGACATTTGCCATTATAGATTGTCAGGAGCGGCCCCAGAAGTAATTGCTGGTGGTAGATTCTTTAGATCAGATTGACCATCAAATATCGAAACCGCTTTCTCTAAGTCGGGGTGACCGTCGTAAATCGAAGCAGTTCCTTAGGTCAAGGTGACCACAATTGAAAAAGTTTTCTAGGTCAGGAAGATCACTAAGAAACTCTAAGGCCGCTCAAAAGGAACTGAAACCTATTGATGGGGATTCCTATCCCTCCGCTGCGCACCAAAATAGCGTGCTGTAACGTCGTCAGATAAATTTAAGTGGCGAGTGGATTTTAGGTAATTAAAAACACCTTTAAGACATACATCACATTTAATTAGGTACTTAACATTTTTTTAGAAATTAACAGTTTAAGGCAATTTCGAGGCTAAATGAGTAAAAATAATAAAATGGTTTCAGTTCTGCGTTTTCATCGGAGCAGACCAGCTCTTCGTCCGTTCACGTCCAAAAATGTAACGATTCTTGTAGAGGGGCCAGAACTCAGCGTCGCCTCTCCTCCCGTACATCGTTAACGACGCTCGACAGTTCAAAAACGAGGGACTACAAGACATCCCTTTACATCCATCCAGTCATAAACTTGCTAGCTTTTGCCCTCTTCGCGAAAACGGATGCGCTATGCTGAAATGGTCTTCCTTCTAGTCTAGTTACAGGTCTAAATATCCCAGCGACTTCTGCATAAAAGGGTCAGGTGCTTCACGTTTCCTGAGTAGAGATCTGGGCCCAGGACGATTCAAGTGCATTGGATCCAAGTAGCAATGGTAAGAAAATGTCATGTTCGGTAAAATGTGGAGCACTGAGATTGGAATTCCCTCTTTATCTCGTAATAAATCTCCCCGAACTGAAACTGTAACAACCATAGAGGAGAGATAAGAAAAGGGAGCGCATAGGGGTTTAAACCGGTTCTACGAGTAAAATAAGCTGACGTGCGGATGGTTCTTCTACTCAGAGAACGCTCTCTGGGATTTAGCATATGGACGGCAGATTGACAAGTTGAAGGCATCAATTTTAGTGAAAAAGAAATGGTTGCATATTGTGCATACAATTGCAAGGAAAGAGGGACTAAGGGATCATTCTACTCATTTCAAAAGTATATTATTATTTACTTATCTGCCTTTTTTATTATTTAAAGCACTTTAAAATGAGTAGCGTTGCATCACATCATAGTATAATCAATGTTATTCGTTATTGTACAGGGACCAACCTGACTCCAGCTCTGACACTAAGGTACAGATTGTGGTAACATGTCTACGGAACGGGAAATAAAAATAAAGATTCTATACCTAATGTTATCTTTGGAAAACGCCAAGTATGTACTACTACTACTAGTTGGGGGCGCAGCCCACTCTACCCCGACATTTGCCATTATTTATTTTGTCAGGAGCGGCCCCAGAAGTAACTGCTAGTGGTCTCTCAGAGCAAGGACGACACACGTATGGCAATAGGTCTTTAAGCCAGTCGGCGGCGTTCCTCTACATGGGCAAAGGAGTATTATTGCATCTCTTTTCTAGTTATAACTGGAGGGTAGAATGTGTGCCTTGTCGCATTTTGAGATTATGAGTAATTTACAGATCAATTACTATTTCCATATGGAAAAAGATATACGACGGGTATCCGACAGTTACTGCAACTCCATATACGTCATCTTTGCTGGAGCTCTCCCCTCCTTAACATACATTGCTCTGACCGATTCAGGATTGGTTGCTGTCATCCAATCGCTGGCCTGCTGTCGTGATATCCGCTGTTGCTAGGGTCATCGTTGTAGTGGCTGACGCACTACTTTGGCTGGTTGCATATCCCGTATATTACATATATTTATACATTATCAAATATTGAGCGAGCCATTGATATGTACCCTCTTTGATACGAGTAAGATCCTCAAAAAATACTTTTACAGGATAGTTTCTGTTGCCTGGTTCTTCTGGAATAATAGAAGTCATTCTGGTTCTGAAGTCACAGAAACAGTAGTTCTGAAATTGTTGATTCGTTAAGTGTCAAGGATTGATGAATCCTTCACTAGTTGAACATTTTCCCTCAGTTGTTTAAGACTTTAGCTTAGATTGCTGCTTTCCTACGCAGCTCCTTATGTACCCATTGCACTATAAATGTTTCTTTGAGCGTTATGCGTAAGTAGAAGGAAAACGCTGGTTCTAAATCACGAGGTGCCGGAAGTGACGTCATGTAGCGAATGTTCGAGTTGAGGTGTTTACAGCTACGACCGGAAGTGAGGTCATGCAGCGAAATTTCGAGTTGAGGTGTTTACTGCTACGACCTCAAGTGACGTCACTCCATATAATCGTAAGAATAGACGCCCTTTCGTAGCAATAAGTCCACTTGTGGAGTTTGGAAAAAAGTTTTCATATTATGGAATTCGTTGTTCTGCAAATTGGAAACTAACATTTCCAAGCTGCTCGGCGTTAAACGGTATGAAGCAAGGAACCGTAACAGAATTTTCCCAACATACTTGCTGAAGGAAATGTATTTTTCTTCGTTACCAGCAATTAGTTGAATCTTTTTTCATCCATTCCCAGCTCTTTCACGATGAAGTGCGAGTCGTATCCAGACAAGTTGTGGAGTAAAACGGATAAAATTTTGCCTTGCCAGTTTCAAATTGCATGTGTTACATGCTGCACTCTATATGCTCCTGTGATATGATCAGGATCATGTACTTTCTGATTGTGTGCGGAAAATTCACCACCACATACATAGCAAACTGTTTTGCTAAAATGTTCACATTTTTGATCGGTAATCAGATTACTCCATGGTGACCTCATTTTTTCCCAATATATTTTGCTACTTACATTAACATCCGCATTAGTTTTTGAGGCACATAACTTCCTGTATACTCCACAGGTGGCTTATAGGGTCCATGTGAATAGATTATATAATAGCTAAAAGACACATTTATATTTTTGATAAGAAAATTTATATGATGCACTGGGGCCTGGCTGACATGCATGGATTTTTTTAGTTAACACTTCAAAATCCGCTAAAATGATAAACGGAACTTTGCGTTCGTGTTTATAGTTTTAAAAGAAATGAAGCTATCTTCTGAAGGCATTTTCATGCTTTGAACATAGAGCTTGGTGTCTCATTAAAAGTTAAAGTGAACCGAAAGCATTGAGACAGCGACGGCAAAAGTACTTTTTTTGATTACGCGAAATTTGAGATGAAATTAAACTCGAAAAGGTCTTTGATTTTTAGATATAATAATTATAAATCAACGTGTTGATGCAAGTCCTTTACTGATGCGCATGGGGAAAATTTTAAACTTTTCATTAAAGAAAATACATTTATAGAAATATTATTTCTATTTTCAAATTGGATAATATTTGTTAGACTTACTGGAAAGGATATTCCATTAAAATCCAGAGTCTGAATGTTGCTCGTAACTTGATTGTCTGTAGACATTATCTTCACCAGGATGGAGAGCTGACAAAACAGCCCATTTGAAATAAATGAAATCCTTATTTTTCACATTAACAGCACGCTTCCGTTGAAGAACTGTTGGTAACGGAACATAAGTAGCCCTCAAAGGATTGGTGTTATTGATTCGCATTGCCACGTACTTAATTTCAATAAGTCGCCCCATCTGGGCTCTTTTTGTTCAAACTCCGATGTTTCCCGATGCAATTTGTCGGATGGACCAGCATAAAATTGACGCAGTTCAGTACTGTGCAGCATAACCTAATTTTTTGGTTTGAAGTTTTTCACTTCATCAATGAAGCCATCCTCCGCAGTTTTTGGATACCTGCAAAATAGGCGAAAATTCACTTTAAGCTCGCGGTAACATAAATTTTTTATTAGGTAGTTGCACAAATCCAAATCTAAGGCATTCGGAAAAGTTCAATGTCCATAAAACCAAGGTAGTTCTGAATCCGTACGGTCTCCAGCACACCGCCAAAAGCCTGTTCACTTCGCCACAGGTTGGATCGCAAATGAGGTATCTTCTCTAATTGCCATATCAATTGGACCGATATGCCTATGTCAAGTGATTGAATGAAAAGACAGAAGTGTGGTCTGATATTGAAAAAAGTATATTTAAATGACAAATTAACAATGTTATAGGCACAGACATGAAGTTACAGTTATTATGGGACATCATGTTGCAAATGCCCTTCTCGGAAATAATAAAGTGATTCTTAGTTTGAACGGTTTGAACTTTCGTGATAATTCAGGAGCTTTTTTGATGCGAGGTTAAAAAAGTATATGGAGGTAATGAAAAATTATGGAAAAACCTTTTTTATGAAAACTGTTGGGATAATCGTTATTCTTGGGGGTTGTTTAAAGAGTTTTAAGCTGCTTATCTAAAGTAATTTCATCCCTGCAGATGATAAATTCTGTGAAACATTTGATGATGGAAAAGAGGACAATTAAAATATAATAAACAGAAAATTATATACAATACAATTTGAGGACTTGCCAGGCTCCACGACTCTCGCCACTTGGAGTCGAGGCACTCCCTCCAGTGACAGCCGTTCCTCTGAGTAACATCAAGGTGGACATCTTGATGTCACTCAGAGGAACGGCTTGCTGCAATGAATCGAAAGCTGCCTTCGCAGCACTCTCAGCAAACTCGTCACCCTAGTGGCTAATAATGCATCTAGTGGCTGACGCAACATTCTCTGGTTGCGTATCCCGTATATTACACTCGACGATCGTATTATGTGGTCGAGAGCTCTCATCTTTTTTCACAATTTAAGTTGAGATTGTAAGTAATTTGCAGATCAATTACTATTTCCATATGGAAAAAGAAAATACGACGGGTATCTGACAGTTACTGCAACTCCATATACGTCATCTTTGCTCGAGCTCTCCCCTCTATAACATACATTTCTCTAAACGATTATTGATTGGTTGCTGTCATCCAATCGCTGGCCTGCGGTCGTGATATCCGCTGTTGCTAGGGTCATCGTTGTAGTGGCTGATGCACTATTTCGGCTGGTTGCATATCCCGTATATTACATACATTTATACATTATCAAATATGGAGGGAGCCACTGGGAGGGCATGCAAATATGCACCTACATTTTAATCTATCATGAATAATAATACGTGCTGGCTATGAAAAATGTTTGAGATATACGACTAGAGACGGTCATCTCCTAGGGACAGTTGCCTCCGCTGGAAGGTCTTTTAAACCAATCTGCATTTGTATTACGTGTAGGGGAAACCAGCGAAAACCGTCCATGGTTCGCTGAGCAGGGACCAGAGTGACTCCAGCTATCGTACAGATTGTCGTAACATGTCTACGGAACGGGAAATTGTCAAATGCTTCAAACTGAAAATAAAAAGAAAGATTCTATACCTAGTGTTATCTTTGGAAAACGCCAAGTATGTATTACTACTACCAGTTGGGGCGCAGCCCCCTCTACCCTGACATTTGCCACTATTGATTCTCAGGAGCGGAACCAGAAGTAACTGCTAGTGGTCTCAGAGCAAGGAGGAAACATTTATGTCAAAGGCCTTTAAGACAGACGGCGGCGTTCCTCTACATGGGCAGAGGAGTTTTATTGCATCTCTTATTTAGTTATAACCGGAGGTAGAATGGGTGCTTGTCGAATTTTTCCTCCCAATAGGATATTAGATACAATATGACTTCACACGGTGTTCGCGCAGTATTCATCACCAATTGGTACAAGAGGTACTGTCAGGGCATGGAAATATGCACCTATATTTTAATATATCATGAATAATAATGCGTGCTGGCTATGAAAAAGTTTGAGATTTACGACTACAGACGGTCATCTCCTGGGGACAGTTTCCTTCGTAGGAAGGTCTTTTAAACGAACTTGCATTTGTATTACGTGGACGGGAAAGCAGCGAAAACCCTACATGGTTGGCTGTGCAGGGACCAACCTGACTCCAGCTCTGACACTAAGGTACAGATTGTCGTAACATGTCTACGGAACGGGAAATAAAAATAAAGATTCTATACCTAGGGTTATCTTTGGAAAACGCCAAGTATGTACTACTACTCCTAGTTGGGGGCGCAGCACTCCCTAACCCGACATTTGCCATGGTAGATTCTTTAGATCAGGGTGACCAACAAATATCGAAACCGCTTCTCTAAGTCGGGGTGACCGTCATAAATCGAAGCAGTTCCTTAGTTCAAGGTGACCACTATTGAAAAAGTTTTTTAGGTCAGGAAGATCACTAAGAAACTCTAAGGCCGCTCAAAAGGAACTGAAACCCAAGACTATTGATGGGGATTCCTATCCCTCCGCTGCGCACCAAAATAGCGTGCTGTAACGTCGTCAGATAAATTTAAGTGGCGAGTGGATTTTTGGTAATTAAAAACACCTTTAAGACATACATCACATTTAATTAGGTATTTAACATTTTTTACGAAATTAACAGTTTAAGGCAATTTCGAGGCCAAATGAGTAAAAATAATAAAATGGTTTCAGTTCTGTGGTTTCATAGGAGCAGACCAGCTCTGCGTTCGTTCACGTCCAAAAATGTAACGGTTCTTGTTGAGGGGCCACAACTCAGCGTCGCCTCTCCTCCTGTACATTGTTTACGACGCTCGACAGTTCAAAAACGAGGGGCTACAAGACATCCCTTTACCTCCATCCGGTCATAAACTTGCTAGCTTCTGCCCTCTTCGCGAAAACGGATGCGCTATGCTGAAATGGTTTTCCTTCTAGTCTAGTTGCAGGACTAAATATTCCAGCGACTTCTGCATAAAAGGGTCAGGTGCTTCACGTTTCATGAGTAGAGATCTGGGCCCAGAACGATTCAAGTGCATTGGATCCAAGTAGCAATGGTAAGAAAATGTCATGTTCGGTAAAATGTGGAGCACTGAGATTGGAATTCCCTCTTTATCTCGTAATAAGTCTCCCCGAACTGAAACTGTAACGACAATAGAGGAGAGATAAGGAAAGGGAACGCATAGGGGTTCAAACCGGTTCTACGAGTAAAATAAGCTGACGTGCGGACGGTTCTTCGACTCGGAGAACGCTCTCTGGGATTTAGCATATGGACGGCAGATTGACAAGTTGAAGGCATCAATTTTAGTGGAAAAAAAATGGTTGCATATTGTGCATACAATTGCAAGGAAAGAGGGACTAAGGGATCATTCTACTCATTTCAAAAGTATATTATTATTTACTTATCTGCCTTTTTTAGTATTTAAAGCACTTTAAAACGAGTAGCGTTGCATCACATCATAGTATAATCAATGTTATTCGTTATTGTACAGGGACCAACCTGACTCCAGCTCTGACACTAAGGTACAGATTGTGGTAACATGTCTACGGAACGGGAAATAAAAATAAAGATTCTATACCTAGTGTTATCTTTGGAAAACGCCAAGTATGTACTACTACCACTAGTTGGGGGCGCAGCCCACTCTATCCCGACATTTGCCATTATTGATTCTGAGAGCAGGCCCCAGAAGTAACTGCTAGTGATCTCTCAGAGCAAGGAGGAAACATTTATGTCAAAGGCCTTTAAGACAGACGGCGGCGTTCCTCTACATGGGCAGAGGAGTATTATTGCATCTCTTTTCTAGTTAAAACTGGAGGTGAGAATGGGGGTCCCTTTTCGCATTTTTCCAACAATAGGATATTCGATACAATATGACTTCGCACGATGTTCGCGCATCGTATTCAGCACCAAGTGGTACAAAAGGAACTGGGAGGGCATGCAAATATGCACCTAAATTTAATCTATCATGAATAATAATACGTGCTGGCCATGAAAAATGTTTGAGATATACGACTAGAGACGGTCATCTGCTAGAAACTGTTGCCTCCGCTGGAAGGTCTTTTAAACGAACCTGCATTTGTATTTCCGGGAGGGGAAACCAGCGAAAACCGTCCATGGTTGGCTGAGCAGGGTCCAGAGTGACTCCAGCTATCGTACAGATTGTCGTAACATGTCTACGAACGGGAAATTGTCAAATACTTCAAATTGAAAATAAAAATAAAGATTCTATACCTAGTGTTATCTTTGGAAAACGCCAAATATGTATTACTACTTCTAGTTGGGGCGCAGCCCCCTCTACCCCGACATTTGCCATTATTGATTATAAATTTCGCTACTTTTTCTTCCTTTCACTAGTTCATACGTCATTAACAAAATCTCCTCCATACTCATTTTACTAGAACCAAACCAAGATCCTGTCCTAACAGATCTCTCGCTACCGCAAACTTTCCCATCAACTTTTTTTTACAAATCCACAAAAACCCATCAGACTTCGTCGATTTCGGTTTAAGCTTCATTTCAGAATTGCACTTGGAACAAATCATCTTATTAGGAATCAAACGCGCCTCCAGCAAAAAATCCAAAACCATTTTTTTCCTGGAACAAATGTATAAGAAAAATTCGATTAGCCAGGCCAGGGCTACCAAAGGTGTGTCTCAAATTACTAAATTTAAAAATAAATTTACTCCCAACTAACACTTGATACTTTGAAACAGTAGTGTGAACCGACATGACTAACAAATACTAACTAACTAAAAAATAAGATAAAATTCCAAAAAGATTGAAAAGGTACAACCTAGCTCGAAATCCCTGGATTCTTTTGCAAAATGGTAATCCTAACCGCGTCTTAATCCAATAGCTCCTGGTGAACGAAATTAAAACGCGTACGCGGTCTGAAAATACATAGCGTAGGGACGCTGTAGGATTCTTTTTTCCTGGCTCGAAAATCGCAATCGCGTCCTATTCCAACAGCTACTGGTAAACGAAATGAAAATGGTTATGATCCGCGGTCTATATATACATAGCGTAGGGACGATGTAGGGTTGCTGAAATGGACTGGAAAAAAGTGAGGGGTTACCAAAAATAACATCAATCGCAATCGAGTGTTGGCGACGTATAAAGTCGCCAAATCGAATGGGGGGTCTATACTGCAGTTGTTTTGGGAGGCCAAGCAAATATGCACCCATATTTTAATCTATCATGCATAATAATACGTGCTGGCTATGAAAAATGTTTGAGTTATTCGACTAGAGACGGTCATCTCTTAGGGACAGTTGCCTCCGCTGGAAGGCCTTTTGAACCAACCTGCATTTCTATTACGTGGAGGGGAAACCAGCGAAATCGATCATGGTTGGCTGAACAGGGACCAGAGTGACTCCAGCTCTGATACTAAGGTACAGATTGTCGTAACATGTCTATGGAACGGGAAATAAAAATAAAGATCCTATACCTAGTGGTATCTTTGAAAAACGCCAAGTATGTACTACTACTACTAGTTGGGTGCGTAGCCCCCTCTACCCCGACATTTGCCATTATTGATTTTGTCAGGAGCTGCCCCAGAAGTAACTGCTAGTGGTCTCTCAGAACAAGGACGCAACACATATGTCAATAGGTCTTTAAGCCTGTCGGCGGCGTTCCTCTACATGGACAGAGGAGTATTATTGCATCTCTTTTCTAGTTAAATCTGGAGTGTAGAATGGGTCCCTTGTCGCATTTTTCCCCCCAACAGGATATTCGATACAATATGACTTCGCACGGTGTTCGCGCATCGTATTCATCACCGATTTCTACAAGAGGTACTGTCAGGGCATGGAAATATGCACCTATATTTTAATCTATCATGAATAATAATGCGTGCTGGCTATGAAAAAAGTTTGAGATTTACGACTACAGACGGTCATCTCCTGGGGACAGTTGCCTCCGCTGGAAGGTTTTTTAAACGAACCTGCATTTGTATTACGTGGAGGGGAAAGCAGCGAAAACCCTCCATGGTTGGCTGAGCAGGGACCAACCTGACTCCAGCTCTGACACTAAAGTACAGATTGTCGTAACATGTCTACGGAACGGGAAATAAAAATAAAGATTCTATTAGTGTTATCTTTGGAAAACGCCAAGTATGTACTACTACTCCTTGTTGGGGCGCAGCCCTCTCTAACCCGACATTTGCCATTATAGATTGTCAGGAGCGGCCCCAGAAGTAATTGCTGGTGGTAGATTCTTTAGATCAGATTGACCATCAAATATCGAAACCGCTTTCTCTAAGTCGGGGTGACCGTCGTAAATCGAAGCAGTTCCTTAGGTCAAGGTGACCACAATTGAAAAAGTTTTCTAGGTCAGGAAGATCACTAAGAAACTCTAAGGCCGCTCAAAAGGAACTGAAACCTATTGATGGGGATTCCTATCCCTCCGCTGCGCACCAAAATAGCGTGCTGTAACGTCGTCAGATAAATTTAAGTGGCGAGTGGATTTTAGGTAATTAAAAACACCTTTAAGACATACATCACATTTAATTAGGTACTTAACATTTTTTTAGAAATTAACAGTTTAAGGCAATTTCGAGGCTAAATGAGTAAAAATAATAAAATGGTTTCAGTTCTGCGTTTTCATCGGAGCAGACCAGCTCTTCGTCCGTTCACGTCCAAAAATGTAACGATTCTTGTAGAGGGGCCAGAACTCAGCGTCGCCTCTCCTCCCGTACATCGTTAACGACGCTCGACAGTTCAAAAACGAGGGACTACAAGACATCCCTTTACATCCATCCAGTCATAAACTTGCTAGCTTTTGCCCTCTTCGCGAAAACGGATGCGCTATGCTGAAATGGTCTTCCTTCTAGTCTAGTTACAGGTCTAAATATCCCAGCGACTTCTGCATAAAAGGGTCAGGTGCTTCACGTTTCCTGAGTAGATATCTGGGCCCAGGACGATTCAAGTGCATTGGATCCAAGTAGCAATGGTAAGAAAATGTCATGTTCGGTAAAATGTGGAGCACTGAGATTGGAATTCCCTCTTTATCTCGTAATAAATCTCCCCGAACTGAAACTGTAACAACCATAGAGGAGAGATAAGAAAAGGGAGCGCATAGGGGTTTAAACCGGTTCTACGAGTAAAATAAGCTGACGTGCGGATGGTTCTTCTACTCAGAGAACGCTCTCTGGGATTTAGCATATGGACGGCAGATTGACAAGTTGAAGGCATCAATTTTAGTGAAAAAGAAATGGTTGCATATTGTGCATACAATTGCAAGGAAAGAGGGACTAAGGGATCATTCTACTCATTTCAAAAGTATATTATTATTTACTTATCTGCCTTTTTTATTATTTAAAGCACTTTAAAATGAGTAGCGTTGCATCACATCATAGTATAATCAATGTTATTCGTTATTGTACAGGGACCAACCTGACTCCAGCTCTGACACTAAGGTACAGATTGTGGTAACATGTCTACGGAACGGGAAATAAAAATAAAGATTCTATACCTAATGTTATCTTTGGAAAACGCCAAGTATGTACTACTACTACTAGTTGGGGGCGCAGCCCACTCTACCCCGACATTTGCCATTATTTATTTTGTCAGGAGCGGCCCCAGAAGTAACTGCTAGTGGTCTCTCAGAGCAAGGACGACACACGTATGGCAATAGGTCTTTAAGCCAGTCGGCGGCGTTCCTCTACATGGGCAAAGGAGTATTATTGCATCTCTTTTCTAGTTATAACTGGAGGGTAGAATGTGTGCCTTGTCGCATTTTGAGATTATGAGTAATTTACAGATCAATTACTATTTCCATATGGAAAAAGATATACGACGGGTATCCGACAGTTACTGCAACTCCATATACGTCATCTTTGCTGGAGCTCTCCCCTCCTTAACATACATTGCTCTGACCGATTCAGGATTGGTTGCTGTCATCCAATCGCTGGCCTGCTGTCGTGATATCCGCTGTTGCTAGGGTCATCGTTGTAGTGGCTGACGCACTACTTTGGCTGGTTGCATATCCCGTATATTACATATATTTATACATTATCAAATATTGAGCGAGCCATTGATATGTACCCTCTTTGATACGAGTAAGATCCTCAAAAAATACTTTTACAGGATAGTTTCTGTTGCCTGGTTCTTCTGGAATAATAGAAGTCATTCTGGTTCTGAAGTCACAGAAACAGTAGTTCTGAAATTGTTGATTCGTTAAGTGTCAAGGATTGATGAATCCTTCACTAGTTGAACATTTTCCCTCAGTTGTTTAAGACTTTAGCTTAGATTGCTGCTTTCCTACGCAGCTCCTTATGTACCCATTGCACTATAAATGTTTCTTTGAGCGTTATGCGTAAGTAGAAGGAAAACGCTGGTTCTAAATCACGAGGTGCCGGAAGTGACGTCATGTAGCGAATGTTCGAGTTGAGGTGTTTACAGCTACGACCGGAAGTGAGGTCATGCAGCGAAATTTCGAGTTGAGGTGTTTACTGCTACGACCTCAAGTGACGTCACTCCATATAATCGTAAGAATAGACGCCCTTTCGTAGCAATAAGTCCACTTGTGGAGTTTGGAAAAAAGTTTTCATATTATGGAATTCGTTGTTCTGCAAATTGGAAACTAACATTTCCAAGCTGCTCGGCGTTAAACGGTATGAAGCAAGGAACCGTAACAGAATTTTCCCAACATACTTGCTGAAGGAAATGTATTTTTCTTCGTTACCAGCAATTAGTTGAATCTTTTTTCATCCATTCCCAGCTCTTTCACGATGAAGTGCGAGTCGTATCCAGACAAGTTGTGGAGTAAAACGGATAAAATTTTGCCTTGCCAGTTTCAAATTGCATGTGTTACATGCTGCACTCTATATGCTCCTGTGATATGATCAGGATCATGTACTTTCTGATTGTGTGCGGAAAATTCACCACCACATACATAGCAAACTGTTTTGCTAAAATGTTCACATTTTTGATCGGTAATCAGATTACTCCATGGTGACCTCATTTTTTCCCAATATATTTTGCTACTTACATTAACATCCGCATTAGTTTTTGAGGCACATAACTTCCTGTATACTCCACAGGTGGCTTATAGGATCCATGTGAATAGATTATATAATAGCTAAAAGACACATTTATATTTTTGATAAGAAAATTTATATGATGCACTGGGGCCTGGCTGACATGCATGGATTTTTTTAGTTAACACTTCAAAATCCGCTAAAATGATAAACGGAACTTTGCGTTCGTGTTTATAGTTTTAAAAGAAATGAAGCTATCTTCTGAAGGCATTTTCATGCTTTGAACATAGAGCTTGGTGTCTCATTAAAAGTTAAAGTGAACCGAAAGCATTGAGACAGCGACGGCAAAAGTACTTTTTTTGATTACGCGAAATTTGAGATGAAATTAAACTCGAAAAGGTCTTTGATTTTTAGATATAATAATTATAAATCAACGTGTTGATGCAAGTCCTTTACTGATGCGCATGGGGAAAATTTTAAACTTTTCATTAAAGAAAATACATTTATAGAAATATTATTTCTATTTTCAAATTGGATAATATTTGTTAGACTTACTGGAAAGGATATTCCATTAAAATCCAGAGTCTGAATGTTGCTCGTAACTTGATTGTCTGTAGACATTATCTTCACCAGGATGGAGAGCTGACAAAACAGCCCATTTGAAATAAATGAAATCCTTATTTTTCACATTAACAGCACGCTTCCGTTGAAGAACTGTTGGTAACGGAACATAAGTAGCCCTCAAAGGATTGGTGTTATTGATTCGCATTGCCACGTACTTAATTTCAATAAGTCGCCCCATCTGGGCTCTTTTTGTTCAAACTCCGATGTTTCCCGATGCAATTTGTCGGATGGACCAGCATAAAATTGACGCAGTTCAGTACTGTGCAGCATAACCTAATTTTTTGGTTTGAAGTTTTTCACTTCATCAATGAAGCCATCCTCCGCAGTTTTTGGATACCTGCAAAATAGGCGAAAATTCACTTTAAGCTCGCGGTAACATAAATTTTTTATTAGGTAGTTGCACAAATCCAAATCTAAGGCATTCGGAAAAGTTCAATGTCCATAAAACCAAGGTAGTTCTGAATCCGTACGGTCTCCAGCACACCGCCAAAAGCCTGTTCACTTCGCCACAGGTTGGATCGCAAATGAGGTATCTTCTCTAATTGCCATATCAATTGGACCGATATGCCTATGTCAAGTGATTGAATGAAAAGACAGAAGTGTGGTCTGATATTGAAAAAAGTATATTTAAATGACAAATTAACAATGTTATAGGCACAGACATGAAGTTACAGTTATTATGGGACATCATGTTGCAAATGCCCTTCTCGGAAATAATAAAGTGATTCTTAGTTTGAACGGTTTGAACTTTCGTGATAATTCAGGAGCTTTTTTGATGCGAGGTTAAAAAAGTATATGGAGGTAATGAAAAATTATGGAAAAACCTTTTTTATGAAAACTGTTGGGATAATCGTTATTCTTGGGGGTTGTTTAAAGAGTTTTAAGCTGCTTATCTAAAGTAATTTCATCCCTGCAGATGATAAATTCTGTGAAACATTTGATGATGGAAAAGAGGACAATTAAAATATAATAAACAGAAAATTATATACAATACAATTTGAGGACTTGCCAGGCTCCACGACTCTCGCCACTTGGAGTCGAGGCACTCCCTCCAGTGACAGCCGTTCCTCTGAGTAACATCAAGGTGGACATCTTGATGTCACTCAGAGGAACGGCTTGCTGCAATGAATCGAAAGCTGCCTTCGCAGCACTCTCAGCAAACTCGTCACCCTAGTGGCTAATAATGCATCTAGTGGCTGACGCAACATTCTCTGGTTGCGTATCCCGTATATTACACTCGACGATCGTATTATGTGGTCGAGAGCTCTCATCTTTTTTCACAATTTAAGTTGAGATTGTAAGTAATTTGCAGATCAATTACTATTTCCATATGGAAAAAGAAAATACGACGGGTATCTGACAGTTACTGCAACTCCATATACGTCATCTTTGCTCGAGCTCTCCCCTCTATAACATACATTTCTCTAAACGATTATTGATTGGTTGCTGTCATCCAATCGCTGGCCTGCGGTCGTGATATCCGCTGTTGCTAGGGTCATCGTTGTAGTGGCTGATGCACTATTTCGGCTGGTTGCATATCCCGTATATTACATACATTTATACATTATCAAATATGGAGGGAGCCACTGGGAGGGCATGCAAATATGCACCTACATTTTAATCTATCATGAATAATAATACGTGCTGGCTATGAAAAATGTTTGAGATATACGACTAGAGACGGTCATCTCC
This sequence comes from Meta bourneti, assembly GCA_933210815.1. NCBI lineage: Eukaryota > Metazoa > Arthropoda > Arachnida > Araneae > Tetragnathidae > Meta > Meta bourneti. The sequence goes on from OW119932.1 coordinate 19,900,443, forward strand.
TAGGGACAGTTGCCTCCGCTGGAAGGTCTTTTAAACCAATCTGCATTTGTATTACGTGTAGGGGAAACCAGCGAAAACCGTCCATGGTTCGCTGAGCAGGGACCAGAGTGACTCCAGCTATCGTACAGATTGTCGTAACATGTCTACGGAACGGGAAATTGTCAAATGCTTCAAACTGAAAATAAAAAGAAAGATTCTATACCTAGTGTTATCTTTGGAAAACGCCAAGTATGTATTACTACTACCAGTTGGGGCGCAGCCCCCTCTACCCTGACATTTGCCACTATTGATTCTCAGGAGTGGAACCAGAAGTAACTGCTAGTGGTCTCAGAGCAAGGAGGAAACATTTATGTCAAAGGCCTTTAAGACAGACGGCGGCGTTCCTCTACATGGGCAGAGGAGTTTTATTGCATCTCTTATTTAGTTATAACCGGAGGTAGAATGGGTGCTTGTCGAATTTTTCCTCCCAATAGGATATTAGATACAATATGACTTCACACGGTGTTCGCGCAGTATTCATCACCAATTGGTACAAGAGGTACTGTCAGGGCATGGAAATATGCACCTATATTTTAATATATCATGAATAATAATGCGTGCTGGCTATGAAAAAGTTTGAGATTTACGACTACAGACGGTCATCTCCTGGGGACAGTTTCCTTCGTAGGAAGGTCTTTTAAACGAACTTGCATTTGTATTACGTGGAGGGGAACGCAGCGAAAACCCTACATGGTTGGCTGTGCAGGGACCAACCTGACTCCAGCTCTGACACTAAGGTACAGATTGTCGTAACATGTCTACGGAACGGGAAATAAAAATAAAGATTCTATACCTAGGGTTATCTTTGGAAAACGCCAAGTATGTACTACTACTCCTAGTTGGGGGCGCAGCCCTCCCTAACCCGACATTTGCCATAGTAGATTCTTTAGATCAGGGTGACCATCAAATATCGAAACCGCTTTCTCTAAGTCGGGGTGACCGTCGTAAATCAAAGCAGTTCCTTAGGTCAAGGTGACCACAATTGAAAAAGTTTTCTAGGTCAGGAAGATCACTAAGAAACTCTAAGGCCGCTCAAAAGGAACTGAAACCTATTGATGGGGATTCCTATCCCTCCGCTGCGCACCAAAATAGCGTGCTGTAACGTCGTCAGATAAATTTAAGTGGCGAGTGGATTTTAGGTAATTAAAAACACCTTTAAGACATACATCACATTTAATTAGGTACTTAACATTTTTTTAGAAATTAACAGTTTAAGGCAATTTCGAGGCTAAATGAGTAAAAATAATAAAATGGTTTCAGTTCTGCGTTTTCATCGGAGCAGACCAGCTCTTCGTCCGTTCACGTCCAAAAATGTAACGATTCTTGTAGAGGGGCCAGAACTCAGCGTCGCCTCTCCTCCCGTACATCGTTAACGACGCTCGACAGTTCAAAAACGAGGGACTACAAGACATCCCTTTACATCCATCCAGTCATAAACTTGCTAGCTTTTGCCCTCTTCGCGAAAACGGATGCGCTATGCTGAAATGGTCTTCCTTCTAGTCTAGTTACAGGTCTAAATATCCCAGCGACTTCTGCATAAAAGGGTCAGGTGCTTCACGTTTCCTGAGTAGAGATCTGGGCCCAGGACGATTCAAGTGCATTGGATCCAAGTAGCAATGGTAAGAAAATGTCATGTTCGGTAAAATGTGGAGCACTGAGATTGGAATTCCCTCTTTATCTCGTAATAAATCTCCCCGAACTGAAACTGTAACAACCATAGAGGAGAGATAAGAAAAGGGAGCGCATAGGGGTTTAAACCGGTTCTACGAGTAAAATAAGCTGACGTGCGGATGGTTCTTCTACTCAGAGAACGCTCTCTGGGATTTAGCATATGGACGGCAGATTGACAAGTTGAAGGCATCAATTTTAGTGAAAAAGAAATGGTTGCATATTGTGCATACAATTGCAAGGAAAGAGGGACTAAGGGATCATTCTACTCATTTCAAAAGTATATTATTATTTACTTATCTGCCTTTTTTATTATTTAAAGCACTTTAAAATGAGTAGCGTTGCATCACATCATAGTATAATCAATGTTATTCGTTATTGTACAGGGACCAACCTGACTCCAGCTCTGACACTAAGGTACAGATTGTGGTAACATGTCTACGGAACGGGAAATAAAAATAAAGATTCTATACCTAATGTTATCTTTGGAAAACGCCAAGTATGTACTACTACTACTAGTTGGGGGCGCAGCCCACTCTACCCCGACATTTGCCATTATTTATTTTGTCAGGAGCGGCCCCAGAAGTAACTGCTAGTGGTCTCTCAGAGCAAGGACGACACACATATGGCAATAGGTCTTTAAGCCAGTCGGCGGCGTTCCTCTACATGGGCAAAGGAGTATTATTGCATCTCTTTTCTAGTTATAACTGGAGGGTAGAATGTGTGCCTTGTCGCATTTTGAGATTATGAGTAATTTACAGATCAATTACTATTTCCATATGGAAAAAGATATACGACGGGTATCCGACAGTTACTGCAACTCCATATACGTCATCTTTGCTGGAGCTCTCCCCTCCTTAACATACATTGCTCTGACCGATTCAGGATTGGTTGCTGTCATCCAATCGCTGGCCTGCTGTCGTGATATCCGCTGTTGCTAGGGTCATCGTTGTAGTGGCTGACGCACTACTTTGGCTGGTTGCATATCCCGTATATTACATATATTTATACATTATCAAATATTGAGCGAGCCATTGATATGTACCCTCTTTGATACGAGTAAGATCCTCAAAAAATACTTTTACAGGATAGTTTCTGTTGCCTGGTTCTTCTGGAATAATAGAAGTCATTCTGGTTCTGAAGTCACAGAAACAGTAGTTCTGAAATTGTTGATTCGTTAAGTGTCAAGGATTGATGAATCCTTCACTAGTTGAACATTTTCCCTCAGTTGTTTAAGACTTTAGCTTAGATTGCTGCTTTCCTACGCAGCTCCTTATGTACCCATTGCACTATAAATGTTTCTTTGAGCGTTATGCGTAAGTAGAAGGAAAACGCTGGTTCTAAATCACGAGGTGCCGGAAGTGACGTCATGTAGCGAATGTTCGAGTTGAGGTGTTTACAGCTACGACCGGAAGTGAGGTCATGCAGCGAAATTTCGAGTTGAGGTGTTTACTGCTACGACCTCAAGTGACGTCACTCCATATAATCGTAAGAATAGACGCCCTTTCGTAGCAATAAGTCCACTTGTGGAGTTTGGAAAAAAGTTTTCATATTATGGAATTCGTTGTTCTGCAAATTGGAAACTAACATTTCCAAGCTGCTCGGCGTTAAACGGTATGAAGCAAGGAACCGTAACAGAATTTTCCCAACATACTTGCTGAAGGAAATGTATTTTTCTTCGTTACCAGCAATTAGTTGAATCTTTTTTCATCCATTCCCAGCTCTTTCACGATGAAGTGCGAGTCGTATCCAGACAAGTTGTGGAGTAAAACGGATAAAATTTTGCCTTGCCAGTTTCAAATTGCATGTGTTACATGCTGCACTCTATATGCTCCTGTGATATGATCAGGATCATGTACTTTCTGATTGTGTGCGGAAAATTCACCACCACATACATAGCAAACTGTTTTGCTAAAATGTTCACATTTTTGATCGGTAATCAGATTACTCCATGGTGACCTCATTTTTTCCCAATATATTTTGCTACTTACATTAACATCCGCATTAGTTTTTGAGGCACATAACTTCCTGTATACTCCACAGGTGGCTTATAGGATCCATGTGAATAGATTATATAATAGCTAAAAGACACATTTATATTTTTGATAAGAAAATTTATATGATGCACTGGGGCCTGGCTGACATGCATGGATTTTTTTAGTTAACACTTCAAAATCCGCTAAAATGATAAACGGAACTTTGCGTTCGTGTTTATAGTTTTAAAAGAAATGAAGCTATCTTCTGAAGGCATTTTCATGCTTTGAACATAGAGCTTGGTGTCTCATTAAAAGTTAAAGTGAACCGAAAGCATTGAGACAGCGACGGCAAAAGTACTTTTTTTGATTACGCGAAATTTGAGATGAAATTAAACTCGAAAAGGTCTTTGATTTTTAGATATAATAATTATAAATCAACGTGTTGATGCAAGTCCTTTACTGATGCGCATGGGGAAAATTTTAAACTTTTCATTAAAGAAAATACATTTATAGAAATATTATTTCTATTTTCAAATTGGATAATATTTGTTAGACTTACTGGAAAGGATATTCCATTAAAATCCAGAGTCTGAATGTTGCTCGTAACTTGATTGTCTGTAGACATTATCTTCACCAGGATGGAGAGCTGACAAAACAGCCCATTTGAAATAAATGAAATCCTTATTTTTCACATTAACAGCACGCTTCCGTTGAAGAACTGTTGGTAACGGAACATAAGTAGCCCTCAAAGGATTGGTGTTATTGATTCGCATTGCCACGTACTTAATTTCAATAAGTCGCCCCATCTGGGCTCTTTTTGTTCAAACTCCGATGTTTCCCGATGCAATTTGTCGGATGGACCAGCATAAAATTGACGCAGTTCAGTACTGTGCAGCATAACCTAATTTTTTGGTTTGAAGTTTTTCACTTCATCAATGAAGCCATCCTCCGCAGTTTTTGGATACCTGCAAAATAGGCGAAAATTCACTTTAAGCTCGCGGTAACATAAATTTTTTATTAGGTAGTTGCACAAATCCAAATCTAAGGCATTCGGAAAAGTTCAATGTCCATAAAACCAAGGTAGTTCTGAATCCGTACGGTCTCCAGCACACCGCCAAAAGCCTGTTCACTTCGCCACAGGTTGGATCGCAAATGAGGTATCTTCTCTAATTGCCATATCAATTGGACCGATATGCCTATGTCAAGTGATTGAATGAAAAGACAGAAGTGTGGTCTGATATTGAAAAAAGTATATTTAAATGACAAATTAACAATGTTATAGGCACAGACATGAAGTTACAGTTATTATGGGACATCATGTTGCAAATGCCCTTCTCGGAAATAATAAAGTGATTCTTAGTTTGAACGGTTTGAACTTTCGTGATAATTCAGGAGCTTTTTTGATGCGAGGTTAAAAAAGTATATGGAGGTAATGAAAAATTATGGAAAAACCTTTTTTATGAAAACTGTTGGGATAATCGTTATTCTTGGGGGTTGTTTAAAGAGTTTTAAGCTGCTTATCTAAAGTAATTTCATCCCTGCAGATGATAAATTCTGTGAAACATTTGATGATGGAAAAGAGGACAATTAAAATATAATAAACAGAAAATTATATACAATACAATTTGAGGACTTGCCAGGCTCCACGACTCTCGCCACTTGGAGTCGAGGCACTCCCTCCAGTGACAGCCGTTCCTCTGAGTAACATCAAGGTGGACATCTTGATGTCACTCAGAGGAACGGCTTGCTGCAATGAATCGAAAGCTGCCTTCGCAGCACTCTCAGCAAACTCGTCACCCTAGTGGCTAATAATGCATCTAGTGGCTGACGCAACATTCTCTGGTTGCGTATCCCGTATATTACACTCGACGATCGTATTATGTGGTCGAGAGCTCTCATCTTTTTTCACAATTTAAGTTGAGATTGTAAGTAATTTGCAGATCAATTACTATTTCCATATGGAAAAAGAAAATACGACGGGTATCTGACAGTTACTGCAACTCCATATACGTCATCTTTGCTCGAGCTCTCCCCTCTATAACATACATTTCTCTAAACGATTATTGATTGGTTGCTGTCATCCAATCGCTGGCCTGCGGTCGTGATATCCGCTGTTGCTAGGGTCATCGTTGTAGTGGCTGATGCACTATTTCGGCTGGTTGCATATCCCGTATATTACATACATTTATACATTATCAAATATGGAGGGAGCCACTGGGAGGGCATGCAAATATGCACCTACATTTTAATCTATCATGAATAATAATACGTGCTGGCTATGAAAAATGTTTGAGATATACGACTAGAGACGGTCATCTCCTAGGGACAGTTGCCTCCGCTGGAAGGTCTTTTAAACCAATCTGCATTTGTATTACGTGTAGGGGAAACCAGCGAAAACCGTCCATGGTTCGCTGAGCAGGGACCAGAGTGACTCCAGCTATCGTACAGATTGTCGTAACATGTCTACGGAACGGGAAATTGTCAAATGCTTCAAACTGAAAATAAAAAGAAAGATTCTATACCTAGTGTTATCTTTGGAAAACGCCAAGTATGTATTACTACTACCAGTTGGGGCGCAGCCCCCTCTACCCTGACATTTGCCACTATTGATTCTCAGGAGCGGAACCAGAAGTAACTGCTAGTGGTCTCAGAGCAAGGAGGAAACATTTATGTCAAAGGCCTTTAAGACAGACGGCGGCGTTCCTCTACATGGGCAGAGGAGTTTTATTGCATCTCTTATTTAGTTATAACCGGAGGTAGAATGGGTGCTTGTCGAATTTTTCCTCCCAATAGGATATTAGATACAATATGACTTCACACGGTGTTCGCGCAGTATTCATCACCAATTGGTACAAGAGGTACTGTCAGGGCATGGAAATATGCACCTATATTTTAATATATCATGAATAATAATGCGTGCTGGCTATGAAAAAGTTTGAGATTTACGACTACAGACGGTCATCTCCTGGGGACAGTTTCCTTCGTAGGAAGGTCTTTTAAACGAACTTGCATTTGTATTACGTGGAGGGGAAAGCAGCGAAAACCCTACATGGTTGGCTGTGCAGGGACCAACCTGACTCCAGCTCTGACACTAAGGTACAGATTGTCGTAACATGTCTACGGAACGGGAAATAAAAATAAAGATTCTATACCTAGGGTTATCTTTGGAAAACGCCAAGTATGTACTACTACTCCTAGTTGGGGGCGCAGCCCTCCCTAACCCGACATTTGCCATGGTAGATTCTTTAGATCAGGGTGACCATCAAATATCGAAACCGCTTTCTCTAAGTCGGGGTGACCGTCGTAAATCGAAGCAGTTCCTTAGGTCAAGGTGACCACAATTGAAAAAGTTTTCTAGGTCAGGAAGATCACTAAGAAACTCTAAGGCCGCTCAAAAGGAACTGAAACCTATTGATGGGGATTCCTATCCCTCCGCTGCGCACCAAAATAGCGTGCTGTAACGTCGTCAGATAAATTTAAGTGGCGAGTGGATTTTAGGTAATTAAAAACACCTTTAAGACATACATCACATTTAATTAGGTACTTAACATTTTTTTAGAAATTAACAGTTTAAGGCAATTTCGAGGTTAAATGAGTAAAAATAATAAAATGGTTTCAGTTCTGCGTTTTCATCGGAGCAGACCAGCTCTTCGTCCGTTCACGTCCAAAAATGTAACGATTCTTGTAGAGGGGCCAGAACTCAGCGTCGCCTCTCCTCCCGTACATCGTTAACGACGCTCGACAGTTCAAAAACGAGGGACTACAAGACATCCCTTTACATCCATCCAGTCATAAACTTGCTAGCTTTTGCCCTCTTCGCGAAAACGGATGCGCTATGCTGAAATGGTCTTCCTTCTAGTCTAGTTACAGGTCTAAATATCCCAGCGACTTATGCATAAAAGGGTCAGGTGCTTCACGTTTCCTGAGTAGAGATCTGGGCCCAGGACGATTCAAGTGCATTGGATCCAAGTAGCAATGGTAAGAAAATGTCATGTTCGGTAAAATGTGGAGCACTGAGATTGGAATTCCCTCTTTATCTCGTAATAAATCTCCCCGAACTGAAACTGTAACAACCATAGAGGAGAGATAAGAAAAGGGAGCGCATAGGGGTTTAAACCGGTTCTACGAGTAAAATAAGCTGACGTGCGGATGGTTCTTCTACTCAGAGAACGCTCTCTGGGATTTAGCATATGGACGGCAGATTGACAAGTTGAAGGCATCAATTTTAGTGAAAAAGAAATGGTTGCATATTGTGCATACAATTGCAAGGAAAGAGGGACTAAGGGATCATTCTACTCATTTCAAAAGTATATTATTATTTACTTATCTGCCTTTTTTATTATTTAAAGCACTTTAAAATGAGTAGCGTTGCATCACATCATAGTATAATCAATGTTATTCGTTATTGTACAGGGACCAACCTGACTCCAGCTCTGACACTAAGGTACAGATTGTGGTAACATGTCTACGGAACGGGAAATAAAAATAAAGATTCTATACCTAATGTTATCTTTGGAAAACGCCAAGTATGTACTACTACTACTAGTTGGGGGCGCAGCCCACTCTACCCCGACATTTGCCATTATTTATTTTGTCAGGAGCGGCCCCAGAAGTAACTGCTAGTGGTCTCTCAGAGCAAGGACGACACACGTATGGCAATAGGTCTTTAAGCCAGTCGGCGGCGTTCCTCTACATGGGCAAAGGAGTATTATTGCATCTCTTTTCTAGTTATAACTGGAGGGTAGAATGTGTGCCTTGTCGCATTTTGAGATTATGAGTAATTTACAGATCAATTACTATTTCCATATGGAAAAAGATATACGACGGGTATCCGACAGTTACTGCAACTCCATATACGTCATCTTTGCTGGAGCTCTCCCCTCCTTAACATACATTGCTCTGACCGATTCAGGATTGGTTGCTGTCATCCAATCGCTGGCCTGCTGTCGTGATATCCGCTGTTGCTAGGGTCATCGTTGTAGTGGCTGACGCACTACTTTGGCTGGTTGCATATCCCGTATATTACATATATTTATACATTATCAAATATTGAGCGAGCCATTGATATGTACCCTCTTTGATACGAGTAAGATCCTCAAAAAATACTTTTACAGGATAGTTTCTGTTGCCTGGTTCTTCTGGAATAATAGAAGTCATTCTGGTTCTGAAGTCACAGAAACAGTAGTTCTGAAATTGTTGATTCGTTAAGTGTCAAGGATTGATGAATCCTTCACTAGTTGAACATTTTCCCTCAGTTGTTTAAGACTTTAGCTTAGATTGCTGCTTTCCTACGCAGCTCCTTATGTACCCATTGCACTATAAATGTTTCTTTGAGCGTTATGCGTAAGTAGAAGGAAAACGCTGGTTCTAAATCACGAGGTGCCGGAAGTGACGTCATGTAGCGAATGTTCGAGTTGAGGTGTTTACAGCTACGACCGGAAGTGAGGTCATGCAGCGAAATTTCGAGTTGAGGTGTTTACTGCTACGACCTCAAGTGACGTCACTCCATATAATCGTAAGAATAGACGCCCTTTCGTAGCAATAAGTCCACTTGTGGAGTTTGGAAAAAAGTTTTCATATTATGGAATTCGTTGTTCTGCAAATTGGAAACTAACATTTCCAAGCTGCTCGGCGTTAAACGGTATGAAGCAAGGAACCGTAACAGAATTTTCCCAACATACTTGCTGAAGGAAATGTATTTTTCTTCGTTACCAGCAATTAGTTGAATCTTTTTTCATCCATTCCCAGCTCTTTCACGATGAAGTGCGAGTCGTATCCAGACAAGTTGTGGAGTAAAACGGATAAAATTTTGCCTTGCCAGTTTCAAATTGCATGTGTTACATGCTGCACTCTATATGCTCCTGTGATATGATCAGGATCATGTACTTTCTGATTGTGTGCGGAAAATTCACCACCACATACATAGCAAACTGTTTTGCTAAAATGTTCACATTTTTGATCGGTAATCAGATTACTCCATGGTGACCTCATTTTTTCCCAATATATTTTGCTACTTACATTAACATCCGCATTAGTTTTTGAGGCACATAACTTCCTGTATACTCCACAGGTGGCTTATAGGGTCCATGTGAATAGATTATATAATAGCTAAAAGACACATTTATATTTTTGATAAGAAAATTTATATGATGCACTGGGGCCTGGCTGACATGCATGGATTTTTTTAGTTAACACTTCAAAATCCGCTAAAATGATAAACGGAACTTTGCGTTCGTGTTTATAGTTTTAAAAGAAATGAAGCTATCTTCTGAAGGCATTTTCATGCTTTGAACATAGAGCTTGGTGTCTCATTAAAAGTTAAAGTGAACCGAAAGCATTGAGACAGCGACGGCAAAAGTACTTTTTTTGATTACGCGAAATTTGAGATGAAATTAAACTCGAAAAGGTCTTTGATTTTTAGATATAATAATTATAAATCAACGTGTTGATGCAAGTCCTTTACTGATGCGCATGGGGAAAATTTTAAACTTTTCATTAAAGAAAATACATTTATAGAAATATTATTTCTATTTTCAAATTGGATAATATTTGTTAGACTTACTGGAAAGGATATTCCATTAAAATCCAGAGTCTGAATGTTGCTCGTAACTTGATTGTCTGTAGACATTATCTTCACCAGGATGGAGAGCTGACAAAACAGCCCATTTGAAATAAATGAAATCCTTATTTTTCACATTAACAGCACGCTTCCGTTGAAGAACTGTTGGTAACGGAACATAAGTAGCCCTCAAAGGATTGGTGTTATTGATTCGCATTGCCACGTACTTAATTTCAATAAGTCGCCCCATCTGGGCTCTTTTTGTTCAAACTCCGATGTTTCCCGATGCAATTTGTCGGATGGACCAGCATAAAATTGACGCAGTTCAGTACTGTGCAGCATAACCTAATTTTTTGGTTTGAAGTTTTTCACTTCATCAATGAAGCCATCCTCCGCAGTTTTTGGATACCTGCAAAATAGGCGAAAATTCACTTTAAGCTCGCGGTAACATAAATTTTTTATTAGGTAGTTGCACAAATCCAAATCTAAGGCATTCGGAAAAGTTCAATGTCCATAAAACCAAGGTAGTTCTGAATCCGTACGGTCTCCAGCACACCACCAAAAGCCTGTTCACTTCGCCACAGGTTGGATCGCAAATGAGGTATCTTCTCTAATTGCCATATCAATTGGACCGATATGCCTATGTCAAGTGATTGAATGAAAAGACAGAAGTGTGGTCTGATATTGAAAAAAGTATATTTAAATGACAAATTAACAATGTTATAGGCACAGACATGAAGTTACAGTTATTATGGGACATCATGTTGCAAATGCCCTTCTCGGAAATAATAAAGTGATTCTTAGTTTGAACGGTTTGAACTTTCGTGATAATTCAGGAGCTTTTTTGATGCGAGGTTAAAAAAGTATATGGAGGTAATGAAAAATTATGGAAAAACCTTTTTTATGAAAACTGTTGGGATAATCGTTATTCTTGGGGGTTGTTTAAAGAGTTTTAAGCTGCTTATCTAAAGTAATTTCATCCCTGCAGATGATAAATTCTGTGAAACATTTGATGATGGAAAAGAGGACAATTAAAATATAATAAACAGAAAATTATATACAATACAATTTGAGGACTTGCCAGGCTCCACGACTCTCGCCACTTGGAGTCGAGGCACTCCCTCCAGTGACAGCCGTTCCTCTGAGTAACATCAAGGTGGACATCTTGATGTCACTCAGAGGAACGGCTTGCTGCAATGAATCGAAAGCTGCCTTCGCAGCACTCTCAGCAAACTCGTCACCCTAGTGGCTAATAATGCATCTAGTGGCTGACGCAACATTCTCTGGTTGCGTATCCCGTATATTACACTCGACGATCGTATTATGTGGTCGAGAGCTCTCATCTTTTTTCACAATTTAAGTTGAGATTGTAAGTAATTTGCAGATCAATTACTATTTCCATATGGAAAAAGAAAATACGACGGGTATCTGACAGTTACTGCAACTCCATATACGTCATCTTTGCTCGAGCTCTCCCCTCTATAACATACATTTCTCTAAACGATTATTGATTGGTTGCTGTCATCCAATCGCTGGCCTGCGGTCGTGATATCCGCTGTTGCTAGGGTCATCGTTGTAGTGGCTGATGCACTATTTCGGCTGGTTGCATATCCCGTATATTACATACATTTATACATTATCAAATATGGAGGGAGCCACTGGGAGGGCATGCAAATATGCACCTACATTTTAATCTATCATGAATAATAATACGTGCTGGCTATGAAAAATGTTTGAGATATACGACTAGAGACGGTCATCTCCTAGGGACAGTTGCCTCCGCTGGAAGGTCTTTTAAACCAATCTGCATTTGTATTACGTGTAGGGGAAACCAGCGAAAACCGTCCATGGTTCGCTGAGCAGGGACCAGAGTGACTCCAGCTATCGTACAGATTGTCGTAACATGTCTACGGAACGGGAAATTGTCAAATGCTTCAAACTGAAAATAAAAAGAAAGATTCTATACCTAGTGTTATCTTTGGAAAACGCCAAGTATGTATTACTACTACCAGTTGGGGCGCAGCCCCCTCTACCCTGACATTTGCCACTATTGATTCTCAGGAGCGGAACCAGAAGTAACTGCTAGTGGTCTCAGAGCAAGGAGGAAACATTTATGTCAAAGGCCTTTAAGACAGACGGCGGCGTTCCTCTACATGGGCAGAGGAGTTTTATTGCATCTCTTATTTAGTTATAACCGGAGGTAGAATGGGTGCTTGTCGAATTTTTCCTCCCAATAGGATATTAGATACAATATGACTTCACACGGTGTTCGCGCAGTATTCATCACCAATTGGTACAAGAGGTACTGTCAGGGCATGGAAATATGCACCTATATTTTAATATATCATGAATAATAATGCGTGCTGGCTATGAAAAAGTTTGAGATTTACGACTACAGACGGTCATCTCCTGGGGACAGTTTCCTTCGTAGGAAGGTCTTTTAAACGAACTTGCATTTGTATTACGTGGAGGGGAAAGCAGCGAAAACCCTACATGGTTGGCTGTGCAGGGACCAACCTGACTCCAGCTCTGACACTAAGGTACAGATTGTCGTAACATGTCTACGGAACGGGAAATAAAAATAAAGATTCTATACCTAGGGTTATCTTTGGAAAACGCCAAGTATGTACTACTACTCCTAGTTGGGGGCGCAGCCCTCCCTAACCCGACATTTGCCATGGTAGATTCTTTAGATCAGGGTGACCATCAAATATCGAAACCGCTTTCTCTAAGTCGGGGTGACCGTCGTAAATCGAAGCAGTTCCTTAGGTCAAGGTGACCACAATTGAAAAAGTTTTCTAGGTCAGGAAGATCACTAAGAAACTCTAAGGCCGCTCAAAAGGAACTGAAACCTATTGATGGGGATTCCTATCCCTCCGCTGCGCACCAAAATAGCGTGCTGTAACGTCGTCAGATAAATTTAAGTGGCGAGTGGATTTTAGGTAATTAAAAACACCTTTAAGACATACATCACATTTAATTAGGTACTTAACATTTTTTTAGAAATTAACAGTTTAAGGCAATTTCGAGGTTAAATGAGTAAAAATAATAAAATGGTTTCAGTTCTGCGTTTTCATCGGAGCAGACCAGCTCTTCGTCCGTTCACGTCCAAAAATGTAACGATTCTTGTAGAGGGGCCAGAACTCAGCGTCGCCTCTCCTCCCGTACATCGTTAACGACGCTCGACAGTTCAAAAACGAGGGACTACAAGACATCCCTTTACATCCATCCAGTCATAAACTTGCTAGCTTTTGCCCTCTTCGCGAAAACGGATGCGCTATGCTGAAATGGTCTTCCTTCTAGTCTAGTTACAGGTCTAAATATCCCAGCGACTTATGCATAAAAGGGTCAGGTGCTTCACGTTTCCTGAGTAGAGATCTGGGCCCAGGACGATTCAAGTGCATTGGATCCAAGTAGCAATGGTAAGAAAATGTCATGTTCGGTAAAATGTGGAGCACTGAGATTGGAATTCCCTCTTTATCTCGTAATAAATCTCCCCGAACTGAAACTGTAACAACCATAGAGGAGAGATAAGAAAAGGGAGCGCATAGGGGTTTAAACCGGTTCTACGAGTAAAATAAGCTGACGTGCGGATGGTTCTTCTACTCAGAGAACGCTCTCTGGGATTTAGCATATGGACGGCAGATTGACAAGTTGAAGGCATCAATTTTAGTGAAAAAGAAATGGTTGCATATTGTGCATACAATTGCAAGGAAAGAGGGACTAAGGGATCATTCTACTCATTTCAAAAGTATATTATTATTTACTTATCTGCCTTTTTTATTATTTAAAGCACTTTAAAATGAGTAGCGTTGCATCACATCATAGTATAATCAATGTTATTCGTTATTGTACAGGGACCAACCTGACTCCAGCTCTGACACTAAGGTACAGATTGTGGTAACATGTCTACGGAACGGGAAATAAAAATAAAGATTCTATACCTAATGTTATCTTTGGAAAACGCCAAGTATGTACTACTACTACTAGTTGGGGGCGCAGCCCACTCTACCCCGACATTTGCCATTATTTATTTTGTCAGGAGCGGCCCCAGAAGTAACTGCTAGTGGTCTCTCAGAGCAAGGACGACACACGTATGGCAATAGGTCTTTAAGCCAGTCGGCGGCGTTCCTCTACATGGGCAAAGGAGTATTATTGCATCTCTTTTCTAGTTATAACTGGAGGGTAGAATGTGTGCCTTGTCGCATTTTGAGATTATGAGTAATTTACAGATCAATTACTATTTCCATATGGAAAAAGATATACGACGGGTATCCGACAGTTACTGCAACTCCATATACGTCATCTTTGCTGGAGCTCTCCCCTCCTTAACATACATTGCTCTGACCGATTCAGGATTGGTTGCTGTCATCCAATCGCTGGCCTGCTGTCGTGATATCCGCTGTTGCTAGGGTCATCGTTGTAGTGGCTGACGCACTACTTTGGCTGGTTGCATATCCCGTATATTACATATATTTATACATTATCAAATATTGAGCGAGCCATTGATATGTACCCTCTTTGATACGAGTAAGATCCTCAAAAAATACTTTTACAGGATAGTTTCTGTTGCCTGGTTCTTCTGGAATAATAGAAGTCATTCTGGTTCTGAAGTCACAGAAACAGTAGTTCTGAAATTGTTGATTCGTTAAGTGTCAAGGATTGATGAATCCTTCACTAGTTGAACATTTTCCCTCAGTTGTTTAAGACTTTAGCTTAGATTGCTGCTTTCCTACGCAGCTCCTTATGTACCCATTGCACTATAAATGTTTCTTTGAGCGTTATGCGTAAGTAGAAGGAAAACGCTGGTTCTAAATCACGAGGTGCCGGAAGTGACGTCATGTAGCGAATGTTCGAGTTGAGGTGTTTACAGCTACGACCGGAAGTGAGGTCATGCAGCGAAATTTCGAGTTGAGGTGTTTACTGCTACGACCTCAAGTGACGTCACTCCATATAATCGTAAGAATAGACGCCCTTTCGTAGCAATAAGTCCACTTGTGGAGTTTGGAAAAAAGTTTTCATATTATGGAATTCGTTGTTCTGCAAATTGGAAACTAACATTTCCAAGCTGCTCGGCGTTAAACGGTATGAAGCAAGGAACCGTAACAGAATTTTCCCAACATACTTGCTGAAGGAAATGTATTTTTCTTCGTTACCAGCAATTAGTTGAATCTTTTTTCATCCATTCCCAGCTCTTTCACGATGAAGTGCGAGTCGTATCCAGACAAGTTGTGGAGTAAAACGGATAAAATTTTGCCTTGCCAGTTTCAAATTGCATGTGTTACATGCTGCACTCTATATGCTCCTGTGATATGATCAGGATCATGTACTTTCTGATTGTGTGCGGAAAATTCACCACCACATACATAGCAAACTGTTTTGCTAAAATGTTCACATTTTTGATCGGTAATCAGATTACTCCATGGTGACCTCATTTTTTCCCAATATATTTTGCTACTTACATTAACATCCGCATTAGTTTTTGAGGCACATAACTTCCTGTATACTCCACAGGTGGCTTATAGGGTCCATGTGAATAGATTATATAATAGCTAAAAGACACATTTATATTTTTGATAAGAAAATTTATATGATGCACTGGGGCCTGGCTGACATGCATGGATTTTTTTAGTTAACACTTCAAAATCCGCTAAAATGATAAATGATAAACGGAACTTTGCGTTCGTGTTTATAGTTTTAAAAGAAATGAAGCTATCTTCTGAAGGCATTTTCATGCTTTGAACATAGAGCTTGGTGTCTCATTAAAAGTTAAAGTGAACCGAAAGCATTGAGACAGCGACGGCAAAAGTACTTTTTTTGATTACGCGAAATTTGAGATGAAATTAAACTCGAAAAGGTCTTTGATTTTTAGATATAATAATTATAAATCAACGTGTTGATGCAAGTCCTTTACTGATGCGCATGGGGAAAATTTTAAACTTTTCATTAAAGAAAATACATTTATAGAAATATTATTTCTATTTTCAAATTGGATAATATTTGTTAGACTTACTGGAAAGGATATTCCATTAAAATCCAGAGTCTGAATGTTGCTCGTAACTTGATTGTCTGTAGACATTATCTTCACCAGGATGGAGAGCTGACAAAACAGCCCATTTGAAATAAATGAAATCCTTATTTTTCACATTAACAGCACGCTTCCGTTGAAGAACTGTTGGTAACGGAACATAAGTAGCCCTCAAAGGATTGGTGTTATTGATTCGCATTGCCACGTACTTAATTTCAATAAGTCGCCCCATCTGGGCTCTTTTTGTTCAAACTCCGATGTTTCCCGATGCAATTTGTCGGATGGACCAGCATAAAATTGACGCAGTTCAGTACTGTGCAGCATAACCTAATTTTTTGGTTTGAAGTTTTTCACTTCATCAATGAAGCCATCCTCCGCAGTTTTTGGATACCTGCAAAATAGGCGAAAATTCACTTTAAGCTCGCGGTAACATAAATTTTTTATTAGGTAGTTGCACAAATCCAAATCTAAGGCATTCGGAAAAGTTCAATGTCCATAAAACCAAGGTAGTTCTGAATCCGTACGGTCTCCAGCACACCGCCAAAAGCCTGTTCACTTCGCCACAGGTTGGATCGCAAATGAGGTATCTTCTCTAATTGCCATATCAATTGGACCGATATGCCTATGTCAAGTGATTGAATGAAAAGACAGAAGTGTGGTCTGATATTGAAAAAAGTATATTTAAATGACAAATTAACAATGTTATAGGCACAGACATGAAGTTACAGTTATTATGGGACATCATGTTGCAAATGCCCTTCTCGGAAATAATAAAGTGATTCTTAGTTTGAACGGTTTGAACTTTCGTGATAATTCAGGAGCTTTTTTGATGCGAGGTTAAAAAAGTATATGGAGGTAATGAAAAATTATGGAAAAACCTTTTTTATGAAAACTGTTGGGATAATCGTTATTCTTGGGGGTTGTTTAAAGAGTTTTAAGCTGCTTATCTAAAGTAATTTCATCCCTGCAGATGATAAATTCTGTGAAACATTTGATGATGGAAAAGAGGACAATTAAAATATAATAAACAGAAAATTATATACAATACAATTTGAGGACTTGCCAGGCTCCACGACTCTCGCCACTTGGAGTCGAGGCACTCCCTCCAGTGACAGCCGTTCCTCTGAGTAACATCAAGGTGGACATCTTGATGTCACTCAGAGGAACGGCTTGCTGCAATGAATCGAAAGCTGCCTTCGCAGCACTCTCAGCAAACTCGTCACCCTAGTGGCTAATAATGCATCTAGTGGCTGACGCAACATTCTCTGGTTGCGTATCCCGTATATTACACTCGACGATCGTATTATGTGGTCGAGAGCTCTCATCTTTTTTCACAATTTAAGTTGAGATTGTAAGTAATTTGCAGATCAATTACTATTTCCATATGGAAAAAGAAAATACGACGGGTATCTGACAGTTACTGCAACTCCATATACGTCATCTTTGCTCGAGCTCTCCCCTCTATAACATACATTTCTCTAAACGATTATTGATTGGTTGCTGTCATCCAATCGCTGGCCTGCGGTCGTGATATCCGCTGTTGCTAGGGTCATCGTTGTAGTGGCTGATGCACTATTTCGGCTGGTTGCATATCCCGTATATTACATACATTTATACATTATCAAATATGGAGGGAGCCACTGGGAGGGCATGCAAATATGCACCTACATTTTAATCTATCATGAATAATAATACGTGCTGGCTATGAAAAATGTTTGAGATATACGACTAGAGACGGTCATCTCCTAGGGACAGTTGCCTCCGCTGGAAGGTCTTTTAAACCAATCTGCATTTGTATTACGTGTAGGGGAAACCAGCGAAAACCGTCCATGGTTCGCTGAGCAGGGACCAGAGTGACTCCAGCTATCGTACAGATTGTCGTAACATGTCTACGGAACGGGAAATTGTCAAATGCTTCAAACTGAAAATAAAAAGAAAGATTCTATACCTAGTGTTATCTTTGGAAAACGCCAAGTATGTATTACTACTACCAGTTGGGGCGCAGCCCCCTCTACCCTGACATTTGCCACTATTGATTCTCAGGAGCGGAACCAGAAGTAACTGCTAGTGGTCTCAGAGCAAGGAGGAAACATTTATGTCAAAGGCCTTTAAGACAGACGGCGGCGTTCCTCTACATGGGCAGAGGAGTTTTATTGCATCTCTTATTTAGTTATAACCGGAGGTAGAATGGGTGCTTGTCGAATTTTTCCTCCCAATAGGATATTAGATACAATATGACTTCACACGGTGTTCGCGCAGTATTCATCACCAATTGGTACAAGAGGTACTGTCAGGGCATGGAAATATGCACCTATATTTTAATATATCATGAATAATAATGCGTGCTGGCTATGAAAAAGTTTGAGATTTACGACTACAGACGGTCATCTCCTGGGGACAGTTTCCTTCGTAGGAAGGTCTTTTAAACGAACTTGCATTTGTATTACGTGGAGGGGAAAGCAGCGAAAACCCTACATGGTTGGCTGTGCAGGGACCAACCTGACTCCAGCTCTGACACTAAGGTACAGATTGTCGTAACATGTCTACGGAACGGGAAATAAAAATAAAGATTCTATACCTAGGGTTATCTTTGGAAAACGCCAAGTATGTACTACTACTCCTAGTTGGGGGCGCAGCCCTCCCTAACCCGACATTTGCCATGGTAGATTCTTTAGATCAGGGTGACCATCAAATATCGAAACCGCTTTCTCTAAGTCGGGGTGACCGTCGTAAATCGAAGCAGTTCCTTAGGTCAAGGTGACCACAATTGAAAAAGTTTTCTAGGTCAGGAAGATCACTAAGAAACTCTAAGGCCGCTCAAAAGGAACTGAAACCTATTGATGGGGATTCCTATCCCTCCGCTGCGCACCAAAATAGCGTGCTGTAACGTCGTCAGATAAATTTAAGTGGCGAGTGGATTTTAGGTAATTAAAAACACCTTTAAGACATACATCACATTTAATTAGGTACTTAACATTTTTTTAGAAATTAACAGTTTAAGGCAATTTCGAGGTTAAATGAGTAAAAATAATAAAATGGTTTCAGTTCTGCGTTTTCATCGGAGCAGACCAGCTCTTCGTCCGTTCACGTCCAAAAATGTAACGATTCTTGTAGAGGGGCCAGAACTCAGCGTCGCCTCTCCTCCCGTACATCGTTAACGACGCTCGACAGTTCAAAAACGAGGGACTACAAGACATCCCTTTACATCCATCCAGTCATAAACTTGCTAGCTTTTGCCCTCTTCGCGAAAACGGATGCGCTATGCTGAAATGGTCTTCCTTCTAGTCTAGTTACAGGTCTAAATATCCCAGCGACTTCTGCATAAAAGGGTCAGGTGCTTCACGTTTCCTGAGTAGAGATCTGGGCCCAGGACGATTCAAGTGCATTGGATCCAAGTAGCAATGGTAAGAAAATGTCATGTTCGGTAAAATGTGGAGCACTGAGATTGGAATTCCCTCTTTATCTCGTAATAAATCTCCCCGAACTGAAACTGTAACAACCATAGAGGAGAGATAAGAAAAGGGAGCGCATAGGGGTTTAAACCGGTTCTACGAGTAAAATAAGCTGACGTGCGGATGGTTCTTCTACTCAGAGAACGCTCTCTGGGATTTAGCATATGGACGGCAGATTGACAAGTTGAAGGCATCAATTTTAGTGAAAAAGAAATGGTTGCATATTGTGCATACAATTGCAAGGAAAGAGGGACTAAGGGATCATTCTACTCATTTCAAAAGTATATTATTATTTACTTATCTGCCTTTTTTATTATTTAAAGCACTTTAAAATGAGTAGCGTTGCATCACATCATAGTATAATCAATGTTATTCGTTATTGTACAGGGACCAACCTGACTCCAGCTCTGACACTAAGGTACAGATTGTGGTAACATGTCTACGGAACGGGAAATAAAAATAAAGATTCTATACCTAATGTTATCTTTGGAAAACGCCAAGTATGTACTACTACTACTAGTTGGGGGCGCAGCCCACTCTACCCCGACATTTGCCATTATTTATTTTGTCAGGAGCGGCCCCAGAAGTAACTGCTAGTGGTCTCTCAGAGCAAGGACGACACACGTATGGCAATAGGTCTTTAAGCCAGTCGGCGGCGTTCCTCTACATGGGCAAAGGAGTATTATTGCATCTCTTTTCTAGTTATAACTGGAGGGTAGAATGTGTGCCTTGTCGCATTTTGAGATTATGAGTAATTTACAGATCAATTACTATTTCCATATGGAAAAAGATATACGACGGGTATCCGACAGTTACTGCAACTCCATATACGTCATCTTTGCTGGAGCTCTCCCCTCCTTAACATACATTGCTCTGACCGATTCAGGATTGGTTGCTGTCATCCAATCGCTGGCCTGCTGTCGTGATATCCGCTGTTGCTAGGGTCATCGTTGTAGTGGCTGACGCACTACTTTGGCTGGTTGCATATCCCGTATATTACATATATTTATACATTATCAAATATTGAGCGAGCCATTGATATGTACCCTCTTTGATACGAGTAAGATCCTCAAAAAATACTTTTACAGGATAGTTTCTGTTGCCTGGTTCTTCTGGAATAATAGAAGTCATTCTGGTTCTGAAGTCACAGAAACAGTAGTTCTGAAATTGTTGATTCGTTAAGTGTCAAGGATTGATGAATCCTTCACTAGTTGAACATTTTCCCTCAGTTGTTTAAGACTTTAGCTTAGATTGCTGCTTTCCTACGCAGCTCCTTATGTACCCATTGCACTATAAATGTTTCTTTGAGCGTTATGCGTAAGTAGAAGGAAAACGCTGGTTCTAAATCACGAGGTGCCGGAAGTGACGTCATGTAGCGAATGTTCGAGTTGAGGTGTTTACAGCTACGACCGGAAGTGAGGTCATGCAGCGAAATTTCGAGTTGAGGTGTTTACTGCTACGACCTCAAGTGACGTCACTCCATATAATCGTAAGAATAGACGCCCTTTCGTACCAATAAGTCCACTTGTGGAGTTTGGAAAAAAGTTTTCATATTATGGAATTCGTTGTGTTCTGCAAATTGGAAACTAACATTTCCAAGCTGCTCGGCGTTAAACGGTATGAAGCAAGGAACCGTAACAGAATTTTCCCAACATACTTGCTGAAGGAAATGTATTTTTCTTCGTTACCAGCAATTAGTTGAATCTTTTTTCATCCATTCCCAGCTCTTTCACGATGAAGTGCGAGTCGTATCCAGACAAGTTGTGGAGTAAAACGGATAAAATTTTGCCTTGCCAGTTTCAAATTGCATGTGTTACATGCTGCACTCTATATGCTCCTGTGATATGATCAGGATCATGTACTTTCTGATTGTGTGCGGAAAATTCACCACCACATACATAGCAAACTGTTTTGCTAAAATGTTCACATTTTTGATCGGTAATCAGATTACTCCATGGTGACCTCATTTTTTCCCAATATATTTTGCTACTTACATTAACATCCGCATTAGTTTTTGAGGCACATAACTTCCTGTATACTCCACAGGTGGCTTATAGGATCCATGTGAATAGATTATATAATAGCTAAAAGACACATTTATATTTTTGATAAGAAAATTTATATGATGCACTGGGGCCTGGCTGACATGCATGGATTTTTTTAGTTAACACTTCAAAATCCGCTAAAATGATAAACGGAACTTTGCGTTCGTGTTTATAGTTTTAAAAGAAATGAAGCTATCTTCTGAAGGCATTTTCATGCTTTGAACATAGAGCTTGGTGTCTCATTAAAAGTTAAAGTGAACCGAAAGCATTGAGACAGCGACGGCAAAAGTACTTTTTTTGATTACGCGAAATTTGAGATGAAATTAAACTCGAAAAGGTCTTTGATTTTTAGATATAATAATTATAAATCAACGTGTTGATGCAAGTCCTTTACTGATGCGCATGGGGAAAATTTTAAACTTTTCATTAAAGAAAATACATTTATAGAAATATTATTTCTATTTTCAAATTGGATAATATTTGTTAGACTTACTGGAAAGGATATTCCATTAAAATCCAGAGTCTGAATGTTGCTCGTAACTTGATTGTCTGTAGACATTATCTTCACCAGGATGGAGAGCTGACAAAACAGCCCATTTGAAATAAATGAAATCCTTATTTTTCACATTAACAGCACGCTTCCGTTGAAGAACTGTTGGTAACGGAACATAAGTAGCCCTCAAAGGATTGGTGTTATTGATTCGCATTGCCACGTACTTAATTTCAATAAGTCGCCCCATCTGGGCTCTTTTTGTTCAAACTCCGATGTTTCCCGATGCAATTTGTCGGATGGACCAGCATAAAATTGACGCAGTTCAGTACTGTGCAGCATAACCTAATTTTTTGGTTTGAAGTTTTTCACTTCATCAATGAAGCCATCCTCCGCAGTTTTTGGATACCTGCAAAATAGGCGAAAATTCACTTTAAGCTCGCGGTAACATAAATTTTTTATTAGGTAGTTGCACAAATCCAAATCTAAGGCATTCGGAAAAGTTCAATGTCCATAAAACCAAGGTAGTTCTGAATCCGTACGGTCTCCAGCACACCGCCAAAAGCCTGTTCACTTCGCCACAGGTTGGATCGCAAATGAGGTATCTTCTCTAATTGCCATATCAATTGGACCGATATGCCTATGTCAAGTGATTGAATGAAAAGACAGAAGTGTGGTCTGATATTGAAAAAAGTATATTTAAATGACAAATTAACAATGTTATAGGCACAGACATGAAGTTACAGTTATTATGGGACATCATGTTGCAAATGCCCTTCTCGGAAATAATAAAGTGATTCTTAGTTTGAACGGTTTGAACTTTCGTGATAATTCAGGAGCTTTTTTGATGCGAGGTTAAAAAAGTATATGGAGGTAATGAAAAATTATGGAAAAACCTTTTTTATGAAAACTGTTGGGATAATCGTTATTCTTGGGGGTTGTTTAAAGAGTTTTAAGCTGCTTATCTAAAGTAATTTCATCCCTGCAGATGATAAATTCTGTGAAACATTTGATGATGGAAAAGAGGACAATTAAAATATAATAAACAGAAAATTATATACAATACAATTTGAGGACTTGCCAGGCTCCACGACTCTCGCCACTTGGAGTCGAGGCACTCCCTCCAGTGACAGCCGTTCCTCTGAGTAACATCAAGGTGGACATCTTGATGTCACTCAGAGGAACGGCTTGCTGCAATGAATCGAAAGCTGCCTTCGCAGCACTCTCAGCAAACTCGTCACCCTAGTGGCTAATAATGCATCTAGTGGCTGACGCAACATTCTCTGGTTGCGTATCCCGTATATTACACTCGACGATCGTATTATGTGGTCGAGAGCTCTCATCTTTTTTCACAATTTAAGTTGAGATTGTAAGTAATTTGCAGATCAATTACTATTTCCATATGGAAAAAGAAAATACGACGGGTATCTGACAGTTACTGCAACTCCATATACGTCATCTTTGCTCGAGCTCTCCCCTCTATAACATACATTTCTCTAAACGATTATTGATTGGTTGCTGTCATCCAATCGCTGGCCTGCGGTCGTGATATCCGCTGTTGCTAGGGTCATCGTTGTAGTGGCTGATGCACTATTTCGGCTGGTTGCATATCCCGTATATTACATACATTTATACATTATCAAATATGGAGGGAGCCACTGGGAGGGCATGCAAATATGCACCTACATTTTAATCTATCATGAATAATAATACGTGCTGGCTATGAAAAATGTTTGAGATATACGACTAGAGACGGTCATCTCCTAGGGACAGTTGCCTCCGCTGGAAGGTCTTTTAAACCAATCTGCATTTGTATTACGTGTAGGGGAAACCAGCGAAAACCGTCCATGGTTCGCTGAGCAGGGACCAGAGTGACTCCAGCTATCGTACAGATTGTCGTAACATGTCTACGGAACGGGAAATTGTCAAATGCTTCAAACTGAAAATAAAAAGAAAGATTCTATACCTAGTGTTATCTTTGGAAAACGCCAAGTATGTATTACTACTACCAGTTGGGGCGCAGCCCCCTCTACCCTGACATTTGCCACTATTGATTCTCAGGAGCGGAACCAGAAGTAACTGCTAGTGGTCTCAGAGCAAGGAGGAAACATTTATGTCAAAGGCCTTTAAGACAGACGGCGGCGTTCCTCTACATGGGCAGAGGAGTTTTATTGCATCTCTTATTTAGTTATAACCGGAGGTAGAATGGGTGCTTGTCGAATTTTTCCTCCCAATAGGATATTAGATACAATATGACTTCACACGGTGTTCGCGCACTATTCATCACCAATTGGTACAAGAGGTACTGGCAGGGCATTCCATGCCCTGCCAGTACCTCTATTTTAATGCACCTATATTTTAATATATCATGAATAATAATGCGTGCTGGCTATGAAAAAGTTTGAGATTTACGACTACAGACGGTCATCTCCTGGGGACAGTTTCCTTCGTAGGAAGGTCTTTTAAACGAACTTGCATTTGTATTACGTGGAGGGGAAAGCAGCGAAAACCCTACATGGTTGGCTGTGCAGGGACCAACCTGACTCCAGCTCTGACACTAAGGTACAGATTGTCGTAACATGTCTACGGAACGGGAAATAAAAATAAAGATTCTATACCTAGGGTTATCTTTGGAAAACGCCAAGTATGTACTACTACTCCTAGTTGGGGGCGCAGCCCTCCCTAACCCGACATTTGCCATGGTAGATTCTTTAGATCAGGGTGACCATCAAATATCGAAACCGCTTTCTCTAAGTCGGGGTGACCGTCGTAAATCGAAGCAGTTCCTTAGGTCAAGGTGACCACAATTGAAAAAGTTTTCTAGGTCAGGAAGATCACTAAGAAACTCTAAGGCCGCTCAAAAGGAACTGAAACCTATTGATGGGGATTCCTATCCCTCCGCTGCGCACCAAAATAGCGTGCTGTAACGTCGTCAGATAAATTTAAGTGGCGAGTGGATTTTAGGTAATTAAAAACACCTTTAAGACATACATCACATTTAATTAGGTACTTAACATTTTTTTAGAAATTAACAGTTTAAGGCAATTTCGAGGTTAAATGAGTAAAAATAATAAAATGGTTTCAGTTCTGCGTTTTCATCGGAGCAGACCAGCTCTTCGTCCGTTCACGTCCAAAAATGTAACGATTCTTGTAGAGGGGCCAGAACTCAGCGTCGCCTCTCCTCCCGTACATCGTTAACGACGCTCGACAGTTCAAAAACGAGGGACTACAAGACATCCCTTTACATCCATCCAGTCATAAACTTGCTAGCTTTTGCCCTCTTCGCGAAAACGGATGCGCTATGCTGAAATGGTCTTCCTTCTAGTCTAGTTACAGGTCTAAATATCCCAGCGACTTCTGCATAAAAGGGTCAGGTGCTTCACGTTTCCTGAGTAGAGATCTGGGCCCAGGACGATTCAAGTGCATTGGATCCAAGTAGCAAT
This sequence comes from Meta bourneti, assembly GCA_933210815.1. Classification (NCBI taxonomy): domain Eukaryota; kingdom Metazoa; phylum Arthropoda; class Arachnida; order Araneae; family Tetragnathidae; genus Meta; species Meta bourneti. The sequence goes on from OW119932.1 coordinate 19,926,143, forward strand.
GGTAAGAAAATGTCATGTTCGGTAAAATGTGGAGCACTGAGATTGGAATTCCCTCTTTATCTCGTAATAAATCTCCCCGAACTGAAACTGTAACAACCATAGAGGAGAGATAAGAAAAGGGAGCGCATAGGGGTTTAAACCGGTTCTACGAGTAAAATAAGCTGACGTGCGGATGGTTCTTCTACTCAGAGAACGCTCTCTGGGATTTAGCATATGGACGGCAGATTGACAAGTTGAAGGCATCAATTTTAGTGAAAAAGAAATGGTTGCATATTGTGCATACAATTGCAAGGAAAGAGGGACTAAGGGATCATTCTACTCATTTCAAAAGTATATTATTATTTACTTATCTGCCTTTTTTATTATTTAAAGCACTTTAAAATGAGTAGCGTTGCATCACATCATAGTATAATCAATGTTATTCGTTATTGTACAGGGACCAACCTGACTCCAGCTCTGACACTAAGGTACAGATTGTGGTAACATGTCTACGGAACGGGAAATAAAAATAAAGATTCTATACCTAATGTTATCTTTGGAAAACGCCAAGTATGTACTACTACTACTAGTTGGGGGCGCAGCCCACTCTACCCCGACATTTGCCATTATTTATTTTGTCAGGAGCGGCCCCAGAAGTAACTGCTAGTGGTCTCTCAGAGCAAGGACGACACACGTATGGCAATAGGTCTTTAAGCCAGTCGGCGGCGTTCCTCTACATGGGCAAAGGAGTATTATTGCATCTCTTTTCTAGTTATAACTGGAGGGTAGAATGTGTGCCTTGTCGCATTTTGAGATTATGAGTAATTTACAGATCAATTACTATTTCCATATGGAAAAAGATATACGACGGGTATCCGACAGTTACTGCAACTCCATATACGTCATCTTTGCTGGAGCTCTCCCCTCCTTAACATACATTGCTCTGACCGATTCAGGATTGGTTGCTGTCATCCAATCGCTGGCCTGCTGTCGTGATATCCGCTGTTGCTAGGGTCATCGTTGTAGTGGCTGACGCACTACTTTGGCTGGTTGCATATCCCGTATATTACATATATTTATACATTATCAAATATTGAGCGAGCCATTGATATGTACCCTCTTTGATACGAGTAAGATCCTCAAAAAATACTTTTACAGGATAGTTTCTGTTGCCTGGTTCTTCTGGAATAATAGAAGTCATTCTGGTTCTGAAGTCACAGAAACAGTAGTTCTGAAATTGTTGATTCGTTAAGTGTCAAGGATTGATGAATCCTTCACTAGTTGAACATTTTCCCTCAGTTGTTTAAGACTTTAGCTTAGATTGCTGCTTTCCTACGCAGCTCCTTATGTACCCATTGCACTATAAATGTTTCTTTGAGCGTTATGCGTAAGTAGAAGGAAAACGCTGGTTCTAAATCACGAGGTGCCGGAAGTGACGTCATGTAGCGAATGTTCGAGTTGAGGTGTTTACAGCTACGACCGGAAGTGAGGTCATGCAGCGAAATTTCGAGTTGAGGTGTTTACTGCTACGACCTCAAGTGACGTCACTCCATATAATCGTAAGAATAGACGCCCTTTCGTAGCAATAAGTCCACTTGTGGAGTTTGGAAAAAAGTTTTCATATTATGGAATTCGTTGTTCTGCAAATTGGAAACTAACATTTCCAAGCTGCTCGGCGTTAAACGGTATGAAGCAAGGAACCGTAACAGAATTTTCCCAACATACTTGCTGAAGGAAATGTATTTTTCTTCGTTACCAGCAATTAGTTGAATCTTTTTTCATCCATTCCCAGCTCTTTCACGATGAAGTGCGAGTCGTATCCAGACAAGTTGTGGAGTAAAACGGATAAAATTTTGCCTTGCCAGTTTCAAATTGCATGTGTTACATGCTGCACTCTATATGCTCCTGTGATATGATCAGGATCATGTACTTTCTGATTGTGTGCGGAAAATTCACCACCACATACATAGCAAACTGTTTTGCTAAAATGTTCACATTTTTGATCGGTAATCAGATTACTCCATGGTGACCTCATTTTTTCCCAATATATTTTGCTACTTACATTAACATCCGCATTAGTTTTTGAGGCACATAACTTCCTGTATACTCCACAGGTGGCTTATAGGGTCCATGTGAATAGATTATATAATAGCTAAAAGACACATTTATATTTTTGATAAGAAAATTTATATGATGCACTGGGGCCTGGCTGACATGCATGGATTTTTTTAGTTAACACTTCAAAATCCGCTAAAATGATAAACGGAACTTTGCGTTCGTGTTTATAGTTTTAAAAGAAATGAAGCTATCTTCTGAAGGCATTTTCATGCTTTGAACATAGAGCTTGGTGTCTCATTAAAAGTTAAAGTGAACCGAAAGCATTGAGACAGCGACGGCAAAAGTACTTTTTTTGATTACGCGAAATTTGAGATGAAATTAAACTCGAAAAGGTCTTTGATTTTTAGATATAATAATTATAAATCAACGTGTTGATGCAAGTCCTTTACTGATGCGCATGGGGAAAATTTTAAACTTTTCATTAAAGAAAATACATTTATAGAAATATTATTTCTATTTTCAAATTGGATAATATTTGTTAGACTTACTGGAAAGGATATTCCATTAAAATCCAGAGTCTGAATGTTGCTCGTAACTTGATTGTCTGTAGACATTATCTTCACCAGGATGGAGAGCTGACAAAACAGCCCATTTGAAATAAATGAAATCCTTATTTTTCACATTAACAGCACGCTTCCGTTGAAGAACTGTTGGTAACGGAACATAAGTAGCCCTCAAAGGATTGGTGTTATTGATTCGCATTGCCACGTACTTAATTTCAATAAGTCGCCCCATCTGGGCTCTTTTTGTTCAAACTCCGATGTTTCCCGATGCAATTTGTCGGATGGACCAGCATAAAATTGACGCAGTTCAGTACTGTGCAGCATAACCTAATTTTTTGGTTTGAAGTTTTTCACTTCATCAATGAAGCCATCCTCCGCAGTTTTTGGATACCTGCAAAATAGGCGAAAATTCACTTTAAGCTCGCGGTAACATAAATTTTTTATTAGGTAGTTGCACAAATCCAAATCTAAGGCATTCGGAAAAGTTCAATGTCCATAAAACCAAGGTAGTTCTGAATCCGTACGGTCTCCAGCACACCGCCAAAAGCCTGTTCACTTCGCCACAGGTTGGATCGCAAATGAGGTATCTTCTCTAATTGCCATATCAATTGGACCGATATGCCTATGTCAAGTGATTGAATGAAAAGACAGAAGTGTGGTCTGACATTGAAAAAAGTATATTTAAATGACAAATTAACAATGTTATAGGCACAGACATGAAGTTACAGTTATTATGGGACATCATGTTGCAAATGCCCTTCTCGGAAATAATAAAGTGATTCTTAGTTTGAACGGTTTGAACTTTCGTGATAATTCAGGAGCTTTTTTGATGCGAGGTTAAAAAAGTATATGGAGGTAATGAAAAATTATGGAAAAACCTTTTTTATGAAAACTGTTGGGATAATCGTTATTCTTGGGGGTTGTTTAAAGAGTTTTAAGCTGCTTATCTAAAGTAATTTCATCCCTGCAGATGATAAATTCTGTGAAACATTTGATGATGGAAAAGAGGACAATTAAAATATAATAAACAGAAAATTATATACAATACAATTTGAGGACTTGCCAGGCTCCACGACTCTCGCCACTTGGAGTCGAGGCACTCCCTCCAATGACAGCCGTTCCTCTGAGTAACATCAAGGTGGACATCTTGATGTCACTCAGAGGAACGGCTTGCTGCAATGAATCGAAAGCTGTCTTCGCAGCACTCTCAGCAAACTCGTCACCCTAGTGGCTAATAATGCATCTAGTGGCTGACGCAACATTCTCTGGTTGCGTATCCCGTATATTACACTCGACGATCGTATTATGTGGTCGAGAGCTCTCATCTTTTTTCACAATTTAAGTTGAGATTGTAAGTAATTTGCAGATCAATTACTATTTCCATATGGAAAAAGAAAATACGACGGGTATCTGACAGTTACTGCAACTCCATATACGTCATCTTTGCTCGAGCTCTCCCCTCTATAACATACATTTCTCTAAACGATTATTGATTGGTTGCTGTCATCCAATCGCTGGCCTGCGGTCGTGATATCCGCTGTTGCTAGGGTCATCGTTGTAGTGGCTGATGCACTATTTCGGCTGGTTGCATATCCCGTATATTACATACATTTATACATTATCAAATATGGAGGGAGCCACTGGGAGGGCATGCAAATATGCACCTACATTTTAATCTATCATGAATAATAATACGTGCTGGCTATGAAAAATGTTTGAGATATACGACTAGAGACGGTCATCTCCTAGGGACAGTTGCCTCCGCTGGAAGGTCTTTTAAACCAATCTGCATTTGTATTACGTGTAGGGGAAACCAGCGAAAACCGTCCATGGTTCGCTGAGCAGGGACCAGAGTGACTCCAGCTATCGTACAGATTGTCGTAACATGTCTACGGAACGGGAAATTGTCAAATGCTTCAAACTGAAAATAAAAAGAAAGATTCTATACCTAGTGTTATCTTTGGAAAACGCCAAGTATGTATTACTACTACTAGTTGGTGCGCAGCCCCCTCTACCCCGACATTTACCATTATTGATTGTCAGGAGCGGACCCAGAAGTAACTGCTAGTGGTCTCAGAGCAAGGAGGAAACACTTATGTCAAAGGTCTTTCAGACAGACGGCGGCGTTCCTCTAGATGGGCAGAGGAGTATTATTGCATCTCTTATTTAGTTATAACCGGAGGTAGAATGGGTGCCTTGTCGAATTTTTCCTCCGACATGACTACAAATACTAACTAACTAAAAAATAAGATAAAATTCCAAAAAGATTGAAACGGTACAACCTGGTTCGAAATCCCTGGATTCTTTTGCAAAATGGTTATCCTAACCGCGTCCTAATCCAATAGCTCCTGGTGAACGAAATTAAAATGGTTATCATACGCCGTCTGAAAATACATAGCGTAGGGACGCTGTCGGATTTTTCTTTTCCTCGCTCGAAAATCGCAATCGCGTCCTATTCCAACAGCTACTGGTAAACGAAATGAAAATGGTTATGATCCGCGGTCTATATATACATAGCGTAGGGACGATGTAGGGTTGCTAAAATGGAGTGGAAAAAAGTGAGGGGTTACCAAAAATAACAGCAATCGCAATCGAGTGTTGGCGACGTATAAAGTCGCCAAATCGAATGGGGGGGGGGTCTATACTGCAGTTGTTTTGGGCTCCAGCTCTGACACTAAGGTACAGATTGTCGTAACATGTCTATGGAACGGGAATTAAAAATAAAGATTCTATACCTTGTGTTATCATTGAAAAGCGCCAAGCATGTACTACTAATAGTTGGGTGCGCATTCCCTCTACCCCGACATTTGGCATTATTGATTTTGTCAGGAGCGGCCCCAGAAGTAACTGCTAGTGGTCTCTCAGAGCAAGGACGCAACACGTATGTCAATAGGTCTTTAAGCCTGTCGGCGGCGTTCCTCTTCATGGACAGAGGAGTATTATTGCATCTCTTTTCTAGTTAAAACTGGAGGGTAGAATGGGTCCCTTGTCGGATTTCCCCCCCAACAGGATATTCGATACAATATGACTTCGCACGGTGTTCGCGCATCGTATTCAGCACCAAGAGGTACTGGGAGGTCATGCAAATATGCACCTATATTTTAATCTATCATGCATAATAATACGTGCTGGCTATGAAAAATGTTTGAGTTATTCGACTAGAGACGGTCATCTCTTAGGGACAATTGCCTCCGCTGGAAGGCCTTTTAAACCAACCTGCATTTCTATTACGTGGAGGGGAAACCAGCGAAAACCGTCCATGGTTGGCTGAGCAGGGAACAACCTGACTCCAGCTCTGACACTAAGGAACAGATTGTCGTAACATGTCTACGGAACGGGAAATTGTCAAATGCTTCAAACTGAAAATAAAAATAAAGATTCTATACCTAGTGTTATCTTTGGAAAACGCCAAGTATGTATTACTACTACTGGTTGGGGCGCAGCCCTCCCTAACCCGACAGTTGCCATGGTAGATTCTTTAGATCAGGGTGACCATCAAATATCGAAACCGCTTTCTCTAAGTCGGGGTGACCGTCGTAAATCGAAGCAGTTCCTTAGGTCAAGGTGACCACAATTGAAAAAGTTTTCTAGGTCAGGAAGATCACTAAGAAACTCTAAGGCCGCTCAAAAGGAACTGAAACCTATTGATGGGGATTCCTATCCCTCCGCTGCGCACCAAAATAGCGTGCTGTAACGTCGTCAGATAAATTTAAGTGGCGAGTGGATTTTAGGTAATTAAAAACACCTTTAAGACATACATCACATTTAATTAGGTACTTAACATTTTTTTAGAAATTAACAGTTTAAGGCAATTTCGAGGTTAAATGAGTAAAAATAATAAAATGGTTTCAGTTCTGCGTTTTCATCGGAGCAGACCAGCTCTTCGTCCGTTCACGTCCAAAAATGTAACGATTCTTGTAGAGGGGCCAGAACTCAGCGTCGCCTCTCCTCCCGTACATCGTTAACGACGCTCGACAGTTCAAAAACGAGGGACTACAAGACATCCCTTTACATCCATCCAGTCATAAACTTGCTAGCTTTTGCCCTCTTCGCGAAAACGGATGCGCTATGCTGAAATGGTCTTCCTTCTAGTCTAGTTACAGGTCTAAATATCCCAGCGACTTCTGCATAAAAGGGTCAGGTGCTTCACGTTTCCTGAGTAGAGATCTGGGCCCAGGACGATTCAAGTGCATTGGATCCAAGTAGCAATGGTAAGAAAATGTCATGTTCGGTAAAATGTGGAGCACTGAGATTGGAATTCCCTCTTTATCTCGTAATAAATCTCCCCGAACTGAAACTGTAACAACCATAGAGGAGAGATAAGAAAAGGGAGCGCATAGGGGTTTAAACCGGTTCTACGAGTAAAATAAGCTGACGTGCGGATGGTTCTTCTACTCAGAGAACGCTCTCTGGGATTTAGCATATGGACGGCAGATTGACAAGTTGAAGGCATCAATTTTAGTGAAAAAGAAATGGTTGCATATTGTGCATACAATTGCAAGGAAAGAGGGACTAAGGGATCATTCTACTCATTTCAAAAGTATATTATTATTTACTTATCTGCCTTTTTTATTATTTAAAGCACTTTAAAATGAGTAGCGTTGCATCACATCATAGTATAATCAATGTTATTCGTTATTGTACAGGGACCAACCTGACTCCAGCTCTGACACTAAGGTACAGATTGTGGTAACATGTCTACGGAACGGGAAATAAAAATAAAGATTCTATACCTAATGTTATCTTTGGAAAACGCCAAGTATGTACTACTACTACTAGTTGGGGGCGCAGCCCACTCTACCCCGACATTTGCCATTATTTATTTTGTCAGGAGCGGCCCCAGAAGTAACTGCTAGTGGTCTCTCAGAGCAAGGACGACACACGTATGGCAATAGGTCTTTAAGCCAGTCGGCGGCGTTCCTCTACATGGGCAAAGGAGTATTATTGCATCTCTTTTCTAGTTATAACTGGAGGGTAGAATGTGTGCCTTGTCGCATTTTGAGATTATGAGTAATTTACAGATCAATTACTATTTCCATATGGAAAAAGATATACGACGGGTATCCGACAGTTACTGCAACTCCATATACGTCATCTTTGCTGGAGCTCTCCCCTCCTTAACATACATTGCTCTGACCGATTCAGGATTGGTTGCTGTCATCCAATCGCTGGCCTGCTGTCGTGATATCCGCTGTTGCTAGGGTCATCGTTGTAGTGGCTGACGCACTACTTTGGCTGGTTGCATATCCCGTATATTACATATATTTATACATTATCAAATATTGAGCGAGCCATTGATATGTACCCTCTTTGATACGAGTAAGATCCTCAAAAAATACTTTTACAGGATAGTTTCTGTTGCCTGGTTCTTCTGGAATAATAGAAGTCATTCTGGTTCTGAAGTCACAGAAACAGTAGTTCTGAAATTGTTGATTCGTTAAGTGTCAAGGATTGATGAATCCTTCACTAGTTGAACATTTTCCCTCAGTTGTTTAAGACTTTAGCTTAGATTGCTGCTTTCCTACGCAGCTCCTTATGTACCCATTGCACTATAAATGTTTCTTTGAGCGTTATGCGTAAGTAGAAGGAAAACGCTGGTTCTAAATCACGAGGTGCCGGAAGTGACGTCATGTAGCGAATGTTCGAGTTGAGGTGTTTACAGCTACGACCGGAAGTGAGGTCATGCAGCGAAATTTCGAGTTGAGGTGTTTACTGCTACGACCTCAAGTGACGTCACTCCATATAATCGTAAGAATAGACGCCCTTTCGTAGCAATAAGTCCACTTGTGGAGTTTGGAAAAAAGTTTTCATATTATGGAATTCGTTGTTCTGCAAATTGGAAACTAACATTTCCAAGCTGCTCGGCGTTAAACGGTATGAAGCAAGGAACCGTAACAGAATTTTCCCAACATACTTGCTGAAGGAAATGTATTTTTCTTCGTTACCAGCAATTAGTTGAATCTTTTTTCATCCATTCCCAGCTCTTTCACGATGAAGTGCGAGTCGTATCCAGACAAGTTGTGGAGTAAAACGGATAAAATTTTGCCTTGCCAGTTTCAAATTGCATGTGTTACATGCTGCACTCTATATGCTCCTGTGATATGATCAGGATCATGTACTTTCTCAGAAAGTACATGATCCTGAAGTACATGATCAGAAAGATTGTGTGCGGAAAATTCACCACCACATACATAGCAAACTGTTTTGCTAAAATGTTCACATTTTTGATCGGTAATCAGATTACTCCATGGTGACCTCATTTTTTCCCAATATATTTTGCTACTTACATTAACATCCGCATTAGTTTTTGAGGCACATAACTTCCTGTATACTCCACAGGTGGCTTATAGGGTCCATGTGAATAGATTATATATTAGCTAAAAGACACATTTATATTTTTGATAAGAAAATTTATATGATGCACTGGGGCCTGGCTGACATGCATGGATTTTTTTAGTTAACACTTCAAAATCCGCTAAAATGATAAACGGAACTTTGCGTTCGTGTTTATAGTTTTAAAAGAAATGAAGCTATCTTCTGAAGGCATTTTCATGCTTTGAACATAGAGCTTGGTGTCTCATTAAAAGTTAAAGTGAACCGAAAGCATTGAGACAGCGACGGCAAAAGTACTTTTTTTGATTACGCGAAATTTGAGATGAAATTAAACTCGAAAAGGTCTTTGATTTTTAGATATAATAATTATAAATCAACGTGTTGATGCAAGTCCTTTACTGATGCGCATGGGGAAAATTTTAAACTTTTCATTAAAGAAAATACATTTATAGAAATATTATTTCTATTTTCAAATTGGATAATATTTGTTAGACTTACTGGAAAGGATATTCCATTAAAATCCAGAGTCTGAATGTTGCTCGTAACTTGATTGTCTGTAGACATTATCTTCACCAGGATGGAGAGCTGACAAAACAGCCCATTTGAAATAAATGAAATCCTTATTTTTCACATTAACAGCACGCTTCCGTTGAAGAACTGTTGGTAACGGAACATAAGTAGCCCTCAAAGGATTGGTGTTATTGATTCGCATTGCCACGTACTTAATTTCAATAAGTCGCCCCATCTGGGCTCTTTTTGTTCAAACTCCGATGTTTCCCGATGCAATTTGTCGGATGGACCAGCATAAAATTGACGCAGTTCAGTACTGTGCAGCATAACCTAATTTTTTGGTTTGAAGTTTTTCACTTCATCAATGAAGCCATCCTCCGCAGTTTTTGGATACCTGCAAAATAGGCGAAAATTCACTTTAAGCTCGCGGTAACATAAATTTTTTATTAGGTAGTTGCACAAATCCAAATCTAAGGCATTCGGAAAAGTTCAATGTCCATAAAACCAAGGTAGTTCTGAATCCGTACGGTCTCCAGCACACCGCCAAAAGCCTGTTCACTTCGCCACAGGTTGGATCGCAAATGAGGTATCTTCTCTAATTGCCATATCAATTGGACCGATATGCCTATGTCAAGTGATTGAATGAAAAGACAGAAGTGTGGTCTGATATTGAAAAAAGTATATTTAAATGACAAATTAACAATGTTATAGGCACAGACATGAAGTTACAGTTATTATGGGACATCATGTTGCAAATGCCCTTCTCGGAAATAATAAAGTGATTCTTAGTTTGAACGGTTTGAACTTTCGTGATAATTCAGGAGCTTTTTTGATGCGAGGTTAAAAAAGTATATGGAGGTAATGAAAAATTATGGAAAAACCTTTTTTATGAAAACTGTTGGGATAATCGTTATTCTTGGGGGTTGTTTAAAGAGTTTTAAGCTGCTTATCTAAAGTAATTTCATCCCTGCAGATGATAAATTCTGTGAAACATTTGATGATGGAAAAGAGGACAATTAAAATATAATAAACAGAAAATTATATACAATACAATTTGAGGACTTGCCAGGCTCCACGACTCTCGCCACTTGGAGTCGAGGCACTCCCTCCAGTGACAGCCGTTCCTCTGAGTAACATCAAGGTGGACATCTTGATGTCACTCAGAGGAACGGCTTGCTGCAATGAATCGAAAGCTGCCTTCGCAGCACTCTCAGCAAACTCGTCACCCTAGTGGCTAATAATGCATCTAGTGGCTGACGCAACATTCTCTGGTTGCGTATCCCGTATATTACACTCGACGATCGTATTATGTGGTCGAGAGCTCTCATCTTTTTTCACAATTTAAGTTGAGATTGTAAGTAATTTGCAGATCAATTACTATTTCCATATGGAAAAAGAAAATACGACGGGTATCTGACAGTTACTGCAACTCCATATACGTCATCTTTGCTCGAGCTCTCCCCTCTATAACATACATTTCTCTAAACGATTATTGATTGGTTGCTGTCATCCAATCGCTGGCCTGCGGTCGTGATATCCGCTGTTGCTAGGGTCATCGTTGTAGTGGCTGATGCACTATTTCGGCTGGTTGCATATCCCGTATATTACATACATTTATACATTATCAAATATGGAGGGAGCCACTGGGAGGGCATGCAAATATGCACCTACATTTTAATCTATCATGAATAATAATACGTGCTGGCTATGAAAAATGTTTGAGATATACGACTAGAGACGGTCATCTCCTAGGGACAGTTGCCTCCGCTGGAAGGTCTTTTAAACCAATCTGCATTTGTATTACGTGTAGGGGAAACCAGCGAAAACCGTCCATGGTTCGCTGAGCAGGGACCAGAGTGACTCCAGCTATCGTACAGATTGTCGTAACATGTCTACGGAACGGGAAATTGTCAAATGCTTCAAACTGAAAATAAAAAGAAAGATTCTATACCTAGTGTTATCTTTGGAAAACGCCAAGTATGTATTACTACTACCAGTTGGGGCGCAGCCCCCTCTACCCTGACATTTGCCACTATTGATTCTCAGGAGCGGAACCAGAAGTAACTGCTAGTGGTCTCAGAGCAAGGAGGAAACATTTATGTCAAAGGCCTTTAAGACAGACGGCGGCGTTCCTCTACATGGGCAGAGGAGTTTTATTGCATCTCTTATTTAGTTATAACCGGAGGTAGAATGGGTGCTTGTCGAATTTTTCCTCCCAATAGGATATTAGATACAATATGACTTCACACGGTGTTCGCGCAGTATTCATCACCAATTGGTACAAGAGGTACTGTCAGGGCATGGAAATATGCACCTATATTTTAATATATCATGAATAATAATGCGTGCTGGCTATGAAAAAGTTTGAGATTTACGACTACAGACGGTCATCTCCTGGGGACAGTTTCCTTCGTAGGAAGGTCTTTTAAACGAACTTGCATTTGTATTACGTGGAGGGGAAAGCAGCGAAAACCCTACATGGTTGGCTGTGCAGGGACCAACCTGACTCCAGCTCTGACACTAAGGTACAGATTGTCGTAACATGTCTACGGAACGGGAAATAAAAATAAAGATTCTATACCTAGGGTTATCTTTGGAAAACGCCAAGTATGTACTACTACTCCTAGTTGGGGGCGCAGCCCTCCCTAACCCGACATTTGCCATGGTAGATTCTTTAGATCAGGGTGACCATCAAATATCGAAACCGCTTTCTCTAAGTCGGGGTGACCGTCGTAAATCGAAGCAGTTCCTTAGGTCAAGGTGACCACAATTGAAAAAGTTTTCTAGGTCAGGAAGATCACTAAGAAACTCTAAGGCCGCTCAAAAGGAACTGAAACCTATTGATGGGGATTCCTATCCCTCCGCTGCGCACCAAAATAGCGTGCTGTAACGTCGTCAGATAAATTTAAGTGGCGAGTGGATTTTAGGTAATTAAAAACACCTTTAAGACATACATCACATTTAATTAGGTACTTAACATTTTTTTAGAAATTAACAGTTTAAGGCAATTTCGAGGTTAAATGAGTAAAAATAATAAAATGGTTTCAGTTCTGCGTTTTCATCGGAGCAGACCAGCTCTTCGTCCGTTCACGTCCAAAAATGTAACGATTCTTGTAGAGGGGCCAGAACTCAGCGTCGCCTCTCCTCCCGTACATCGTTAACGACGCTCGACAGTTCAAAAACGAGGGACTACAAGACATCCCTTTACATCCATCCAGTCATAAACTTGCTAGCTTTTGCCCTCTTCGCGAAAACGGATGCGCTATGCTGAAATGGTCTTCCTTCTAGTCTAGTTACAGGTCTAAATATCCCAGCGACTTATGCATAAAAGGGTCAGGTGCTTCACGTTTCCTGAGTAGAGATCTGGGCCCAGGACGATTCAAGTGCATTGGATCCAAGTAGCAATGGTAAGAAAATGTCATGTTCGGTAAAATGTGGAGCACTGAGATTGGAATTCCCTCTTTATCTCGTAATAAATCTCCCCGAACTGAAACTGTAACAACCATAGAGGAGAGATAAGAAAAGGGAGCGCATAGGGGTTTAAACCGGTTCTACGAGTAAAATAAGCTGACGTGCGGATGGTTCTTCTACTCAGAGAACGCTCTCTGGGATTTAGTATATGGACGGCAGATTGACAAGTTGAAGGCATCAATTTTAGTGAAAAAGAAATGGTTGCATATTGTGCATACAATTGCAAGGAAAGAGGGACTAAGGGATCATTCTACTCATTTCAAAAGTATATTATTATTTACTTATCTGCCTTTTTTATTATTTAAAGCACTTTAAAATGAGTAGCGTTGCATCACATCATAGTATAATCAATGTTATTCGTTATTGTACAGGGACCAACCTGACTCCAGCTCTGACACTAAGGTACAGATTGTGGTAACATGTCTACGGAACGGGAAATAAAAATAAAGATTCTATACCTAATGTTATCTTTGGAAAACGCCAAGTATGTACTACTACTACTAGTTGGGGGCGCAGCCCACTCTACCCCGACATTTGCCATTATTTATTTTGTCAGGAGCGGCCCCAGAAGTAACTGCTAGTGGTCTCTCAGAGCAAGGACGACACACGTATGGCAATAGGTCTTTAAGCCAGTCGGCGGCGTTCCTCTACATGGGCAAAGGAGTATTATTGCATCTCTTTTCTAGTTATAACTGGAGGGTAGAATGTGTGCCTTGTCGCATTTTGAGATTATGAGTAATTTACAGATCAATTACTATTTCCATATGGAAAAAGATATACGACGGGTATCCGACAGTTACTGCAACTCCATATACGTCATCTTTGCTGGAGCTCTCCCCTCCTTAACATACATTGCTCTGACCGATTCAGGATTGGTTGCTGTCATCCAATCGCTGGCCTGCTGTCGTGATATCCGCTGTTGCTAGGGTCATCGTTGTAGTGGCTGACGCACTACTTTGGCTGGTTGCATATCCCGTATATTACATATATTTATACATTATCAAATATTGAGCGAGCCATTGATATGTACCCTCTTTGATACGAGTAAGATCCTCAAAAAATACTTTTACAGGATAGTTTCTGTTGCCTGGTTCTTCTGGAATAATAGAAGTCATTCTGGTTCTGAAGTCACAGAAACAGTAGTTCTGAAATTGTTGATTCGTTAAGTGTCAAGGATTGATGAATCCTTCACTAGTTGAACATTTTCCCTCAGTTGTTTAAGACTTTAGCTTAGATTGCTGCTTTCCTACGCAGCTCCTTATGTACCCATTGCACTATAAATGTTTCTTTGAGCGTTATGCGTAAGTAGAAGGAAAACGCTGGTTCTAAATCACGAGGTGCCGGAAGTGACGTCATGTAGCGAATGTTCGAGTTGAGGTGTTTACAGCTACGACCGGAAGTGAGGTCATGCAGCGAAATTTCGAGTTGAGGTGTTTACTGCTACGACCTCAAGTGACGTCACTCCATATAATCGTAAGAATAGACGCCCTTTCGTAGCAATAAGTCCACTTGTGGAGTTTGGAAAAAAGTTTTCATATTATGGAATTCGTTGTTCTGCAAATTGGAAACTAACATTTCCATGCTGCTCGGCGTTAAACGGTATGAAGCAAGGAACCGTAACAGAATTTTCCCAACATACTTGCTGAAGGAAATGTATTTTTCTTCGTTACCAGCAATTAGTTGAATCTTTTTTCATCCATTCCCAGCTCTTTCACGATGAAGTGCGAGTCGTATCCAGACAAGTTGTGGAGTAAAACGGATAAAATTTTGCCTTGCCAGTTTCAAATTGCATGTGTTACATGCTGCACTCTATATGCTCCTGTGATATGATCAGGATCATGTACTTTCTGATTGTGTGCGGAAAATTCACCACCACATACATAGCAAACTGTTTTGCTAAAATGTTCACATTTTTGATCGGTAATCAGATTACTCCATGGTGACCTCATTTTTTCCCAATATATTTTGCTACTTACATTAACATCCGCATTAGTTTTTGAGGCACATAACTTCCTGTATACTCCACAGGTGGCTTATAGGGTCCATGTGAATAGATTATATAATAGCTAAAAGACACATTTATATTTTTGATAAGAAAATTTATATGATGCACTGGGGCCTGGCTGACATGCATGGATTTTTTTAGTTAACACTTCAAAATCCGCTAAAATGATAAACGGAACTTTGCGTTCGTGTTTATAGTTTTAAAAGAAATGAAGCTATCTTCTGAAGGCATTTTCATGCTTTGAACATAGAGCTTGGTGTCTCATTAAAAGTTAAAGTGAACCGAAAGCATTGAGACAGCGACGGCAAAAGTACTTTTTTTGATTACGCGAAATTTGAGATGAAATTAAACTCGAAAAGGTCTTTGATTTTTAGATATAATAATTATAAATCAACGTGTTGATGCAAGTCCTTTACTGATGCGCATGGGGAAAATTTTAAACTTTTCATTAAAGAAAATACATTTATAGAAATATTATTTCTATTTTCAAATTGGATAATATTTGTTAGACTTACTGGAAAGGATATTCCATTAAAATCCAGAGTCTGAATGTTGCTCGTAACTTGATTGTCTGTAGACATTATCTTCACCAGGATGGAGAGCTGACAAAACAGCCCATTTGAAATAAATGAAATCCTTATTTTTCACATTAACAGCACGCTTCCGTTGAAGAACTGTTGGTAACGGAACATAAGTAGCCCTCAAAGGATTGGTGTTATTGATTCGCATTGCCACGTACTTAATTTCAATAAGTCGCCCCATCTGGGCTCTTTTTGTTCAAACTCCGATGTTTCCCGATGCAATTTGTCGGATGGACCAGCATAAAATTGACGCAGTTCAGTACTGTGCAGCATAACCTAATTTTTTGGTTTGAAGTTTTTCACTTCATCAATGAAGCCATCCTCCGCAGTTTTTGGATACCTGCAAAATAGGCGAAAATTCACTTTAAGCTCGCGGTAACATAAATTTTTTATTAGGTAGTTGCACAAATCCAAATCTAAGGCATTCGGAAAAGTTCAATGTCCATAAAACCAAGGTAGTTCTGAATCCGTACGGTCTCCAGCACACCGCCAAAAGCCTGTTCACTTCGCCACAGGTTGGATCGCAAATGAGGTATCTTCTCTAATTGCCATATCAATTGGACCGATATGCCTATGTCAAGTGATTGAATGAAAAGACAGAAGTGTGGTCTGATATTGAAAAAAGTATATTTAAATGACAAATTAACAATGTTATAGGCACAGACATGAAGTTACAGTTATTATGGGACATCATGTTGCAAATGCCCTTCTCGGAAATAATAAAGTGATTCTTAGTTTGAACGGTTTGAACTTTCGTGATAATTCAGGAGCTTTTTTGATGCGAGGTTAAAAAAGTATATGGAGGTAATGAAAAATTATGGAAAAACCTTTTTTATGAAAACTGTTGGGATAATCGTTATTCTTGGGGGTTGTTTAAAGAGTTTTAAGCTGCTTATCTAAAGTAATTTCATCCCTGCAGATGATAAATTCTGTGAAACATTTGATGATGGAAAAGAGGACAATTAAAATATAATAAACAGAAAATTATATACAATACAATTTGAGGACTTGCCAGGCTCCACGACTCTCGCCACTTGGAGTCGAGGCACTCCCTCCAGTGACAGCCGTTCCTCTGAGTAACATCAAGGTGGACATCTTGATGTCACTCAGAGGAACGGCTTGCTGCAATGAATCGAAAGCTGCCTTCGCAGCACTCTCAGCAAACTCGTCACCCTAGTGGCTAATAATGCATCTAGTGGCTGACGCAACATTCTCTGGTTGCGTATCCCGTATATTACACTCGACGATCGTATTATGTGGTCGAGAGCTCTCATCTTTTTTCACAATTTAAGTTGAGATTGTAAGTAATTTGCAGATCAATTACTATTTCCATATGGAAAAAGAAAATACGACGGGTATCTGACAGTTACTGCAACTCCATATACGTCATCTTTGCTCGAGCTCTCCCCTCTATAACATACATTTCTCTAAACGATTATTGATTGGTTGCTGTCATCCAATCGCTGGCCTGCGGTCGTGATATCCGCTGTTGCTAGGGTCATCGTTGTAGTGGCTGATGCACTATTTCGGCTGGTTGCATATCCCGTATATTACATACATTTATACATTATCAAATATGGAGGGAGCCACTGGGAGGGCATGCAAATATGCACCTACATTTTAATCTATCATGAATAATAATACGTGCTGGCTATGAAAAATGTTTGAGATATACGACTAGAGACGGTCATCTCCTAGGGACAGTTGCCTCCGCTGGAAGGTCTTTTAAACCAATCTGCATTTGTATTACGTGTAGGGGAAACCAGCGAAAACCGTCCATGGTTCGCTGAGCAGGGACCAGAGTGACTCCAGCTATCGTACAGATTGTCGTAACATGTCTACGGAACGGGAAATTGTCAAATGCTTCAAACTGAAAATAAAAAGAAAGATTCTATACCTAGTGTTATCTTTGGAAAACGCCAAGTATGTATTACTACTACCAGTTGGGGCGCAGCCCCCTCTACCCTGACATTTGCCACTATTGATTCTCAGGAGCGGAACCAGAAGTAACTGCTAGTGGTCTCAGAGCAAGGAGGAAACATTTATGTCAAAGGCCTTTAAGACAGACGGCGGCGTTCCTCTACATGGGCAGAGGAGTTTTATTGCATCTCTTATTTAGTTATAACCGGAGGTAGAATGGGTGCTTGTCGAATTTTTCCTCCCAATAGGATATTAGATACAATATGACTTCACACGGTGTTCGCGCAGTATTCATCACCAATTGGTACAAGAGGTACTGGCAGGGCATTCCATGCCCTGCCAGTACCTCTATTTTAATGCACCTATATTTTAATATATCATGAATAATAATGCGTGCTGGCTATGAAAAAGTTTGAGATTTACGACTACAGACGGTCATCTCCTGGGGACAGTTTCCTTCGTAGGAAGGTCTTTTAAACGAACTTGCATTTGTATTACGTGGAGGGGAAAGCAGCGAAAACCCTACATGGTTGGCTGTGCAGGGACCAACCTGACTCCAGCTCTGACACTAAGGTACAGATTGTCGTAACATGTCTACGGAACGGGAAATAAAAATAAAGATTCTATACCTAGGGTTATCTTTGGAAAACGCCAAGTATGTACTACTACTCCTAGTTGGGGGCGCAGCCCTCCCTAACCCGACATTTGCCATGGTAGATTCTTTAGATCAGGGTGACCATCAAATATCGAAACCGCTTTCTCTAAGTCGGGGTGACCGTCGTAAATCGAAGCAGTTCCTTAGGTCAAGGTGACCACAATTGAAAAAGTTTTCTAGGTCAGGAAGATCACTAAGAAACTCTAAGGCCGCTCAAAAGGAACTGAAACCTATTGATGGGGATTCCTATCCCTCCGCTGCGCACCAAAATAGCGTGCTGTAACGTCGTCAGATAAATTTAAGTGGCGAGTGGATTTTAGGTAATTAAAAACACCTTTAAGACATACATCACATTTAATTAGGTACTTAACATTTTTTTAGAAATTAACAGTTTAAGGCAATTTCGAGGTTAAATGAGTAAAAATAATAAAATGGTTTCAGTTCTGCGTTTTCATCGGAGCAGACCAGCTCTTCGTCCGTTCACGTCCAAAAATGTAACGATTCTTGTAGAGGGGCCAGAACTCAGCGTCGCCTCTCCTCCCGTACATCGTTAACGACGCTCGACAGTTCAAAAACGAGGGACTACAAGACATCCCTTTACATCCATCCAGTCATAAACTTGCTAGCTTTTGCCCTCTTCGCGAAAACGGATGCGCTATGCTGAAATGGTCTTCCTTCTAGTCTAGTTACAGGTCTAAATATCCCAGCGACTTCTGCATAAAAGGGTCAGGTGCTTCACGTTTCCTGAGTAGAGATCTGGGCCCAGGACGATTCAAGTGCATTGGATCCAAGTAGCAATGGTAAGAAAATGTCATGTTCGGTAAAATGTGGAGCACTGAGATTGGAATTCCCTCTTTATCTCGTAATAAATCTCCCCGAACTGAAACTGTAACAACCATAGAGGAGAGATAAGAAAAGGGAGCGCATAGGGGTTTAAACCGGTTCTACGAGTAAAATAAGCTGACGTGCGGATGGTTCTTCTACTCAGAGAACGCTCTCTGGGATTTAGCATATGGACGGCAGATTGACAAGTTGAAGGCATCAATTTTAGTGAAAAAGAAATGGTTGCATATTGTGCATACAATTGCAAGGAAAGAGGGACTAAGGGATCATTCTACTCATTTCAAAAGTATATTATTATTTACTTATCTGCCTTTTTTATTATTTAAAGCACTTTAAAATGAGTAGCGTTGCATCACATCATAGTATAATCAATGTTATTCGTTATTGTACAGGGACCAACCTGACTCCAGCTCTGACACTAAGGTACAGATTGTGGTAACATGTCTACGGAACGGGAAATAAAAATAAAGATTCTATACCTAATGTTATCTTTGGAAAACGCCAAGTATGTACTACTACTACTAGTTGGGGGCGCAGCCCACTCTACCCCGACATTTGCCATTATTTATTTTGTCAGGAGCGGCCCCAGAAGTAACTGCTAGTGGTCTCTCAGAGCAAGGACGACACACGTAGGGCAATAGGTCTTTAAGCCAGTCGGCGGCGTTCCTCTACATGGGCAAAGGAGTATTATTGCATCTCTTTTCTAGTTATAACTGGAGGGTAGAATGTGTGCCTTGTCGCATTTTGAGATTATGAGTAATTTACAGATCAATTACTATTTCCATATGGAAAAAGATATACGACGGGTATCCGACAGTTACTGCAACTCCATATACGTCATCTTTGCTGGAGCTCTCCCCTCCTTAACATACATTGCTCTGACCGATTCAGGATTGGTTGCTGTCATCCAATCGCTGGCCTGCTGTCGTGATATCCGCTGTTGCTAGGGTCATCGTTGTAGTGGCTGACGCACTACTTTGGCTGGTTGCATATCCCGTATATTACATATATTTATACATTATCAAATATTGAGCGAGCCATTGATATGTACCCTCTTTGATACGAGTAAGATCCTCAAAAAATACTTTTACAGGATAGTTTCTGTTGCCTGGTTCTTCTGGAATAATAGAAGTCATTCTGGTTCTGAAGTCACAGAAACAGTAGTTCTGAAATTGTTGATTCGTTAAGTGTCAAGGATTGATGAATCCTTCACTAGTTGAACATTTTCCCTCAGTTGTTTAAGACTTTAGCTTAGATTGCTGCTTTCCTACGCAGCTCCTTATGTACCCATTGCACTATAAATGTTTCTTTGAGCGTTATGCGTAAGTAGAAGGAAAACGCTGGTTCTAAATCACGAGGTGCCGGAAGTGACGTCATGTAGCGAATGTTCGAGTTGAGGTGTTTACAGCTACGACCGGAAGTGAGGTCATGCAGCGAAATTTCGAGTTGAGGTGTTTACTGCTACGACCTCAAGTGACGTCACTCCATATAATCGTAAGAATAGACGCCCTTTCGTAGCAATAAGTCCACTTGTGGAGTTTGGAAAAAAGTTTTCATATTATGGAATTCGTTGTTCTGCAAATTGGAAACTAACATTTCCAAGCTGCTCGGCGTTAAACGGTATGAAGCAAGGAACCGTAACAGAATTTTCCCAACATACTTGCTGAAGGAAATGTATTTTTCTTCGTTACCAGCAATTAGTTGAATCTTTTTTCATCCATTCCCAGCTCTTTCACGATGAAGTGCGAGTCGTATCCAGACAAGTTGTGGAGTAAAACGGATAAAATTTTGCCTTGCCAGTTTCAAATTGCATGTGTTACATGCTGCACTCTATATGCTCCTGTGATATGATCAGGATCATGTACTTTCTGATTGTGTGCGGAAAATTCACCACCACATACATAGCAAACTGTTTTGCTAAAATGTTCACATTTTTGATCGGTAATCAGATTACTCCATGGTGACCTCATTTTTTCCCAATATATTTTGCTACTTACATTAACATCCGCATTAGTTTTTGAGGCACATAACTTCCTGTATACTCCACAGGTGGCTTATAGGGTCCATGTGAATAGATTATATAATAGCTAAAAGACACATTTATATTTTTGATAAGAAAATTTATATGATGCACTGGGGCCTGGCTGACATGCATGGATTTTTTTAGTTAACACTTCAAAATCCGCTAAAATGATAAACGGAACTTTGCGTTCGTGTTTATAGTTTTAAAAGAAATGAAGCTATCTTCTGAAGGCATTTTCATGCTTTGAACATAGAGCTTGGTGTCTCATTAAAAGTTAAAGTGAACCGAAAGCATTGAGACAGCGACGGCAAAAGTACTTTTTTTGATTACGCGAAATTTGAGATGAAATTAAACTCGAAAAGGTCTTTGATTTTTAGATATAATAATTATAAATCAACGTGTTGATGCAAGTCCTTTACTGATGCGCATGGGGAAAATTTTAAACTTTTCATTAAAGAAAATACATTTATAGAAATATTATTTCTATTTTCAAATTGGATAATATTTGTTAGACTTACTGGAAAGGATATTCCATTAAAATCCAGAGTCTGAATGTTGCTCGTAACTTGATTGTCTGTAGACATTATCTTCACCAGGATGGAGAGCTGACAAAACAGCCCATTTGAAATAAATGAAATCCTTATTTTTCACATTAACAGCACGCTTCCGTTGAAGAACTGTTGGTAACGGAACATAAGTAGCCCTCAAAGGATTGGTGTTATTGATTCGCATTGCCACGTACTTAATTTCAATAAGTCGCCCCATCTGGGCTCTTTTTGTTCAAACTCCGATGTTTCCCGATGCAATTTGTCGGATGGACCAGCATAAAATTGACGCAGTTCAGTACTGTGCAGCATAACCTAATTTTTTGGTTTGAAGTTTTTCACTTCATCAATGAAGCCATCCTCCGCAGTTTTTGGATACCTGCAAAATAGGCGAAAATTCACTTTAAGCTCGCGGTAACATAAATTTTTTATTAGGTAGTTGCACAAATCCAAATCTAAGGCATTCGGAAAAGTTCAATGTCCATAAAACCAAGGTAGTTCTGAATCCGTACGGTCTCCAGCACACCGCCAAAAGCCTGTTCACTTCGCCACAGGTTGGATCGCAAATGAGGTATCTTCTCTAATTGCCATATCAATTGGACCGATATGCCTATGTCAAGTGATTGAATGAAAAGACAGAAGTGTGGTCTGACATTGAAAAAAGTATATTTAAATGACAAATTAACAATGTTATAGGCACAGACATGAAGTTACAGTTATTATGGGACATCATGTTGCAAATGCCCTTCTCGGAAATAATAAAGTGATTCTTAGTTTGAACGGTTTGAACTTTCGTGATAATTCAGGAGCTTTTTTGATGCGAGGTTAAAAAAGTATATGGAGGTAATGAAAAATTATGGAAAAACCTTTTTTATGAAAACTGTTGGGATAATCGTTATTCTTGGGGGTTGTTTAAAGAGTTTTAAGCTGCTTATCTAAAGTAATTTCATCCCTGCAGATGATAAATTCTGTGAAACATTTGATGATGGAAAAGAGGACAATTAAAATATAATAAACAGAAAATTATATACAATACAATTTGAGGACTTGCCAGGCTCCACGACTCTCGCCACTTGGAGTCGAGGCACTCCCTCCAATGACAGCCGTTCCTCTGAGTAACATCAAGGTGGACATCTTGATGTCACTCAGAGGAACGGCTTGCTGCAATGAATCGAAAGCTGCCTTCGCAGCACTCTCAGCAAACTCGTCACCCTAGTGGCTAATAATGCATCTAGTGGCTGACGCAACATTCTCTGGTTGCGTATCCCGTATATTACACTCGACGATCGTATTATGTGGTCGAGAGCTCTCATCTTTTTTCACAATTTAAGTTGAGATTGTAAGTAATTTGCAGATCAATTACTATTTCCATATGGAAAAAGAAAATACGACGGGTATCTGACAGTTACTGCAACTCCATATACGTCATCTTTGCTCGAGCTCTCCCCTCTATAACATACATTTCTCTAAACGATTATTGATTGGTTGCTGTCATCCAATCGCTGGCCTGCGGTCGTGATATCCGCTGTTGCTAGGGTCATCGTTGTAGTGGCTGATGCACTATTTCGGCTGGTTGCATATCCCGTATATTACATACATTTATACATTATCAAATATGGAGGGAGCCACTGGGAGGGCATGCAAATATGCACCTACATTTTAATCTATCATGAATAATAATACGTGCTGGCTATGAAAAATGTTTGAGATATACGACTAGAGACGGTCATCTCCTAGGGACAGTTGCCTCCGCTGGAAGGTCTTTTAAACCAATCTGCATTTGTATTACGTGTAGGGGAAACCAGCGAAAACCGTCCATGGTTCGCTGAGCAGGGACCAGAGTGACTCCAGCTATCGTACAGATTGTCGTAACATGTCTACGGAACGGGAAATTGTCAAATGCTTCAAACTGAAAATAAAAAGAAAGATTCTATACCTAGTGTTATCTTTGGAAAACGCCAAGTATGTATTACTACTACTAGTTGGTGCGCAGCCCCCTCTACCCCGACATTTACCATTATTGATTGTCAGGAGCGGACCCAGAAGTAACTGCTAGTGGTCTCAGAGCAAGGAGGAAACACTTATGTCAAAGGTCTTTCAGACAGACGGCGGCGTTCCTCTAGATGGGCAGAGGAGTATTATTGCATCTCTTATTTAGTTATAACCGGAGGTAGAATGGGTGCCTTGTCGAATTTTTCCTCCGACATGACTACAAATACTAACTAACTAAAAAATAAGATAAAATTCCAAAAAGATTGAAACGGTACAACCTGGTTCGAAATCCCTGGATTCTTTTGCAAAATGGTTATCCTAACCGCGTCCTAATCCAATAGCTCCTGGTGAACGAAATTAAAATGGTTATCATACGCCGTCTGAAAATACATAGCGTAGGGACGCTGTCGGATTTTTCTTTTCCTCGCTCGAAAATCGCAATCGCGTCCTATTCCAACAGCTACTGGTAAACGAAATGAAAATGGTTATGATCCGCGGTCTATATATACATAGCGTAGGGACGATGTAGGGTTGCTAAAATGGAGTGGAAAAAAGTGAGGGGTTACCAAAAATAACAGCAATCGCAATCGAGTGTTGGCGACGTATAAAGTCGCCAAATCGAATGGGGGGGGGTCTATACTGCAGTTGTTTTGGGCTCCAGCTCTGACACTAAGGTACAGATTGTCGTAACATGTCTATGGAACGGGAATTAAAAATAAAGATTCTATACTTTGTGTTATCTTTGAAAAGCGCCAAGCATGTACTACTAATAGTTGGGTGCGCATTCCCTCTACCCCGACATTTGGCATTATTGATTTTGTCAGGAGCGGCCCCAGAAGTAACTGCTAGTGGTCTCTCAGAGCAAGGACGCAACACGTATGTCAATAGGTCTTTAAGCCTGTCGGCGGCGTTCCTCTTCATGGACAGAGGAGTATTATTGCATCTCTTTTCTAGTTAAAACTGGAGGGTAGAATGGGTCCCTTGTCGGATTTCCCCCCCAACAGGATATTCGATACAATATGACTTCGCACGGTGTTCGCGCATCGTATTCAGCACCAAGAGGTACTGGGAGGTCATGCAAATATGCACCTATATTTTAATCTATCATGCATAATAATACGTGCTGGCTATGAAAAATGTTTGAGTTATTCGACTAGAGACGGTCATCTCTTAGGGACAATTGCCTCCGCTGGAAGGCCTTTTAAACCAACCTGCATTTCTATTACGTGGAGGGGAAACCAGCGAAAACCGTCCATGGTTGGCTGAGCAGGGAACAACCTGACTCCAGCTCTGACACTAAGGAACAGATTGTCGTAACATGTCTACGGAACGGGAAATTGTCAAATGCTTCAAATTGAAAATAAAAATAAAGATTCTATACCTAGTGTTATCTTTGGAAAACGCCAAATATGTATTACTACTTCTAGTTGGGGCGCAGCCCCCTCTACCCCGACATTTGCCATTATTGATTATCAATTTCGCTACTTTTTCTTCCTTTCACTAGTTCATACGTCATTAACAAAATCTCCTCCATACTCATTTTACTAGAACCAAACCAAGATCCTGTCCAAACAGATCTCTCGCTACCGCAAACTTTCCCATCAACTTTTTTTTACAAATCCACAAAAACCCATCAGACTTCGTCGACTTCGGTTTAAGCTTCATTTCAGAATTGCAGTTGGAACAAATCATCTTATTAGGAATCAAGCGCGCCTCCAGCAAAAAATCCAAAACCATTTTTTTTCCTGGAACAAATGTATAAGAAAAATTCGATTAGCCAGGCCAGGGCTACCAAATGTATGTCTCAAATTACTAAATTTAAAACTAAATTTACTCCCAACTAACACTTGATACTTTGAAACAGTAGTTTGAACCGACATGACTAATAAATACTAACTAAAAAATAAGATAAAATTCCAAAAAGATTGAAAAGGTACAACCTGGCTCGAAATCCCTGGATTCTTTTGCAAAATGGTTATCCTAACCGCGTCCTAATCCAATAGCTCCTGGTGAACGAAATTAAAATGGTTATCATACGCCGTCTGAAAATACATAGCGTAGGGACGCTGTCGGATTTTTCTTTTCCTGGCTCGAAAATCGCAATCGCGTCCTATTCCAACAGCTACTGGTAAACGAAATGAAAATGGTTATGATCCGCGGTCTATATATACATAGCGTAGGGACGCTGTAGGGTTGCTAAAATGGAGTGGAAAAAAGTGAGGGGTTATCGAAAACAACATCAATCGCAATCGAGTGTTGGCGACGTATAAAGTCGCCAAATCGAATGGGGGGTCTATACTGCGGCTGTTTTGGGAGGGCAAGCAAATATGAACCCATATTTTAATCTATCATGCATAATAATACGTGCTGGCTATGAAAAATGTTTGAGCTATTCGACTAGATAGGGTCATGTCTTAGAGACAGTTGCCTCCGCTGGATGGCCTTTTAAACCAACCTGCATTTCTATTACGTGGAGGGGAAACCAGCGAAATCCATCATGGTTGGCTGAACAGGGACCAGAGTGACTCCAGCTCTGATACTAAGGTACAGATTGTCGCAACATGTCTATGGAACGGGAAATAAAAATAAAGATTCTAAACCTAGTGTTATCATTGAAAAACGCCAAGTATGTACTACTACTACTAACTACTAGTTGGGTGCGTAGCCCCCTCTACCCCGACATTTGCCATTATTGATTTTTTCAGGAGCGGACCCAGAAGTAACTGCTAGTGGTCTCTCAGAGCAAGGACGCAACACGTATGTCAATAGGTCTTTAAGCCTGTCGGCGGCGTTCCTCTACATGGACAGAGGATTATTACTGCATCTCTTTTCTATTTAAAACTGGAGGGTAGAATGGGTCCCTTGTCGCATTTTTCCCCCAACAGGATATTCGATACAATATGACATCGCACGGTGTTGGCGCATCGTATTCATCACCTATTGCTACAAGAGGTACTGTCAGGGCATGGAAATATGCACCTATATTTTAATCTATCATGAATAATAATGCGTGCTGGCTATGAAAAAAGTTTGAGATTTACGACTACAGACGGTCATCTCCTGGGGACAGTTGCCTCCTCTGGAAGGTTTTTTAAACGAACCTGCATTTGTATTACGTGGAGTGGAAAGCAGCGGAAACCCTCCATGGTTGGCTGAGCAGGGACCAACCTGACTCCAGCTCTGACACTAAGGTACACTAAGCCTTTTTTAGTATTTAAAGCACTTTAAAATGAGTAGCGTTGCATCACATCATAGTATAATCAATGTTATTCGTTATTGTACAGGGACCAACCTGATTCCAGCTCTGACACTAAGGTACAGATTGTGGTAACATGTCTACTGAACGGGAAATAAAAATAAAGATTCTACACCTAGTGTTATCTTTGGAAAACGCCAAGTATGTACTACTACTACTAGTTGGGGGCGCAGCCCACTCTACCCCGACATTTGCCATTATTGATTCTCAGGGCAGGCCCCAGAAGTAACTGCTAGTGGTTTCTCAGAGCAAGGACGACACACGTATGGCAATCGGTCTTTAATCCAGTCGGCGGCGTTCCTCTACATGGGCAAAGGTGTATTATTGCATCTCTTTTCCAGTTAAAACTGGAGGGTAGATTGGGTCCCTTGTCGCATTTGTCCCCCCAACAGGATATTCGTTACAATATGACTTCGCACGGTATTCGGGCATCGTATTCAGCACAAAGTGGTACAAAAGGTACTGTCAGGGCATGGAAATATGCACCTATATTTTAATCTATCATGCATAATAATACATGCTGGCTATGAAAAATGTTTGAGATATTCGACTAGAGAGGGTCATCTCTTAGGGACAGTTGCCTCCGCTGGAAGGCCTTTTAAACCAACCTGCATTTCTATTACGTGGAGGGGAAACCAGCGAAATCCGTCATGGTTGGCTGAGCAGGGACCAAAGTGACTCCAGCTCTGATACTAAGGTACAGATTGTCGTAACATGTCTATGGAACGGGAAATAAAAATAAAGATTCTATACCTAGTGTTATCTTTGAAAAACGCCAAGTATGTACTACTACTACTAACTACTAGTTGGGTGCGTAGCCCCCTCTACCCCGACATTTGCCACTATTTATTTTGTCAGGAGCGGCCACAGAAGTAACTGCTAGTGGTCTCTCAGAGCAAGGACGCAACACGTATGTCAATAGGTCTTTAAGCCTGTCGGCGGCGTTCCTCTACATGGTCAGAGGATTATTACTGCATCTCTTTTCTAGTTAAAACTGGAGGGTAGAATGGGTCCCTTGTCGCATTTTTCCGCCAACAGGATATTCGATACAATATGACTTCGCACGGTGTTCGCGCATCGTATTCATCACCGATTGCTACAAGAGGTACTGTCAGGGCATGGGAATATGCACCTATATTTTAATCTATCATGCATAATAATACGTGCTGGCCATGAAAAATGTTTGAGATATACGACTAGAGACGGTCATCTGCTAGAGACTGTTGCCTCCGCTGGAAGGTCTTTTAAACGAACCTGCATTTTTATTTCCTGGAGGGGAAACCAGCGAAAACCGTCCATGGTTGGCTGAGCAGGGTCCAGAGTGACTCCAGCTATCGTACAGATTGTCGTAACATGTCTACGAACGGGAAATTGTCAAATACTTCAAACTGAAAATAAAAATAAAGATTCTATACCTACTGTTATCTTTGGAAAACGCCAAATATGTATTACTACTTCTAGTTGGGGCGCAGCCCCCTCTTCCCCGACATTTGCCATTATTGATTATCAATTTCGCTACTTTTTCTTCCTTTCACTAGTTCATACGTCATTAACAAAATCTCCTCCATACTAATTTTACTAGAACCAAACCAAGATCCTGTCCTAACAGATCTCTCGCTACCGCAAACTTTCCCATCAACTTTTTTTTACAAATCCACAAAAACCCATCAGACTTCGTCGATTTCGGTTTAAGCTTCATTTCAGAATTGCACTTGGAACAAATCATCTTATTAGGAATCAAGCGCGCCTCCAGCAAAAAATCCAAAACCATTTTTTTTTCCTGGAACAAATGTATAAAAAAAATTCGATTAGCCAGGCCAGAGCTACCAAAGGTATGTCTCAAATTACTAAATTTAAAACTAAATTTACTCCCAACTAACACTTGATACTTTGAAACAGTAGTTTGAACCGACATGACTAACAAATACTAACTAACTAAAAGATAAGATAAAATTCCAAAAAGATTGAAAAGGTACAACCTGGCTCCAAATCCCTGGATTCTTTTGCAAAATGGTTATCCTAACCGCGTCCTAATCCAATAGCTCCTGGTGAACGAAATTAAAATGGTTATCATACGCAGTCTGAAAAGACATAGCGTAGGGACGCTGTAGGATTTTTCTTTTCCTGGCTCGAAAATCGCAATCGCGTCCTATTCCAACAGCTACTGGTAAACGAAATGAAAATGGTTATGATCCGCGGTCTATATATACATAGCGTAGGGACGCTGTAGGGTTGCTAAAATGGAGTGGAAAAAAGTGAGGGGTTATCGAAAACAACATCAATCGCAATCGAGTGTTGACGACGTATAAAGTCGCCAAATCGAATGGGGGTCTATACTGCGGCTGTTTTGGGAGGGCAAGCAAATATGAACCCATATTTTAATCTATCATGCATAATAATACGTGCTGGCTATGAAAAATGTTTGAGTTATTCGACTAGAGAGGGTCATCTCTTAGAGACAGTTGCCTCCGCTGGATGGCCTTTTAAACCAACCTGCATTTCTATTACGTGGAGGGGAAACCAGCGAAATCCATCATGGTTGGCTGAACAGGGACCAGAGTGACTCCACCTCTGATACTAAGGTACAGATTGTCGCAACATGTCTATGGAACGGGAAATAAAAATAAAGATTCTAAACCTAGTGTTATCTTTGAAAAACGCCAAGTATGTACTACTACTACTAACTACTAGTTGGGTGCGTATCCCCCTCTACCCCTACATTTGCCATTATTGATTTTGTCAGGAGCGGACCCAGAAGTAACTGCTAGTGGTCTCTCAGAGCAAGGACGCAACACGTATGTCAATAGGTCTTTAAGCCTGTCGGCGGCGTTCCTCTACATGGACAGAGGATTATTACTGCATCTCTTTTCTATTTAAAACTGGAGGGTAGATTGGGTCCCTTGTCGCATTTGTCCCCCCAACAGGATATTCGTTACAATATGACTTCGCACGGTGTTCGGGCATCGTATTCAGCACAAAGTGGTACAAAAGGTACTGTCAGGGCATGGAAATATGCACCTATATTTTAATCTATCATGAATAATAATGCGTGCTGGCTATGAAAAAAGTTTGAAATTTACGACTACAGACGGTCATCTCCTGGGGACAGTTGCCTCCTCTGGAAGGTTTTTTAAACGAACCTGCATTTGTATTACGTGGAGGGGAAAGCAGCGGAAACCCTCCATGGTTGGCTGAGCAGGGACCAACCTGACTCCAGCTCTGACACTAAGGTACACTAAGCCTTTTTTAGTATTTAAAGCACTTTAAAATGAGTAGCGTTGCATCACATCATAGTATAATCAATGTTATTCGTTATTGTACAGGGACCAACCTGATTCCAGCTCTGACACTAAGGTACAGATTGTGGTAACATGTCTACGGAACGGGAAATAAAAATAAAGATTCTATACCTAGTGTTATCTTTGGAAAACGCCAAGTATGTACTACTACTACTAGTTGGGGGCGCAGCCCACTCTACCCCGACATTTGCCATTATTGATTCTCAGGGCAGGCCCCAGAAGTAACTGCTAGTGGTTTCTCAGAGCAAGGACGACACACGTATGGCAATAGGTCTTTAAGCCAGTCGGCGGCGTTCCTCTACATGGGCAAAGGTGTATTATTGCATCTCTTTTCCAGTTAAAACTGGAGGGTAGATTGGGTCCCTTGTCGCATTTGTCCCCCCAACAGGATATTCGTTACAATATGACTTCGCACGGTGTTCGGGCATCGTATTCAGCACAAAGTGGTACAAAAGGTACTGTCAGGGCATGGAAATATGCACCTATATTTTAATCTATCATGCATAATAATACATGCTGGCTATGAAAAATGTTTGAGATATTCGACTAGAGAGGGTCATCCCTTAGGGACAGTTGCCTCCGCTTGATTTCCTTTTAAATCAACCTGCATTTCTATTACGTGGAGGGAAACCAGCGAAATCCGTCATGGTTGGCTGAGCAGGGACCAGAGTGACTCCAGCTCTGATACTAAGGTACAGATTGTCGTAACATGTCTATGGAACGGGAAATAAAAATAAAGATTCTATACCTACTGTTATCTTTGGAAAACGCCAAATATGTATTACTACTTCTAGTTGGGGCGTTGCCCCCTCTTCCCCGACATTTGCCATTATTGATTATCAATTTCGCTACTTTTTCTTCCTTTCACTAGTTCATACGTCATTAACAAAATCTCCTCCATACTCATTTTACTAGAACCAAACCAAGATCCTGTCCTAACAGATCTCTCGCTACCGCAAACTTTCCCATCAACTTTTTTTTACAAATCCACAAAAACCCATCAGAATTCGTCGATTTCGGTTTAAGCTTCATTTCAGAATTGCACTTGGAACAAATCATCTTATTAGGAATCAAGCGCGCCTCCAGCAAAAAATCCAAAACCATTTTTTTTCCTCGAACAAATGTATAAGAAAAATTCGATTAGCCAGGCCAGGGCTACCAAAGGTATGTCTCAAATTACTAAATTTACTCCCAACTAACACTTGATACTTTGAAACAGTAGTTTGAACCGACATGACTAACAAATACTAACTAACTAAAAGATAAGATAAAATTCCAAAAAGATTGAAAAGGTACAACCTGGCTCCAAATCCCTGGATTCTTTTGCAAAATGGTTATCCTAACCGCGTCCTAATCCAATAGCTCCTGGTGAACGAAATTAAAATGGTTATCATACGCCGTCTGAAAATACATAGCGTAGGGACGTTGTAGGATTTTTCTTTTCCTGGCTCGAAAATCGCAATCGCATCCTATTCCAACAGCTACTGGTAAACGAAATGAAAATGGTTATGATCCGCGGTCTATATATACATAGCGTAGGGACGCTGTAGGGTTGCTAAAATGGAGTGGAAAAATGTGAGGGGTTATCGATAACAACATCAATCGCAATCGAGTGTTGGCGACGTATAAAGTCGCCAAATCGAATGGGGGGTCTATACTGCGGCTGTTTTGGGAGGACAAGCAAATATGAACCCATATTTTAATCTATCATGCATAATAATACGTGCTGGCTATGAAAAATGTTTGAGTTATTCGACTAGAGAGGGTCATCTCTTAGAGACAGTTGCCTCCGCTTGATTTCCTTTTAAACCAACCTGCATTTCTATTACGTGGAGGGGAAACCAGCGAAATCCATCATGGTTGGCTGAACAGGGACCAGAGTGACTCCAGCTCTGATACTAAGGTACAGATTGTCGCAACAAGTCTATGGAACGGGAAATAAAAATAAAGATTTTATACCTAGTGTTATCTTTGAAAAACGCCAAGTATGTACTACTACTACTAACTACTAGTTGGGTGCGTAGCCCCCTCTACCCCGACATTTGCCATTATTGATTTTGTCAGGAGCGGCCCCAGAAGTAACGGCTAGTGGTCTCTCAGAGCAAGGACGCAACACGTATGTCAATAGGTCTTTAAGCCTGTCGGCGGCGTTCCTCTACATGGACAGAGGATTATTACTGCATCTCTTTTCTATTTAAAACTGGAGGGTAGAATGGGTCCCTTGTCGCATTTTTCCCCCAACAGGATATTCGATATAATATGACTTCGCACGGTGTTCGCGCATCGTATTCATCAGCGATT
Organism: Meta bourneti; assembly: GCA_933210815.1. NCBI lineage: Eukaryota > Metazoa > Arthropoda > Arachnida > Araneae > Tetragnathidae > Meta > Meta bourneti. The sequence goes on from OW119932.1 coordinate 19,958,477, forward strand.
GCTACAAGAGGTACTGTCAGGGCATGGAAATATGCACCTATATTTTAATCTATCATGAATAATAATGCGTGCTGGCTATGAAAAAAGTTTGAGATTTACGACTACAGACGGTCATCTCCTGGGGACAGTTGCCTCCTCTGGAAGGTTTTTTAAACGAACCTGCATTTGTATTACGTGGAGGGGAAAGCAGCGGAAACCCTCCATGGTTGGCTGAGCAGGGACCAACCTGACTCCAGCTCTGACACTAAGGTACACTAAGCCTTTTTTAGTATTTAAAGCACTTTAAAATGAGTAGCGTTTAATCACATCATAGTATAATCAATGTTATTCGTTATTGTACAGGGACCAACCTGATTCCAGCTCTGACACTAAGGTACAGATTGTGGTAACATGTCTACGGAACGGGAAATAAAAATAAAGATTCTATACCTAGTGTTATCTTTGGAAAACGCCAAGTATGTACTACTACTACTAGTTGGGGGCGCAGCCCACTCTACCCCGACATTTGCCATTATTGATTCTCAGGGCAGGCCCCAGAAGTAACTGCTAGTGGTCTCTCAGAGCAAGGACGCAACACGTATGGCAATAGGTCTTTAAGCCTGTCGGCGGCGTTCCTCTACATGGACAGAGGATTATTACTGCATCTCTTTTCTAGTTAAAACTGGAGGGTAGAATGGGTCCCTTGTCGCATTTTTCCGCCAACAGGATATTCGATACAATATGACTTCGCACGGTGTTCGCGCATCGTATTCATCACCGATTGCTACAAGAGGTACTGTCAGGGCATGGGAATATGCACCTATATTTTAATCTATCATGAATAATAATGCGTGCTGGCTATGAAAAATGTTTGAGATATACGACTAGAGACGGTCATCTGCTAGAGACTGTTGCCTTCTCTGGAAGGTCTTTTAAACGAACCTGCATTTGTATTTCCTGGAGGGGAAACCAGCGAAAACCGTCCATGGTTGGCTGAGCAGGGTCCAGAGTGACTCCAGCTATCGTACAGATTGTCGTAACATGTCTAGGAACGGGAAATTGTCAAATACTTCAAACTGAAAATAAAAATAAAGATTCTATACCTAGTGTCATCTTTGGAAAACTCCAAGTATGTACTACTACTACTAGTTGGGGCGCAGCCCCTCTACCCCGACATTTGCCATTATTGATTGTCAGAAGCGATCCCAGAAGTAACTGCTAGTGGTCTCTCAGAGCAAGGAAGAAACACATATGTCAAAGGTCTTTAAGACTGTCGTAGGCGTTCCTCTACATCGGGAGAGGAGTATTTGAGACTCTCCTCCTCCCAACTCACCGAAAGGTGTAGAGTTTTTCGTGGGAGGAGGGTGATAGATTCCCACTGTGCACGAAAGAGGACAAGGGAAACTCAACTCCCCCAGACAGATTTATTATTTTCTAAAGCATTAAAATACACGTGGCAAACAGGGCCAAAACACACAAAAGAACAGAAAATTTAAATGAACACCAAAAAAAACACGAGCAAAGAAAAGAAAAAGAGGCTTATAAGAGGCGCCTTAGTAGTTTTAAGGGTTTATATGAGACACCCATGTATTTAATAATAGAAATAAAAGTAAAAATAAGTATATATATATATAAAGGGCTTATAAAGAACGCCCTGAAATACGTGGAGCTCATACAAGGCGCCCAGTTGCCCGGTGTTTAGACAATGAAAAAGTTAAAAATTTAAGAATAAAAAACACACAGTTTAAAAATTGGATGTCCCACACAGTGGGATAATCCAAAAATGTTAATGATTTATGAAGATGATTTTAATGACATAAATATAATGAAAAAAATGGTGATGAGCAAAATGGAATGATAGTCAAAGAATAAAAGTTTAAAACTAGGCCGGGTCTAACCCTAGGCCTACTACATTTAAAAATTAGTCGCGGGGCGTGGCGACCCGATCCGCCACCACCCCAGCAGCCACAACACACCTAGAAATCTTGTATATGGAGATTTTGTTGTTGACGACCCCGCGTAACCATTCATTTTTAAATTGCGGGGCCGGGGCCCTTATGTGGTCATTGGCCGTGTGTGGGCAGCTGAAGAGGTAGTGGTCGGGATCGCCAACCTCCCCACAACTACATATGTCCGTGTGTTTAATTTTGAATCTGTGGAGGTAAGAGAGGAACGGACCATGACCGGTCAAAAACCAAACAAGACGGCGATCCGATATTAAGGTGTTAAATGCGACTTTGGGGCTGAAGTCCTTATATCGTAGACCCGATAGTGAATTATTAATATGGTCCTGCCACCTCTCCAATGTATAATGTTTTATGATTTTTTTAATATAGGCGAGGGACATTGGGACCTCCAGCCCCTCGCCATCGGTCACCGCCTGCTTGGCATAGAAGTCAGCTGTTTCATTGCCTATATCCCCCACGTGAGCCCGAACCCAGCTCAGGCCAACTAAATTATAATTAGAAATTTCTTTTTTAATTTTAAGGAGATAGGAAGACTTGCTATTTGCTGAAGAAAGGGCCTGAATGGAGCTAAGGCTATCGCTGAAAATATTAACACGTTTATTGTTTCTGAGGGAGAGGAGTATTATTGCATCTCTTATCTAGTTATTACCGGAGGGTAGAATGGGACCCATTTTTCCTCCCAACAGGATATTCGATAGAATATGGCTTCGCACGATGTTCGCGCATCGTATTGAGCACCAAGTGGTGCAAGAGGTACTAGGAGGGCATGCAAATATGCACCTATATTTTAATCTATCATGCATAATAATGCGTGCTTCCTATGAAAGAAAGGTTTGAGATTTTCGTCTACAGAGTATCATCTCCTAGTGACAGTGTCCTCCGCTGGAAGGTCTTTTAAACAAACCTGCATTTGTATTACGTGGAGGGGAAACCAACGAAAACCTTCCATGGTTGGCTGAGCAGGGACCAGCCTGACTCCAGCTCTTACACTGACGTACAGATTGTCGTAATATGTCTACGGAACGGGAAATTGTTAATGCTTCAAACTGAAAATAAAAAAATAAAGATTCTATACCTAGTGTTATCCTTGGAAAACACCAAGTATGTATTGCTACTACTAGTTGGGGTGCAGCCCACTCTACCCCGACATTTGCCATTATAGATTGTCAGGAGAGGCCCCAGAAGTAACTGCTAGTGGTCTCTGAGAGCAAGGTCGACACACGTATGTCAATAGGTGTTTAAGAGAGTCGGCGGCGTTCCTCTATATCGGTAGAGGAGTAGTATAGCATCTCTTACGTAGTTATAACAGGAGAGTAGAATGGGTACCATTTTTCCTCCCAACAGGATATTCGATACAATATGGCTTCGCATGGTGTTCGCGCATCGTATTCAGCGCCAAGTGGTGCAAGAGGTAATGGGAGGGCATGCAAATATGCACTTATATTTTAATCTATCGTGCATAGTAATGCGTGTTTTCTATGAAAAAAGTTTGAGATTTTCGTCTACAGACGGTCATCTCCTAGGGATAGTTGCCCCCACTGGAAAGTCTTTTAAACCAACCTGCATTTTTTTACGTGAGGGGAAACCAGCGAAAACCGTCCATGGTTGGCTGAGCAGGGACCAACCTGTCTCCAGCTCTGACACTAAGGTACAGATTGTCGTAACGTCTACGGAACGGGAAATTGTCAAATGTTTCAAACTGGAAATAAAAATAAAGATTCTATACCTAGTGTTATCTTTGGAAAACGCCAAGTATGTACTAATACTACTAGTGGGGACGGAGCCCCCTGTACGCCGACATTTGCCATTATAGATTGTCAGGAGCCGCCCCAGAAGTAATTGCTAATGTTTTCTCAGAGCAAGGACGAAACACGTATGTCACAGGTCTTTAAGACAGTCGGCGGCGTTCCTCTACATGGTTAGAGGAGTATTATTGCATCCCTTATCTAGTTATAACCGGAAGTAGAATGGGTGCCTTGTCGAATTTTTCCTCCCAAAAGGATATTCGATACAATATGGCTTCGCACGGTGTTCGCGCATCGTATTCAGCACCAAGTGTACAAGAGGTACTTGGTGGGCATGCAAATATGCACCTACATTTTAATCTTTCATGCATAATAATGCGTGCTGGCTATGAAAAATTTTGAGATTTACGACTACACACGGTCATCTTCTAGGGACAGTTGCCTCCTCTGGAAGGTCTTTTAAACCATCCTTCATTTGTATTACGTGGAGGGGAAACCAGCGAAAACCGTCCATGGTTGGCTGACCAGGGACCAACCTGACTCCAGCTCGGACACTAAGGTACAGATTGTCGTAATATGTCTACGGAACGGGAAATTGTTAATTCTTCAAACTGAAAATAAAAATAAAGATTCTATACCTAATGTTATCTTTGGAAAACACCAAGTATGTATTGCTACTACTAGTTGGGGTGCAGCCCACTCTACCCCGACATTTGCCATTATAGATTGTCAGGAGCGGCCCCAGAAGTTACTGCTAGTGGTCTCTCAGAGCAAGGACGAAACACGTATGTCAAAGGTCTTTAAGACAGTCGGCGCCGTTCCTCTACATGGGCATAGGAGTATTATTGCATCTCTTATCTAGCTATAACCGGAAGGTAGAATGGGTCTCTTGTCGAATTTTTCAATTTAATATTATTGATATATTAACTAAAGAACTTCAGTAATTACAGCACATATAATTGAACTTGAATTTTAATTAAATAGAACAAAAAGGAACAATTAGAATTATGCCTTACACATCGGACAAGAGGTAATGATACTTTCCCTTGGGAGAAGCAGATTTTGAGGCTTTGCTTTGCCTTGTGCTTCTAGAGAAAAATAAAATTATTCAGAATGGAATAAATCAGAATCGAGGATTAGAGCTTAAAAATAAGCATATTGTATTACAAATAGTCAACGAAGTATTGGAATAGATATTCAAAGAATGTGGAATCTTCAAAGCGGAGAATGTACTTAGCAGATTGTTTCGACCTTTTAAGAAAGTTGGGCAGTGGAATACAATGTGATCTAAATCTTCGTAGGTGCGACATCTGAGGCAATTAGGGGTGTCTGAAAGTTTGATTTTATTTTTAATAGAATTTACCATCAGGGTATTTGCCCGAAAATTCTTAGAGGGTCTCGTAATTTCTGTTTAATAAAATGTTTTCATACCATAAACTTTTAGGGTTAGCGTGAGGAAAGTGATCGCTTCTATGGTATCTTTTCCACTGATTATAAATCTCATTATTGTATTCAGTTTTATATTTTATAATGTCCTCAGCTGAGACACCTTCAACGACGTTAAACAATTCAGCCATTCGAGCTACATGATTGGCTTTTTCATTTATGGGTCCATCTTTATGCCCAGGGGTCCACACTAATATATTCTTGTATTGACTTTTTTTGCTTAATGTTCTGAATTTGCAAAATGATACAGCTTGAATGTTTACTTGCATTTTCCAAACTAGATAATACACTGTAGCTATCGCTTATTAAAATAAAGTTTTGGTACTTTTCAACCAGTCTTGGATTGCCTTAAAAATTGCCATAGCTTCTATTGTAAAAATTGAATTGAAAGCATTCACTGAGTAGCTTCTTTCTACAAATAGTTTGGGAATTACGATTCCAAATCAACTGGTTGTTAGTTTTCGAGCCGTCCGTCCCTGATTCGGAAACATTTGTAGAAAATCTTCAAAAGAGGCTTGAATTGCACTATCGGGTAGATTCTTATTTTGAAATGGGAAATTCTGGATATATTTTATAATTAAAATCAGAAGTAGGACACCAAGGGATATCTCTTTTAGTGATGCACAGATCATCGAAACAATTGATCATATTTGCAGATATAGGTTTGTTATTGTTTTTCCTGGAACATATATAATAGAAGGGGGATTGTAAATAAGGTCGTATATAGGAGACCACTCTCTCAGGCAAACATGTTTTATGTAAAAAATTACATTTAAGAGTCTCATCATGCAAGATCTCAATAGGGGTATATCTAGGTAGACCAGTAGCGATTCTTAGCAGAGTTGAAGATTGGATTAATTTTCTTGTAATGTGAATCTGCAGCTGTACTTAAGATAGAAGCTCCGAAATCAAAATAGCTGCTGATAGTAGTATTACCTATTTAAGGTGTTTGGTACTTGCACCCCACCTCTTTGAAGCTATGAATTTAAAAGCGTTTAAAGCACGCGCAGCTTTGGTCTGCAGATATTTGAAATGTTGATTCCAAGTCAAATTCTTATCAAAGTTGAGGCCCAGGATTTTGATTTTATTACTTCTGGAATAAGAGTTGTTAATTTTTATGTTGCATTTATGAGTTTTGTTCCGAAAAAAATTGATATTGCATTTGTTCAAACTGATTGTTAATTTCTAGCGGCTACACCAGTTATTGATTATTTTAATTGTAGTTTGAATAGCTTCTGTGGATTCGGTTAAAGTTTGATTTTCACTATAAATAAAAATGTCATCAGTATACACTAAACATTTGAGGTGTGAAGGGATATGTGCAAATAAATTAAGATGAGAAAAATAAAAGGGCCGAATCATAAGCTCCCTTTAGGTCTATGAAGGCGAAAACTATATAATTTTTTCTTTTTCTAGCCATTAGTATGTCATTGTGGATATGAGTTAAGAGCGTAATGCAGTTTCTGTTTTGTAGAAAACCCGGTTATTTTTATTAATACATTTCCTATTATAGTAGATGTCTTCCATTAGTCTATTAAGAATCATGCGCTCTACAATTTTAGCAAAGGGAGGTTAAAGAAACAGGCCTATGAGGTTATGTCCAATGGATTTTTACGTGGCTTTGGATAGGGACGATAAGAGGGTCCAAGACATGGGGATAGAGCCGGTGTCAAAGCTGTAATTAAGAATTTTAAAAATGCTCTTCTGGATATTTCCAGGTGATCTTTTGATCATAGTAATCGTAACTTTATCCTTCCCTGTGGTCGATTTCCTTATTTGAGAGATAGCTTTGGAAAATTCATTCCAAGTAAATTCCTTATTCAGCGCATTGTTATTGTTATCCACAAAGCTAAGGGGAAGGAAGTCAAGATTCTCATCTGAAGTGTATTGCTTCTTAAAAAGGTTGGCTTGCTCCCCGGGGAATGGATCTTTATGTTGCTGAATTGAATGATATGCATTCTTTTGTTGGTTGACTGGATCTTTTAGTCTTTGTAGGATTTTGCATATTTTTATCTTTAGCGACTGTTTTGCAGGTTGTATACCAAAATTCTTTTAAGTTTCTGAATCTTATTCTTTTACCTTTTTTTTAAATATTTTTATATTGATCCCAGTCAGTTGTACTCATACATGGCTATCGTCTCGCCATATTTTTGTCTAATGCCCAAATGTTTCCGTGAGCTCCAAGTCTATTTCTAAAGCTTCCTTCTGTAAATGCGGAGTCGTCAAGACTAAAATCAGTTAACTTTAAATTAAAGAATAACCATAGCAGTTTCTTATTCCTCCTGGTGTTCCTCTCGACGTGGTATCTCGCCATTAGCAAACTAAGCAGATCTTGATGGACGAGATATCTCGTCCAAATCACCGAGAGCGTTAAATAAACACTTTTTTTAGTATCTATAAATACTTTATTGAAACTTAAAACAGACAGTTAAAATTGTCTAAAATAAGAGTTTGCATGTTAAATATTAAGTAGCGTTACGCCGTCTATTTACAGAGCACCGAGCCTTCGGGTCTTGGTGGCGATTGATCTCTTGGTTTGTCCTTGTCTTTGTCCACTCTTCCAATGATCAATCCATCACTGGAATCCGAAGACGAATCTTCTTCCTCCAACGCTGGAAAAAATAAAATCAAGGAGATTTGACACTTACAGTTTTTCTTAAGATTCAAACTTGAAACAGTCTCGTCTGTTCGGTACAATTATTCTCGGTTCGGCCTGCTTTAAGGTATCCGACTGGGTTGAAACGGACATTTTCGACTAAAATGGTCATTTTTATTTGATATTAGTCATATTTCTGATGATTCTAACTTTATTTTTTCAATCTACGTGCACTAGAACGGAAGTTATGGTAATTTTCGTATCAAGCGACAGCTGTCAAAAATACCGGAAGTGGTCAGACCGAAGCCGGAAGTTGACAGTTTGCTACTTTCTTTCATAATTGTCGAAAAATTAAGTAGTTAGAGCAAAAAATATTCTTTTAACTATTCTAGATTAATAGCCAGTTTGTATATAATATTAATAACAATTTAGTTAGAAAATTGTGGCAATACAGCTTTGCAGCATTTCGATCTGCTAGCTTGTTTACGTTTGTTCTACTGCTTTTGCTTTCAATTTTAGATCTAAAATTATAGCGTAATAGTTTTTGATATTATAAATTGAAATTTAAGATTCCTGTTACTCTTTAACATGAGTAAGGGAAGAACTCATCGACCTCGAAAGCGAAAATTTTATGGTAATCAAAACTCTGTTCCTAAAGTTTCAGTAAATTCTAAAGACATCATAACAAACCTATTTAAGACAAATCCACTGGACTACCCCAGAACATAGTTAACATTGTAATGCCCATATATGGAACTGATCAAAAACTACTAAACAAATGCTTGCACGGTAAGACGCAGAATGCCAATGAGTCATTCAATGGAGTTTTGTGGCAAATATTACCTAAAGAAGTTTTCGTTGAACTCCAGACTCTTCGTTTGGGTACACGTATAACTGTAATTCGATACAACAACGGGTTTAATGGTTTTTAGTTATATTAAAAGAATTGGGTATCAGTCCTGGGTGTTATACAGTGCAAGGATACAATGGTTTTGATAGCGAGCGAATTGTCGACTCGAAATGACACTGCCATCGGCAAAAGCTACGAGATGGAAATTACGAGAATCCAGGAAGAAAAAATAGATTACAGTTGAAGGGAAGGAGTTTCTTATAAAACTGGGGAATTTTAAACCGTTTACATGATAATTACTTTGTGAAATATACAATTTAATTCTTTAAATGTATTTTCTGAGAAATAAAATTTTCGTCATAAATTATCAACGAAAAACATGTTCTCTCAAATTGTATTCAATATCACGTAATGAAATTTGGCATAAATGTATCTCAAGCCTTTGTGAGTATAATAGACCGCAGGTTTTCCTAGAGCTATTCAATTTTATTTTATAGCAACTTTTCTTATAAAATACTTGCCGTTTTGTGAAAAAAAAAAAATCGAATGGCAATGCACTAAATTCACTCTAAATTGCAAAATTTTTAAAACATCACAGCCTGCGGTCTATTATATAGGTAATAGTACAAACACCACATTTATCAAAGAAAATTCTTACATTTATGATTTTTTATATTTATAGCATTTTTCCCAAAGCATGATTTTTGCTGACATTTTCCAATTAATCCTCATAAAATAAATGAATCATGATATATAATTTAATTTTCCGTTAACTACATGTTTCTACATCAATACCCGTCTAAAAAATATTAATGATTCATATAAAGCTTTTTTAATTTGTGTCCGAACCCAGTCGTATACCTTAAACGACTTAAAAGCCAATTTTATCTCTGGGCTTAAATCTATCACAAAAATGTTTGAATAGTATTTGATTAAATATGGATGGGGATTTCCCCATCCACTTGGAAAGTTACGATGCATGATACAAATTTAAAAAAATGACAACTATACACGTTTCTAATACAAAATATCGTAAAGTGCAGAGTCGGGATGATTACCCAGCAAGGCAGACGAAAAACAGGCGAGGAAGTTTTTAAAGAAAATTGTATGCAAGTGCTATAAACCAAGGCATTAATTAAAAAAAATGCAAGATCGTAAGATCTCCATTGCAGTGGTGGCACAAAGGAGAACTTTCTACAGCCAGTATGTATTTGATGGGTAATCCTCAAACTTTATTGGGCTGCTCGTCGATTGATGGCCGGATTGGACGTTTTTAGTTTTATGGCGATAGGTCCAAAATCAGTCAAGCTGCGCCAAACACAAGACAGAATAAGACCCACTAAAAGTATAAAATATCTAAAAATCAATAGTCTAAGATAAAGATGAAAGGCGATTTAAAACATGTAAAATACAGACGAGAATAAAAATATTCAGACAATAATCAGATGATAAAACAAGATCATTGTCTGCATTAGAACTAACGAAACTGAAGGAATTTACATAATGTATAAAATTTTGAAAGGAAATTTAAAAGATGGAAAAAAAAATTAGACGAGGTTTAAAAAAAACTAACTGAATGTAAAAACGCGAAGAGTTTGAATGGGGATTTTCCCCAATCAAATCTCATATTTAAAATTGTACTTTTGAAACATTTGATGAAAAACAGGATAATTAAAACGTGATAAGCACAAAATTATATATACAATACAATTTGATGACTTGCAGGTTCCACGACCCTCGCCACTTGGAGTCGAGGCACTCCTGTGGACATCTTGATGTCACTCAGAGGAACGGCTTGCTGCAATGAATCGAAAGCTGCCTTCGCAGCACTCTCAGCAAACTCCTCACCCTGTATGCCCACCGATTGTTGGCCGGCGTAGGATAAAAATAATACATGTAGTGGCTGACGCAACATTCTCTGGTTGCGTATCCCGTATATTACACTCGACGATCGTATTATGCGGTCGAGAGCTCTCATCTTTTTTCACAATTTAAGTTGAGATTGTGAGTAATTTACAGATCAATTACTATTTCCATATGGAAAAAGAAAATACGACGGGTATCTGACAGTTACTGCAACTCCATATACGTCATCTTTGCTCGAGCTATCCCCTCTTTAACATACATTTCTCCGCGAGCGCCGATTCCGGATTGGTTGCTGTCATCCAATTTCTGGCCTGCGGTCGTGATATCCGCTGTTGCTAGGGTCATCATTGTAGTAGCTGACGCACTATTTTCGCTGGTTGCATATCCCGTATATTACATACATTTATACATTATCAAATATTGAGCGAGCCATTGATACTTACCCTCTTTGATACGAGTAAGATCCTCAAAAAATACTTTTACAGGATAGTTTCTGTTGCCTGGCTCTTCTGGAATAATAGAAGTCATTCTGGTTCTGAAGTCAATCCTCTCCCATTTATGCATTTCAGCTGGAAATTGAAAGATTTGATTAGTATGATGATTCGAATAGTAAAGGGGGTTGCGTATGCCCGGGTGCACGCGATTTCAGTACCCGACATTCAGGCTTCGAATGCGACAACATTAGGCCGAACCGATCATCAAGAGTACCTCTGGTCGCGGTCATTACATGGGAAGGTGACCACTTGAGTAACTATCCCAACTGAGACGAAACTAAATTCTGTACCACTGATAAATTTATGCTATCTAGCCTTTAATTCTAATTTTTTTATTATGAAATTTTAATTAATTACTTTATTTTTAAGTGTACTTTTTACGAGGAGGTATCCTACCTAGCAATGGGTGCTCCGTAATTGATATATATCTAGTTCAGAACGTGATAACATGTCGTTACCACCACGCCAAATACACGTATCTGCATTTTGGCGATTTCCCCGACTGCTTTTTCGAGTCACCATTTCATGTTTGATACTATGACAAAGCCACAAATCATCTTGATTCTTAGTGGAAATGCCGATTTTCATGAGAATACAACCTTTGAGTCGTAAACGCCAATTTGGCGTGGTGGTAACGATGTCTGCGGGATGAGCAATATTAAAATTCATATACCATTACCCAGAATCTGCTGTCGATATAGGAATCTTCAGAATGAGAACGTAACCTCATTAATCATTATATACAGGGCGATGCTTAACTCGTGGGACAAACTTCAAGGGGTGTACAGCAAAGTATGGGCTCAAGTGTATGGCGCAAACACAAGAATTTCGCAGGAAACGACACGATGTTTATTTACATCATTTTTTACCATTGCTCAAAGGTGTGACACCAATGCAAGCTTTGCAGTGTCGATACATGGATTGGCGGATTTTTCGCCGTTAGAGTGCATTGTTTGGCTTAGGACCTTGACCATCGTTCTTTTGATGGAACCCGGCAGTCGAAAGGCGGATTTTGTAAGCTTGCCACGCTTTGAGCAGTTGTAAAAAAATCATTGTAAACAAGCAACTAAAATAAGGATTTAAGCAGCCTCGTTTTACGCGCAATTCTTGCGTTTGCTCTTCAACACGTCACTCGCACCCATACATTTGCTATACAAAAAACGATTCCTTTAGTGTGCTCCAACACCCCTTCAAGTTTGTCTCACGTGTTCCAATAATCACGCTGGTCAGTTTTGCTAATTAGGGCCTGGTCAGTTTTGCTAATTTATTTCCAATCTGATATCTTGGTACTGGGACCATTCATCTACTAGATTCCTTCCATCTTCAGGTGTCGAGTAGAAAATGTTTCATATAACATACCCGTCAGACGTCGTATCAAATCTCTCGTTTCTCTTTTATTCATCTCTACAAGAAGCCTTCTTCGTTGTGAAGGAATCTTCGCACGACCTCTCCAGTCCCGCTCTATCTTAACAAGATGCTGCTTGTTTTTTGCCACCCTGTCTGGTTTTTCCTCTGAAAGAAATTCACATTTCGTTACGTTCCTTTCCAGTGTTAACCAGACTTTCATTTATTTTAAGGGCTCTTAGAAATGAAGACTTGAAATTTTTTTTAGACTTTCGGTAAAATTGAATCTAACCCTCCATGTAGTTACGTGATACCTAATCGCCATATTAAACATGCTCAGAAAGTGAAAATCGCGTTTCTTCGGGAACGAACAGCAAAAAAGTAACTTTTTGCGATTTCATCCATAATTTTACTCCGATTTGTACCAAACTATAGGAAATGAGATAGAATCATATTCCAGCCGGATTATTTAATCGGAAAATTACTGTCAGTAATAGGCAAATTACATATGCTCAAAAAGTGAATATAGTGCCGATTTTTTATGACGAGATACCTCGTCCATCAAAGAATCCCGTTAGTTTCGCTATGACAACTTGTCGAAGCATCATTAGTCAGGAGTGGTTATTTTATTATATTTGGCATTTAAAATCCAAGATCACCGATAGTCGTCCACTTGCAAGTGGAACTAAAAAGAGGGCCCAACATTTATGGGACCATGAGACCCAAACCTAGTATTTGTGAAAGTTTCTTTATCTGTACACTCACGGATGGCGCAAGGGCCAGATTTGGCCAAGTTGCGCCAAGACAAAGTTAATTAGGAAAAAACCATGGAGATAAGTCGAGAAAAAGATTCGCTTGGGCATCCTGGGGTCGCTACACCCATGTTTACCAGAGGCAGTTAACCCATGGGAAGAGGCTAGCTCACTAGGCGACCTCAGGTTCGTGAAGCATGTGCACACCCAAGGATGTGCCCCGAGAGGCCTAGATCAAGAATGGAAATCTTTACTGAACAATAACACGTTGAAGTTTTTGAAACACTGTTATTACTCATTTCCTGAATAAACCAGGCGATTAGACTTCTTGTTGCGTTGTCTTCGTCATCTGGAGGTATCTCCGAGTTAGCTTCCCTTTCAGCTGAAATAAGAAACGATATAATCAATATTTGCTTTTTATTGGCAAATACAAAAGGTAGAAAATACTATTTTGTTCGAGACACTATCCCCAGGGAAGGCACTATAAAATTCCTTTTATTGAAAAACTTCGACACTTTTGCCTTCGACGTTAACTCCTTGCCGCATGCAGAATTCTTAGCAACGCCAAGTCTAACAAAAGCCTTACGCTTAGTATAATCTAAACGTTTGCCCATTTTAAGGTTTAAGAATTTTCTAGTACTTTTGCTACGTGTTAACAAAAAAAAGACTTAGTGAACAAGTTCAGCGAATACTGTTAAAGACTAACCGACTATTTTAAAATTAAATTCCCAATTTCGCACGGCTCAATTGATTTTTTAGTCAAATAGCGCGATTGCCAAAACATCAGGTTATCCGAAGACAACACCCAAGATTGCACTCCACTCCTTAAACTTCCACTCTACGGAGGAGACATCTTGTCGAAACAAAACTGCCCCATTACTGCCAGGAAATGAAGATCAATGTAAAAAAAGCAAATTGTCCCTTGCCCAGAATCTGGAAACTACAGAGCAGTTATCGACGCGAAGATAAATCACCAGAGGGGTTTAGGCCCATTAGGTTTGTACGGGTAGTAAAGAATTTTCCCACTTGGTACAAAGCATACGACCCCCAAGATGTTGCATAAGCTGTATTATATTTAAACATGCCGAGGACCCTTAACTTAAGTGCAATACTTTCAACAAGGTGACCACGGTAACCCTGTAGGAAGAGTAGCGGATAAGAAAGGAGTAGAAAGTTTGCGAGTTCGAAACTCGAACCACCCAAAGACCGTGTACGTGTGGGTTATTGCGTGTTGAATCTGTCGTAACCTCAAATGCCCTCACGTTGGCGCGGTGTGGAAGTTTGGAGAGTGGAATTCCAGCTCGGGTATTGACTTCGTCATCTGGCGGCGACGGTTCGAAATCACGAGATACCGTCTCCTGTTCTTTCCCTTCGCAATTGATGCTGGACCGTCACCAACAGCCCGTTGTGTTGCTCCAGTGCGACATAAAGTCAACTACCTATATTAAAAAAAAATTACAGCCAAACATAACCAATACGGTGGCAATTCAAATAAACTTAAGCCAGAGACGTTTCTTATCCGGTAGTTTGATTACACTTTGACAAACCTTCCCATAAGCGCGACATGCTTAAATAGCATCCGATTAACGTGCCAAGTTGCGAAAGATGTTGCCAAAACCTTTCCGGAGTGTCCTGTTTGGATTGCGGACGTGATAGAAGTTTTTCTATGGCCAAGTCTGATGTGCGAGATCAACGCTACAACCGATTTATCTTACACGTGCGGCTCTTTGTTGACCCGTGGTACAAAATTATGGTTTAAGTCCTCGGATAAGGCAGAGAAAACAGTGCTGCTCTACTCCATGTTCTGGGCTATCCTGCAGCACTACGATATCAACAGTCTCTCGGCACTAAAAGCCATAGAAAAATTCTAAAATACGATCTAATGATCCATAATGTAAGGAAGAAAGTTAAGACAAACTCCGAGAAGATTAAAATAAACTGGGTGAAGGCCCATATAGGCATTGTCGAGAACGAAAGGGTGGACCAGCTCGCAAAGGCAGCAGCCATGGTGAGCTCCCTTTTCAACTGCTCCTCAAAATTCCAATGATCCTAGCAAAGAAATAACTGTAAAATTAGTCATAGGACGGCAGGAAAGCCGAGAAACGGGGAGAAGAACGTACATGTTTTTCCCAACAATCAACTCCAGAAAGGAGCCAAGTGGTGCTCAACTACAATCCATTTTCACTGGCCATGGACCGTTCTCAGCTACCTGCACAGGTTCCGGCTCACTAACAGTGACCAATGTGGCGATACCGGGACGACAGATCATTTTATATTTTTGGGTGCCCACTCACTTGCATCTATCATGTAAGGGAGTCCACTCGGAGCAACTATGAAGCCTGGGCAGTTAATACAGCTAAAAATGTTACAGTACAAAAAAAATTAGTGGCCATAGTGACTTTTCTAAACACTATTGACCCGATTAAAAGCTAGCCACGTGAACAATGCGTAGGGTTAAATGTAATTACTGTATGATAATACGCGTTTAAAAGGGAAAAAATTGTCATTTTGTATATTTTTAAGATTAACGCATGTAAATACTGATCTTTTGTTATATTGTATCTTGATACAGTTAAGGGAAAATGTACATATTGTATAAAAACCTGTTGAAAAGGAAATTAATTTTTTAACATGTAATAGCTAAAAGATTAATTCATGTAAATGTTATTTTTGATTGTTGCACGGTGACGCGTGCTATTCAGGAACAGAGACGTCAGGCCGCTGGGGCGCCCCCTGAGTGTACCAACCACTTCCTCCGTGGGTGACCTAGACACCACTTATCCGGACACACGTCGGGAGGTAAGGGTCTCCTTCGGCGCCCAAGGCCCCGGACAATTGCCTTAGAGATTAATCTCGGTCTTTCACCTGTTGCTTTTCTCTCGTGCGATGTAAATCCACCCACCTTCAACAAGGGAACAAACCAAGAAACGTACCAACACTTTCCATGATATTCCCCAAAAGATTATCGAACTGCTGAGGGTCCAGGCTGTTGACGAAACCACCTTCAGCAGAAGGCGGGGTCTGAGTGTCGGACGACGAAGCGCGGACTCTGGGATAGGGTGTGGCCGGGCGGTTTGCTCTAGGGGCCTGGGCTACTGGAGGGGGTGTATTGACGCCTCCGACAGCCCCTTCCAACTCTTTCGGACTCTCTTCATCGCGTGGTTGGTTGTCATGTTCTGGGGAATCATCGGATGAAGATGGTACACCCCTCTTCACACCACGCTTTTCACCACCTTTAGGCATGTCCTGAAAGAAGAGCTCAAAAAATAACAAACACTCACATTTGAGGGGGTATGTGAAAAGATACAAAAATTAACCCCCTAAAATATAATTTCTCACCACTCACGTTCCTCAAGATCTGATCAGTTTTACTAATGACGAGATATCAAGTCAAGCAATTTCCTTTTTTAATTAGGACGAGTTCAAGATCTGGTGCCTTTTCTTCTAATGAGAAGAAAAGATCTTGATCTACGATACATCTCGTTCATAAAAGTCTGGTCAGTTTTGCTAATAACGATATACCTCGTCGAAACAACCATCAGAGGGTTGGCGACTAGAGCTATAAACAAAATAGTCTCAGAAGGATCGGATTTTTCATAATATTGGCGACCTTTTTAAATTTAATCAACGAAAAAAGATTGTCCCTTTTTAACCGATAAAGGACGGAAAAATATTTTTAGGGCTTTTCTTTAGAGAAAATTCTTCCAGTGGCGGCAACCACGAAAGAAACAATGTCGGAACATGGTTGCTAGATTGTCATGAAAACACTTAGCTTTTAATTTGAAAATTTAAATTGCTTGGCAAAATCTTTAACATCCGTTTCATACTCAATAGGCACATTTGGCATTTCAGCCTATTCATTTTGCATAAGAGCAACTAAAATAACGCCCAAGGAAGATTTTGCTATTTCACAATGGCTTTGGCAGCTGGTCCTACAATAACCTTTTGAAGTTTCCCACCTCCCTAACCATTGCTTCTAACATACCCACTTATTCACGTTACTTCTTATCGCCGATGTATTCCACCATAACACCCAAGATTCATGTGCGACTTTATGTCTAATTAACTTTCTCTTAAACGCCAACGGACTAATTTTCAACTTGTCACTCCTTTAAGAGCCCCCTTGAATAAGGTCGTTATTATTGTTCCAAACATCCCACGCTGAACCCCTTTACAAACCACCATGCGTCACCATACTTCAACTTTACTCAAGGATTTAATAAAAAGTTTTCCAGGAATTGAACTTTTCTAAAAGTTGAAAATTCAATTTTCAAATTCAAAAGTTAACTTCTCCCCAAAGGATAGCCGATAGGACGCCAACTTGGCCGACCTCACCGCCAAACATGATTCACCGTTTAACCTTTGAATTTCGGGCAAAAAGCTAAGATGATATGTAGGTATTTTAATTAACGTCACACACTGGAGCAACACAACGGGCCAAAAGCTAAGAAACTGAAATATTGAACTCCGCTTTGTCGACACTTTCATTGTGAATCTAAATATGCAGCAAATTGGATGAAATACATTTCTTTGTTTTTTTGGTAAGTATTCTTTCACCTTTTTCTGCGTGACCGATTATTCCTGAAGTTTTATTGCAGATGTATAACAGTAATGAAAGCCTCACTGCCCACCAGATCCCTTCTAAATATTACCTTGAAACAGGGGCGAAGTTTTTAAAAATCTCATTTATGAGGTAATTATAAATGTGGTAAGCATAGTTCATGTGGCAAGCTACATTTTTTCAGAAGTTGCCATCAGCAAACTCGGTCAGTATTTTTCATAAAAGTGGCATTCGCATTACTATTCAATGCAAGGACGGCCTATAGTCAATGAAAATGACCATAAAATCTCAAGTAACGAACGATACATTTATTCCTCAATACCCGTTTGATCTTCTGACGTTAACGTGTTTACTCTAATGCACAGAATTACCCGTACACAGAAAATCCTTGGAATTAAACACTTAATCATGCATATTCAATTCTAGTATTTTTATTTGCTCCTTTTATCTCGCCTAATTAGTCGCTGTGGGCTGGAATTATTTTAGGCGAAGCTGCGCCAAATAAGACAAGTTTGGAAATAAAAAAAATCCAATTTAATATTACAAATAGTCAAGGTATAAACTTTATAAAACGGGGGACGCCAGTGATTTTTTAATACGAAATTTTTGTTGCGCAGATTTCCCAAAAATGGTCCTATAGAGTATTAGAACCTTTAAATCAGATTTATGTACGGTTAAAAACTAGACATTCAAAGTATACCCAACAGTAAAATTTGACGAGTTCTCGTAGTACTTAACGTCTAAAATATGCATGACCTCTAAATCTTATCCAATTCTAACCAACTTTTCTAATCAAAATTGCATTATGAAAACTCGTACTTAATAGCGTTACTCGTTGTGACACCGTTGGCTCGATTAATTGAATCTTTTAATAGAGCTTAATTTAGATTTAATAAAAAAAACTTCCTTTGACAAGACGAAATAGGTAGACTGTTGCTGAAGTTATGTAAAGCTAAAACTTGAAAATTTATGAACCGTGGCAAGATATTGAAGTAGTGTTTATTTCACTGCTCTCGAAAGTTAAGTAATCCGAGTTAACTTACGAGACGTACCGATTTCTTAGTTACCGTAGTCACGTATGAGTTACTAAACAGATTCGAGAAAGCTACCTAAAAGTTCAAGTAATTAGATACCCATTCACGTACTAAGTAATGATACCATTAATCCACGTATCCTAGAAATAAATTGTTATGAACCAACATTAGTTAGTGCAGAATTGTTGATGTAACATCCAGACTAAAAAAGTTCAATCATTTCCAAAATTCAAGTTTATCAATCGAAAAACTTACCAAATTATAAATGAAGTAACAAAAATCTAAAAGCTGACTCGATCACTGTACCTCTGTTTAAATACCATAGTGTAAAGGTTTCATGTGATGTCACAGGACTTATTTGCATATCCAGTCTTCATCACTCATTAAACTTGTTCTTCGAATCCAGCCAAAGACCGTCGTGTACAAAGGTGGCTGGTGCGCGTTTAATCCATCGTGGCCTCAAATGTCCTCGCGTTGGTGTAATGTGGAAGTTTGGAGAGCCAGCTCAGGTGTTGCCTCGTCATCTGGCCGTGATTCAAAATTACGTGGTGTTGTCTTTCCCTTCAGGATTGAATCTTTCCCTTCGGGATTGATCCCGGACCGTCACCAATAGCCCGTTGTGTTGCTCTAGTGTGACGTTAATTGAAAATACCAAAAATACTAGATCCCAGACCGTAACCAAAAGTTCGTTGTGTTGCTCCAGTGCAACGTTAGTTAAAATACATACTTCGAATCTTTCCCTTCTGGTTGGTAGGTATTTTAATTAACGGCGCACTGGAGCAACACATGGGCTATTGGCGACGATCCCGGTAGGTAGGTTGGTTGGTATTTAATTGAAGTCGGCACTGGAGCAACAACAGGAACCTGGCGACGGTCCAGGATCAACTTCCGAAGGGGAAGATCGAGGACACCACCACATAATTTTGAACCACGGTCAGATGACGAAGTCACACCTGAGCTGGCACCCTACTCTCCAAACTTCCACGCCAACGTGAGGACATTTGAATCCACGACAGATTAAACGTGCACCAGCCCCCTTTGTACACGACGGTCTTTGGTTGGATTCGAACTCGCAATCCTCCGCTTGCTAGTCCGTTACTCTTCAAACCGTGGCCCTTTTTGGGGTGGTGCGAATGTTTGGAGAGTTCGGTGTCAGATCAGTTGTTCATCTCATCATCTGACCGTGGTTCAATGTTACGTGGTGTTGTCCTCGATCTTTCCCTTCAATGTGGATCCCGGTTTGTATTGAAGCAATACAATGGGCTATTGTCTATCCCAGACTGTCGACAATAGCCCATTGTATTGCTCCAATACGACATTAATTAACTACTTACCTGTTTGTGGCCGTCTTGGCTCAGTGGGTATGCCCACTGCTGTAGAACCTGCGAGTTGAACGCATGTGACGTTCGTGGCGAAGGTTCGATTCCTGTCAGGTGCATTCCTCGGTGTATTTCTCTCTCCTGTCTCGTTGTGTTTGTCTATTAATTGATATTGTATGTCTTGTGTCTGGCGCAATATGTTCAAATTTGGCCATTGCACCATAAAACCCCAACCAACCATCAGTGGGTTTACCCACTTTTGGTTGGTTGGGTGACCCCAACCCAACAACAATCAGTGGGTAACCCCATCCCACTGATGGTTGGTTAGGGTTACCCACTAGTTTAGCAAGGTGAATGTAGGATGGGCGGGTTCAAATCCTATTTTTACTATCGATGTATTGTCTGATTTTTGATGGTACCAATGACTGGATCAGGCCAAGCAATGTTTTCTCCGTCAGATAAATTGACATATCCACACAAGGTAAGTAGGTACTTGAATTAACGTCGCTCTTGTGCAACACGAGCTATGAGCGACGATCCTGGATCAATCTCGAATTGAAAAATCCGAGGACCACACCTTAATTTTGAAGCACGGTCAGATGACGAGATCAAAACCTCAGCTGCCACCTCACTCGACAAATAGAAAAGAAACTTCATTTCATCAAACTTAATATTTCTCCGTGGAAACCATCTCCATTAAGAAAATAAAATGTTATAAGCTTCCGAATCGGACATATTCTCGAACAAATCGTTGGGGTAGTTAAATAATGTCGCATTGGAGCAACACAATGGACTATTGGCGACTGTCCGGGATAAATCCCGGAGGGAAAGAATCGTAGGCAACGCCTCGGAATTTTGAATCAAGGTCAGATGACGAGGTCAACACCTGAGCTTGCACCACATTCACCAAACTTCCACACCACGCCAACGTAAGGGCATTGGAGGCCACAACAAGTGCACCAGCCCCCATGTACACGACGGTCTTTGACTGGACCGTGCTCCGAACTCGCAACCCTCATATTGCGAATACCCCCAACTGGGCTACCAGCTCAGATGTGATCTCGTCATCTGACCGTGGTTCTAAATTTACGTAGTGTTGTCCTCGATCTTTTCCTTCGGGTTTTGTCCCTGTCCTTCGCCTTTGGAGAGTGAGGTGCCAGCTCAAGCGTGACCTCGTCATCTGAACAGGGTTCAAAATTACATGGTGTTATCCTCTGATTTTTCCCTTTGGGATTGATCCCGGACCGTCGCTAATAGCCCGTTGAGTTGCTTCAGTGCGACATTAATTGAGATAACTACAATTGGCTACCGCCCCTACACCTCGAATTACTCATAGATATATCTTGGTGGGAGAAGATAATCCGATTTTACAATTACTGCATTTATTTATCCAATAACAGTAGAAAACATGACCGAATGGTATTTGGTATTTTGGTATTTTCAATTAACGTCACACTGGAGCAACACAACGGGCTATTGGTGACGGTCCGGGATCAATCCCAGAGGGAAAGATCCGAGGACAGCACCACGTAATTTTGAACCACGGTCAGATGACGAGGCAACACCTGAGCTGGCACCCCACTCTCCAAACTTCCACACCACGCCAACGTGAGGACATTTGAGGCCACGACAGATTTAACGTGCACCAGCCCCCTTTGTACACGACGGTGTTTGGCTGGATTCGAACTCGCAACCCTTCGGTTGCTAGTCCGTTACTCTTCCAACCGGGCCACCGTGGCCCATGACCGAATGTTATAATTTTATCATTAACGTCTTAGACATTTTAATTCATATACTTTAGTTTTAGTTTAGAAGACATGGTTGGGGAGAACCCTCTTCGAAACATTTTTTTAGCTTTGTATATGACATTGGTTTCATCTTACATGATTTTTTACATACTATATTTTTATTATCACCTGACTCATTTGATCTTATATTCATTTTAAAAGATTTGATCTTATAGTATGTTTAACTTTTATACTTGAACCTTTTGGCAAGTCATATTTTAGGCATTGAAGGTTATTTTATTCATTGTTATTTTCGAAGAATTGTTTTCTGATTTAATGTCTTGAGTTTGGCATGACTTGCTCAAGAGGACATGGTGCCATAGAAACACCCAATCTCCAAATCCGAAGTTTTTTCCTCCAGTGTGACGTTGATTAAAATACCTTCCTTCCGAAGTATTTTTTGATTGTTTATGTTTACACAGAAAAACTGTCATACACAGAATTTGATAAACGAAAGATTGCCAAGTCAAAAAATAACCAAGCACATCAAAATGTCATCTAGCCTATTTTCAATGGCATTTCGAAAATATCTGGCCAAATTGTAGAGGGTGATAGAAGGACCCTAAGTTAAATTTTTTTTTTGTCAAGAATGTGTCCGGAAATGCCGCGTTCAGATGGTAGAGGGCGCTGTTTAGGTCAGTCTCTAACGTCTTTTACATGGCGTAAGGCGTCATTCCCGAGAATTCGGAGCTTGTTAAAATTCCAAGAGGAAAATGACTATGCCACAGAAATGACGTTACAGTCTGACCTAAACAGCGCCCTCTACCACCTGAACGCGGCATTTCTGGACACACATTGCTAACAAAAAATATTTTGGGCCCCTTTACAATTTGGACAGATATTTCCGAAACACCCCGTATTAAAAAATTTCAATGCTTATTGTTAATTTTTAATCACAGAATTCTGATATGAAGAGCGTTGAGAACAGCTTTGAATTTCGTAGTTATTTAAACAGTTCTTTTCCATAAAATGTAAAACCCCGTAAGTCATTAATAATAGCATAGGATTCTAAAAAATTTACAAAGTTTTTAATATATATAGCTTTATTTACAAAATAATATATATATATTCATAAAGATGTTGAAGCAGTAACTTCCTGCAGTCGACAACACGAAAAAAGTTCGATACATTGCAACAAGTTGTCAGACTGATTTGGACGGATCACTCAAATTATGCTTGCTGTCTGTTATACAATCTCTTCCATCTTTGGTATCTTTATATTGCCTCTGTTATCGAAGTGATACTTCCCACAGTTCTAATCACAGGTATAAAATTTTTCGTAGTTTGAAACTTCAGTGATATCCCTGAAAGAAGACAGGTACTTATTAGATTAATGTATTTAACTTTTTCGGACGAAAACTACATAAGTTGGCTTGCATGTTAAAACGCATAAATATTGATTAACCCTCCTAGTGGTTGCCTCAACGAGATATCTCGTCATAAGCAAAATTGATCAGATCTTGATGATCTCATCATTGGAAAAATACTGACCAGATCTTGATCTTGTCATCATAAGAAAATCGGCACCATCTTGATGACGAGATATCTCGTCATAAGCAAAATTCACCTGATCTGTACGAACGAGATACTTCATCATTGGTAAAATACTGACCAGATCTTGATCTCGTCATCAAAAAATCATCAACATCTTGATGGTGCCATGTCTCGTCATTGGCAAAATTGGTCAGATCTTGATGGACGAGATGTCTCGTCGAAACCACTTGGAAGGTTAAATAAAGGTAATCAGACCTTTAAAATATCGAAGGGGGAGCATGATAAAGTTAAGAACCCCTGTTATAGACGTTCCCAAACAAGAAACAACTCCAAAGGACTATACTTACATTGTGCCCATGGACCATAGGCACGGAAGCATCCAGTGGCCTCACTGGTCCCACCCCCTCGTAGAAACTGTACTCCGCTTTGTCCGTGCTGATGATGGTCCAGGAAGCACCGTCATTGATCATTTCCTTATTGGGCTCCTTGGGACATGGCGTTGCCTAATGGGAAATTGAGAGAACAGACATTTAAACCATGAGTTTACCATTAAGGATGGGCCACGGTTTCCCAGTTAGAGCAACGGATTAGCAACCTGAGGTGCGCGCGTTCGAAACTCTGTCCGGTCAAAGACCGTCGTGTACCCATTCCCTTTGGGATTGATCCCGGAAGTCTCAAATAGCCCGTTGTGTCGCTCCAGTGCGACTTTAATTAACTACCTACCTACCATTAAGGATAAGGTAGACGAATCAACGTCTCACTCGAGCAACACAACGTACTATTTAAGAATTATTGGACCAATCCCGAAGCGAAAAAACCAACGACAACGCCTCGTAATTCTAAATCACGGTCAGATGACGAAGACAACACCTGAGGTGGCACCCCACTCTCCAAACTTCCACACCAGGCCAACGCGAGGATGTTTGTGGCCACGATAGATTTAACGTGCCCCACGTACACGATGGTATTTGATTGGATCAAGTTTCGAACTCGCAACCCTAAGATTGCAAATCCGCTACTCTTCCAACTGGGCTACCGTGGCTCCTTAAGGATAAGGATACCTTAAGCTAGAAGAGTAGACAAAGGGGTATCCTGAAAGTCTTATTATCTTGCATTAGTGTGTGGTACCCATAGAAACAAGGTCCTTATTGAACGTTGAAATCTGTCGAAACACGGTCCGTATTGGGCCCTTTGAAGCCTATCTAAACAAGATCCTCATTGGGCGTTGAAACTCATTTAAACAAGATTCGTATTGGACTTTGAAAAATGTAGAAACAAGGTTCTTATTGAGCGCTGAAACCTGTGCAAACGAGGTCCTTATTGAGCGTTGTAACCCATTGAAACGAGATCCTTATTGAGCTTTAAAACCCATAGAAACGAGGTAATTATTTGCCGTTGAAACTTAGAAACGAGGTTCTAGGCTATCTGTCTGGAGCAGTTCTGGTTTCCAGACAATAGATCAGGACTTCTGAGATCCTGTCTTGCCAGACCAACACAGGTCAAAAGATACCTTTGAAAGGCTTGCTCAGTGTTTTATGGTGGTATTAGTACAGGCGGCCCTCGACTTTCACACATTCTACTTTCGCTATTTCGCACATTTTTAAAAATTCAATATTTTAAAGATTTTTGTCGATAATGCAAAAATTGTTCGCTCCCACGGAGCGCTGCATGGAAGCGAATATATTCAATTTTGAAAAACAAGAATAAAATTAAGGAATACGTTCAAAATTGTGAAAATATATTTTCAAAGATTGTTTCCAAAAGACCCGGCATAGTGATAAATGAAATGGAAAGATCTTTGTCATCATGGATTGATGATCAACATCAAAACGTTATTCCTCTGAGTTTTTCCATGATTCAAGCTAAGGCTCTTAGTTTGCATGAAGATTGGAAGACTAGATAAAAAGATTCTAACACGGTGTTTCAAGCAAGTAATGACTGGTTCGACACATTTAAAATGAGGTATTCTTTTCATAATATTAAATTCACTGGAGAATCGGCTGATGCAGATAAAGATGCTGCAAAAGAATTTATTTCTTCATTGTCCAAAATTATTGTATATGGAGAATATTCTCCTAGCCAAATATTCAATG
Source organism: Meta bourneti (assembly GCA_933210815.1). NCBI lineage: Eukaryota > Metazoa > Arthropoda > Arachnida > Araneae > Tetragnathidae > Meta > Meta bourneti. The sequence continues at coordinate 19,983,804 of OW119932.1, forward strand.
TAGACGAGATGGGTTTATTTTGGAAAAAATCCCTAATCGTACATTCTTATCGAAGGAAGAATCAGTTGCCCCTGGACATAAACCTTCTAAAAACCTATTGACATTGCTTCTTGGCGATTGAGAAAGACACAGCATATTATAGAACTCTTTATCAAGAAAAGAAAAAAAGGGTGGTATTCAACTAAAACTCTTGACAAATTTATAAAGAAACACCTGAAAGCACTTAAACACGCATCGTTAACTTAATTATGTATATTGATAAATAAATATTTTTAATATATTATTGATAAATAAATATTTTAAAGTACAATTTTTGATGTTTTTTTACATCCCTCTACTTTCGAACATTCAACATTCGCACACATTTTCAGAAACCAATTATGTGCGAAAATCGAGGGCCGCCTGTTTATTGTAATTTACTTACTAAAGTATAAGAATAACTGGTGTATATACCAGGGAAAGATTAAAATAACAAAATACTAAAAAGGAAGAATCATTGGATATGAATAAAGAATTTTGGTCTGTAAAGTAGAATTGATGTTACCTGAAACTGTATAATCTTTTCTTGAGACAAGCACAAGTACATCCTTTCGGTGTCTTTCATGTAAAATGCACACTTGTGCAGCTGGGAGACTGGATCATCTGCATCGAGGGAGGCTGTTTGCTTGTCCACTTTCCGAATCACCTGAACATGAAATGTACTTAAATCAGATTTGGTTGATGACAAAGGTGGATGAAAGTGTTATAGTGGTTTAAGTTATTTGCACAGAATTTCTATAATTTATGAAACGTGTTGATTGGGTTTTGTGGCCCGAGGCCCATATTTGGCCAAGCTGGGCCACACACAGAACAGGCAATGCCAAGTAATGGACATATACACACGTAAGGAAAATGTTGCAGAAATTGAAGAGAAAAATACACCCCTAGTAAATTACAGTTAATGAAATGGCAAATAAAACATGAAACAAAGAAGTATATATCTACAAGAGGGGGTATTAGCATTGTCTATCTACCACTCAGATTGCTTCCGACAAAAGTCTGGGTGGTGTCGGTTGCTATAGAAACAGGGCTCGCTCATTTTGAATAGGGGTGATTCTCGCGGATAACATTATTTTATTTTGTTTTTCGCGAATATTGAAGGCGAAAAGGTAATTTGTTAGTATAAGACTAACAAATTAGTGCGGCCCGAAGTGCACGGACTTCGGGCCGCATGCGGACTATTAACAAATCGAAAAATAGGATCCGCTTGATTAATGAAAATTCAGAATCAATTTTGCGCTAGTCTACTACAAAATTCGAGCTAAATATTGAAACAATTGTTAAATCGATGCAATATCATGCATCACAATCATGCAATTATCATGCATCACAATCATGCAATTATCATGCAAAAATAATATGCAAATTAAATTCGTTATTCATTTTTTTACTTTATAACAATTTATGATAAATAAAATAACTGATACTAGGGGTGTTCAAATGAAAAGGTACGAAACGACACTGTGGGTATAATTGAAGTCTTTATTCAAAAGTAATCACCAGAGGACTGAGCACAACTATCCTACTGTTTCACGAGCCGAAGGATTCCCTGTTCCCAGAATTCCTGTGGCTGTGACAAGAGCCAGTCCTCCACTGTGTCCTTCAGTTCGTCGTCCGAGTTGAAGCGCTTCCCTTTGAGATGTTTTTTAGCGGACAAAACAGATGGAAGTTGTAGGGCGATATGTCCGGGCTGCAGGGCGGATGCTCAAGCTGCTCCCTCTTGAACTTGGCCAGTACACTTTGTGTGACCCTGGAGACGTGTGGACGCGCGTCATCGTGGAGCAGAATCACTCCCTCCGTGAGCAGCCCAGGCCGTTTGCTCTTGATGGACTTGCGTAGGCTACGGAGTGTCTCACCACCGGTTTAACACCTTCCGCAATCAGAAATCTGATAACACCTCGTTGCTCCTCAATCGTCGAATTTTGCAATGTGAACGCCATGATGTCCTCACACGCACTGCCGCGTCAATTGGACGGAACACACAACTGCATGCTTCTCTTCTGCGTCATGTGCGGGCGCCCGCGCATGCGCACAACCACGCCGGTACTCGTGCATTCGCTTCCTTAGATGTCTCACTACGTTATCCCAAAGCGGCATATTCAAATTTCAACCGGTTTGGTTTTTACGACGTTTCGTACCTTTTCATTTGAACACTCCTCGTATATGATATATAACTTGCATGATTTTTGGCGGTCCTCCCGTAAGTCAGTGTATTTATGTGGCCTTTGATCTTAACAAATCTGTGCATCTCTGGTATAAATTTTCTCGAGCGACAAGTATATATTAACAAATATATATTTCTAATTTTCATCAAATGGATCAATGTGACAAGCGTGAGTACAATTCTTAGGATAACGGAAATAGGATAAGGTCCGTTTTTACGGCAACATTATAGGGGGTAGACTTTGTGTCCGGAAGGTATTTTTTATTAACGTCGCACAGCAGCAACACAACGGGCTATTGGCGACGGTCCGAGATCAAATCCGAAGGGAAAGATCAGAGGATAACCCACGTAATCTTAAACCGCGGTCAGATGATGAGATTTTTTTATCCGGAGAAGTTCTTGTGGTAGACAGACAGTTTTCTTTTTGTGGCCAGAATTGTTTTCATTTTTAAAATTATTTTGATACATTGATTTAAATTTATTAAAAAAAATTGTTATTTTAACATTATTTTTGATAAAAATTAATCATTAAAATTGAGTTGTGGTGAATTAAATTTAAATTATGAAGGTTAGAAAAAAATCAAATGTGTATCCCAAAGCTATAACTATTTTTCTCATGACTTGAAATCACTTAATAACTTTAAATATAGTGCTGCAAAAGCAATGCATAAACTTATGTCGATATAAGTAATTTGCAGAAAGACATACTTATCCAGCTATATTTTCGCTTCTCCTTGAAATGCAAGCATGAAAATAAAATTAAATACAAAATAAACTACATTTGAAATTTAAGAAAGCAACATTAATGATTTGTCTCTACATTGTTTTATTACGATTCCAAAAGTTTCAGATGAACAAGCCAAACACTGGTGTAGCATCAACTTCTCTGGAAGATGATCTTGGCGAAGTCCATTTGTAGAAAAGTATACAAGGGAACAGGTGCTATACGCAAAATTATATATGGCGGTCGAAATTGATTATTTGTTTCACCAACTCGTAATCACTATCGCGTCCGGTATTGAACGATAAATTCAGATCCAGAACCCGCTCTGATGACGCAAAGTGTAGTAGGTAGGTAGTTGAATTAAAGTCGCACTGAAGCAACACAACGGGCTATTAGTGACGGTCTGGGATCAGTCCCGAAGGAAGAGATCCGAGGACAGTACCTCGTCATTTTTAACCACGGTCAGATGACGAGGTCAACACCTGAGCTGGCACCCCACTCCAAACTTTGATGCCACGTCAACGTGAGGAGGTCTGAGGCCAAGTCAGATTTAAAGTGCACTAGGCCCCACATACATCGTGGTCAGTGGTTGGATCGAGTCTCGAACTCGCAACCCTCCGGTTGCTAATCCACGACACAACCAACTGGACTACAGGGCAGTTGCAGCGCGAGTTCGAAATTAGGTTCAACCAAAATTAGGTATACGAGGTTCAACCAAAATTAGGTTCGAAATTAGGTATACAAGGAGGCTAGTGCACTTAAAAACTGTCGTGGCCACAAATGTTCTCACGTTGGCGCAGTGTGGAAGTTTGGAGAGTAGTGTGCCAGCTCAGATGTGGCTTCGTTATCTGAGCGTAGTTCAAAACAACGAGGTGTTGTCCTTGATCTTTCCCTTGGGGATTGGTCCCCGATCGTCACCAATAGCCCGTTGCGTTGCTCTAGTTTGACGTTAATTGAATAACCAACTACCCTAATGTTAAGAACAGACTCGTTCAAAACCATGAACTCAAATTCCAACTCGTTGGATTATGGCATAATTTCGGCTCTGGCGAGTTAGCAATTAGATCATGTGGTTTTAAACGAGTCTATTCTTTAGATTAAGGGGCAGGTTAAAGGTAAATAATGCCTTTCCACACAATTAGCATCTTTAACGCGAATTCTGGATCTAAATTTATCGTTCTATAGCAGTGATTACGAGATTAAAAGCAAATATAATCATCTGTATATGCAAACTATATATGGCTACTCGCCACACAGTTTTGCTTATGGCGTCCTTAACTTTCCAAGCTTACTACCTTTCTAGAAATGTACTTCCAAAGTCTACTTTCTCACCAGAGCCGCTCTATACAATCTACGTCCTCAATAGGATTTAGCGGATAATATTTACCAGTCGTGGAAGAGCCATTCCAGACACGGAACAAACAATTTTTACAGTTGCACCATAGTGAATATATCCATCTTTCACTGTGAATTCTTCAGATTCTACTTCATTTTCTTCCACTGAAATAAAAGAAAGTATTTATACGGAATCAGTATGGCACCCCTTAAAAGTACCAATTGACATTGTTGCAAATCAGAAAACAGAATGAATTTAAGTTCAGATTTATTCCAGTTACTGATTTGCAACAGTATCAATTAGCATTCAATGAACGCAGTTAAATAGTATTAAAATTTTTCAAATCTGTAGCTATAACCAAACTCCAAGGTTATTGATTTAAGGCCATATCAATTAGTATTGTTGCAAAATAATTATCAGAATAGAATAGAATCAATATCTTTAGAAATTTTATTCTTGCAGATGAGTAAGCAGAACACAATTGAGTTGTTGAGTTTTATTCGAAATATTTATTTGAAATTGTATCGATTCATTTGAAACTGTATCGATTTATTTTGTTGTAAGTGCTGTGCCAAATAAAATGGAATAATTTTACTTTTTATTTTAATCAGAAAACACAATGAAGCTTAATAATCAAACTTTGTTCCAGCTATTGATTTGCAACAATATGAAAAAGTATTGTTGCAAATTAATAAACCACTGTAAAAGTGAATTAACTTTTAACTATTTGTAAATAAATTGCCAGAACTATTAGTAAACAGTAAAATTCAGTAATTTAATTTTATTTCGGTTATTGGTTTATTACAAATTAACCGGAATAATATAGAACTAAAGACTTAAATCTTATTTTTTCATGTCAGCAATTACACGAAAATTTAGTTTTATTCCGGTTTAATTTGCAACAATATTCATTATTACTTATCAATCAATTAATTTTGAACTTAGTAATGAACTTTTATTAAATATTTCAGTTTTTTCGGTTATAGATTTGGAGAAATAAAAATTAATATTGTTAATCAACTTTAACAAATGAGATACGAATAATGCAAATGAGTGATGAAAAGAGAATTCATTTTTTTCAATTTTATTCCTCAGTGAGTAGTTAACAATCCATATCATTAACCAGGATAAAACAGAACGGAATCAATTAACTTTTAACTCTTGCAAATTAGTTGTGGAAGGCAAATTCATTTTTTAAATTTTATTCCTGTGATTGGTAACCATATCAATTAGCATACCATTAACTAATTATATTCCATTTTATTTTGATTAACTTTTAACTAATTCTGGTTAATGGTATGCTAACTCAAATGCTATGCTCAGTGGTTGTTACCAATCACTGAGGAATAAAAATGAATTTCCTTTTCATTACTCATTTGCATGAGTTAAAAGTTAATTGATTCCGTTCTGTTTTATCCTGGTTAATGATAACCAGGATAATACAGTAACCGGAATACAAACTGAACTGGAATCAAACTGGAAAAATAACTAAATTTTCAAAAAAATCAACAAAAATTCTCTTACTTTATTTCGCTTAGTGTTTTGCAACAATGCCAATTCTTATTTTTCAAATCAATTACCGAAATAAAACTGAAGAAAACTTTTAATTATCATTATTGCAAATAGTTGTCCAGAAACAAAATTCATTTTTCTTAAGTTTCATTCACTTTATAATGCAAAAATATCAAGCATTGCCAAATTGAAAAACAGAGAATAAAACAATACTATACTAGGTCTGCAAATCATATATCCTTGGGGGAGAAATAACGATATCCCACTCTTGCGAAATTTTTTGACAGGACAATGTCCCAGCCACTCATTTCTTTTTTGAACTTCTTCCTTGCAATTACCTTATAGAGTTCCACATATGTAGAATCAATAACTCTTATTACTGTAAATCAATCAATGAAGAGAAAATTCATTTTTTCAGTTTTATTTGGGCTCGATTTGCATTAATATTACTTAGTACAGGGATCCATAGACCGCTGGCCGCATGCAACCCTCCGTTTATTTGCTGGTGGCCCCCTCACCATGTGTTATTTTAACTTTAACAAGTCACACGAATGGTATTTTAGTTTAAACCGTTGCTCAATTTATTGAGCAACGTTTTAACCTAATTAGAATGATTTATTTAGCAACAACCCTTTTACCATTTTGCCTGAAAATGTACCCGAATTCAGTACAGCTTGTGTTCATCGACATGCAAAACAATGAGAACCTGCGAAATAAATTTAATGAAGACAATTTATTAAACTTCCATCGTTGTGTCGATAAAAACGATTGTAAATCGTTGCTAGACAAATGCATGAATGTGCTAGACATGAATGCATGAATTGCTAGACAATGCATGAATATTAACAAAATCGAAAAACAGAAACCGCTTGACTAATAAAAGTTTAAAATCAATTTTTGCCGCTTGAGTACTACAAAAATCTAATCAAATAGAAAAAATTCTTAAATCAATGCAATGTCCATGCATCAGATTAAATTCTTTATTTGCCTCTCATTGTCGTTCTTTCTCACAATATGATAAATAAAATAAATAATATATGATAGATAACTTTCATGATTTTTCGCAGCCCTTTCATAAGTCAGCCAAGATCCACATAGATTCACAATCTATGTGGATCTTGGTCTTAACAAGTCTGCGCATCTTTGAATTAGCAAGTGAGAGTATTCACTGAAGATTTGCATATTACTAATCCAGTTATTCCAATGCATACTACTATAAAACAATTAAATAATTATGTAGCTGATATTATGGTAGTCTGATAATGAGCTTACCAAGGTGTATGTTAAAGGCACCCCACTGAGTTGAGCTGGCATGGAAATTTCCATTTTCCACGTGTAAATATCTCGTACTCACTGTTTGAGATCGCAGACGGTTGAATAGAGCTACTTTAGTTCCCGACGCAATGCACACTGAAATAAATTAAAAGTCATCAAAATATGACACATTAATTAATAGTTAATTTCATGATTTATCTCGGACCAACCAAAGACCGTCGTGTACAAAGGATGCTGGTGCACGTTAAATCTCTCACCGTGACCTCAAAGGTCCTCACGTTGGCGTGGTGTGCAAGTTTGGAGAGTGGGGTGCCAACTCAGGTGTTGACCTCGTTATCTGACAGTTCAAAATTACGTGGTGGTGTTCGGGATTGATCCCGGACCGTCTCAAATAGCCCGTTGTGTTGCTCCCAGTGCGACGTAAATTTACCTACCTACCTTCATAATTGATATTGCATACCAAAAATTAACTTATAAGTTAATTATTTTGTAGAGACGGGATAGAGAGACTGCAGTGTGATAGGAAGTTGATTTTCATATGTGGGTAGCTCAATTAACGTCGCAATTGGAGCAATACAAGGGGCTATTGGGAACGGCCCGGGATCGATCCCGAAGGGAAGATCTGAGGACAACAATCACGTCATTTCGAATCACGATCAGACGACGAGGTCAACATCTGAGTTCACCACACATCATCGTGAAGATATTTGAGGACCACGAAAGATTTAACGTGTATCAGCCTCCACTTTCCCGACGGTCTTTGGTTAGACCATGTTTTGAACTCGCAACTCTTATCTTCTAACCGGGCAACCGCGGCCCAGTTTATTTCGGAAAATAGGAAAACTGGGAAATTAATTTAGTTTTAAGGGCTTCACATTTTCCGTACTCATAATCCAGAATCAAGTGAAATTCGAAATTAAGCTGATATATATTCGAACTTGGGGAAGTGATATAATTTGGGCTCAATTTAACATGAAGACGATCCTTTAAGAAAATGTTATGCACATTTAATTTTATAGAAGACGTTATTTCTTATTATTTTATAGAAGACGTTATTTCTTATTATTTTATAGAAGACGTTATTTCTTATTATTTTATAGAAGACGTTATTTCTTATTATTATTTTATTTGCTCCACAATGAAGAATGGGCGAATAAAGGGAAATGTTTATTTTTTACGTAGTATTACATGGATATTTCTCATGCTGTGAATAAAAGAAAAATACCGCATAGCTTTGAAACACAAATTTATTCGATGGCCAGAAATCCTTTCCCACCTGTATAAAGTGCAGCTTATTACCAGCCTCTCCTTCACGCATCCTGAATTGCATTGGAGCATGAAGACATTTTTAAGGACCCATTTGCCATTACCAAAAAAATTTATTTAGACTGAATGACTTAGTGTAATTTATTTTTATACAATGGGATAAGAAAGAAGAATAATTCTGAACTAATTTGAGATATTTTTAACAATTAGTCATCCAAAATGATCATAGATGGCAGCACGAGGAATAAAACCAGATGAAGAAATCCATCTGGAGAAAGTGGACCTTCAATCACGATCCGTCACTCTTTGGGAGCTGCCCGTATTAGTGCTGCGCAGATACCTTTTTCAGAGTTACAGATCGAGATTGACGGTCTAGTTCGGGTCCGGAAAGACGTCGGACGCTCGTGCTGCCATCTGTCGAATTCTCTTGTAAATAATTATTCAAAAAATATCTCGAATTGGTTCATCAACAAAATTCAAAACAATCGCGTACTGCGAAGCTCTTTTAAATACATCGCCGCCCAAGCTCTGTAGTAAAATACATAGATTGACTCTGCTTGTGGGAAGCCTTTTTAATTTTCTCTAACTAGTCGTGTCATTAATTTGTTTTTATATTATAACATCCGTAAAATTTCTTTTAAAGCATTTTTTTATGATTACCGATTTTTAGTTATGTAAACTTTTTTCTTAATTTAGAGACAAAATATTGACATACAAATGTCTCAACGTAATTGTAGATCTTATGAGAAATGACGAACGATGCACCAAGCCAAAATATTAGGTGAAATAAGCATACGAGGAAAAACTTTAAATCCATACGCATAGAGTTAAATACGACCCATATTCTAACCACTTAATCATTTATAATGATTAAGGAATTATAATGGAATCACGAATGTTTCTGCTTTGTATAAGAAATTTCCCAGTGCAATAAAATTCACCAAAAATTGAAAATAGCTTTTCGTGTATTTTTAGTCGTCTTTAATGGCAAAATTTTATGCATAACTCAGTCGTGTTCTTACAATTACGTTTAGCAATCGGAGGGTTACGAGTACGATACTCGGTCCAACCAAGCACCGTCGTGTACGTGGGGGACTGGTGCACGTTAAATCTGTCGTGGCTTCAAATGTGCTCGCATTGGCTTGGAGTGAAAGTTTAAAGAGTGGGGTGCCAGCTCAGATGTTGACCTCGTCATCTGACTGAGCTTCAAAACGACGAGGTGTAGTCCTGAGATCTTTCCCATCGGGACTGAACCCGGACCTTTTCCAATAGCCCGTTGTGCTGCTCCAGTGGAACGTTAATTCAACTACATACCAAACTACCTTGCATAAATTCACAAAATAATTCTAATTTCTGAGCCACGAGCGTTAGTAACATGGCACAAAATCAGCATCATATTAATTTAGCTTTAGTTAAAAAAATATGTATGAGGGGATTTTCAGAGTAAACAAACGAACCACCGAAAGACGAAGATTTTACTGTCGGTTACCCAATACCGTAGATATAGTAGGTATTTTAATTAACGTCGCACTCGAGCAACACAACGGGCTATTGGCGGCAGTCCATCCCGAAGGGAAAGATACGACACCTCGTACTTTTGAACCACGGTCAGATGACGACTGATACCAGAATAAAGTATTTCGTCTTAATCAATCTGAGCGATATTGATCCTATGCGTTATCCAAAGCTCAGGCATGCGTTTCCACTGAAGAATGGAAACTATTTCGATATCAAGCATACTTTCCATACTTCAGTGGAACAAGCGTGTCTGAATCTCAAAAGAAAGGTCAACCGAGTATGATTTACCTAACTCATCAAAAGTTTGATTCAATATTGTTGTTTTTTGTAATATCCTACAGATTGAGTCAATCGTGCATAGATATTCAATAACTTTTTTACGTTTTTCGATTAGGATGATTTCAATTCGTTTATGAGCGGCTTTTTCTGTCTAGTTTAAATGTAGTGTGTTTGCTGGAGGAATGTGCTTCTTGTAAGTATTGCAGACTTGATTTGGATAAGTCATTTGACTTGTTTTTCATAAGCCATTTGGGCACGTCGCCAATAGAAATCCCAAAAGAAGGAATTTAGAATTCATATAGATAATTAGTCAACGCGAATTAGAACTCCGAATGTCGTTAAAATGGCGATAAACTGCACTGATTCACCCGATGTGTATTATTTGAGAGCATTTGGTAGGTAGGTATTTTAATTAACGTGGCACTGGAGCAACACAACGGGCTATTGGTGACGGTCCGGGATCAATCCCCCAAGGACAACACCATGTAATTTTGAACCACGGTCAGATGACGATTTCACACCTGAGATGGCACCCCGCTCTCCAAACTTCCACACCACCATGAGGACATTTGAAGCCACGACAGATTTAACGTGCACCAACCCCTTTTGTACACGACGCTTTTTGGTTGGATTCGAACTCGCAACCGTCCGATTTCTAACCGGGCTGACTTGGCCCTGAGAGCATTTGGATAACAGGTTTTCCGTCTGGTTTGTTCACACTGAAAATTCCATTCCTCTTATGAACGGGTTCTTTTGCGCTGCAGCGTTGATAGCATGTACACAGAAGACACGAACAACTACGCAAACTCTGGATCAATTCATAGTAGCTATTTTATAAATACTTCAATAAAAAAATCACTGTTTTATTTCATAGACTGGTGTAACGGTATCAGTCAATCGACAAGTTGGCGACAAAACGTTTCGTCACTAAACGGCTATTTGGATAGGCAGCCGTATTGAATGCTCTCGTGAGCTAGTGGAAGGGCATGTAGCACAGCCACAACGGGTTACCATAATCCAAAATTATCGCCAATTGGCGATGGTAAGTATTACTAATTGGCGATGGTATGCATTGTTAATTGGCGATGGTAAGTATTGCTAATTGGCGATGGTATGTATTGCTAATTGGCGATGGTAATTATTGTTAATTGGCGATGGTAAGTATTGCTAATTGGCGATGGTATGCATTGCTAATTGGCGATGGTAATTATTGTTAATTGGAGATGGTAAGTATTGCTAAATGGTGATGGTAAGTATTCTAATTGGCGATGGTAAGCATTGCTAATTGGCGATGGTAAGTATTCTAATTGGCGATGGTAAGTATTGCTAATTGGCGATGGTAAGCATTGCTAATTGGCGATGGTAAGCATTGCTAATTGGCGATGGTAAGTATTGGTAATTGGTGATGGTAAGTATTCTAATTGGCGATGGTAAGTATTGCTAATTGGTGATGGTAAGTATCGCCAATTGGCGATAATAATTATTGGTAATTGGCGATGGTAAGTATTGTTAAATGGTGATAAGTATTGCTATTTGGCGATGGTAATTATTGTTAATTGGCTATGGTAATTATTGTTAATTGGCGATGGTAATTATTGCTAATTGGCGATGATATGCATTGCTAATTGGCGATGGTAAGTATTGCTAATTGGCGATGGTAAGCATTGCTAATTGGCGATGGTAAGTATTCTAATTGGCGATGGTAAGTATTGCTAATTGGTGATGGTAAGTATCGCCAATTGGCGATAATAATTATTGGTAATTGGCGATGGTAAGTATTGCTAAATGGTGATAAGTATTGCTAATAGGCGATGGTAAGTATTGCTATTTGGCGATGGTATCTGTTTTGAGCCTAACCAAATAGATTTGAGACTTCTCTACTTACGGTCAGCATTTTTCAAGGACTGTTTCTTTTTGGACGGTTTCGATATCACTTTGATTCTTTTGCTTTGGAATGTGCCCAACTCTTCGCCGTTGCTGTAAAACATTTTCACGGACAACATGAAATGCTTCCGTTTATCGGAGTCGCTGATGAACAGGGTCTTTGCCGCACAGTAATGCTGCAACGAGAAATAAAGGTTCATTGAAACATACTAGAACATACTCAAAATATGTCAACATAACTAGAAGTATTTTCATGAAATAAATAAAAAGCAGACACTCCATATTGCATTGTTTGAATAATCGATTATATATAATATTTTATTGGGTATGGAAAGTAGAGTGGACAATCCGCGGCTCGCATGCAGCCAGTGTAGATACACTTCAAGACAAGGTAGATAGGTAATTTAATTAACGTCGCACTGGAGCAACACAATGGGCTATTCGCGACGGTCCGGGATCAATCCCGAAGGGAAAAATCCCAGGACAACACCTCATCGTTTTGAATCACGTTCGGATGACGAGGTCAACACCTAAGCTGGCACCTCAATCTCCAAACTTACACACTTCGCCAACGTGGGGACATTTTAACAAGCACCAGCCGCAACGCACAGGACGGTCTTTTTTTGGATAGCGTTTCGAACTCGCAACCCTGCGGTTGCTAATCCGCTACTCTTCCAACTGTGCTACGGCTGCCAGTCCAAAGAAATGAGATTCCTCTTGCTCCAGCAACACAACTGGCTATTGGTGACGGCCCGGGATCAATCCCGAAAAGAAAGATCCGGGTATAAAACCGGGGCCTATGTATCCCAGTTGGAAGAGCAACGGATTAGCAACCGGAGGGTTGCAAGTTCGAAACTCGGTCCAGCTAAAGACTCGTGTAGACAGGCTGGTGGTTAAACCTGTTGTGGCCTCAAATGTCATCACATGGGTGTGGAAGTTTGGAGATTGGAATGCCAACTCACGTGTCGTCTGACCGTGGTTCAAAATGACAAGTTGTCGTCGGATCTTCCCTTCAGAATTGATCTAGGTTCGTCACCAATAGCCAGTCGTGTTGCTTCCCAGTAAAATGTAAATTCAGTTAACTACCTATCATCAACTACCTTATACTATTGTTTAATACCATTGTTAATTAAAAATACCAATACCTAAATGCATAGGTATTGGTATTTTTAATTAACATCACACTGTAGCAACACAAAGGGGTATTGGTGACGGTCCAGGATCAATCCGAAGGGAAAGATCCGAATTATATGCATAGGATTCATTGCATATAGAACTTAGGGGCTGGCAAATCCGCAATTAGCCTGCAGTCTGCATTTCAAGACACGAAAAAAAGGAAAAGTAAATTAAATAGAAAATGAATGAAAGAGAAACACTTCCAAACCCCCAGCACGACAACCTTAAAGTTAATTTAAGGTGGATAGGTAGGTAGTTAATTAACGTCTCACTTGATCAATACAACGGGTTATGGCGACGGTATAGGATCCATCACGAAGGTATTGGTATTTTCAATTAACATCACACTGGAGCAACACAACGGGCTATTCCATCCCGAAGGTAAAGATCCGATGTCAACACGTAATCTTGAACCATGGTCAGATGACGAGGTCAACACCCAACTTCATTTTGGAAAGGGGCTTTCCTGAGCAACGAGTAATAGTTCTGGTAGATATTTAATTAACGTTGCACTGGAGCAACACAACGGGCTATTGCGACGTTCCAGGATCAAACCCGAAGGGAAAAGATCCGAGGACACCACCACGTAATTTTGAACCACGGTCAGATAACGAGGTCACACCTGAACTAGCATTCCAATCTCCCACACCACGCCAATGTGAGGACATTTGAGGTCACCACAGATTGAACGTGCATGAACCCCCTTGGTATACGACGTTCTATGGTTGGATTGGAACTCGCAACCCTCCGGTTGCTAGTCCTTTACTCTTCCAACTGGGCTTCTACGGCCTAGTTCAGAATAATAAAATGTTTCTGGAAAAGTGAGACGATACCTTTCCACTGAAGTCTAGCTGCTGCATGTCCTGCTCCGAGTTGCCGATGCCAATGAAAGCCATGATGTGGTCACCTCGCTCGTTTTCTCCGTCCCTCAGCACCTGCTCGTGCCTCCTCCTCCACCCCTCGCCCAACAGGTACACACACGGGGGTGGGCAGAAGAATCTGGGGAAAAAATGGATCGTAATCAGGTGAAAATTCGAGGTGCACAGGGGTTATTCGTAATTCTAATGAAATCGAAAGGTATTTTTCTCGTCTTAGGAGCATTCTAAGTGTCTCTCTCTCTATACAGGGTGAGTCTAAATTGTTTCTACAAAATAAGAGGGGTGATAGTACCCATCCAGACGAGCAATAATTACCATGGAACATAGGGTCGCATTCCACTCTGAGAGGCAGAAAAGAGTCAAATTAGATTTTCAACATGAACTTACAACAGTGTTGGGAAAGCGAATGAACGATACCAAAAGTTGCACAACCTGATTTATTGATCAGAGAAAAACTCACAGCAAGTGCTCAAAGTGGCGTGTCGTTGCACAGTTCACACCGGCGAAGGAATGACTGGCTCTCGAAGATTCCTGGTGTTGTGTTAATTTTGTCTGCGGCAACACCGATTCTCGCTACGAGATCTTCAGCCGAGTCCACAGGCGTCTCGTACGCTAAAGATTTCGTGCGCCCCCAGAAGAAAAAGTCCAGTGGGTTGAGGTCCGGTGAGCGAGGAGGCCAAGCCACAGGTCCGCCACGTCCGAACCATCGTGCGGGATATGTGGCATTCAAGAAGTGCCGGACGTGTGCTGGAAAAGTGTGCGACGTCAGAGGCGATGACTTGTTCATGCTCGAAGCGTTTCGACTTTACTCTTTTCTGCCTCTCAGAGTGGAATGCGACCCTATATTCCATGGTAATTATTGCTCGTCTGGATGGGTACTATCACCCCTCTTATTTGGTAAAAACAATTTAGACTCACCCTGTATATATAAATGCAATATTTTACCTCTTTTCATTTCCATAAGACTTCTGGGCGACTTTAGCGTGTAGAATAACGACGACCATATCGCCTTCGCTTTTCATTGTTTCTCTACAACAAACAAACGAGAAAAATGGATTATTGAAATTTGTATCACAATTAGGCAGAATGAATACAATTTTAATAGGCACAGCTGCGGAAAAGAATTGAAACAACCATCTTTATTCGAGCACGTTTTTCGTAGAGCAAATTCGAAGGTACCGTTTGATAAGGAACGTCTTAGAAACACATAAGCATACAATTCACATACAAACTTGGTATGCGATATGAAGTCTGATAAAGATTTGAAATTTGACGCCGAAATTGGGGGATTAGCACTGGAAATTCTGAAGTCTGAACCCAATTTGACATGAAGGCGAGGGGCCGTCGTGGCTCAGGTTGGTATGCCCACTGTGCTAGCAACCTTCGAGTTGTAGGCGGCGCAGGTTCTATTCCTGTCAGGTGCATTTCTCTCTTCTGTGTCAGTAAAACTTTCATTGTGTGTCTATTACTTGATATTGTATGTCTTGTACCTGGCGCAGCATGGCCAAATATGGCCCTTGCGCCATAAAACCCCAAAACCAACTAACCATGAAAGCGACCCCCTTATGCACATTTTATGCAGATGAATTTATAGCGCGTTATTCCTTATAAACCTTTGCATTTGTTCTACTATGAAAGATGCACGAATAAGAAGGGAAGTTCGACTTCTTTCCGCAACTGTATAAGTGATCTTTGAGAAGTTTTAGTTGTAGATGATAATTTTAGTGCTAAGTAAATTGTGAGAAAATTCTGGGCTTTATATTTAAGGATTTTAAGGTTAAAAGTAGAATGTTACGTTCACAAAAAAATTAATTCTAATTAATCTAATTAGTGAATGAAAAACCAACCTAGGTATTCTTTGATCGTTCCATCTAAAAAAATGAAAAATATATGAGAAAATTATAAGTTTAAGTTTATAAAAAGACAACTGTAGTAATAAGTTTTGAAATAAGACATAAGTTTTGAAAAAGACAACTGAAGTAATAAAGTTTTGAAATAAGACATAAGTTTTGAAAAAGACAACTGAAACTTTGAAGATACAGACATTTTGTGAAATGCGTGATGCTCTAGCATAGCATACTGTTATTCGAATTTGTGAAAAAAATATGCTTTCGAATATTCATTTTTAATTCATAGGATCTTTACAAAAGATAATCATTACGTAGAAAATCGATGTACAAGTTTTTTTCCTACATCAGGAAAAGTCCAGGGACCATAATTTCCTACGGGCAGCCCAGTACAAATTAGCCCTGCTAAAAAGGTCGTCAACTAAGATGTGATCGTCAGATAAAAAGTGCACGATAAAAGATGACTAAAATCCATAAAGCTCCCCGTCGAATAAAAGAGGCAGTCAGAAGGAGCATGCACACCAATGCGGTGTAAGTTTCCTCTTACAAAGTTGTGTCCAGTTAAAATTCGAAAATTTGCCGTGGCAAATTAGGCGGAACAGGGTCAGACAAATGCTTGCTCCATGTTTTAACCGTGGCCTCAAGCGTTTGATGATCGCAGATGGACTTAATCTTTCGATCTACCAACCTGCAAGCACGGAGGTAAGGGAGAAGACAGTCATTTTTAGCTAGCTTGTCTGCTCTCTCATTGCCTGGTATATCACAATGGCTTGGTATCCATTGGAAGGCAATGATCCAACCAGAGTTCAAGATGTCACTCGATGTACAAGTGAAACACAGTTAAGTCAAAACTTTCAGGATGAGTTTTTAGACCAGAATGTGGTGATCTTTAGAGTGGTGAAGTCCATTAAACTATTTTTTCTTTATATGGAGATTAGATTTCTTTAGAAACACACTTATGTAAGCAAAGTTTAGAGAGCAGATTTTTTGAATTGGTAGAATAAATTTCTCCCTCCTACATTTTGTAAGTCGATGAAATTATAATTTTAAAATATGCACTAAATAACACTTAAAAGTAAATACTTTGTGATCTCACAAGACACTATTAATGTGCGTTACTGGTGAGAAGGCAGAGGACTTTAGGGGTTCCATTTCTAGAAAGGTAAGTAAGCTCACCAAGAGGAAGGACTATCCACGCAAAATCATGTGGCGATCGTCACAAATGATTATTTGTTTCGGTACAGCTGCAGTCTACGCCGCGCGGGGTGGCAACGAATTTTGGCGCGGCTTTTGGCGTAGTTATAAGCGAGTCATGCCGGCTGATGGTAACCCATTTTTTTCTCGAATTTTCACCTGGTTAGGGTTAACTTGTTTTTATGGCAACCTTGCCGGCGTCCAGTTCTGTCCAGCATTGGTTGTTCTTTTTAGTTTGGACACGGTGGAGAACGGTTATTTTTTTTCAGGCTATTGCATCAGGTTGTATTTTTTTTCAGGCATCCATATGTGAAGAATGAACAGTATAGATTCACTGTTGGAAATTCGAGAAAAAAATGGGTTACCCTCACCGGCATGAGTCGCTTATAACTACGCCAAAAGTCATATTTGCAGTGTTTTTCTAGTCAAAATGTTGTTTCATTCAGATTTACATATTTCATCCATACGTATGCAGTATATATTCAATGGAAGATTTCCGTGGCGACATAAAAAGTGCGCCAAAAACGGCGCCAAAAAAAACGCGTTGCCACCCCGCGCGGCGTAGACTGCAGCTGTACCTTTGTTTCGCTAACTTGTAATCACTGCGATTGCTTACAACACCGAACGATAAGCTCGGAACCAGAATCCGCGATAAAGACACGACTTACTTTCCGAACGTGCCTCCTACTGTTTTAGAAGTGGACTCCGTTAAGGTCATCTGCCTTCTTACTGTCTGTCTATCAGGAGAATTGCTCCCGATACCGAGTCTGGGCGGTGGTGGTGACTATATTAAGAGGATTCGTTCATTTAGAGTAGGGCGATTCTCGGAGACGAAGTAATTTATTTTGATGGGATGACGTAATTTATTTTGATTACGTAATTTGTTTTAATGGAATGACATAATTTATTTTGATGGGATGACATAATTTATTTTGATGGGATGGCGTAATGTATTTTGATGGGATGACGTAATGTATTTTGATGGGATGACGTAATGTATTTTGATGACGTAATTTGTTTTAATGGGATGACATAATTTATTTTGATGGGATGGCTTAATTTGTTTTAATGGGATGACGTAATTTATTTTGATGGGATGGCGTAATTTATTTTGGTGAGATGGCGTAAATTATTTTTATGGGATGGCGTAATTTGTTTTTATGGGATGACGTAATTTATTTTGATGGGATGACGTAATTTGTTTTAATGGGATGACCTAATTTTATGTTGTCAGCGGAAGCTGGCAATTTGCTCACATAAATGTTCTCAAGTGAGCGAATATTTGTCAACAAGTGAGCGAATGCCCCCCCCCCCAACAAACTTTAATACATTCCTTCAAGTATTCCCTGTAGTTGGTTGTTTTGGGGTTTTATAGCGCAAGGGTATAAACCAAGTATGTTACCAACTTCGCCAAACACAACTTCAAGTACAAAATGTCGTGGAAGATAAAAAAAAATGGGGAATAGAATAATGCGATGAAAGCAGAAAAAATCGCTTGGCTATCTCAGTTTCCCCTATGGAAAATAGGATTATGTCCGTTTCTATGTCAACAGACACGGACAGACTCGGTGTAAGGGGCAGTTCGAGTGATAGACAGACAGTGCCATAGCCCACAAGAGTACGAAGATGCGAAGCCACTTGTTACCTGGGTCTTGTCCTGTCATCCATGATAGGGGAGAGGGGAGGCATGGAATTGGGTGAACCGTCGTGGTGGTACGTGGACGAGTGCATCATGGAGGGAGGGCCTGACGAGTTGTTGCCTATGGGCACCATCTGATTCTGCGGTACCTCCCCATTCATCTTCTGGTGACGTGAGGCGTACTGGTAGGAGGAATCTAAGGGAATTATTACGTTTTAGTGTTCAACTTATAATATACTAGTATAATACATACAAAAATTCTGCTCTATAATTATTTTGATGAAACGAAACCTCAGCCATCCATTAGGAACTAAATGCAGTGTCATTTTCTTGATATTTTTTGATTGTCCGAGAACCATTTCACAGGGACGCTAAGAATCCGAAATAAGACAGATGCCCTTATGTAGAAATGTCAACTTGAAGCGCTGCTAGCTTGACCCTCCAAATAATTTCGACGGGATATCTCGTCCATCAAGATCTGACCAATTCTGTCAATGACGAGATGTTTCGTCGTCAAGATAGTGCCGATTTTTTATGATGACTAGATCGTTTCAGTTTTTGATGATGACGAGATCAATGGTCAGGTTTCTTGTAAGGACGAGACATCTCGTCCATCAAGATCTGGTCAGCCTTGCTAATGACGAGATACCTCGTCGAGACAACCACCAGGAGAATTAAGGCATAGCCAGGCTACAAAATAGTAGTACGAACAGATAGAGAAAAGGCTTTATCCGTCCCCCGCTTTAAAGAACACCAATCTAGAATCCATGTAAAGTTGACCTGAAAGACACCTACATCTGGTCATCCAAGATCACAAGTGAGGAAGCCCGGCGAATCTTCATGGTCGGCAGGCGACGTTCGAAGTTTAGGTTTCACGCCCTGTAGAAATTCTCGAAAGTATTAGTCAAGATCTCTGACAAATAGTTCCTCTGGAGCCTTTCCTGCGTTAGTAATGACTTCTGGACATTGCACTTTAGGAAACCTTTACATTCAGACATTCACATTCAAACCTTCAGAACATTCCATTTAAAAAACAAAACTTAAGAAGCATTGCACTTAAGAAACCAATTCAGTGGAAATCGTTTCAGAACTTTTCACTTTACGAAATCCAGAACATTCAAAGCATTGCACTTTAGGAAACCTTTACATCCAGAACATTCAGAGCATTGCACTTTAGGAACGAGCTTTAAGAAACATTGCACTTTAAGAAACCAAATCAATGTAAATCGAATTCCGAACATTCAGAACTTTGCACTCTAGGAAACCTTTAAATCCAGAACATTTACATTCAAACCATCAGCACATTGCCCTTAAGGAAAAAAACTTTAACATTGCGCAATATTTCTGAAAGAGAAAAAGGCGATGACTCACCTATACCGGACATGTTGACGGGGATCCTGCTCTCGTACTGTGGCGGCTCGTGGTGCGGCCTGTAGTGAGAGGATGGATGCTGGTGTGACATGTGCTGGTAGTGGCCGTTGGATCGGGGGCTGGATAAGTCGACGGGGTGGCCCTCGTACGTCGACCCGCCGCCCATCGCCGACTCCGCCTGCTGGGGCGGCAGCCCCATCAAGTGGCTGTTCATCTGCGTGTGCATGTGGGGTGGCGGTTGCTGCTGGGTGTCGCTGTGGTTCATCATCATGGAGGGGTGGCGGTGGCTCTCACCCTACGCAAAGAGAAACACAGAGGACGAGGTTAGAAACAATGGGGCGCCCAGTTGGAAGGTAGGCGTTTAATTTAACGTCGCGCTGGAGCAAGGCGATTGGCGACGGTCCGGGATCTACCCAGGAAGGGAAAGATCCGAGGACAACACCACGTAATTTTGAACCACGATCAGATGACGAGGTCACACCTGAGCTGGCACCCCACTCTCCAAACTTCCAGCCCAGTTGGAAGAGTAACGGATTAGCAACGGGAGGGTTACGAGTTTGAAACTCGGTCCAGTTAAAGACCGTCGTGCACGTGAGAACTGGTGCACGTTCATCCCCCAAGTGGTTTTCACGAGATATCTCGTCCATCAAGATCTGATGAATTTTGCTAATGATGAGATTTCTCGTCAATATATTGTCTACTGCCGGTATTTTGATAATGACATGATCAAGATATGGAAAGTTTTTTCTTATTGACGAGATATCTCGTCCATCAAAATCTGGTCAGCTTTGTTAATGACGAGATTCTTCGTCAAGACAATCACCAGGAGGGTTTAATCTGTCGTGGCCTCAAATTCCTCTAGTTGGCATGCTATTGAAGTTTGGAAAGTGGGATGTCAGCTAGGTGTTGAATTCATCATCTGAGCGTAGTTCAAAATAGCGAGGTGTTGTCTTCGGATCTTTCCCTTCGGAGCATGACACCCCACCTGAGCTGTCACCCCACTCTCTCAACTGCCATACCAAGGTCGTGGCAGAAAATGTGAGGACATTTTCTGCCACGACCGATTAACTTGCACCAGCCCCCACGTTCACGATGGCATGTTGTTGGATTGCGTTTCGAACTCGCAACCCTCCGGTTACAGTCCGGAACTCTTCCAACTGGGCTATCGCAGACCAAATATCCATTCGGAATCCATTTATTCTAAGATAAATAAATAGTGATACAAGAATTATATTTCCATGGCGAAAGGATTCACTATATTGTACAAATATGTATAATCAAGTTAAATTGATCCGAAGTAGTGTAGAGGAATTGTAGCTTATTGAATAAACAAAAGTTGTAGGGGTAAGTAATTGCAAATCTAGTAGTGTGGTAAGTAGTAGCAAAAATAGTTGTAAGTAAGAGCAAAAGTAGTAGTAAGTTGTAACAGTAATAAGTAGTAAAAGTAGTAACAAAAGTAGTAGTATGTAGTAGCAAAAGTTGTTGCCAAAAGTAGTAGCAAAAATTGTCAAAGTAAGTACCAAAATAGTCGTCAAAAGTAGTAGTATGTAGTAGCAAAAGTTGTTGCCAAAGGTAGTAGCAAAAATTGTCAAAGTACCAAAATAGTCGTCAAAAGTAATAGTATTTAGTAGCAAAATTAGTCGTCAAAAATAGTAGCAAAAATTGTCGTTAAAGTAGTAGCAAAAGAAGTAGTAGCAAAGTAGTAGTAGTAAGTAGTAGCAAAAGTTGTCGTCAAAAGTAAAGTAACAACAAAAGTAGTAGTAAGTAGTAGCAAAAGTTGTCAAAAAGTAAAGTAACAGCAAAAGTAGTAGTAGCAAAAGTTGTCAAAAGTAAAGTAACAGCAAAAGTAGAAGTAAGTAGTAGCAAAAGAAGTAGTAGTAAGTAGTAGCAAAAGTAGCAGCAGTAAAAAGTAGTAAGTTGTTTTCGTTAAAACTAGTAGTAGCAAAGGTAGTCGTTAAAAGTACACTGCTGGCCACCCAAATTGCAACACCAAGAAAGACAAGAGATATCACAACAAAATTTATTTTGTAGATAACATGTTGACCAAGTATCAAATGATTAAATTTATAGACTTCTGTGAAGTGTGGTTCCTGCCAAAATCAGTAGCCAGAGTAGCCGCCATTGTTGGAGATCACCGCTGCCACACGCCTCGGCATTGATTCAAAGAGACTTTGGATGTGTTCTTGGGGTACAGCAGACCAAGCAGCTTCCACACGTTGCCAAAGTTGATCTGGTGTGGCAGCTGGGGATGTATTCTGGGTCAATCGTTGAGCAACCATGGACCACATGTTTTCTATCGGCGAAAGATCCGGAGAGCGAGCTGGCCAGGGAAGCAATTCAATCTGGCGATTGACGAAGAACCCTTGGACAATGCGTGCCACGTGTGGTCGCGCATTATCCTGTTGAAATATGGCTGTGGGCAAGCCCTGAAGGTAAGGAAGGACAACTGGCTCCAACACCTCGGAGATGTAGCGCTGGCTGTTTAAAGTACCGGCAATGCGTACTAGAGGAGTGCAAGAGTGATATCCAATACCGCCCCATACCATAATGCCCGGTGCAGGACCAGTGTGGCGGTGCATAACGCAGCTGTTCAATATCCTCTCTCCACGGTGTCTCCAGACTCGAATCCGACCATCGTGGTGCTGCAGACAGAAGCGTGACGCGTCAGTAAAGACAATTTCATTCCATTCTGCCGTCCACATTCTTCTTTCATCGCACCATTGGCGGCGGAAACGTCTGTGGTTCTGCGTCAAGGGTAGACGAAGCAATGGACGTCTTGCGGACAGACCACTCTGCTGTAAACGGCGTCGAATGGTACGCTCAGACACTGGATGATGCGGTACAGACTGAATGTGCTGTGCTATGGTTCGTGATGTGGCTGAGCGATCCGTCACTGCCATACGCACAATATGCCTGTCATCACGTGAAGTGGTGCACTGAGGTGGATGCGATCGAACACGTCGGTCCGTCGTACCCTCCTGCATCCAACGATCACATATCCGCATTACAGTTGTTTGGTTTCGTCCAACACGACTACCGATTTCCCTGAAAGATAATCCACAATCTCGGTAGGCCACTATTCTTCCTCTGTCGAACTCGGATACTTGATCAAAAGATGATCGCTGTTTTCTACGAGGCATAATTGATCGTTTTTTTTTAAAAACCACAAGAAAAACACAATTGCCGTACTTGAAATCGTCGAAATCTCCAAGCCTTAAATAGCGCTTTGAAGTGGCGCCACAGGCGCGCGTGATGTGCGTCTGCGCAGAAATTCTAATCATTTGCATATCTCACCTCCGCTAATGCATGTTGTAAATTTCATATTATTTGCATGCTTCCTTCAGGGTGTTGCATTTACGGTGGCCAGCAGTGTAGTTTAATCACTGCATTTCAAAGGTTAATTTCGATACTCACATGATTCTGTAGACTGTACACTGCCATACCGCAGGAAGTAGTAGGCGCAGCACTCGACATAGCATTGTACTGTGGCATTGGCATGGCACTGGCGGGACCATACTGTCTATTTTCTTCTGCCGGGTAGCTCTGGTTCATACCATAGCCATATTGGTCTTGCTGCAAAAATGAAATAAATCAATAGCTTATCACATGTATACAGTTGCGCTTAAGGCGTTTACCGAATTTACAAGTTGCTTTTATCTCCATTCAAATATGCATTGCATTTTAACAACTAATAGTTGTCTGGTTGGAAAAGCAGTGGTTTAGAAATCGGTGGATTACGAGTTCGAAACTCGATCCAACCAAAGACCGTCGTGTATGTGGAAGCTGGTGCACGCTAAATCTATTGTGGAGTCAAATGTCCTCACGTAGGCATGGTGCAGAAGTTTGGAGAATGGGATGCCAACTTAGGTTCTTACCTCACCATATGACCATGGTTCAAATTGACGAGTTGTCCTCCAATTTTTCCCTTCGCGTTGATCCCGGACCGTCACAAATAGCCCGTTGTGTTGCTCCAGTGCGACGTAGACTCAACTATCTACCTACTTCTAGGTAGGCAGGTAAGTATTTTAATTAACGTCACACTGGAGCAACACAACAGGCTATTTCTACCTACTTCTAAAATTTAGTTTTATTATCTCGTGTTCGGAGGAACTTATATTTTTTTGGACATTGCGCTATGAAACTAAAATTGGTAATTTGTAATTAATTAACGTCGCACTGGAGCAACACAACGGGTGATGGTCCACAATGCATCCCAAAGGGAAAGATCGAGGACAACACCACGTAATTTTGAACCACGGTCAGATGACGAGTTTTATTAACGTCACGTTAGTTTAATAAAGTTTACATCAAAGGAGACACATTTGACTATTTTGATCGAATCTTGTAACGCAATTGTATATGATGGTTTAGTAATTGGTAATTTATTTAAAAAAACGTCGCACTAGAGCCAACACAACTTGTATATGATGGATTTTCATTGTAAAAAACAAGACAGAAAGTGAAGGTTTTTCTTTTTTTTTAACCAAATATTCTCTCATGGTACATATCGAGGTAGTTTAAAATTTTGTTTATCGCCGTATTTGTGACGCTCGGTGTTTAATCTAGTAGTGTGGACTAATCAACTATCATAAATTATTTTTTTATCGGCGAAGTGTTGAAATCATTCGAAAAACAAGTCAAGTAACGTCACATTTACAATGTGTACAGTAAAGATGTTTCGCCTCCGAAATACCACCTCCATTTGGTCGACAGAAAATGACTCTCATACGGTTCACTTTGGCGTGGTGTGGAAGTTTGGAGAGTGGGGTGCCAGATCAGGTGTTGACCTCGTCATTTGACCGTAGCTCAGTGACGAAGCATCCCTTTGGGATGGATCCCGGACCGATCGCGAATAGTACGTTATGTTGATCCAGTGAGACATTAATTCAAATACCTACCTACCTCTCATACGGTTGCTCATTTGCAACTTTCCTGAATAAGGTAGGTAGTTAATTAACGTCGTACTGGAGCAACACAACGGGCTATTGGCGACGGTCCGGGATCAAACCCAAAGGGAAAGATCCGAGGGCAACACCACGTAATTTTGAGTCACGGTCAGATGACGAGGTCACACTTGATCTGGCACCCCACTTTCCAAACTTCCACTCCAACGTGAGGACATTTGAGGCCACGACAGATTTAACATGCACCAGCCCCCTTTGTACACGACGGTCTTTGGTTGGATTCGAACGCTCAACCCTCCGGTTGCTAGTCCGTTACTCTTCCGACCGGGCTACCGCGGCATGGCCAGATATGGCCCTTGCGCCATAAAACCTCAAAAACCAACCGGGCTACCGCGATCCACATTTGGGTAGCAGGAAGAAACCTGTTTTCCGTTTGGTTTGTTTACACTGAAAATCCCTCTCCCCCCATTGAAGCTTTAGTCAAATAAAATTTGAATCGCAATCTTAAAAGACGTCATTTTCAGTTTTTCAAAATAGTAAAATCCGACATCGTAAAAATTTGAGGACAGATTCGAATTTTCTGACCTTCGAGTCAACCTTGCAACCATAAAGATGCTATGAATTCTGATTTAAGAATCTTTCCGAGCTGTTGCACTTTGTGGCGAAATGATTTTCACATGATTCGAGACCTGTTCGAACCTAGACCGTGACCAGGTGAGTCTCGTTTGCGTTGATTAAAGGGTTGTTTTAAAATTGATGCTTTAGACAAGAATTGAGTTTTGCATTTGTGTTGTATTTTACGTAAGAACTGGTTTGCAATGATTACATCGCCCTCGTGATATCCCATCTCGATATATATCACGTATTAAGTAAAATCACTGTAAGATAATTTCTAGATGATTTTGTGGTCCTGCTAACACATAAAATTTCAATATTTTACCTGCGAAGTTATTGTATGACTTGAAGTTTTTTGTTAATTTCACAGATAAAATTCCTTGAGACGAGAGATAATGCTATGACCACAAAAAATCATTTGGAAATTAATGGATTACAGAATTTAAAATTTGGTATATAAAAGCATTGTTCTCTTCAAAACCTTAAGATAAAAGAACAGATTTCCGGCAACAAAGGCTGCTTAATACAAAGGCACAAAGCACATTTTATTATACGTCACAAACGAGTCCCGATTCTCAAAGCCGCAAATATTGACTCAGTTCCTATTTACTAACTTTCAGAAGAATTTAACTTACTGGTTTTATTTGTCTAATGGCTTTTCAAAACGCAAGTTCGGGCTCATAATACTCTACGGCTGATCTGCTTCAAGGTTGAACTTATTGTGCCAACTTTGAATACAAGAAATGCAACTGCGGAAGAACCAAACAACGTCGAAAACTTTTTCCTCTCTTCGTTTCAGTTACGACACGGCGGAAACTAATTTTTTAATGTGTGATATTAAAAAGTTAGGAATCTCTGAATGGCAGTCTGGCGTTGGATTCCACTGCTCACCTACGTAGAATGTAAGCTAAAACACAAAGGAAATCTGTTTTGAGCTGCAGAATGGCCAACTAAGTCATTTTGAAAACCGTAAAAATAAATGGCGCTTATTTTGATTCAAGAATGTTTTGTCTGTTTCCATTAAGGAGCCGTGGTAAGCCGTTGGGGGGGGGGGGTATTTCAATTAACGTCACACTGGAGCAACACAATGGGCTATTGGTGACGGTCCGGGATCAATCCCAAAGGGAAAGATCCGAGGACAACACCACGTAATTTTGAACCACGGTCTAAGCCGTTTGGGAGAGTAGCGGATTAGCAACCGGAGGGTTGTTCGATACTCGATCCAGCCAAAAACCGTCGGGTATGTTAAATCTGTCGTGACCTCAGATGTTTACACGCTGGCGTTGTATGGACGTTTGGAGAATGGGGTGCCAGTTAAGATGTGACCTCGTCATCTGACCGCGATTCGAAATGTGGAGATGTCCTCGGATCTTTCATTTTGGGATTGTTTCCGGATTGTCGCCAATAGCCCGTTGTGTTGCTCCAGTGCGATGTTAATTAACTACCTACCTACCAGTTAAATATTATAAATGCATAGATGGTTGGTTTTTCAATACGGTTGTTTTTTTAGGTGTAATTAAACGGAGACTCACTGAATGAACTTTTTGCGGTGTGAACTTTTTACAGTGCAGTTTTTGGAAATAAGAATTAACATCCGTAAGAAGACATTTGAAAGATGTGAACAAAACGCCATTTTATAATTTTGGCTAATTTTATTCCATTTGGACGTATGAATCGTATATTCATTTTAAATGGATTTAAATAAGGTATGAATGAAGTGGGAGTATGTATTTTGCCATCAATTGATATCAGGATTAAGAAACTACCGTAGATGTGCTATGTGCGGGTCTACTAGTGTAAAGTATTTCATGTAAATAGAAGTCAGAAATCTATACATTTTGTAATAAGAGGTGCCTGCAGTCGTGACGGAAGTGGAATAAGGCAATCGGAGAATAATCCCATTGGTACTTTGTGTAGTATGGGTTACACAAATGTGGGGAGTCAGAAAATTCCATAATAGCGTTTTGATCGCTGTACATAATCACTTTAATCAATCTATAATTTAGGATTAACGCCTTTCCCCACAATCACGTGACGCATCTTCAAACCTAGTGACCCGAAGAAATAACATGAAGCTGCTCGCACGTGCTCCGTCTATTTCATTAGAAAGTCGATGGAAAAGACCTGCATCAGGTGTGGTGGTCGACATTTTGAACAGCTTCAGTAATTGTGCATTTGCGTTGTACTTACCGACTGATGTTTGTACATGTCGTTTCATTTCCATGGG
The DNA here is from genome assembly GCA_933210815.1 of Meta bourneti. Lineage (NCBI taxonomy): Eukaryota > Metazoa > Arthropoda > Arachnida > Araneae > Tetragnathidae > Meta > Meta bourneti. The sequence goes on from OW119932.1 coordinate 20,011,652, forward strand.
AAAAGTCTCTCATGTTTTGTACATGTCATTTCTTTCTTAACCGTTGTTCCTTGTACTTATCTTTAATTTATGCAAATCTAATTGTATTATTTCGTTTTGTCAAGCAGTTATTGATGTTTATTTGACATTAAAGCGTTGTTTCCATATTTCATGCCTCTTCTTTCCAACTTGCGTCGGGGGGCCGCGGTGGCCCGGTTGGAAGAGTAACGAACTGGCAACCGAAGGGTTGCGAGTTCGAATCCAGCAAAACACCGTCGTGTACAAAGGGGGCTGGTGCACGTTAAATCTGTCGTGGCCTCAAATGTCCTCACGTTGGCGTGGTGTGGAAGTTTGGAGAGTGGGGTGCCAGCTCAGGTGTTGCCTCGTCATCTGACCGTGGTTCAAAATTACGTGGTATTGTCCTCGGATCTTTCCCTTTGGGATTGATCCCGGACCGTCACCAATAGCCCGTTGTGTTGCTCCAGTGTGACGTTAATTGAAACCCCCCCCACAACTTGCGTCGGACCGAGTGTTTGTGCCGTAATGGAAAGCGCTCTCTAGCGGCCAAACACTGCACTTGCGACCATACATTCTATGGTGAAAAGTGTTTGCTTCGTTGTGTTCTATCACCCCCTGAAGTTTGTATTATTAGTATAGACTCACCCTGTATGTCCGAACATCAGTAATTATATAAGGACAGAATTTTGAGATACAATAAAATAAAAGACAAAATTTTGAAACACATAATATAAGACAATGCAAGGCCGAATTTTAATGAGGGCCCGGTTGGAAGAGTAACGAACTAGCAACCGAAGGGTTGCGAGTTCGAATCCAGCCAAAACACCGTCGTGTACAAAGGGGGCTGGTGCACGTTAAATCTGTCGTGGCCTCAAATGTCCTCACGTTGGCGTGGTGTGGAAGTTTGGAGAGTGGGGTGCCAGCTCAAGTGTTGCCTCGTCATCTGACCGCGGTTCAAAATTACGTGGTGTTGTCCTCGGATCTTTCCCTTTGGGATTGATCCCGGACCGTCACCAATAGCCCGTTGTGTTGCTCCAGTGTGACGTTAATTGAAATACCCTCCCCCCGAATTTTAATGAGAACATAATTTTGAGTTGCAGTAGATGAAAAGACAAAATTTGAAATATAAGACGCAAAAAGACAGAATAAGAAAGACAGTTTGGAGAATAGGGTGCCGTATAGGTGTGACCTCGTCATCTGACCATCGGATCTTTCCCTTCGGGTTTGATCCCGGACCGTCGCCAATAGCCCGTTGTGCTGCTCCAGTGTGACGTTAATTGAAATACCCTCCCCCCGAATTTTAATGAGAACATAATTTTGAGTTGGAGTAGATGAAAAGACAAAATTTGAAATATAAGACGCAAAAAGACAGAATAAGAAAGACAGTTTGGAGAATAGGGTGCCGTATAGGTGTGACCTCGTCATCTGACCATCGGATCTTTCCCTTCGGGTTTGATCCCGGACCGTGGCCAATAGCCCGTTGTGTTGCTCCAGTGTGACGTTAATTGAAATACCCTCCCCCCGAATTTTAATGAGAACATCATTTTGAGTTGGAGTAGATGAAAAGACAAAATTTGAAATATAAGACGCAAAAAGACAGAATAAGAAAGACAGTTTGGAGAATAGGGTGCCGTATAGGTGTGACCTCGTCATCTGACCATCGGATCTTTCCCTTCGGGTTTGATCCCGGACCGTCGCCAATAGCCCGTTGTGTTGCTCCAGTGTGACGTTAATTGAAATACCCTCCCCCCCCCCCGAATTTTAATGAGAACATAATTTTGAGTTGGAGTAGATGAAAAGACAAAATTTGAAATATAAGACGCAAAAAGACAGAATAAGAAAGACAGTTTGGAGAATAGGATGCCAGTTTAGGTGTGACCTCGTCATCTGACCATCGGATCTTTCCCTTCGGGTTTGATCCCGGACCGTCGCCAATAGCCCGTTGAGTTGCTCCAGTGCGACGTTAATCAAATACCTACCTCCCAATCAACCATATATACATAATTGTCTGTTTTTATTGGTTTTTGTACTAAATTTTATTTTTACTACGACTCATAGAATGTCAAGAACCTCACCTGTTGCGCGTGAAGCGGTACCCCTATCGAGAAAGCTCCCGAACGGGTGGTCGCTGCCAATTTGTAACTTGGAAGTCGGGTGATTCATCTTCTGCGGGAGGGAGGAAGCCCAATGGGTACTCTCCCACCTCATTAAACGCACCAACGAACCATGCGAACCATCCCCTGTGAAAACGCTCCTTTGTTCTGGACCGCGACCTTCACCCCTAAGCGGGACTAGGAAGGCCGGACGGATAATTGTCCGCCTTTTTCCTTTTTTTTTTTCGGAATCACAAGATGAATGCTTTGCAAACGTTTAATCGAAACCACAACTTTTTAAGAGGACATAGTACCCTAAAAAATTATCGAAATGTCGACTTTTGTTATCATTCATTAATTATACAACTTCAATGAATATGTGCGCAAAATTTTATATCTGCAACTGCATTATTTTGCGAGTTATTGAAGTTTCTCTGTCGAATGTAAGGACTGAAACCGAAAGCATTTGAAATTTCACTGCTTTTTCACGGATTTTTATTTTTCATGACTACAGTGTACTTAAAATGCTGAGGCTTTTTTTGTAAGTGATGTAGAGATTTGAAACTTTTTTTGGTTGTTTATAATGATGTATTCGATAACTTCGTGCATGGTATAAGGATTTGAAAAAATAGTTATTTTTTCAAAAATTGATGAAATCAACTGTGGCTGTCTTTTTTGGTGTTTTTCAGTTTGTCACAAAATATTTGTAAAAAAAATAACTAACGATGTTATAGGAAATCCCATGCACAAAATTGCGGGGAGCACTTCATGAAAGGTAAATAAAAAATGTTGGAAAAAAAATTAATTTGCAGATTGAGTAGGTATTTGAAAATATTGACATTTTTTTTATAAAAGTTCAATTTTTTAATTATTGTGAATGAAAAAATTACTTTTTTCTTTTGAAATGTATATTTAATGTGCAATAAGGTACACTAAGACATTTTCTTGATTGACGAGATATCTCGTCCATCAAGTTCTGACCAATTTACCAATGACGAGATAACTGTTCATCAAAAAGTTGCCGAATAATGTTTTCATGATGACGAGATCAAGTTCTGGTCAGTCTTTTTCTAATGCCGAGATATCGTCACTCAAAGTGCAAAAGGTCGTATGTCAAAAATTCCATTTTTTCTTTTATTATTGCTATATGTGGCATTTTGTGATTTTTCTGTGACATTTTGTGATTTATTTGCTCTCCTGAAAAATGCAGCTGTTAGACATACGACCTTTTGCACTTTGAGTGACGATATCTCATCCATCAAGATCTGGTCAGTTTTTCTAATGACGAGATACCTCGTCGAGACAACCACCAAGTGTGTCAATGGATTTGAATACGACATGAAAAGGTAAGTGAAGACACTGCTAGTACTCAAGTTCAAGTTAAGGCTCATTTTTCACCCGTGCGTTAATCCGAATCCGTTATCTGTATTGAGATTCGTCGAGCCAATGAGAGAGGAGAACGGCAATGATTGAATCTGTCAATCATTTCCGTTCTCATCTCATTGGTTCTACTGAACTCGATTGAGATAGCGGATTCGGATTGACGCACAAGTGTAGATAATATTTCTCTCAAATAGGATATCCACCAGTTTCATTGATGTTTCCGATGTCAATTTGTCCAATCTAAGTTTGTTTTTTTGGGTTTTTATGGCTCAAGGATCATATTTATCCGTGCTGCTCTAGATACGAGACATGCAATATCAAGTAATGATTCTACATAACAAGGAAAGTTTTACTGACAGAAGAGAGAAATACACCCAGGGACGAATCTGCGCAGCATACAACTCATAGGTTGCTATAATGGGCATACCCACATACTCTCCCAACCAAAGACCGTGTACAAATGGGGCTGGTGCAGGTTAAATCTGACGTGGCTTCAAATGTCCTCACGTTGGCGTGGTGTGGAAGTTTGGAGAGTGGGGTGGCAGCTCAGGTGTGACCTCGTCAGCTGACCGTGGCTCAAAATTACGTAGTGTTTTCCTCCGATCTCTCCCTTATGATCCCGGACCGTCGCCAATAGCCCATTGTGTTGTTCCAGTGCGACGTTAATTAAATACCTACCCACATACTCTCATGCTTGCAAAACATTCATTTAGTGGTCATTTAGGTAGGTAGTTTAATTAACGTCGCACTGGAGCAACAGAGTGGACTATTTACGACGGTCCGGAATCAATCTCGAAGGGCTAGAACCGAGGGCAACCCCTTGTAACCTCGAACCACGGTCAGATGACGCATTAGTAGTTCGATTGATGTATGATTTAAGTGGTTTGAGTTGATTTTTAAACTATGGAAAACGCGCGCGCGCGTTCTAATTTATTTTTCATGCGTCAATTTTTTCGTTCTAACAAAGGATTATTGCATAAATTTTTAGAATATAACGAACGCGATATGTTTTACGTTCCTATTAAGGGTTTGACGCGATAAGCAAATCTACATCAATTTAATTCACTTCCTGCTTGCAACTTAGTTGGTTAGTTGTTTAGGTGTTTTATGGTGAAAGAGCCATATTTCATCAAGCTTCGCCAAACACAAAACAATATCAAGTAAGAAATGTCTGAAAGGGAGAAAATGGGGATTGGGAAATAAAGTAGTGGATTGAAGCCAGGAAAAGATCCCTTATGTATCCAAGGTTGGTTTTATGCATGATTTTATAGATTATTCATATTTATCCTTTATGCACATAATCAGTTCTATTTTATTTACGTGTATATTCTCTTATTTAAATTATTATATATAATACATGATCATATAGTTTTACTATAAACGTTCTTTTAAGATTAACTGATCTGAGTTTTTAAACTTTCCTGTTTTACAAGAATAGTATTTGATTTATGATAAAGATTGATTAAATTTTAAAAGCGACTAAAAATAGAGATACTTAAATTATTAAGACATGTAAAAGCAATACGTGTCCTTCATATAATACTGTTGGTTCGCAGTAGCCCAATTGGAAGAGTAGCGGATTAACAACTGAAGGGTTGCGAGTTCAAAACTAGGCCCAACCAAAAATCGTGTACGTGCATGTTAAATCTGTCGTGGCTTCAAATGTCCTCACGTTGGCGTAGTGTTAAAGAATTTTGAAGAAGGGATGCTAACTCGGATGTAGATCTCGTCATCTGACCGTGGTTCAAAATTATGAAATGTTGTCCTTGGATATTTTCCTTCAGGATTGATACCGGACCGTCGCCAATAGCCCCGTTGTGTTGCTCCAGTGCGACGTTGATTCAGCTACCTACCGTTTCATAAACCCTTTCTTTTTCTTATAATACTAATAATGATAGAAACGGACTTGGTAGGTAGATAAATTAACGTCGCACTCGAGCAATACAACGGGCTATTGGTGACAGGAACCGACTTGGATCACCACACATTACTCCGACTTAATGTAAGTCTTAATAATACATGTCTCAATCACAAAAATCTCGTACTTATTTCTACAAATAGTTTCATTAGTTGCATTTTTATAGATGTGAAGTGTTTCCCTTATGTAAGTCCATATGTACAGTCGCGAAATAAAAACGAACCACCCCTCTTCATTCGAGCAATTTTAACAGAGAAAATTCAAAGATGGCGTTTAACAGCAATTAACGTCTTCTATAAATTCAAATGCATAAAATTTGCATAAGGGGCCATCATCATATTAAATTGAGCGCCAACTTCATAATTTCCCATAGAAACCCCTTATTTCTACGCACCCAATTTCGAATGTATATCAAAATTTAACTTCAGATACCAAATTTCATGTCATTAGGTCTTACCGTTCGAAGTTGTGTGAGTACAGAAAGATTGGAGCTCCTAATGTTAAATCCGTTTCTTAGACTTTTATGGATATCTTCCAAACTAATAATTCTATAGCGCTGATATTTTGTACCATGTTACTGTTAAACAACCCAAACAATAACCGCCTAATATTTTATTTTAAAAATAATTTTTAGTATGCAATAATAATTATTAAACTAATGCTTGAAAAAATTATGAATTGAGCCTTACTATATTTGGGTGAGAATCGATTCAGAAGGACTTCTGAATCGATTCTCATATTGCTGAATTCTCATATTGCTGAAATTTTGCATTAATATGACCATGCAAAATTTCAGCTCATTCGAATGGTTAGTTTTTGCGTTACATTAAATATTCTTCAGAGCTATTTTGGGAGGCAACCAAAAGTTTAAAAATCGTCTGACAAACCTGGGATAATAATTCTCGGATCGTTTGCACTTGCATAATATAATTCTCGAATCGTTTTCACGTCAATAATAATTCTCGGATATTTGCCCGCGCTGCCAAATACGTTTCTGAAATAGTATCTAAATTTGAAATTCGGGTAGCTATAACTACAATTAACCTCGATCTACGAATAGCGATTTTCAATGTGGAGATGATCCTTAAAATTGACAGCAATTTTAACATTGAATATCTCGGAATATATAAAGATAGTAAAGTCATGAAATTTCATATTTAGACTAATTTAACAATGCGAAATCTGATTAAGGCATTAAAACAGGGTGTTTACATTGCACTTTTTGTTTGTGCAAAATTTTATATGAAAACCTCCCCTTATGCAATATTTTTGCATTTGAATTTGTAGGGGACGTTATTCCCTATTGAATGAGATCTTTGAATTTGTTCTACTATGAATAGTGCTCGAAATAAAAGGGGTGGGGTCTTTTCCGCGACTGTACATACCCCTTATCTTTTTAGCTTAAATATCTTTTTCACAGCTTTAAAATATTTTTGTTACGCATTTCAACTCTTCATCTAACTTTTCGCATGCTTCCGGTCTGATTATTGTCCAATTTAAACACAGTTGTGTCATCACTATTATTCCTTGCAATCTGTGAACATTCCATGACCTAATAAGGTTTTAATCCTTTGTCGAGGAAAGCGTTAACTCAAAGGATTTTAAGGTTTACGGATGATCATGGCGATCTATTTTATCAAGTAATCTCCCAGAACTCATCCAGAAACCACTTGGCTTCCTAAAATCTGTGCAACTCTCGCGGATTTCTGATTTGGATGGAATGCTGAATGCTCCTCAGCTTTTGTCTAATTCTTCTATGCTTTAGAAACCTCAAAGCTTTTAATTGGAATTTTGATTTTTCTGTGTAATTTTCTTCTTTTCAAAATAATTCATCTTGCATAGTAGGTTGGTTGTTTTAAGGTTCTATGGCGCAAGGGCAATATTTGGCCTAGCTGTGCCAATCACAAGACAGACAAATTCAATCAGCAAATGTCGTGAAAAAAGAGGGATTGGGAATAGAAAATGGGATGAAAGCAGGAAAATAATGGATTGGGTATCCCTGGAGCGCGACCCCCCCCCCCCTGTTTGCTAAAGACCAGTAAACCCTATGGGAAAAGAAAAGATCACTAGAGTACCTCGGGTACGTGAAGACAGCACACACCTGAAGAAGATGTGAATCTGAGTGCTCGTTCATAGAAGGAATTTTAATATTTCATTCACCTAGAATTCATTTTAATCCATTCAACCGTAAAACTCGTTAAATTTACTGTTCAAGACAAACACAAGATGTATCTATAACCCTCCAAGTCGTTTCGATGAGATATCTCGTCAATCACGGTCCGATCAATTTTGCTAATGACTGATCACGAGATATCGCGTCCATCCATATCTGGTCAGTTTTTTTTTTCTAATGACAAAGTATCTTGGCCATCAAAATCTGGTCAGTTTCCTCTAATTATGAGATATCTCGTCCATCAAGATCTGGTTAGTTTTCTCTGATGACGAGATATCTCATCCATCAAGATCTGGTCAGTTTTCTTCTAATGACAAGGTATCTCGTCCATTCAGATCTAGTCAGTTTCTTCTAATGAAGAGATATCTCGTCCATCAAATCTGGTCAGTTTTTTTCTAATCACGAGATGCTTCGTCGAGACAACAACCACCAGGAGGGTTAATAAATAGCCATTTCGATTGTATTTCGGTCAACGACGCTACAATGCCCATATGGTTAAGCAAGGTCTGGCCCTTGCGCTATTAAAAAGGACCCAGCACTTCCCGAATCCATGGGTCTAAACTCACTGGGGTCATTAAATCCCGGCCAACAATTAATGTCCCACAAGAGGGCTCGATAGGACCCTTACCGTTAACAAATCGCGGAAGTCCGTTTGCAAAATACCTGATACGTCTCTTTTTTCTTTGTTTTTTTGTACGTGCGGAGTTTTTTCACAGGGCAGGGGGGGGGTGTAGGAGGGGGTGTCCAGTGTAGCGTGTCCGCTCAGAGGCGTGCGAAAGTGGCCATCGCCGGTTGACCTTGGAATGAGGCGTGGGAAAAAGTGGAAGACCGGCTGTGAAAGTTTTGGGAAAAGCGATTCTCTCTGGGCCCGTATTCCGCCGTTTTCGGCGATTTAAATGGTGGTGGAGGGTTCGTTCAATGTCCTTTAGGGATAGTTTTTTCCTGCCTTTAAGAGCAATCACTTAGCTGGTGATATTGAGTGTGCTACTCGAGTCCCTAGTTGGAATATTAATATCGCCGGCTTAGGAAAGAAACTCGTTCTGGCAAAACTTTTTTACCGTACGGCTGTTTAAGGATTAACTATTAGGTTAGGATTAACATTGAGTATTGGGTAAGGATTAATAATTTTAAATTATAAGCATTTAAATAATGATATATATTTTTAACTCTTTATGGTTAGGTGGGTTAGAAACTGTCCCACCTGTTGCTTAGCTTTTTATGCAAGGTGGGAAATTTTTTAACCCACCTCAAAAAGTAGGCATACAGTTTAATATTTTATTTACAGTTTTTCATTGAGTTGGCAATGCTATGAACTAACGCTAAATGTGTAAATAACTGGAAACAAAAATATACGCATGTCAAAACGAATTAGTAAGTTGACATTGTTGTGATTACGGTTGGCGAATTGTGTGGTGCAGTGAATTTTTGTCTTTCATAACGGTAAATGTTTTTTCGTGAAAATTTATTATGAGTTGATAAATCGTTTTATAATTTTAAAAACATGTTGTTTGATGGATGTTTTATACTAATTTTGAAACTGAATAAGTGAATAAACAATTCTGTGCAACGGGTATTTTCCCTTTAAAATCGTGTACCTCAAAGAGTTAAACAGATTATAATACGATATTGTAACTCTCATCATCCTAAAAATAAGCATTTAGGGTCTTCAAAATATGTTAATTAATGAGTTTCTGCTCTAAGCCAACGATATAGCCGATATGAAGAGGCGGGTATAATCGAGTACTTAGAATCGATTAATTTGTATTCGTGTACTTTCAAGTATCGAATAGGTATTTGGATATATATATTCAAAAAACGACTAATTGATAGTGAGAATTAGCCAACAGCAATACAAGATATTTTTATCGACATAAGTTAAATTAGTTCATTGGTATTCGAATACTTGGGATGAATACTTTGGTATTCGAATACTTGGGATGAATACTCTGGTATTCGAATATTTGGGATGAATACTGTGGTATTTGAATAATTTGGTATTCGGATACTTAGGATGAATACTTTGGAAATCGAATTTTGAATAATTTGGTATTCGGATACTTAGGATGAATACTTTGGAAATCGAGTTCTTTAATATTCGAATACTCTGGTATTTGAATAATTTGGTATTCGTACTTTGGTATCCAAATACTTTGGCATTGGAGTACTTTGGTATTCGAATACTTTGGAATTCGAGTGCTTTGGTATTCGAATACTTTGGTATTCGGTACCCAAGAATTCATGCCAAGTATTCGAGTACCCAAGAATTCATCCCAAGTATTCGAATACGCAAATATTCAAATACCCAAGAATTCATTCCAAGTATTCGAATACCCAAGAATTCATCCTAAGTATTCCAATAGCAAAGTATTCATCCCGAGTATTCGAATTCTAAAGGGAGGATTAAAATCTTCACGAGTCGTTCAACTCCTAAGATAAATTAAATCTAGTACTACGTAAAAGTAGCACTGAATTTGTAGGTGTGTGTAAGAACCCAAAGGGAGAAAATATAAAATAAAATTTTACTGGCCGAGAAGATAAAATCTGGTTCGCAGTAAAGAATGCAGGTTGCAGCACGGATATAAACGTGTGAACCCCTTCAGATATTTAAACTCTTCAGGTCGTTCTACTCATTAAATAAGTAATATTCAATAATACGTAAAGGAACCAATCATTTTGCAGTTGTGTGTAAAAACCGAGGCAAAAATATAGGGTGAATCCATTCAAATTCAGGCAATAAAAATAGAATGTTCGCCTCACCACCTTCGATTTAAAAAAAATAGTATATGGTGGCCAATGGCGTATGTTAAACTATTCCATGTTTATTTTTTGCAAAATAACTTTCATGGAAATCAGACCCTTTAAAAAGCTGTCAAAAATATTCAAATTTACTTTTCAAGAATGTCGCTTCACTTAAAATTTCGCTACGCTTAAACTATTAGAGATAAACTTGTTTTGTTTTTTGCTAGTGATATTTAAATGTACTGTTCGTAATAAGTAAAAATATCTTTTAAAATTAAATGAGTTTTTTAATTATTTGGCACGGAACTTACTGAAGTTTGGTTAAGATTTAATAAAAAAAGCCAACCCTAAAAGTTTTGGGACTTCTTTAAGTTCATTAGAATGTTGTTAATGTAGTATCCTATATAGCTAATGTAGTTTCTCAAAGATTAATTTCTAAGAGCCTTCAACATAAGATATCGAAATTTCAACCGCAAATGCGAGCTGAACGAGCGGAGCCAACGGTATTCTTCCACAAGTAAGTAAGCGCCGAATCTCCCCAACCAGCAGCTCAAGCACCTTTTTCGATGCGATATTTCAACATTCATTATTTCTATACATATACAGTGCAACTTGGATAATTCGAAGCTGAAGGGACCACTAAAAAAATTCGAATTATCCAAAATTTCGAATTAAAAAATACATATTACATGTACTGTAGCTTACGTAACAGGTGGCGGGAAGGGGGGGTCTCAGCTGTTACGTGTTGAACAGGTGGGGGTATTCCGGTGATGATTTCTTAACGATGAAAGGCTGAAAAGTCGTTATGGTTCGAAAGTTTTTATAAAAACTTCGAATTAAGGAAGTTGAACTTCGAATTATCCACGATTTTTTAACATTGATTTAATGAGAAGTTCAAGGGACTAAGAGAAATCTTCGAATTAACGACGATTTCGAATTAGAGACGTTCGTTTTATCCAAGTTGCACTGTATCAATAAAGTGTATGGAACTAAGATTTTTGATGATTGTATAATTCTACTGTTAACAGTTTTAAAAAGAAATCAGCCAGAAAACTACTTCTAATTATTTACCGGGGTAATGTTTATTAAAAGTTTCACTTGGCAATAGTATAGCACCTGCTGCAACAAATTATAAAATAAAGTTACAAGATATACTATTCTGTTGGCTCTAGGAGTGTTGATTATTTCTATTCTACAAACAGCTGCTTTTTATCCACCCAGCTGCTCACATGTGGAAGACTGTATAGTGAAAGAGTAGCTTTTTAATGTACCAATCATCACTACCTTTATTCGATTAAAGCTTATTTCTATACATTTTAAATCGTTCAGTATATAATACTCATTTACTCCTAATTCATTCTTGGATTTGGGTATAATTAATTCTGGGATTTTGTGAAATTAATCTCTCAAACAAATCTATATAGTAAGTAAAAACTATTCATGGATTCAGAAGAGACAAATAAATTTAATTATATATTTTTATGGAGGAAGGCACATAAAAATTTTCCTGCGACATCAAAAAAGAGTTTTTAAATAAGTAACAAGTCACTCTTGGAAGTTTTACAATGGTGCGTTCATTTGACAAAGTTAATAAAAAAAGCCACCCCTAAAAGTTTTGGGACTTCTTTAAGTTCATTAGAATGTTGTTAATGAAGTACCCTATATAGCTAATATAGTTTCTCAAAGATTGATTTTTAAGAGCCTTCAACATAAGAACGCCTTGTTATACGAAAATCCGATCTCCTAGTATTGTGACATGAGAGTGCAACTTTTCAAGAATCGATGATTGAAATTAATTGTATTTATTTATGAAGCTGTATTTAGTTATGAATTGCATTCGTGAAGTTCAACATTGAAATACTCATTTATTGAAGTGTCCATTGAATGCTTTCTTGGAGTTTTATGTGGCAGAAAGGATAGATTAAACATTTTCTCCGAAATTAACAAATCTCAATTTATTTTAATTAATATTTTATTTAACGTAACTAATATTCACATTAGCAACTTTTCGTATACTTTTAAATAAAATAATGTGATATATAAATTTTTATTTATCTGCTATTTTAAATATTACTGAGCTTCCATATTTTTCTTATCTATGCAGTTTTTTAGAACTGTTTTATGAGGATTTATAGGATACTGTGTTGTGGTGCTACTAGCTTCAATACTGTTCAAATGTTTTAATATATTTATACAATTTATTAATATTTTAAGTAGTAGTTTATTATTCTGCCCATTTTTGGCAAAACAAGTACAGTATATATTTACATATTTAGTTTTGTAGTGAGATGAACAGCAAAATTATGATGTGTTTGTGAAATTCTGTGTACATGTTAAATGTATAATTTTGTGATAGATAATTAATTCAAATAAAGTAAATACTGTAAATTATTTATATTATTCGGTTAACGTTGAGTAAAAAAGTATTTTTAAGCAAATACAGAAAGCGTAGTTCCCACTGGTTGAAAGGGAATTCCGATTTAATTTAGGGATTTCGAAAACCTTTTCGTCCTTTTATAGGGAATTTGATATGCGCTTAGGGATTTATCGTACTTTGAAAGGGAATTTGACAGTATTTAATTATTTTTCTGATCGCGTTGGGTTTTTCGATCAGTTTCATTACACAAAATAATTTATTTAAGCTTAACTATTGAAAAACTGCAAAAAGTTCTCACACACTCTGATAGCATATTTATATATAATAGGAACTTAATATATGGCTTTATATATGGCCAATATGGCTTTTTTGAGAAAAATGAATTTAAAATTGATCAAATTGGAAAACTCATATTTCCAATACTAGTTACTACTAATGAAATTAGTATCAATAATTACTCTAAAGTCTTTGCTTTGAAAAACAATGTGATTATCTTAAGTACTTTAGGAGATATGCGATTTTTAAATAGGGGTTGTACGCTAAGAAAAATAAATTTTAATTTGTGGCGTCACTTTCATAGCCCTGTTTCTCGAATAATTTTTTTCAAGATTATAAAAAATATTTTGATTCAAGGTGTCCCAAAATGTACCTGTATGCAAAATATCATTCGATTCGAAGATGGTGAGGCCTTACCTGGATTTGAATGGATACCCTATATCAATTCCTGTCATGGAGAAGGTCAAAATAGTTAAGTCATGCAGAAGATAGGAAGTTGCAGAACGGATATAAACGTGTGAATCTCTCAAAGGATTAAACTTTTCTCGGTCGTTCAACTCTTTAGATAAGTAACATCCAGCATCATGTAAAAGTAGCAACGAGTTTGTAGTTGTGTTTAAAAACCTAGACAAAAAACACAACTTTCTCCGCTTCTCTCGACACCTCAAGTAAACATTCACCCCCAAATTACCATTCCTCTCAGCTCTTCCTGAGTCTCAAAAAAGGCTCTAAGTGCCCGAAATACTGTTCACAAATAGGCGTGGTCCACCAACGTTCTTTGTAATCAAATGCGTCACAAAGAAACACAAACAGCGATTCAAAACAGCCCCGGCACATCACCATCTTTGAGTCTTTTAATTCCAAAGTCAAAGCGCCGTTGCACTTAAAAACGCTCGCCGTGAATCAACTTCAATTACTGCAACATTGCACATCCACGTGATTCAATAACAATGCGAGAGGTTAGTCAAAAGCCGCGAATATGAATACCCAGTCACGAGAGTTTCATATTCCTGACCCTGGGAGCTATTGTGTTTCATGGAGAATGCAATATAGTAAGAGAGAGAGTTTAAATTTTTGAGTATGATTGATTAGGTGCGCTTAGGGCGTTAAACTTTTTAAATGATACTTATCATTTTGACGCCCAAGAAGTCTTAGCCTTTTGTGGTTCTTTGGATATAAGATTAACTATTGTTTGTATCGTTACAATGCAAATATGACAGGAATTTCAAGGCGTTTTGTGAACAGAAATTTGAAATGGGAAGTCTGGAAGAGAAGTTAACCCTCCTGATGGTTGTCTCGACGAGGTATCTCGTCATATTAAAAGAACTGCCCAGATCTTGATGGACGAGATATTTCGTCATTAGAAGAAACTGGTTAGATCTTGATGGACTAGATATCTCGTCATTAGAAGAAACTGATTAGATCTTGATGGACGAGATATCTCGTCATTGGAAGAAACTGACTAGATCTCGATGGACTAGATATATCTCGTCATTGGAAGAAACTGACTAGATCTCGATGGACTAGATATATCTCGTCATTAGAAGAAACTGACCACATCCTGATAGACTAGATACCTCGTCATTAGAAGAAACTGACCACATCCTGATAGACTAGATACCTCGTCATTAGAAGAAACTGACTAGATCTTGATGGACTAGATACCTCGTCATTAGAAGAAACTGACTAGATCTTGATGGACTAGATACCTCGTCATTAGAAGAAACTGACTAGATCTTGATGGACTAGATATCTCGTCATTATAAAAACTAACCAGATCTTGATGGACTAGATACCTCGTCATTAGAAGAAACTGAGTAGATCTTGATGGACTAGATATCTCGTCATTAGAAGAAACTGATTAGATCTTGATGGACGAGATATCTCGTCATTGGAAGAAACTGACTATACCTCGATGGATTAGATATATCTCGTCATTAGAAGAAACTGACTAGATCTTGATAGACTAGATACCTCGTCATTAGAAGAAACTGACTTGATCTTGATGGACGAGATATCTCGTCATTAGAAGAAATTGACCGGATCGTGATGGGCGAGATACCTCGTCATTATGAGAAACTGACTAGATCTTGATTTCTTCATCATAAAAAAATCGGCAATATCTTGATTACAAGATATCTCATTAGCATTATTGGTCAGATCTTGATGGACGGTATACTATCTAGTTGAAGCCATTTGGAGGATTAAAGGGAATAGCGGTAAAGTTACACAGATCAATTCATCAATCGCTAAGGCAAATAAAGTAGCATTATAGAGCATCAATTCCAATCTAAACATATATTTCGGGGATGCTGTGCCCGGTTGGAAGAGTAGCGGATTAAGCAACCGGAGGGTTGCGAGTTTGAAACTCGATCCAACCAAAGATCGTCATGTACGTGGAGGCTGGTGCACGTTAAATCTGTCATGGCCTCGAATTTCCTCACTTTGGTGTGATGTGGAAGTTTGGAGAGTGAAATGCCGGTTCAGGTGTTGACCTCGTCATCTGACCGTGGTTCAAAATTACGAGGTGTTGTCTTGGGATCTTTCAATTCGGATTGATCCCGGATTGTCACCCATAACCCGTTGTGTTGCTCCAGTGCGACGTAAATTCAACTATCTACGTATCATGAAACCGTTTAAATTGTCTAATATTTATCTAATTTCAACGGACTAGTTTTCAACTTTTGAGAAGAGTGTTTACAATTAGTTTTAAGTAATCCCTGTCTTAATTTTGAGCATTAGTTTGTAATAACAAAGCATCATTACTTAATTGTTTCAAGAAGATTTTGAAAGCGACTTTGGAGTAAAAAGGGCCGGCAATTTCTTTTTATACATAAATCAATCGGAAATATACCTATTGTTTTATCAGATCGGCAAAATTGAAATATATTTTTGGTGTGTGTGGCTGTAGAATTAATTAGTTTATATGCCATGAGATGAAACAAGTTGAAAATCTTTGCCTTAAATGAATGAAAAAATTCATCAGAATAATTCGCTGTTGGTATTTTTGAGATTCACCAGTCAACTAATTGGGATGTTGACAGGGGTGCTGGCTTCCAAATTGAAAGGTTCCTGGTTCAAATCCGGGTGAGACATGAATGTTTGTTCGTCTGGAGTGAATGTGTGACTTCTATAATAATCTGATCGTGCCTTAAATGTATTGTATGTATTTGAAGCTCAAAGAGAACTCATTCCCCCGTGGTACACCAGGATAACGCTAAGTGGTTCACAATTCCGCCCTTGTAGTGCCATGATAACTAAAGCACATCTAACAAGTTCAAATTGGCTGGGCATTTGCATTAATATGTTTGAGATTCATGATTGAAACTGCCTTGGTTTAATTATCAATAAAACATGATTTATTCATGACTTCTCATAATTAACCTGAATGAAGAATTTATAAATGTATTTCTGTTACGTCGCGCGAAAAAATGTATAATTTTATCGTAGAATATTTATAAAAATTATTTTAAAAAATCTAGTAGATATCTAACACACACAATATAGGTTTTTCAAAGGTACCGGATACATAAAAAAGAATACTAATACTAAGAAAAATAATACTTATTCTAATAAGAATAGACTAATAATAATTAAATTCTAATAAGAAATAATACTTATTCTAATTTAATACTAAGTCTAATAAGAAATAATACTTATTCTAATTTAATACTAAGTCTAATAAGAAATAATACTTATTCTAATTAAATACTGATACTTATAAGAAAAATAATACTTATATATTCTAAAAAGAAAGAATACTTATTCTAATTAAATACTGATACTTATAAGAAAAATTATACTTATTCTAATTAAATACTAATACTTATAAGAAAAATAATACTTATTCTAATTAAATACTAATACTTATTCTAATAAGAAAGAATACTTGTTCTAATTAAATACTAATATTTATTCTAATAAGAAAGAATACTTATTCTAATTAAATACTAATACTTATTCTAATTAAATACTAATTCTAATAAGAAAGAATACTTATTCTAATTAAATACTAATACTTATATAAGAAAGAATACTTATACTAATTAAGTATTTATAAGAAAATATTAATTATAGTTTTATACTAATGTTTATGATAATACTAATAAAAATTATAATAAGAAAGAATACTAACACTAATAAGAAAGAATACTTATACCAATAAGAATACTAAGAGAATTCCAGTAAGAATGCTAAGAATACCTATGAGAATACTAAAAACGAAATTCCAATAAAAATACTACGAAAGAAATATCAAGAAAGAATTACGTCTTTTTTATTACTTATTTGCAAATGAGAGTTTGAGAACAAGATGAACTATAATTGCACTTTAGTTAAATGTTTAGGTCTCGACGATTGAAAATTTCTAAATAGATTTTACAGCAATCGCTCAACATAGATTTACGGAACATGGAGGACAACTGAAAAGCAGCGATATAGCCGAATGCTCGAAATAACGAGGGGTCACTGCATTATAACAAAATTTTTGGAAACCGAAAATATCCAAAAAGGAGAAAACAAACCCGTCTACATCGGTTCTGAATATATATTTTTCTACTTAAACCCGGAGTGCTTGATACACATGCGTGTGCGTTTAAACTGGTCAGGTAAAACAGAAGCCGCCTCCCCATAGCGATCACTCATTTCACTGTCAGATCGTGGCTGATTAATCACTTGTGAGTGTGTGGTAGTTTTAGTTGAAGTGGTTAAACAAGTGACTTTTCTCTGAAGTGATTAAATTATTTGTCAACCTGACTGGGAAATGGCAAATGAGTCTTGAATAAAATTTCGGTTTCAAATACCAAGAGGTCCTATGGGGCACATCTCCTTTAGGTGTATATGGGTTTCAAGGACCCGAGTTACCTTAGTGATCTTTTCTTTTCCCATAGGGATTACTTATCTTTAGTCAACAGGGGGTCGTGCTCTTGAGATACCTACGCGATCTTTTTCTGCTTTCATCCCACTACTCTATTCGCCAATCCCTCTTTTTTCCTCCCACATTTTTTACTTACAAGACAGACAACTTAGTCTGTCTTGTGTTTGGCACAGCCTGGCCAAATATGGCCCTTAAAAACAATCAAAATAACCAACAATCAAATACAAAACGAGGATTCAAATTCTGTATCAGGTTTTAATGAATCATTCAGAACATAGTTTTCCAAAGTGGGTGCTAAAGGAATCCTAGGGGGCAATGATGGCCCCAAGGGAAATAGGAAGGCTTTGAGGAGCTAGAGTGAGCAATAAGATGCTAAAAATGTGTCTACTGAGTATGTTTTATGCACTTATTTACTTGATCATACAGACACTCACTACAGTGGTGTATTGTCACCCATTCTTTTAACCAAAAACAGAAACCGACTGAAAATAGTTCGCCGTGGAGGATTTAACGATGCTGCTGACGAAAATAGATGTCAATACAAATTCGTAGCAGGCTCATCTTTCTCATTGGTGACTATTTTTAATTTTACTGATTTGTGCTTACTATTATTAGTAATTGGTATCAATCTAGTGTGTCTCTTTATAATTTATTTTGTGTCACTTTAATCAATAGCTTTTTAATTTTAATAATTCCAAGTTGTTTTATTTCCAAGTTTTTTGAAATTCTAAAATTGCACACAGCTACATATTGAGTCGAAACAAAGTTTGGAAAGCTATAATTTAGAAACTAAACTTAAAAGCACTTTAAACTGAGGGTTCTTTGTTTTAACGTTCGATCATGAGAATACAGTCGAACCTGCTGCTTTTTTACCCAAGGGACAGAAAATCTTCGCTAAAATGGAAAGTTCGTTATAAGGGAATTAAAATTTGTTCTACAAAATGAGTTCGTTAAGCCGGACGTTGACGGAATTCAAAATTTGTAAGATGAGTTTCAGTTATTACGATATGATGTTTTTGACTTAGCCTTAGCCCATCCACACACTTGAGCAGCATGCGGCAAAACATACGACAGGCAGTACGCTTGCGTATTTCAGTGATGACGAGATATCTCGTCATTATCAAAATTGATCAGATTTTGATGGACGAGACATCTCGTCGAAACCACTTGAAGGGTTAAGACAATGACATGATCATCAATTACGGATAGCGGACCCAATATGGAGGGGACATTTATAACAAGGTAAGCAGAACTTGCGAAAGGTGGCTGAATCAACAACATGAATTTAGGATAGGTGGGTGAATCAGCTACATGAAGTTGGGAAATGGGACTAAATCAGCAACATAAACTTGGAACAGGTGACTGATTCAACAACATCAACTTGGGAAATGTGGCTGAATCAGCAACATGAACTTAGGACAGGTAGCTGAATCAACATGAACTTGGGAAAGGGGCTGAATCAGCAACATGAACTTAGGACAGGAGGCTGAATCAGCAACATGAACTTAGGACAGGTGGCTGAATCAACATGAACTTGGGAAAGGGGCTGAATCAGCAACATGAACATTTTAAAATATTAAGCAAGAGTCCATCTATCAGCGACGTTAGCTGAAGTGCTACCGATGCTACAGTCCCATAATTTTAACTGTAGGATAAAAAACAGGGTGGGGATTAACAGAGTTAAACCTGTCAATTCTTGTTCTAACATGCTCAGGTCAGAAACGTTTGAACCTTACTAGAAATCAAATTTAAAGCAAAGGTTCCTTCGAAAACTTTACTGTAGTTGAAATTCTGAAGAAAGACAACGTGAATCGTCCAGTAAAATCTAGATTCCGAATCTTTACATGAATGTCCTTTTAATAAAATTAGGCGATGGCACAATAACGCGTAAAAGAGTTTTTTCTCACTTCTCTCTCTCTCTCGGAATGGGCACAATTCAATAAGTTGTTGCACTCGCGATCGACCTGCTTAGAAGTCGTCATCTTATAAGCGGTCAGGACAAGGTTACATTTTTACTTCAACAAAAGAACAGGCGTACTCTGTAATTACAGAAATCGAAGTGACTGTTCACGCGGTTTATAATTACACCACCCTCCAAGATAACCTAACTAGTTGAATATCAATGCAACGTTTTTCATTCCTTTATTACTAATTTAATTTTCGAACTGTTAATTGTCTTGAGTAAATGGAAGGTAAATGTAGTATATTGCACACTAAGGGGTATATTACTTACTGATTAGCCATTATTTGCTCTCATTCGCCCCTCCTGAGATTACTAACTAATCTTTAGTGCTAAGTGTCTTATTTGTTATCTTTATTTATTGCGTCCGAATTTGTTATCCTTATTTGTTGAGTCCTTGTTTGTTATTTTTATTTGCTGCGTTTATTTGTTATTATTTGCTGCGTCCAGACATAAGCGTCCTCACTTGTTATCCTTTTTTGTTGCGTCCAAGGACTGCTAAACGTCCTCATTTGTTATCCTTGTTCGTTGTGTCCTCATTTGTTATCCTTGTTTGTTGTGTCCTCATTTGCAATTCTTATTTGTTTTGTCCTCATTTGTAATCCTTATTTGTTATCCTTATTTGTTCCGTTCAAAGACGGTCAAAGTTCCTTATTTATTGCGCCCGAAGACTGCTACGCGTCCTTATTTTTATCCTTATATGTTGCGATCAAACACTACTAAGCTTTCTCCTTATTTAAGCCTATCCTTATTTGTTGCAATCCAGAAGGAAAAGATCCGAGAACGCCCCTCCCTGGGAGTATTTCTCTCTTCTGTGTCAGTAAAACGTTCATTGTGTGTGTCTATTACTTGATGTTGTATGTCTCGTGTCTGGCGCAGCATGGCCAAATATGGCCCTTGCGCCATAAAACCCTCAAACCAACCGAGGAGAATACCTCTTAATTTTGAACCACTGTCAGATGACGAGAACAACGCCTGAGCTGGCATCCCAAAATCCAAACTTCCACACCACGCCAACGTGAGGACATCTGACTCCACGACAGATTTAACGTGCACCAGCCCCCGGTCTTTGGCTGACCCGAGTTTCAAACTCGCAACCCTCCGGATGGTAATCCGTTGCTCTTCCACGGCCCCTAGCAACCGGAACGAGTTTTGTGATTGGCGTGTTTCTAATTCAGCTACTAGTCCGCGCGCTGATAGAGTTGAGAACTTTCCAATCACAAGGTCGCTTGTCCATTTCTGGACCTTGTGCCATAAAACCTAAACCAACCAACCACAAGGTCTGTCGCAGAACAGTTCATTTGATTAAACATCTGTTTTATTTGCTTCGAAACAGTAACAGCGGCATAAAAATTAAGCCTATCGGTATTCGGCGATAAATTATTTGAAGTGGTTAACTGGGCCAAAGCATTTTGATCTTCACAGACATCGAAAACTGGGAACTTCAGTCGTTACAGCAATATGGTGTGTCCATCTACGGTCATGTAGAGACCGCGGTAGCCCGGTTGGATTAGTAGCGGATTAGGGTTTTCAGCTCGAAACCAACCAGACTCGTGTACGTGAGGCTGGTGCGCTTTAAAGTTGGCCTCAAATGTCCTCACGGTGGTGAGGTGTGGAAGTGTAGAGTGGAATGCCAGCTCAGGTGTTTACCTCGTCATCTGACCGTGGTTCAAAATGAGGTGTTGTCCTCGGACTTTCCCTTCGGGCTTGATTCCGGACCGTCGCCAAGAGCCCGTCGTGTTGCTCCAGTGTGACGTTCATTCAACTACCTACCTGCGGTCATCTTTCGTTATACGTCGTCAAATTAGACAGGGATCTACCCAGTTTAAGGTATTCAAAACCCACACCCAAAGTGCTTATTTATCATACCACTCTATAGAGGCTTCTTCCGTGAAGCTAAATGTAGGTTGCGGTAGTTTTTTGTGACGCAATGAGGCATATTTGGTTAAGCTGCGTCAAACACAAGACAGGAAACGTCAAGGAATGGACATGCCCATACAATGAAAGTTTTATAGATACAGAAGAGAAAACTACAGCCAGGTTAGTTAAAGACATTGAAACTATTGCCTGCAACTAGCTGGCTGATTGCGCAGTGGGCAAACCTGAGCCTCGGGAACCCCAGTAAGGGGAAAGGGGTAAATTGCCAATTTACTCAACAGAAACTCTATACAAGCTTGACCTGATCTGGTCCTTGCGCCATAAAAATACAACCTGGTGGTCAATATTATTATGACTTTAGGAATGGTAGGTACTTGACTACTATCTACAACTAACTTGCCTACAACTAGAAGGTTGATAGCGCAGTGGGTAAACCTTCTGAGCCTCAGAACACCAGTAAGGGTAAAGGGGTAAATCGCCAATTTACTCAACAGAAACTCTATACAGGCTGGACCTGATCTGGTCCTTGCGGCATAAAAATACAACCTGGTGGTCAATATTATTATGACTTTAGAAATGGTAGGTGGTAGGTACTTGACTACTACCTACAACTAACTTGCCTACAACTAGAAGGTTTAAATCGCAGTGGGCAAACCTTCTGAGTCTCGGAAACCCCAGGTAGGAGAAAGGGTTAAATCGCCAATTTACTCAAAAGAAACTCTACACAGGTTTGACCTGATCTGGTCCTTTCGCCATAAAAATACAACCTGGTGGTCAATATTATTATGACTTTAGGAGTGGTAGGTAGGTAGTTGAGTCTACATCACTCTGGAGGCAACTCAACGGGCTAATGGGGATGATCTCGGATCAATCCTGATAGCACCTCGTCATTGTAAAGCACGCTCATATGAAGAGTTGACCCCACACCACGCCAACGTGAGCACAATTGAGGCCACGATTTAACTTGCACCAACCCCCACAACGTTTGGATCGAGTTTCCGAACCGCAAACCTTCGGCTGCTAATCAGGGACCCTACTAACTGGTCTACCACTTTCCCGTTCATATTCGTCCAAAGATAACTGAAAGTCCTATTTTTAAAAAGCGTCTTAGCTTCAAGGTCAACTGACAATTCAATAAGTTCATCTTGGAAGAGTAACGTACTAGCAGCCGGAGGTTTGCGAGTTCGAACCCAACCAAAGACCGTCGTGTACGGGCTGGTGCACGTTAAATCTGTCAGGGCCTCAAATATCCTCACATTGGCGTGGTGTTGAAGTTTGGAGAGTGGGGTGCCAGCTCAGGTGTGACTTTGTCATCTGACTGTGGTTCAAAATTACGTGGTGTTGTCCTCGAATCTTTCCCTGTAGATGATCCCGGACCGTCGCCAATAGCCCGTTGAGTTGCTCCAGTGCGACGCTAATTAAATACCTACCTACTTACCACGATTCCCCTTAGAAAAGGATAGCCCGTTGTGTTGCTCAAGTGTGACGTTAATTGAAAATACCAATACCCCTTAGAAAAGAATTATGAAGGCATTTTTTATATTTGAGTCATCAAAATAAGTCGGCAGTTGAAACTGAGTCATTAAAATATTGAAATTAAAACTACAACATCAGCTAACACTTTTTCACACATCTGAAACTTTATAGGCGTAGGTCCATAGCAAAAGACCATAGAACAGCAAATTAAAGCAAACCACATCTAAACAATTTTCTGAGAGATTGACAAAACAGCTCTCTAAATGCGATATAATTATGAAGGCTTCGGGAAACACAATGATTAATCGCAGTTACTATGGTAATGGTAATTAGTTAACGTCGCACTAGAACAACACAACGTACTATTGGCTACGGTCCAGGATCAATCCCGAAGTGAAACATCCTCGGATAACACGTTATCGTTTAGAACCACGGTCAGATGACGAGAGCTGGAACCCCACTCTAAATTTCCTCACCATGCCAACGTGAGGATATTTGAGGCGACGGAAAATTTAACGTGCACCAGCCAACGTGTACACGACAGTCTTTGACTGGACCTAGTTTCAAACTCGCAACCCACCGGTTGCTAATACCTTACTCTTCCGACGGGCTACAATGGACCGATAAATCATAGAAATGATGTTTCATAATAAAGAAATTAATGAAATATTCAAGATCAAAAGAATATATCTGTCTGAATGTGAATGCTTCATACTTGCAAGATTAAGATGACTTGACCTCTTAAATAGTGAATAAACAATTAGAATTTTGGAGTTCTTTAATGCTTGAAGAATTTGAAAAGTGATTTATTATTATGTTGCCCCAAACCTTCAATCGTTTATTCTGTAAAACGATATTTCTCCATATTTTTAAAACTCCTTTTTATGTTTTCATTTATACACTTTTAAGTTTTGTGTTAAGAAATTTAAAAACCACGCAATTTGTCCAAAATTGTTCTTTGCAATGCACAATTTCATTTTGTTTTAATAATTCTATGCCCAACTCAAGTCTTGCAGACTAGTTCGTAGAACGCAGCAAGGTGAAAATAGACTGGTTTCATGAGTAGTTGAGAAATTTCCTACTGTATCGAATGAGAATTGTCCTGGGCAATGGTTTCGTGCCATCTATTATCTTGGTTACCATCTGTTATCTTGGTTGAATCAATCTTGTTGTTATCTTGGCTCTTGAATCACCAAAGCATAGAGCCATTTGTTTTAAATTTCATTTGCAATCCGCAGAACATGAATCAAGTGAAGCATACAGAAGAATACAAATGGCAAATTAAATTTGTTTAATGGCTCTGCTTTGGCGATTCAAGGTTGCCAAGCTTGCGCTTGGCGAGAAATCGCTACTCCGGTAGGTAGGTTGTTCCATTAAAGTCTCACTGGAGAAACACGGGCTATTGGTGACTGTCCGGGATCAATCTCGAAGAGAGATCTGACGACCGCACCTCGTGATTTTGAACCACGGTCAGATAACGAGGTCAACATCTAAGCTGTGTGGCACCCCACTTCCAAACTTTCACACGTGAGGACATTTTAGGCCACGACAGATTTAACGTACACCATCCCCACGTATATTATGGTCTTTGGTTGGATTGAGTTTCGAACTCGCAACTCTCCGGTTGCTAGTGTGCTACTCTCCCAACTGGGCTACCGCGGCCCTTCAATGTTCAGGAGACTCCTCAGTCTATGTAATAGCAAGTTTCTCAACCAATCACGTATCTAGACTATTTTCATCTTGCTGCATTCCATGAGCTAGTGGAATCACCTATCATGCAAAATTTAGAGACCGTACATGTAATAATCGGATTTGGTTTTTGGTTTCTGGTTTTGGTTTGTCACTCTATGGTCATTTTTTGCTACACGAGGGCTATAATCTTTCTCAAAATAAACGAATCAATACATCCGACCAAACAGCTATTTCTATAGCAATAAAACTAAGGTTCGTAAAAGATAGTTGATTTGGGGTATTATGGCACAAGGGCCATATTTGATTAAGCTGCGCCAAACACATGACAACGTCAAGTAATGCAACTGCACACAAGGAGAGTTTTACTGTCACAAGAGAAATATACCTAGAGTGGAAGCGAAACTTCGCTGCCTATAACTCGCAGGTTACTAGAGTAGCGGACAAACCCACTACCGCTGTGACGCCTCGGTAGTTGGGAGGTTAATACTAAGAGCCGTGAAAATAGTGACATAAAAAATAGTACATCACTGACACCTTTTGCGCCTCGTAAGCCATAGGTCCATAGCGAAACATGACGGTATATTGAGAAACTAAACCGAACCACATTTGAGCAATTTCCTTTTAAAAGATTGTCGAAACCGTTCTCTAGGAGTGGGTTGGGGTAAAGACCATATCGTCGGCTCAGAGTTGAATTAACGTCGCACTGAAGCAACACAACGGATTATTGACGACGGTCCGGGAACAATCCCGAAAAGAAAAATCAAAGGCCAACACCTCGTCATATTGAACCACGGTCAGATGACGAGGTCCACACCTGAGCTGGCACTCCACACTTCCACACCAAGGCAATGTGAGGGTATTTAAGGCCACGGCAGATTTAACATGCACCATCCCCCAGGTATACGAGCTGCTCTCCAGTTGCAATATAATTGAATCGCTTGTTCTGAAAAGACTACAAATCCACACTTTTAAAACTGACAGCTCCATCTCAGTTTTTATTCACATATTTTTGAGCTTTGTATTGAAATAAATTTATAAACCACAAGCTTCGTCCAAAATTACATTCCTTGTAATACATTACTATAGTTTAATAATTCTATGTAATCTCGTTATACGTTTCCTGTAGTGCTGGTGCAACATTTAAAGACCATATCGTCGGCTCAGAGAAGAAACTCAACTAAAAAACAAAATAGTTGTTTACAGCAGTTTAAAGAGTAACTATTTTTGGCTCAAAAATAAAAATTATAAGCATTTTTTATAGTGTAATGCATCTTTTAAATACGTAGATTACAATGTATTGCTCATCACTATAAAAATAAGCATTTAATGTTTCCGAAAAAATGTCAATGAGTTTCTACCCTAAGGCCAACGATATATATATTCTTTGGTTTTTGGTTTGCCACTACGGTTATTTTTTGGTACATAGGAGCTAACAAGACCTCTAATCTTCCGATAAATAAACGAATTAGTCAAGTCCAACCAAAAACATGGTGTTATTTTCCATAGGAAAAACTAGACTTTCCTTGATAACTAAATAGTCGAGACACCAAACATAATACATGTGACCCGATGGACACTTCCTGAGACAAAACACCCCAAAACAAATCACACTCCATCCAAAACCCAACCAAAAACCATCGACTCACCTCCGACATGTAGACCTCGTTCATGGTGTCCCGGGTGGAAGAGGACGCAATTTTGAAGTAGAGGATAAATCACCTTGGAACATCCGACACCGTCGAACACCGGAGGAACTATTGGGAGGACAGGTAACCACTTCACACCTGACTTTCCTCGCGGCTCCACCCCATGCCAAACGAGCCGGTGCCGTGCCACGGCCTGCCCACTCGGCCGAGGACGGACCAATCCGGCACAGGGAGTTTCGTGCGCAAGTTTCTGTTTTGTCAGCTGCCCGTGATGAAGCGATTCTTTGGGGAGGTTCTTGTTTCGGTTTCCGAAGTCATCCGCGAAATATCCGCGTTCTATGAGTTGCGAGTCTTTTTGGGTTGAAATACGAGTTGAGGTTACTCAAAAATATACTTGTTTTTTCATTTTAAGGTTGTAATGGGCTTGTGTTTCTATTTATATTTGTTACTTCTCGTAGTGAAATGATTGAAACTCGGAAAGTTTTTTGTTTCGATTTCCCAGTGATCCGTAAAGTAGCAGTGCTCTGTGGCCCCCTTTGGGTAGAGTGCTTTTTGCGATTACTAAAAAACTACACTATTTTTTCATTTACGTTCCTAATGGCTTATGCTTGTATTTATATCTGTTACTTCTAGCGAAATGATCGAAATCCATTGGAAAGTTTTTTGTTTTGATTTCCCAGTGATCCGTAAAGTAGCAGTTCTCTATGAATCCCTTCGTCTCTGTGTCCCTCTTTGGATAGAGTGCTTTTTGCGGTTACTAAAAACTACACTATTTTTTAAATTTTAAGGTCCTAATGGCTTATGCTTGTATTTATATCTGTTACTTCTAGCGAAATGATCGAAATCCATTGGAAAGTTGTTTCGATTTCCTAGTGATCCTTTAAGTAGCAGTGCTCTAAATCCCTACGTCTCTATGTCTACGTCCCCCTTTGGGTAGAGTGTGCGTTTTGCGGTTACTAAAAACTACACTATTTTTTCATTTAAGTTCCTAATGGCTTATGTTTGTATTTATATGTTGTTACTTCTAAGGAAAAGATTGAAATCCATTGGAAATTTTTTTTTGTTTTGATTTCCCAGTGATCCGTAAAGTAGCAGTTCTCTATGAATCCCTTCGTCTCTGTGTCCCTCTTTGGGTAGAGTGCTTTTTGCGGTTACTAAAAACTACACTATTTTTTTCATTTTAAGGTCCTAATGGCTTATGCTTGTGTTTATATCTGTTACTTCTTGCGAAATGATCGAAATCCATTGGAAAGTTTTTGTTTCGATTTCCCAGTGATCCTTAAAGTAGCAGTGCTCTGTGAATCCCTACGTCTCTATACAAGTCTCTATGGGTTCAAGTACATGCGGAGGTTGCTTCGAAATATATTTTATTTATTTTGAGGTCCTAATGGGCTTGTTTTTCTATTTATATCTTTTACTTATAAATAAATTATTGAAACTCATTGGAAAGTTTCTTGTTTCGATTTCCCCAGTGATCCGTAAGGTAGCCGTGCTCTGAATCCCTATATCCATATAACCCCCCGTTTTGGGTTAAAGTGCTTTTTTCGGTTCTCCAAAATATACTTTTTTAATTTAAGGTCTTAATGGGCTTGTTTCTATTTATATCTGTTACTTCTCGTAGCAAAATTACTAGAACTCATTGGAAAGTTTTTTGTTTCGATTTCCCAGTGACCCGTAAAGTAGCCACTCTCATCGTCTCCTTGTGGTCCTTATGGTCTTCAATCCAAGTCTTTTGGGGTTTATGTACAGTCACGGAAAAAAAACCGAACCAACCCCTTTATTTCGAGCACTATTCATAGTAGAACAAATTCAAATATATCATTCGATAGGGAATAACATCCTCTTCAAATTCAAATGCAAAAATATTGCATAAGGGGAGGTTTTCATATAAAATTTTGCACAAACAACAAAATGTGCAATGGAAACACCCTCTTCAAGGATCCATCTTCATCAGATTCTGCATCGTTAAATTAGTCTAAATATGAAATTTAATGGCTTTACTATCTTTATATCCGGAGATATTCAAATTTATACCTCGGTTTTCAAAATGATCCGCAAAATAACCTCGCTCTGTAATTTCCTTAGTATTTGGGGGTTCAAGTTCATTTTGAGGTTGTTCAAAAACATATTGCGCTAAGCAGATTTAGCATACCATGTTGCGCTACTTCATTTTAAGGTCCTAATGGGTTCTGTTTCTATTTATTTTTGTTACTTCTCGTAAAAAGTAGTGATCGAAACACTGTAAACCCTTTTCTCGATTTCCCAGTGATCCACAAAACAACCGCGCTTTGTGAATCCCTATCTCTATGTAAATCTTTTAACGTGAATACGTCTTTAAAATCAGACCATTACTAGGGTACGGAAAATTGAGTTTTACGAAAAAAGGAGCATTGAGTTTGGTTTTATATAACTAGCTGAATTTAGCCGGCGTTGCTCGGGTTTAATTGGTAAAACGTTGATTGAAAGTGATCCAAAAAATCACTTTTCTGTCATAGAAAATGCAAATATAGAGAAAAAATAAGCGAGCGCAAAATAATTTTTAAAACTGAGATTTTTATAGCTTTTACAATTTACTTTAGATCAATTTCACATACTATAGGTATGTGTACTATAGGTATATCACATACTATAGGTATGTGTACTATAGGTATATCACATACTATAGGTAGACAAACCTACAAAAACTGTTATCTCACCGTCTGGTATCTCACCATCATCGAGAAAATCCTTACTTGTGGAGCTGGCGTTTGGGGCGGTGCTTTGACTTTAGGTCAAAAAAAAAACTCCAGTCCATTCAAATACCTTTTCTGATAAAGATGTCTGGAGCATATTGCACGTCCCCCACTGACTCCCTTAACGCCATCTGCAGTATCCCCCCACTACATGTGACCCTTAAGTCCCTTTTCAAAAAAATGTAACATCATTAAAAGGCAGCTGTCCGATCCTGAGTTTGGCCTGTCGCCAAACCAATTTGATTTTAACTGTTTTATGAACGACATTCCTGCTAACAATCTAATTCTGAATTTTAAAAATAGTATCCCTAACGCTGATTATGAGGTGTACACTGATGGCTCTGGTATTGACGGCAATATTGGAGCCTCGGTGTGAATCCTTCACAAAAACTCCCCCTTTTAAAATTCTTAAATTCAAGCTTAAAAGTAACAATGTCTTTCAGGCAGAGTTATCCGCTATTTTTCAAGCTATTCTATACGCTATTTCAGTTAATAAAAAATTTAATATTTTTAGTGAGTCTAAGCTCTGTACAGGTACTCAAATCTCCCAATAGTAAATCCACTTATATTAATAATATTAAAAAGAAAATAGCTCCATATACTAACATTTTTGGCCTGGACTGGGTTCGGGCACACGTGGGAATAGCTGGGAATGAGTTGGCAGACCAGCATGCCAAACTTGCGGCCTATGATGGCGAGATGTTGGATGTACCTGTTCCACTCTCCTTTCTGAAAAGAAAACTGAAGACCTATATTTTGGAGGAGTGGCAGGAACAGCATTCCAACTCAGTTAAAGGTCTCCGGCTGAAGGAGTTCATGCCGGAGATCAATACTGCAACTCTCGTCGAGGACAGATACCTTGTCTGGTACCTGAAAGGTCATGGTCCTTTCCCAGCATACTTGTATAGATTTAAAATTAAAACCTCTGATCTTTGTGAATGTGGCAGGGTGGGACATGCTGACCACTATCTCTTTGAATGTCAACACACAAAACCAAACCATATTACTAAACCAAAATCAAGTAATAAACCTATTTGGCTAAACGCAATTATCAAAAATTATTTATCTAGATATAAAATTAAGGCCTGTGTGTTGGCTGCAAAGGAGATAGTTGGGAGGCTTCCTCCACCTTGAATTCATATGTAAATAATTGAACTCTTTCTATTTAAATTTAACGTTTTTATGTCATACTTTGTATGTTTATATAATCTTACATCTATATAGTTACATTTATTTATAAATAGTTCTATATAAACTAATTTATACAATTACTCTCAGGCAATGTTATCCTGATTTATTCACCAACATTTTCTATTTATATTAATTAATATGCTAAAATGTTATAACTTTATACAGGCACTGTTAGCCTGAACCTTCTACCAACATCTGTTGGAATTTTGTTAAAAAAAATTGTATTCTTTTCTGTAAATATGTAAAATTTAAAGATAATAAATGGTTCCCCCTCCTACCATTAAATGCTCTAAACCTCACGGTGAGTACGTAGGAGGTGGGTCTACTACTACTACACAAACTGTTACTGATATGACTATACAAAAGTCGATTTTGAGTTTTGGAGTGATTGTGAATGCCCTCTAAGTTCATTTTCTAAAAAAATGACATACATCGTATTATTAAAGTCAGTTTTTTTCTTATCAATATTTTTTATTTGTAGCTCCTTCACCGGAATACGAATTTCGGAATTCCACCATCGTTACGAAAGCCTGACAAATCATTGATACGATATCGTGATCAACGATTCAAGCAATTACACTTTATGCTTTAAAATTCCATTCCGCATGTGAAGTAACAGCTTGTTTTAAAATCAAATGTTTTCATTACACAAAGTTAATGGATTGAACTCCCTAATAAAGATGGGTTACCTTCACCTGCCATAACTCGCTACTAAAAGTGCGCCAAGAGCTTTTCTGTTAGATTCTGAAACAACTTCAAGGTCATCTTGAGAGACGACTCCTGCAGATGTCATCACGTTGGTGTGGAAGTTTGGAGAGTGGGGTGCCAGCTCAGGTGTTGCCTCGTCATCTGACCGTGGTTCAAAATTACGTGGTGTTATCCTCGGATCTTTCCTTCCGGGATTGATCCCGGACAGTCACCAATAGCCTGTTGTGTTGCTCCAGTGTGACGTTAATTAAAATACCTACCTATCTATAGATGTTAACTCTGACGCCATCTGCACAGCCAGACCAGGAAAGAGCGCCCCTAGCAAGTGCTCTGTCCAGGATGACGGGACGTTACACCCCTCTGCACACCCAAGACAAATAGAACGGGGTTAATATGTAGCCTACGTTACCCGCAGGATTCCAAAGAACAAGTGTACCAAATTTGGTGCAGATTGGTCAAAAGTTGTAGATTTGTATAGAGAACAGACAGACGCCAACTCTGCTTTATATGTATGGATTTCTATATTATCGATGAGAACTTAACCAACTTAGTGGCATTCGATAGCTGAAGAATAAAGACTTGTTACTGACCTTCATTTTACGCGCCGCAATAAGCGGAAATGGAGGGAGCATTTTGAAGGTTTTCCGCTGCGTCTCGCAAACTTCAAATATAACTCGGGATTGAAAAGCGTTGCAATGTCGAAATTGGTCTTAAACGAAAGATTAAGTCGAGATCTGTCGATTTATTTCCCGAGTGGTTTCGACGAGACATCTAGCCCATCAAGATCTAACCAATTTTGCTAACGATGAGGTATATCGTCATCAAGACATTGAAGATTTTTTTTATGTTGACGAAATCAAGATCTAGTCAGTTTTCTTCTAATGAAGAGATATCTCGTCCATCAAGATCTGCAAATAGATTTGCTAATGACGAGATACCTCATTAAGACAACCATCAGGAGAGTGGAATTGAATATCCTGTTAGTTTTGAAACTTTGGATCGAAGTTGAAAATTTTTAAAAATTTCAATGTCATCTTGTCAAAAAGCCAAGCAGAAATGCATCGAACATAGTTCACGAGGAAGAGTAATTACGTTGTCAGCTTTCGATAAACATGAATTGACTACTGAATTTGTCTTTCTTTCATTTACTATACCCAAGTTAATACCATGATCTAAGGAGAAATATCTACCTGACCTACTCTGACATAGCTTACCCTTTTTTTCGGGGTAGGGGTTCAAGTTCTTTTTGAGGTAGTGCAGAAACCTTTCTTCCATTCTTTTTTATCTCTACCTGACGTATTATTTTGTACTACTTCATTTAAAAGTCCCTATTTTTCTATTTAATTTGGTTTGTTACTTCCCGGAACGAAGGGGGCATCGTGGCTCAGTAGGTATGCCCACTGCGCTAGTAACCTTCAAGTTGTAGGCGGCGCAGTTTCGATTCCTGTCAGGTGCATTCCTCCCTGGGTGTATTCTCTTCTGTCAGTAAAACTTTCATTATGTGGATATGTCAATGACTTATCAACATACAATATCAATTACTTGATATTGTATGTCTTCTGTCTGGCGGCAGCATGGCCAAATATGGCCCTTGCGCCATAAAACCCCAAACCCAACCAACCCGGAACGAAGGGAGTGAAACTTGTTGGGGAAGTTGTTTCAATTCCCGAATGATCTGCAAAATTGAAGTTCCTTATTATCTTCGATGCAAATTTTTTTGGATTAAAGTACTTGTTCTGCACACTTTTCCATGTATATGTAGCATACCATCTTGTACTGTTTTATTTTGAGGTCCCAATTTATCTGTTTCTATTTATTTCAGCTGTTACTTCCCGTTCAGGAAGCGAAAATCATTGGAGAGGCTCTCTTAACCCTCCAAGTGGACGAGATATTCCGTCCATCAAAACCTATCGATCCTAAGATAAATAACCGAAGATATAACGTCGATCAGAACCTGACCTATTTTGATAATGACGAGATATCTCGTCTTCAAGATATTGCAGTTTTTTTATGATGACGAGATCCCGATCTTGAGTCTCTTTTCTAATGACGAGATATCTCGTCTTCAAGCATTGCAGTTTTTTTATGATGACGAGATCCCGATCTTGAGTCTCTTTTCTAATGACGAGATATCTCGTCTTCAAGCATTGCAGTTTTTTTATGATGACGAGATCCCGATCTTGAGTCTCTTTTCTAATGACGAGATATCTCGTCTTCAAGCATTGCAGTTTTTTTATGATGACGAGATCCCGATCTTGAGTCTCTTTTCTAATGACGAGATATCTCGTCTTCAAGCATTGCAGTTTTTTTATGATGACGAGATCCCGATCTTGAGTCTCTTTTCTAATGACGAGATATCTCGTCTTCAAGCATTGCAGTTTTTTTATGATGACGAGATCCCGATCTTGAGTCTCTTTTCTAATGACGAGATATCTCGTCCATCAAGATCTAGTCAGTTTTGCTAATGACGAGATACCTCGTCGAGACAACCACCAGGAGGGTTAATGGAGCGAAAGAGGCTTTATGTTTCTGAGTTATCCCCAAAACAATTATATAATGCATTTGCTCGCTGTGAGTCCTTTACTCGGCTATTTTGAGGTCGATTCTATTATTTGTTTCAACTTAAGAAAGTCCTAATGGTTCTAGGAAATGAAAATCTGTCGTCAAGTTTCACGCTGTGGGTGTTTTTTGGAGTGTTTGCTTCTGCCTTATTTCTCGAAGCGAGAAAAATTCACTAGAGACTTTTCTTCCGGTTTATCCGTAAGTCACAGAGTACGTGAACAGTCTAGGTCTACGATTCCTGGTTTCAAAGTTGTATTCATCTTACGAAATCCCTAATGGACCCATGAAATAAAAGAACATGGTTGGATGTGTCGAGCACACAAACCGTAGTTTTGACGTGAAAATTCGGACCTTGTGTTGAATTGTGCAATGGATGGAGCAGACTTAGGGGTAGGTATTTAATTAACGTCGCACTGGAGCACCGCAACGGACTATTAGCGACGATCCGGGATCAAACCCGAAGGGAAAGAAAGATCCGAGGACAACACGACGTAATTTTGAACCACGGTCAGATAACGAGGTCACACCTGAGCTGGCACCCCACTGTCCAAACTTCCACACCACGCCAACGTAGACTTTTGAGGCCACGACAGGTTTAACGAGCACCAGCCCACTTTGTACACAACTGTCTTTGGTTGGAGTCGAACTCGGAACCCTCCGGTTGCTAATCCGTTACTCTTCCAACCGGGCTACCAAGGCCCACCTAGTCTAGCAAAGAGTTACTCTAATTCCGATCACTTCAAGGGTATCCAAACTTCTGGCTTGTCTAGGAGCATTTTTTGAAGAGGAAGCTCTCAAGGACACATCTCCTTTAGGTGTGTGTGTACGGGCTTCAGGGACCCGAGGTACTCTAGTGATCTTTTCTTTCCCCACGGGGTTTATCGTCTGTAGTAAACATGGGGGTCGTTCTCCCGGGAATCCCAAGCGATCTTTTACTGCTTTCATCCCACTACTACTAGCGGTGGTAACCCGGTTGAAAAAGTAACAGACTTGCAACCGGAGGGTTGAGAGTTCAAATCCAACCAAAGACCATCGTGTAGGAAGGAGGCTGGTGCACGTTAAATCAATGTCCTCACTTTGGCGTGGTGTGGAAGTTTGGAGAGTGGGGTGTCAGCTCAGGTGTGACATCGTCATCTGACCGTCGCTCAAAATTATATGGTGTTGCCTTCGGACTTTCTCTTCGGGGATTGATCCAGGATGTTACCAATAGTGTTGCTCCAGTGCGACGTTAATTAAAATACCTACCTACCCTTCATCCCACTCTGTTCTCCAATCCCTCTCTTTTTGTTTCTTTCATGGACTTTTTCACTTAACGTTGTGTTTGGCGCAGC
Organism: Meta bourneti; assembly: GCA_933210815.1. Lineage (NCBI taxonomy): Eukaryota > Metazoa > Arthropoda > Arachnida > Araneae > Tetragnathidae > Meta > Meta bourneti. The sequence goes on from OW119932.1 coordinate 20,046,660, forward strand.
TTGGCCAAATGTGGCCCTTGCGCCATACAAACCAACCAATCCTTGAAGAATAATTGTCCTGTGCCGCATATAAAATATTGTTTTGTATACAGAAACAAAAGTCGCTTTATTTTTTGTTACATCTTCAAAAGAGGGATACGTTAATATAAAAGCAAGTGGGATGCTTGACCTTGTGTTTGTGAAACTAATGCATCAATGTCTGGTTCGATGAAAGTTGGTATTCTGAGTGAATTCTCAAGGTTCTCGTCAGAAAATGTTGACCTAATTTTATTCTTCATAGGGGTGCTTCATCCTTGAAAATAGTTGTTGGAAAAGTACGTGCTGCCAAAAACTCTATAAACTCTCCAAAAAAAGAGAGAGATTTTTCTCTGGCGAGAAAAATATCCCTCTCTTCATGAAAAATATCGCTAAAAATTACATAATAAAATCATTTGTTTACAAGTGAAACACATAAAGTTAAAAAAACATACTTCTGTTTTTGAGTGTTTCCAAACCGAGGGAGAAAATATTTCATTAACTAAACTTCACGCACGTTACTCAAAAAGAAATCTAAACTAGAAGAAGTCTAAAAGAAATCTAGAATCACATTCTGGTCTGAATAACTAAACTTATCTCGAAAATTCGACAGTAGTAACTCTGAGCGCGTCGTGAGATTTCTAGCAGTGTAGTGTTGTTTTTTTACCCCACCCCACAACACTTAATGATTAAATAGCCATACGTTTCTAAAGAATCCATGGATTTTTCAACCTTTGGAACGATTCTATTGTCCTACTCTGTAGATTAGAATCATTTTTAACTATTAAATTGACCCATTCTGTAGATTAGAATCATTTTAACGATTCTATTGGTCCATCCTATAGATTAGAATCCATTGAAACGACTCTATTGGTCCATCCTATAGATTATAATACTTTGGAACGATTCTATTGTCCCATTCTGTTGATTAGAGTGCTTTGAAAAGATTCTTAGAATATAATCCGTTGGAAGAATTCTTAGAGTAGAATCCTTTGTAAGAATTCTTAGAATATAATACTTTGGAAAGATTTTGTTTTTCCTTTCTTTAGAATAAAATCCTTTGTAACGATTCTATCGGCCCATTCTGTAGATCAGAATCCTTTGGAAAGATTTTATTGGCCCTTTCCATAGAATAGAATACCTTGGAAAGATTCTGTTATTCTTTTGTTTAGAATAGAATCCTTCGGAAAGGTCCTGTTATTCCTTTCTTTAGAATTGAATCCTTTGGAAAGATTCTATTGATCCAGAAGGGGAAGACATAATGCAGGAAGACTGTAGATTGTAAGCTGGATTTATGCGTGTGAACCCTACATAAGGTTAAGTACACATTATGATTCAAGTTGTTTCTTCATAACGCAAACTTGATTAGATCAAGGAGAGAAAAAAGTGATTTTTGTGATATTTACATGATAATTTTATTATTTAATGTTTATATTACATGGAGATTGGAATATGGATCTGTAATTTGGAATCCATTTTTTTAAATAATTTGAAATTGAATTTTTTTCTCGTAATTTGAAACAATTACGATAGTGTGGCGTCGCATGCTGTCAATGGGTTGGTCTGGCTTATATTTTTACATCCATTGGAAAGTTTGTAATATTTCTAGCTATAACCAAAAATCAAATCCATACACCAATTTAGTATACCTGAAAGTTTTAGTTTTATCTGATACACACAGGTGATTTTTATAAAAGAAATCACAATTTGTAAAAAAACACGTCAGAAAACACGTTTATGCTTGAAACTATGCTAAACACGGATTAGTTTTTAGTTTCGATATTTTGCGCTGTTTGAGCACGCGAGGTAGATAGGTAGTTAATTAACGTCACACTGGAGCAACACAATGGGGTATTGGCGAAGGTCCGGGATCCATACCTAAGGGAAAGATACGAGGATCTTTCTCTTTGAGATTGATCCCGAACCATCACCAATAGTCCGTTGTGTTGCTCCAGTGCGACTTTAATCAAAAATACTAAAAATACCATCTCACAATACGTGACGGATCTTCAAACCTTGCCACCGGCAGAAATAGCATGAAGTTACGCGCGCATGCTCAGTCTATTTCAAAGGAAGGTCGATGTCAGAAAGACAATGACGTCACAACAGTAAAAAAGTGCTCACCTGATTAGCATGGAAGGCATCGATTTCAGCTTCAATCTCATGTAAGGTATAAGTCATGGAATTGGGTGCAAAATTCCAAGGGTTCAAAGGAGTAGTCTCGAAACCTTGGAATTCCACCGGAATTTCAGGATAAATGTTGATCGGGGATTCCGGATAAAAGTTCTGCGCCTCTTGGATGCTGTAGTTCTCATGCACAGCATAACAGGTGGTCTGCTGTTCGATGCACGCATGGTACGAAGTCTGCAATTGGTGGAACCTTATGTGGGCTGCTTGTTGGGCACTAGGGCAGTTATAGAAGGTGGGAGGGAAGCTAGGTAGACGAGGGTTTAGAACTTGTGCACGAAGTGAAAACATTTTGAATTGTATTCCTTCTACTGAGTTGGAAGTTTGAACTGCTGGATCACTTGAATGGAACTTCGGGATTTCTGAACCACAAAAAGAAGTTTGAGGTTCTTCGATGAAACTAGTATTGGATTATTTAGCAATCCTTGGAGTTATGAATTATTTCAGCGACTATCTAATTCTTGGGACTGTTGTGGATTGTGATACTGTATTTCACATGAACCGTGGACTTGACCAAAAAGGTTCTGGTTTCTTCTAGGAAACTAATCCTCACGAAAACGTTTGAATAAACAGGTTGTGGTTTCTTCAAGGAAACTAGTCTACACGAAAAGTTTGACTGAATCGGTTCTGGTTTCTTCAAGGAAACTAATCCACACGAAAAGATTACGGTTTCTTCAATGAAAATAGTCCACACAAAAAGGTTTGACCAAAAAATTTCTGTTTCTTCAATGAAAACAGTCCACATGGAAAGGTTTGACCAAAAAAGATTCTGGTTTCTTCAGGAAACTAGTTCACACAGAAATTCCTTCGAGAAGCGTTCTGAACTTGAGATTGATTTAATGAAATTTGATTTTTCTTGGAGAAAAAGGATTTTGCTTATAATGAGCGAACGAGTGTTTGTTATATCAGCACAATCGAATCGAATCGCTGGAGCAGTGGAGAATGACAAGTAACAAAAGTCAGCTTGTTCAATCATCAACGTAAGAAATTCCTATCAGCAGAGCTTTAAAATAAAGACGTATGCAGATTGAAACCACCTGTTTGGGGAACAAAAGACTCAGAGCAACTCATCCAATCGATACCAAGTCTTGTACTAGAGTGGATTTCATCGTTCACGACTACGAACACATTTCAGATTGAAGAAAGTGAAAAAAAATGTTTTGGTAAGATACGCTAACACGTTTTTTTTATTTCAAATGGTTTTTTTATTTTAAATGTTTTTATTTCAAATCAGCGAATCAAGGGACTACGAACAGCACAAACAGAAAGGCAAACACAAAAGAAAAAAGCCCAAGTGTTAGATTAAACAAAACAAAGCCAATCCCCGACGAAGAGCTGGTGGGAAAATTGAATTCCTCCAACGAAAAGGGCAAAATGAAAGTTCAATAAAAAGGAGACTTTCTATGGTGGTGGTAATTACAGTCCTTGTCGAAAACAAAAGGGGAGGTTCTGAACCTTTCCTGGAATACTTCGAAGACCATCGATGGGAATGTCTGGAACAAAAGGAAGGCACGCATTAAGAACACAAACTGAAGTCGTCCGCCGTCTGCGTATCGTCCAGTAATTCGAGACGAAATCGGTTTTGTTTTATAATTGTTGTTTGTTTGTAAATATTACATTAGGCTTGGAAGAAGTGCGAATAATCTGACGGCGGCCAGGGAGATTATTCATTACGAAAACAGATTCTGTGTACTCTCACAAATCAAGTGCATCGGCGACAAGTTGGGAAAATTTCTGTGGAGAAGGGCAGGTATACAAGTCCCGTTTGCTTACAACACAGCCGAAATATAATTAAGATAATTATTTATTAGACAGGGATATCATCTATACATATAAAGCAGAGTTGGCATCTGTCTCTGTTCTCTATACAAATCTACACCGTTTGACCAATCTACACTAAATTTGGTACAATTATTCTTTGGAACCCAGCGGGTAACGCAAGCTACATATTAACCCCCATTCTATTAGTCTTGGGTGTGCAGAGGGGTGTAACGTCCCGTCATTCTAGACAGAACACTTGCTAGGGGACGCTCTCTCCGGTCTGGCTGTGCAAATGACGTCGGACTTATCTACAGGAGTCACCTCTCAAGGTGACCTTGAAGGTTTTTATAGAATCTTAGTAGGGTGCAGTTGCGCTGAAAATCGCTCAGTATCATATCGTTTATTTATCCCATCTGTAAATTCTTAAACTGATGCTTTATTATTGGAATGTAAATTTTTATGATAATATAAGATTATTTTTGTAGAAAGTGGTCTTTTATCGTCGATATGGTACAGGGGGCTAAAGGCAATTCGAAATCCTCATAGGAACAACATTTCGTATCTATACGATCAATGTCATACCAATTCACACTCAATTTGGTACATTCATCCTGTAGAATTCTGCGGGACACATAGGCTCGATTTGTCCTGGCTCTGCAGGGGGCTAAAAACAATTAGAAATCTCCATAGGAATAATATTGAGTAATATTACGATGAATTATAAACAATTCAACCCGAGTAACGCCGGGTCATTCAGCTAGCACATTATAAACTTTATTAGCTGTTCGAGAAATCCGTTCTCGTCGGAATGAGACTTAACCCTCCAAGTGTTTCGACGAGATATCTCATCCAAAGTCTGAGCAAATTTTCTAACGACGAGATATCTCGTTAAGACTACATTACCTTAATGAAGAGGGCCGTGGCATCCCGGTTGGGAGAGTAACAGATTAGCAACCAGAGGGTTGCAAGTTCAAATCCAACCAAAGGCCGTCGTGTACAAAGGGGGCTGGTGCTTGTTAAATCTGTCGTGGCCTCAAATGCCCTCACGTTGGAGTGGTGTGTAAGTTTGGAGAATGGGATGCCAGCTCAGGTGTGACCTCGTCATCTGGCCGCTGTTCAAAATTACGTGGTGTTGTCCTCGGATCTTTCCTGTCGGGATGGATCCCGGACTGTCGCCAATAGCCCATTGTGTTGCTCCAGTGCGACGTTAATTAAATACCTAACCAGAGGAAAAACAAATTGTCCCTTTCCAAGAACAGGTTGCAGTTTGGAATAAGTTTTTGCACCAGAGGCTGTACACTACATAGTTTTCAAAGCGAAAATAAACCACCAGGAGGGTTAAGCGATCTGCAAACCAGATATGGCCCTCGAAATGTCTTTATCATGTCCGTAAATGAGATACAGCTCTCGGGACAGGTCTCCCCGGTCCGCCAACCAGATACGGCCTCCCGTAAATGTTTAACCTTCGTGCGCACCAGATACAGATACCAGATATATAGTTAAAGGATAGTAATATTCATAAAAATTAAATACTTTAAAAAGTAGCAACTCTGAGCCTAGATTTGTTTTGTAAATAGCTACGTTGAAATTTTGTGCAACCAGATTTATACACTATATGGACAAAAGTATTTGGACATGTTTTTCAGAAAAAGTGCTTTATTATTCTATTTAGTAACGGGTAGGCCCTCCTTTTGCTTGTATTACAGCTGCAACACGTCGAGGCGTACTTTCCACAAGTTCTCTATAAGTCTGTGCAGGAATAGCTTGCCAAGCCTCTTGCAAGGCTGTGAGAAGAGATTGGTGTGAAGATGGGCGTGCGTGGTGGTGTCGTACCCGTTGCTCCAGTTCGTTCCACAAGTGCTCGATCGGATTGAGATCGGTGCTCTGAGCAGGCCAGTCAAGCAAATTCACCTCTTTTTCAGGAAACCAGTCCAGCACACTTTTTGCAGTATGACATGGAGCTGTTGGAAGAAACAACCATCATCGCTGTAGTATTGCCATAGTGTAGGCAAGGCCGAATTATCCAGAACGTCGAGGTACACGTCAGCGTTCATGGTACCAGGTACATAAAGCAATGGGCCGAGTCCTAACTAGGAAAAACAACCTGATTTTCTGCAGTGTCCAAATACTTTTGTCCATATAGTGTATATATTCTTGTTTACTACCTGATACCGACATAAATCTTCCATTTATTCTCTATAACGCAAATAACAGAGTTGCAAATTGTGAGAAAAAGCCGGTTGGATATTTTCATGCGTATCCTTTCGCATGAGAATTTAAAGGAAAAGTTTTAAAAGTGTAAATAAATTAAATCCAAGAATGTATCTAAAGATTCTGGAAGGAAGAGTATCGTGACTCGCCAAGGACAAGGCGATGTTGCTGTCCTTCGCAACTACTTATTCTTGTGAAGTTGGATTTAACATTGACATGGCAGCCAAAACTAAATACCGCTGTCGTCTTAATGCCACACCCTGAATGATGATACAGTTTTCTTCAATAAAGCCTGATGTGAAATGCAAAGCATTGAAAGAAATCTCTCTTTTGATGCTATTTAGCATTCAAATTTTACAAGACACGTGCATAACATTTGCACTTAAGTTTATTGCTAACTTGCAGAATTACCCGGCGTTACTCGGATTGAATTAGTTAACTATATATATATATATATATATATATATATATATATATATATATATATATATATATATATATATATATATATATATATATAACTTCCGTTTTCGCTAATAAATTGTAATTCCTATTCATTACATATAATAACTATCGCACTCTAATAAAGGTACACAATTGTTAAATACCCAATTTCATAAATGTAAATAAATGTCATATTAAACATTTTACATTTTTGTAGAACTTAAATTTTTAGTAAGTCTCTGGAATGTGCCAAAGTTACCCAGAATGCATGGAATAGCTCAGAGTATACATATAAATGTCTTGTATGTCATTTAAAAACAAAAACGTTTCCCAAAATTATACAATGATTAAAAATGTTTTTAAAAGTAATTAAATCACTTACCTTAAATAATACAGTTATTGAACGAAAAACATCAAATTGAAAATCCAGAAATACATCTTAAAACAGATTTTAAAAAAGCTTCGAACGAAAAGTAGAGAATATAGGTTTTTTTTACTACAAAATAGATTCTTGGAATATAACGGACACAAATTTTAAAAAGGCAAACGATTAAAAAATACCAAGGTTGCCATATTAGCTACCAGTCCTATTTGAAAAGGTCTTGTTCTGTATATTTTATTTATGTTTTATTCTCTTTATCGTCTGTCTCAAATATTCAGAATTTTTCTATATTTCGTAAAGAAAGAAATAAGGCCCAAAATAAAGTATAAGAATTTAAATTCCTTAAAATAGTTTTGGGAAAAATTAATTGATTTTTCAGCAGTACCGGTAAAACAATCCAAGTAATTTCAATGCTCAATATACTTTCCAGCTACTCCAAAACTACCAAATTATGGTTAATTTAAGTATAGTTACTCAGATGTTTTAGCATGAAACATGTCTAAATATGTAAGCAAAAGAAAGTACAATAACGTATTCACTAAACTAAAATACAATATATAAAATATAGAACATTGCATTAAAATATGTTCTATAAACTTTATGCGATACTTGTGCAAACAGACACAAAATCAAACATAGAACGGGAAGACGGACAGACGCAACCGATTTCAGTCACTAAATGCATGTAAGTACTCACAGTATGCAAAGTTTCATGAAAATATATTCAACCGTTTGGACGTAGCATGGGCACAGACAGACAGATTGCAGACAGACCCTAAATGGCGTAAGAGACGGATTTTGCATCAGGGCTCAAAACGGATAAAAACTTGAAATGGGTCGAAAATATTCAATGTACAATGCAAACACTCCATTCTTATTTACATAGATGGTCTATTGATTTGTGTCGTTACGCGCACTTCCATACCTTGTTTAAATCCATTTATATGGGAGTTGCCGCTGCTCAACGGGTTTGCCCTCTGCGCTAGCAACCTGGGAGTTGTAGTCAGCGCAGATTCGATTCCTTTCACTTACCCTATGTGAATTTCTATCTTACGTGTCAGTGAAACTTTCCGTATGTGAGCGTATGTCCATTTAATTGACGTTGTCTTGTGTTTGGCACAGCTTGGCCAAACATACCATAAAATCCAGTCAAGCAAAATCGGAATTTTTTTCCCTTCGGGATTGATCCTGGACCATCGCCAATAGCCAGTTGTGTTGCTCAAGTGCGACGTTAATTAAAAAAATATCTACCTACCTAAAAACGTGAACCAAAGGAGGTAAAACCTTCATTGTGAATTGACAAATTAAGTTCATCAGAACAAAACTATGATTGAAAAGAAACCAACATAGTGTCATGTTGCATTAAAAATAATTCACTTTGATTAAAATAAAGTTCTACCATTTCAATGCCGGATGTACACTGGATTTCATGTCTACTTCCGTGTCCGCTAGGAGATCTACAAGTTTTAACAAAAAAAGTATACACATAATATTCTCATAAAATGCTTTAAAATAAATATTCTTTGCCCTAAATACCAACCCCTATAGAAGGCGGAAGGACTTTGAACCCAAAACATTTCAAATCAATTCGATTATTTCAAACACAACCGGCAAATTGCCTGAGCCATTTTTTATTATTGTTATTCCAAGTTATGCATGTACAAAGCTTTCAAACTTCCTTAAACAGTTTGATTTCTTTTGTGAACTCTAATACAAGTCATTACAAACTCCGACATTGTCAAAAAGAAAAGCAAAACATTCGGAACACAGTAAAGCGATTCTTTACGGAAGCATGCGTGCAACTCTACTCCGCAAAACATCGGCACCTTTGCGACAAACCTGCACCTTGTCATTAAGATTTTGTATTCTTAAATTCTTGCGGCGTTATTTCGGCAAATGTAATCGATTTATTATGTTCTAAAAAGTAAACAAATTGGAACTCTGGGTATCTTTCTCTACAGGTTCGTCAATCCTTAAATTTTTTCAAATCGAAAACAATCGAAGGAATTCACACAGAATTGAAATCCTAGTGTATAATTTCGATGTAATTTCGAAACTCGAAACCACCGTTTTGTAATCACTTGTATTTAAAGATTCTTAATGCGGTATTGCTTATGGTCTGATTTTGTTTTTTAGTTCGAAGATAATGAACGAATTCTCCATTGATGTAACAGGTTCGATTTAAAAGGAATGTTTAACACTTTGGATTGTGCGTAATTTGTTTACGAAGCAATATTTGTGAAATTTATTAAAGACATCTGCGTATTCCTTAATAGTTTAGGTTTATTTCCTGGTCTAATAAACTATGTGAGCTTTCGAAATTAAAAATAGATTCTTTCAGAACATTAACTTTAGATTAAAGGGAAACGCGCTTCACGCAAAATCGAGAAAAATTAACTTTTTCCAATTTGGCAACAGAAATTTAACTCCACTTGTATAACAACGAAAAACAGTATTAACTTAACTAAAGAAGAAATTTTTAAGGTTGTCGGCACTCTGACTAATGTTCTAAAGGCTACCCGTACGTACATACTTCTGAAACTAAAACCCAGTTCACATTTTCGTGAAGGTTCTCATTTTTATAAATATTAGTAAATTTATTTTAATTGTTAATACGTGTTGTTTTTCAATAACGTAAATTCACTTTATTGCCACCTTTTCAACCCGTTTGGAAGAGTAACGGATTAGCAATCGGAGGGTTGTGAGTTCAAATCCAACCAAAGACCGTCGTGTACAAAGGGGTCTGGTGCACGTTAAATCTGTCGTGGCCTACAATGTCCTCACGTTGGCGTGGTGTGGAAGTTTGGAGAGTGGGGTGCCAGTTCAGGTGTGACCTCGTCATCTGACCGTGACCTAAAATTACGCGGTATTGTCCTTGATCTTTCCCTTTGGGTTTGATACTGGACTGTAGCCAATAGCCGTTGTGTTGCTCCAGTGCGATGTTAATTAAATACCTATCTGCCACCTTTTCAAAGTTTTACAATTTGAAAATTTAAGTTTCTACAATTAGTGTTAATGTGTGAATAGTTATATAATGTACAAAATAATCTCTTTTACATTTTATACAACTTCTCAATTTTTATACTTAAGAAAAATATTAAATTATTTTAAATTAAATCTTTCGACCAACATAAACTATGGCTTGTATTATTTAAACCTTAAGATTCTACTCACACGTAACATTTGCGTATCACTTGTAGTTATGTAAAATTAATAACGCTCTAGTATTCTAGGGTTACTGATATCTATAAAGACCTAAAACATTCAAATACACATAGAAATGCTTTTATTTTACATCATTTCAATATTTATTTCGGACAGACGTTGAAATATAAGTAGACTGAGCATTGCTATTACGAAGAGCTTCAAAAAGTGTGATAAACATGACAACTAGCAATCACGTGACTGCTCTGAAAAATTGACTAGATTGGGCATCTTATCGCCTTGTTTGGCGATATAACATCTAATGACAGCATAGGTGTGAATGCGCATTTCTATAGAGTGGCAACAAAAATGGTGAAATCGCCAGTCTACCTCGCGCGGACCAATCAGATGATGAATCAATGGATCGGCGTCTTCTCCATATGGACCAATCATGTGATGAATGTTAGGTTCCTCCCGGCAGATGAAAGTAATCTAAGGGTCACGTTTTTCTTGTTTTGGTCGCATGGTCCTGGGCATATAAAAAGGTTACCGTTGCTCACTCTACTTTTATATCTCCTTTATGGTCTCGGATGCCAAAATATCGTCCTTTCCTTTAAAAGGTCACTGAATACAAAAATCTAGTTTTCTAACTGAATTTTATTACACTTGAGCAAACCATGAAATTCAAATAAGGAAATATGCTACCAAATTTTAATAAAGCTATGAACAAATTCCACAATTTTCAAGGGAGTAGACCAGTTGGTAGAATCGCAGATTAGATTATAACCACATTAAATAAGTAGTCTAAAAACTAAGTTCTGAGTAAACGAAGGCAGGAAAAATTCTATTCCCTAAACTTATAAATCACTGGTGTTTCTCAAGAAGAAATCTAACTTTCATGCTAAGAAAAAATGACTTAGTGAACTTCACCAGCTTTAAGATCATTCCATCCTGTCCAATAAAAGCCAAAAAGTCCATATCTTGAAAATTGTGACTTATTGTGTTTCACTTGTGAGCCGATGATGCATACTTTCTCATTCAAATTCCATACTTTCCCCTAGTGCAATAGGTAGGTATTTTAATTAACGTCGCACTGGAGCAACACAACGGGATAGTGGCAACGGTCCGGGATCAAACCAGATCCGAGGACAACACCATGTAATTTTGAGCCACGGTCAGATGACGAGGTCACACCTGAGCTGGCACCCCTCTCCAAACTTCCACACCACGCAAACGTGAGGACATTTGAGGCCAGGATAGATTGAAAGCGCACCAGACCACTTTGTACACGGCGGTCTTTGGTTTGATTCGAACCCTTCGGTTGCTAATCCGTTACTCTTCTAACCGGGCTACCCCTAGTGCAATAGAATTATTCATTGTTTAACCCTCCATGTGGTTTCGACGAGATATCTCGTCTGAGATCTGATCAGTTTTGCTAATGAATATCCGGGTAGGGGGAAAAAATCCCTTGCCTATAACTGGTAACTGTTTGGAACAGGTTTTGCATCAGAGGCTGGCTACTATAGGATGGTTTATGACGCGAAGATAGTTAGGAGGGTTAGTAAACTAAATTTCCATTTTCAGTGTGAGACCTTTCTTTAGAAGTCTAGGTACTTTGGAGGTACCATCTCTATATGAATTCCGGATCTTTCCCATCGGGATTTGTTCCCGGAACGTCGCCAACATTCCGTTGTGTTGCTCCAGTGTGACGAAAGTCCAGCTACCTGTCCTATGTGAATAAGGCTAATGGTGGCATCAGAGGCTTTTTCTGTCAAACTAGATATAGGTGTCGGTACTGTTTCTGCGATGATATTTGTTTCCCGTAAGTATTCGAGCCGCGGTATCCCGGTTGGTAGAGAAACGGACTAGCAACCGGAGTTCGAATTCAACCAAAGACACCGTGTACGAAGGGGCTGTTGCTCCAGTTAATTTGCCGTGGCCTCAAATGTTCTCACGTTGGCGTAGTGGAAGTTTGGAGAATGGGGTGACAGCTTGGGTGTTGCCTCGTCATCTGACCGTGGTTCAGAATGACGAGTCCTTGAATCTTTCCCTTGGGGATTGATCTCGGATACTCGCCAATAGCCCGTTGTGTTTCTCCAGTGCGAGGTTAATTAAGTACATACCTACCTCCCCTTAACCCTATGATCTTCATGAGATAGTGTTGCGTTGCTTTCGCTCCATAACACATTTAATGACTAAATGACCACATCTATTGGGTGAAAGAATCCGGAAAGATTCCGTTAGTCGTTTTCTTGGAATAGTATACGTTCCTTAAATTCTGTTGGTCTCTCTCGTTTTCTTATAATAGAGTATCCTTTGGAAAGATTCAATTGCTCCTGTCCTTGAATAAAATCATTCGGAAAGATTGAATAGCTTCTTTCGTTAGACTGGAATCCTTTAAGACCATTCTGTTGGTCATTTCCTTAGAATAGAATCCTTTAGTAATATTCTGTTGCTCACTTCCTTAGAATAGAATCCTTTATAGTACGATTCTGTTGCTCATCTTCTTGTAATAGAATCCTTTGGAACGATTCGATTGGTTCTTTCCTTAGGACAGAATCACTTAGTATAATATTCTGTTGGTCATTTCCTTAAAACAGAATCCTTTAGTAACATTCTGTTGCTCACTTCCTTACAATAGAATCCTTTAGTAAGATTCTGTTGATCATCTTATAATAGAATCCTTTGGAACGATTCGATTGGTTCTTTCCTTAGGACGTAATCTTATAGTAAAATTTTTTTTCTGTTGCTCACTTCATTAGAATAGAATCCTTTATATATATAGTACGATTCTGTTGATCATCTTATAATAGAATTCTTTGGAATGATTCTAGTGGGCCTTTCCGTAAGACAGAATCCTTTAGTATAATATTCTGTTGGTCCTTTCCTTAGAATAGAATCCCTTGGAAAGATTCACACAGTTGCTCCTTTCCTGGAAATAGAATCCGTTGGGAAAATACAATTGTTCCTCTCCTTAGAATAGAATTCCTTGTAAGGATTCTTTTGAAGAAGATCAAAGCTGTTTAAAGGTCATCCAGGAAAACTTCATGCTGCAAAATATAATCAAGCGTGTGAACCACCAGAGGTTTGAAGTTTGTACAGAAAGTTTTGAAACACCCTCCAAAAAAATATAAAATAACAATCAACTTCAGAAAGACCATACTCTATCCTTTTTCCTAAGCACGGTTGTGTATGGCAGAGGTGTTATTTTAGTGATCGTTGTAATGCCTCCTGAACTTCATCGTGAGTTAAATGTTTCGTGTGTGTACACAGAGATGGTGACATGAATCACAAGCATAACAGACCGTGTAATTAAGACCGAACGGGCACTAAACCGTGAAAAAGGAGTCACGATAGTAAAAAGTAAAAAGACTGCTGAATGAGACGATTTTTATGTCGTCCGAAGGGAGAGCAAGGTCTGCCTGTTTCCACCGCCGTTTAGCTAAGAAGTCCTTCAACCGCCAAGACCACTTTCAGAGTTTTATGGAACTAAGTTGTTTTTCCAGTGCAAAAGGCGCGTATTAAAAGTTTAGTCATTATTATGCATTTAAAAGTGCGTAGATAGCGTTATAAATTGACCCTTCTAGTAGTTTCGACGAAATATCTCGTCCATCAAGATTTGGCCAGTTTTGCTAATGATGAGATAACTCGTCATAAAGATATTGCCGATTCTTTTTATGATAACGAGATATTCCCCAATCACTATCTTACAAATTTGAAATAAAAACTTGTATGTAAACAGGAGAGGCAATCAGATAGGAAGAACAGTTAATCCTCCAAGTAGTTTCGACGAGATATCTCGTCGAAACTACTTGGAGGGTTGTCGATCAAAATTTGGCCAAGATCACTACGTCCATCAAGATTCGTCCAATTTTATTAATCTTGATGACGAGATATCTCGTCAGATATATCTCAATAATTTCGCAAAAGATATATCTCGTCATAAAGATGTTGCCGATTTTTTGATGATTTTGATAATAAATTTGAGCTTTTGATATTACAAATTTGAAACAAAAGCTTGATTGAAACCAGGACATGCAATCAAAATAGGAAGAACAGTTAACCCTCCAAGTAGTTTCGACGAGATATCTCGACAGATATATCTCGATAATTTCGCAAAAGGTATATCTCGTCATAAAAATGTTGCCAAGTTTTCGGTGAAGAGATTAAGATTTTTTGTCTAGTGGCGATATATCTCTTTCATCAAGCCTTTATAGTCACAACCATCGGAAGGGTTAATATTTTTTTTTATTATTATTTCAATTAACGTCACACTGGAGCAACACAATGGGCTATTGGTGACGGTCCGGGATCAATCCCAAAGGGAAAGATCCGAGGACAACACCACGTAATTTTGAACCACGGTCAGATGACGAGGCAACACCTGAGCTGGCACCCCACTCTCCAAACTTCCACACCACGCCAACGTGAGGACATTTGAGGCCACGACAGATTTAACGTGCACCAGCCCCCTTTGTACACGACGGTGTTTGGCTGGATTCGAACTCGCAACCCTTCGGTTGCTAGTTCGTTACTCTTCCAACCGGGCCACCGCGGCCCAGGAAGGGTTAAAGAAAAGTAGAAAATTATACATTTTAACGCGCAAAATCAAATTCGGCATTGCACTTACAAATTTTAATTGCTTAAATATGCTTAATTACATGATTTAAACAATTTTGAAACTTTTCATCTCTCAATACTATATCGTACAAAGCATCGAATCTTTCCCTTAGGTCGGACTGTCCCTAATAGCCCGTTGTATTGCTTCAGTGCGACACAACTTCAATTACCCAACTACTTCACAAGAATAGACTAACGTGCCCAGTCAAAGAATACGCTTGTACAAAAAATTTAATTAGTGACAGATTTAGAGACATTTGCTTTTGTTATAAAACGATGTCCTTTCTGACTTTATCATAAGATTCATTTTAATTTGTTCTCTATCAATTTTCGGGCCGCGGTGGCCCGGTTGGAAGAGTAACGGACTTGCAACCGAAGGGTTGCGAGTTCGAATCCAGCCAAACACCGTCGTGTACAAAGGGGGCTGGTGCACGTTAAATCTGTCGTGGCCTCAAATGTCCTCACGTTGGCGTGGTGTGGAAGTTTGGAGAGTGGGGTGCCAGCCCAGGTGTTGCCTCGTCATCTGACCGTGGTTCAAAATTACGTGGTGTTGTCCTCGGATCTTTCCCTTTGGGATTGATCCCGGACCGTCACCAATAGCCCATTGTGTTGCTCCAGTGTGACGTTAATTGAAATTCCTCCCTCCCCCCTCTATCAATTTTCGGGTATGTAGGTATTTTAATTAACGTTGGCATTGAAGCAACACAACGGGCTATTGGTGACAGTCCGGGATCAATCCCAAAGGGACAACACCACGTAATTTTGTACCACGGTCAATGACGAGTTCAGACTTGAGCTGGCACCTCTTTCTACAAACTTCCACACCATGCCAACGTGGGGTGCCAGCTCAGGTGTTGCCTCGTCATCTGACCGTGGTTCAAAATTACGTGGTGTTGTCCTCGATCGTTCCCTTCGGGTTTGATACCGGACCGTCGTCAATAGCCCGTTGTGTTGCTCCAGTGCGACGCTAATTAAATACCTACCTACCTCTATCTACTGCTTAGTGCTCTTTGCAGAATCGGCCTTCACCTCATTTGCTCCATTTATTCCAAATGTTTATAGATTTCTATAAGAGCCTGAAGGAGAGGATGGTTGACATATGGTCAGTGGGTTCACGAATTAAAATCTCGCGAGCATGAAAAATCCTCTGCAAGTCTATGTCCGGGTCTCTTCCAACCGGGCTACCGCCAAATTGTGATCTTTGCCAGGGTTATCCAAAGTATGAATTAGTCGCCAATAGCCCGTTGTGTTGTTTCAGTGCTGTATAAATTCAACTACATACCAAAGAATGGATTCCGAATCGATGTAATATAGTGGAATGCTTAACGCGTGTTTGGGTTAAATATGGCACCTGCGCCAAATCATATTGGGGTTACCTTAAAATGTAGTTTATCGCCATTTTGGCGATGTTTGGCATTTTGTCTAATTGGTGTTGACCAATCAACTGTTTTTTTTTAATTCGAAACACATTCTTACTAGAGTAGTGCTGAAATAGTATGCGTAAAATCGACGTCACATTCGGAATACGGACAGGAAATTCGCATTTCTGGAGAACCACTACCCTCATATTTAACTTGACAGAAACTGTCTCTGATTCAGAACGTGAATTCAATTGGCTTGCTTTTTAAATACGATTTCAGTTGACAACAAAAGTTGCAAAGGTAGGTACTTAATTAACGTCGCAGTGGAGCAACACAGCGGGTTATTGACGACGGTCAAGGATCAAACCCGAGGGGAAAGATCCGAGGACAACACCTCGTAATCTGACAGTGGTTCAAAATTACGTGGTGTTGTCATCGGATCTTTCCTTTCGAGGGTTGATCCCGGACCGTCGCCAGCAGCCCGTTGTGTTGCTCCAATGCGACGATAATTAAGTACCTACCTACCGAGGATAACACCACGAAATTTAAAACCACGGTCACTTGACGAGGTTGGCACTCCACTCTCCAAACTTCCACACCACGCCAACGTGAGGACATTTGAGGTCGATTTAGCGTGCACCAGCCTCCGTGTACGCGACGGTCTTTGATTGGTTTCGAACTCGCAACCCTCCGGTTGCTAATCTGTTACTCTTCCAACATGGAGGATTCTTCCGGGAGATTCTGTACGAATGCTGTGCCTCTTTTACAGAGAAGTAGGGCCATTACAAGAGCCATCGGAAACTTCCATCACTCAAAATACCATTTTTGGACTTACACCCCTATCCCTCACACATGGAGAGAGAGTATCAAACCGCCAAATGAAGCGATATCGGAAGAAAGGAAATCCTTTATTGCCCGCTATCAGAGTCCACAGTGGAACAAAACAGATCACAAACAGATCAAAAACCGCCATCATCAGGTTGGCACTTTGCACCTTTTTTTCACCCGCCGGATTCCATGGGAAAAGCAATTAAGCAAATATATTTCCTATATCGTGTTCTCCCTTTCCCACCGAGGGTAATGGAATGGAGCGACGGATAGCTGCTTCGGGAGTTCACAGATAGGCAAGTCAATGCACCGGATTCCTGAAGGGCTCAGGGCAATTACGCCAGAGATTACAGCCCAAGTATTAGGTATGAATTAAGTCCATTGGGGGATTTTTGTTGCTTTTCCCGAATAATCTCAATGAACTGCTTAAATGCTCGGGAGAGTTTTGCTGATTGGGTGTTGCGGAGATTTGGTTTCGTCACTTGGAGTTGCTTCTTTTGAGCATGGAATCCTGATTGAGATGAATCGCAATTCAAAAATGGGTCTGGGAACCGACGCAGACTAGTACTCGGAAAACTATTTCGCTGATTTTACTGGAAAACTATTTATTTGCTGATTGGGTGTTGCGGAGATTTGGTTTCGTCATTGGAGTTGCTGCTTTTAAGCATGGAATCCTGATTGAGATCTAATGAATCGCGACTCAAAAATGGGTCGAGGAACCGACGCAGACTAGTACTCGGAAAACTATTTCGGAGGGTCAATCTTGAAATATAATTCTTATATTAAAGTTGCTTTATCAAGAGTGAAGTTTAAAACTTTCTAATGGAAATTGTTCCAGCTGAATTCTCCTGAAATTGAGTCGGGGCCGCTGTAGCCCAGTTGGAAGAGCAACGAGTTGGCAACCGGAGGGTTGCGAGTTCGATCCCAACCAAGGACCATCGTGTACATGGTGCTGGTGCACGTTAAATCTGTCTTAGCCTCAAATGTCCTCACGTAGGTGTGGTGTGGAAGTCTGGAGAGGGGGTTGCAATATCAGGTGTTACCTCGTCATCTGTCCTAGACAAATTCCCTTCGGGATTGATACCGGACTTTTGGCAATATCCCGTTGTGTTACTTCATTGTGACGCAAATTAAATTTCCATTAACTACTAACCAACTCAATACGGTAAGATGGCTCTCGTTATAGCTCTTTACTTCTTTCTGAAAGAGGCATCGCATCCTTAGCCTTCGTACAGAATCGATCGGTTGAATCAGGTTTCTAAACTATGTAGAAAGAGTCGTGGTAGAAAGTGATTGAGATTGTCAACTTTCTTTACTATCACTTCCTCTTATTGCGT
Organism: Meta bourneti; assembly: GCA_933210815.1. Taxonomy (NCBI): domain Eukaryota; kingdom Metazoa; phylum Arthropoda; class Arachnida; order Araneae; family Tetragnathidae; genus Meta; species Meta bourneti. The sequence continues at coordinate 20,064,950 of OW119932.1, forward strand.
TTAACCCCCTGGTTACGTGGACCGGCCCAACCGGTGAAAGTTTCGAGTCCCCTCGAAAGGCTCGGATTCTTTCAGACCTCAAACTCATGAAGAATCGCCGAAGTCCATTACAATTTCCATCCCCTATTTTCTGTGTTACAAAGAAACCCGCACGTGAATAGCCTTATCTCCCCGTTGACAAAGATGTCAGGGTTATCGACGCGGAGCCTCGCAAATTGTTTATCCTCGAGCATCTAGTCTGTGTGAGGTTGAGTAAATGAAAAGAGATACACTTAAAAAGTCACCGCCGCCCTTTCAGTTTACCAGGGAAGAATCTGTCCCTTCTAGGCATACCCACGTCCCGACAATAGAAACCGGCACATTAGGTGATAATGGACACATTCCCTCTCCTCCTGAAGGAGAGCATTCTAAAGGCCGTTTCGGCCGGTTTCAGTAAGTTGCCTGAAAAGCCGTTATGTCGGCTACCGTAACCAAAGAAGGAAACGATATTCTGCCCCGACGTATGCAGTGGGTTAATCATGCCAAGGTTATTTTCTTCCTTCAATTCTTTGAAAAAAATTACCCATTTATTTATTTATACATGCTGCCAAATATATTACTACAAATACATGGCAGTGAGAAAAGATAAGTATAGAACATGCGTAACAAAGCGGCAAAAATATAGAACATAAACCATATCATATAAACACAAAACTATTAATTACGTAGAACATAAAGTTTGTTCGGTTGTGTTGGGTTTTATGGCGCAAGGCACATATCTGGCCATGCTGACCAAACAAAACACAGGCAACATTAAATAATGGACATACACACATGGTAGATAGGTAGTTGATTAACGTCGCACTGGAGCAACACAACAGGTTATTGGCGACGGTCCGGTAACAATCCCAGAGAGAAAGATCCAAGGAAAACACCTCATAATTTTGAATCACGGTCAGATGACGAGGTCAGCGCCTGATCTGGCATCCCATTATCCAAACAATGCACACAAGGTAAATTTTACTGACACAAAAGCGCAATACATCCAGAGAGGAATCAAACCCACTCCGCTTTTAACTCGCAAGTTGCTAGAACAGTAGGTAAACACACTGACCATGACGGATCCTAGAACAAAAGGATGGGGAAAAACAAAAATCACCCAATAGACTTGGTTGCTCCGGTACGACGTAAATTTAACTACCAACCACATTAAATCTGTCGTTGCCTCAAATGTCCTCAACGTCGGCGCGCTGTGGTAGTTTGGAGAGTGAGGTGCCAGCTAGGGTGTTTATCTCGTCATCTGACGGTAATTCAAAATGACGAGATGTCCTCGGAATTTTCCCTTTGGGATTGATCGTGGACCATCGCCAAACGCCCGTTGTGTTGCTCCAGTGCGACGTTAGTTCAAGTACCTACCTATGTGATAACAAACATCGTTTTACGCGTAAATTAAGCTAACTCATACTTTATTTTTTTAATCTCGAACATTTCAGGGTTTGCGTGGGTGTAAATGCGGACTTGTATAAATAGTTTTTAGTGCAATCAAACAAAACAGAAAATGAGGATTTTACTTCAGCTGCCGAAATGCTCTCATGATTGGAATTAACTTAAAATTTAGTTTATTAATTTAGGCAAACGTTTTTGTTGAATCATATTGGAATTGACCAATCAATTAGGAATTTATTTTTTAGAATTTGTATTGGCTTCGTGCTGAAATCGCATTAAAAAAACAAGCCAACTGACTTCACGTTCAGAATAAGAAGCATTTTCTCTCAAGCTAAATGTAAGTAAGGTCATAGACGAGAAATATAACTAGACTGAGCATTGCTATTGAGAAGAGCCTCTAAAAGTGTAACCAACATGCCGACTAGTAGTCACCTTGCTGCTCTGAAAAAATTGAATTGGTTGACCTTTTGGTATCTTATCGCCTCGTTTGACGATGTAACAACACAACGGGCTATTGATTATAAATTTATTCTTTGGAATTTATATTGACAAATAGTTAAATTCGTATTCGTAAAACAAGCTAACTGGTGTCACGTTGAAAATATGTACAGGAAACACGTACCGCCGCAGAAACACTTTCACCACCTTGACTGAAAACACCCCTCATGAGCATGAAGTTAATTAACTTCACGGTTTAAAAGCAATGAAGCAGAATGTTAATTTACAAAACGCAATGGGTTAAACGTGACGCTTCCAAGAACGTCTAACATCGCGTTAGGTAACGAAAATAAACGCCACACATCGAAACCACCATAAAAATAAAAACATTCCGATCCGATCAAGGCTCTGTTCCCAAGTCTGGATTTTCTTGTGAGAATTTCGGTTTTTCACGCTACATTTAGAACAGATTCACGGAAGAACAATCCATGGTGGTCATATTCCCACAATCCGAAGAGCAGCCATTTTGATTCTGGTTGATTTTATTGCCCCGCCCCCTCCGATTGCTCAATCGTACTGTTGTAGTTAGTCGTTGAGAGTCCCTAACCGAAACAGGCATTATGAAACATCTGCCATTCAGCAGTGTTTGTTTACTGAGAACGGAATCATCGTTGCGTGGAAAGGAATTTATTTTTGGAATCATTCTGGTTAATCAACTTTGAACACGTGTCCTGGATCATTCCATTATGATTGTGGTGTTTAATTTATTATTATTGGTTCATGTGCCCTTAATTTTTGTAGTAATTAGAAGATTGTCCAGTTGTGGAGAGGTGAATTTTTTTACCTGATGCGCAACTTATTTTTCAACCAGGCGTTTATTATAATTTTGTATATTGTTGTTCTATGATTCGTTTTTGCACCGAGATCTAATTAAACTGAGTTAAGCCTAGCTTAAAGTGGATTCCGAACCAATATACGAATATGAAAAACTTAAGAACTTTGATTTAGAGGTGCAAAACCCTTTATGAAATTCAATTTGGAATATTTTATTTAATGACTTCTATTTATTACCCATTAACTTATACAGGTTCTTCTGGTTTGGGTGTTCAGAATTTGTATATTTTTTCATTTACACTTCTAACATTGATTCGCTTCGAAATTTAGACTAATTATATGACTATTATCACCCATTAACTTATACTCTTCAAATTTAGCTCCAAATTAGTCATTTACAATTCTAGTATATCTATTCACTTAGTATTTGGAGACTTATTCTATGACTATTATTACCCACTAACTTATACTCTTCAGTTTTCCAAATGTGTGCCAAAATTAACATATTTTTCATTTGCAATTTTATTATATTGATTCGCTTAGCATTTAGAGACTAGTTATATTACTATTACCACCCATTAACTTATACTCTTCAAATTTAGATTTTTGTATTTCGTCCAAAATTCTTTTTTTTTCGCTTACAATTCTAAGATATTTCTTTGATTCGCTTGGCAATTAGAGACTACTTATACGACCCAAATAACTTATATAGACTTAAATTTTAGATATTCTTCGTCGAAACAGCTTTTTTTCCATTTGCAATTCTAAAATATTGAGTGGCTTAACATTTAGACTTGTTCTGTAACTAATTTTACTCGTTAATTTATACAGGCTTACACATTTCAACGAAATTGAAGCATCTAAAATTTATTTGGTTTTTCATTTAAAATTGAAGTGCATTGCTTTGATCCGCTTATCATTTAGACAAATTCCTACTTTTTCCTGGGGGTAGTCCTGGTGAGTGGGTATGTCCACTGCGCTAGCAACGTTCGAGTTGTAGGAGGCGCAGGTTCGATTCATGTCAGGTGCATTCCTCCCTGGATATATTTGGGCCGCGGTGGCCCGGTTGGAAGAGTAACGGACTAGCAACCGAAGGGTTGCGAGTTCGAATCCAGCCAAACACCGTCGTGTACAAAGGGGGCTGGTGCACGTTAAATCTGTCGTGGCCTCAAATGTCCTCACGTTGGTGTGGTGTGGAAGTTTGGAGAGTGGGGTGCCAGCTCAGGTGTTGCTTCGTCATCTGACCGTGGTTCAAAATTACGTGGTGTTGTCCTCGGTTCTTTCCCTTTGGGATTGATCCCGGACCGTCACCAATAGCCCGTTGTGTTGCTCCAGTGTGACGTTAATTGAAAAATACCAATACCAATACCCTGGATATATTTCTCTCTTCTGTGCCGGTAGGTATTTAATTAACGTCGCACTGGAGCAACACAACGGGCTATTGACGACGGTCCGGAATCAACCCCGAAGGGGAAGATCAAGGACAACACCAAGAAATTTTGAACCATGGTCAGATGGCGCTGTCTCAGTAAAAAACTTTCATTTTGTGTGTATGTGTATTACTTGATGTTGTATGTCTATGGCGCAGCATGGCCAAATGTGGCCCGTGTGACATAAAAAAAAACCAACCGACCTATTTTTTCTGTGCAACTTATCCCGAATGTATTTCTCTCTTTTGCGACAGTAAAATTTTCCTTGTGAACGTCGTTTGTTTTGCGTCGGTTGTTTTGTCGTTTGTTTTGCGTTTGTTTTGTCGTTTGTTTGCGTTTGCCTCAATTTGCCAATTATGACCAATTGCACTATACAACCAAACCAACCTTTTTTTCGTATGAACTTTAAGCCATTTTGCACTTACTACTGGCTTGTAAGAAATACGCATATAGCAAATGAATCATTAATATCATCCCATATTTCCATCACAGATCTTGAACATCCTGAAACTATGTAATGGAATTAATACAGATTAAGTTCTGGATTTATCATGGGGCGGGTGGCAGCCCGGTTGGAAGAGTAACGGACTAGCAACCGGAGGGTTGCGAATTCAAATTCGACTAAAGACCGTCGTGTACAAAGATCTGGTGCAAGAAAAATCTGTCGTGGCCTCAAATGTCCTCATGTTGGCGTGGTGTGCAAGATTGGAGAGTGGTGTGCCAGCTCAGGTGTGACCTCGTCATCTGACCGTTGTTCAAAATGACGAGATGTTGTCCACGGATCTTTCCTTTTGTGATTGATCCCGGACCGTCACCAATAGCCCGTTGTGTTGCTGCAGTGCGACGTAAATACACCTACCTACCTGTAGATTCCTACATTTCCCGGCACCGATCATCCGAACCTGTCCGCAACCGTCGAAAAGAAATTTCCGAAACAGTCTCACACAGGGAAACACCGTCACGTTTCAGTTGTTGGCTGCTTCCACACCCAGGTTCCAAGATCAGTTATTCAATTCCCGATCTAATTCCCGTTCCCACTTTCGCTGCCTAATTAGCGATTTTGAGGAATCGAGGGAATCCCACGTGAGAGTCGGGGGAAATGAGATAGTGGGAACGTGTCGCTTGGAATCTTCATGTACTTTTCTCATAGACGTGGGATGAGAAAATGCGAGAAGAAATTTTCTGGGCTGATTCAGAGTTCGTAGAGAACGACCTTTGTTTGAAGAGTCACGTTCAATGTTTTTTACTGTTATTTTCCTATACAATACGGTAGTCCGGGTGGAAGAGTAACGGATTAGCAACCCGGGGGAACCAAAGACCGTGTACAAAGTGAGCTGGTGCTCGTTAAACCTGTCGTGGTCTCAAAAGTCCACGTTGGCGTGATGTGGAAATTTGGAGAGTGGGGTGCCTGCTTAGGAGTTGACCTCGTCATCTGACCGTGGTCTAAAATTACGCGGTGTTGTCCTTGATCTTTCCCTTTGGGTTTGATACTGAACTGTCGCCTTAAACAGCAACTGTGCAGTTTGTTGGCATCAAGCAAGTTAGGAATTTGTAGTCTGTTCTTAAAACAGGTGTCAAAATTAATGAAATAGCCATAAAAAATCATGTGGACTGCAAGAAAATTACAAAACATCACCACTCATAACCAAAACTGAATAAAGTAGTAGACTGAATAAAGTAGTGGTTAGGATTTTCCTTTATTTTATGATTTTTTAATATCAAACACATTTTCTTTTTGGCTTTCTAGGTTTATATGCGACAATACAAAATACAGGGTGGTTAAAATTGACCACACAGCATGCGATTTCTGGTTGAAAATCATGATTCAATGTTTGTCCACTACGCTAGAAAATAATTTGACAAGTTTTGATATAAAAGATCGAAAATTTCCTCAAAATTTATGAGTCAAGTCGTATATAAGTTCAATCATAGAAAAACACCTTCGGGAATATTATTATACATGATCTATATGGTATAAAAATCTTGATAAAAGGTATAGATCGTTCCCCGGTACATTCTTGGTATCGTAGGGTTCGACCCGGAAGATCTCTTGCTCTCAATTGCGACATATTCAGACAGCGCTTTCCCGCTTTTTCAATGGCCACCTGAGTCAATTGCGACATATTCAGACAGCGTTTTCTCGCTTTTTCAATGGACATCTGAGTCAATTGCGACATATTCAGACAGCGCTTTCTCGCTTTTCCAATGGCCATCTGAGTCAATTGCGACATATTCAGACAGCGCTTTCTCGCTTTTCCAATGGCCATCTGAGTCAATTGCGACATATTCAGACAGCGTTTTCTCGCTTTTCCAATGGCCATCTGAGTCAATTGCGACATATTCAGACAGCGCTTTCTCGCTTTTTCAATGGCCATCTGAGTCAATTGTGACATATTCAGACAGCGCTTTCTTGCTTTTCCAATGGCCATCTGAGTCAATTTCGACATAGTCAGACAGCGCTTTCTCGCTTTTCCAATGGCCATCTGAGTCAATTGCGACATATTCAGACAGCGCTTTCTCGCATTTTCAATGGCCATCTGAGGAGTCTCACATTTTGCTGCGGTCGCAAGATTCATCCCGTTTGCCTTAAATGCCAGTCTGCTCTCCAGCAAATATTCCCGAGTAGATGTTCCGAGACGGCTTATTTTCTCAACCGATTGGAATAGTAACGGATTAGCAACAGGAGGCTTGCGAGATCGAATCCAACCAAAGACCGTCGTGTCCAAGGGGCTGGTGCAGGCTATATCTGTCGTGGCCTCAAATGTCCTCACACGTTGGCGTGCTGTGGAAGTTTGAAGAATGGGCTTAGGTGTGACCTCGTCATCTGACCGTTCAAAATTAAGTGGTGTTGTCTCCGGATCCTTACCTCAGGGGTTGATCCCGGACCGTCGCCAATAGCCCTTTGTGTTGCTCCAGTGCTACGTTAATATAAATACCTACCCCATGTGATAAGGCGCTTGTATAAATTTGTGTGGTAGACCAACTCCTAATTCCCCTCCATAGTTCAGGCATCAGATCAATGACAAGGCGTGTGCGTTTAACTTGAATTTATGACGGTCACTGAAATAAGACACAGATGCCTACGTGGAAATTTCATTCAAAGCTCTGAAATTTTAAAGTCAAATGGAGCCAGGCTATAAATGGGCGAACCAATAAGGATATGGTTGTATCGGTCCGCCATACCAAGACACCACGTAAGGTTTACCTGAAGGACACGTACCTCCGGTTACATATCGTCACCACCACGCCAAAGGTGCGTATCTGCAAAATTGACGTTCCTACATAAACGCGTTTAGTTTTGATGCTTCCGGTAATGGTATTGGTAATTAATTAACGTCCCACTAGAGCAACACAACGGGCTATTGATGACGGTTCGAGATCAATCCCGAAAGGAAAGGTCCGAGCACAACACTACGTAATTTTGATCCAAGGTCAGATGACGAGGCAACACCTGTGTAACAGAATTATAACTACTCAATTCTACTCAGAGAGTTGCAACACCTCAACTCGTGCATCCCTATAACAGACGCTCTCATCACCAATGCCTAAGCGTTGTTAAGATCTTAGTAAATATTTTAATCCTTCATGACTAGTAATCATTAACAGAACATGACAACCTGGGCTGGCACCCCACTCTCCAAACGTGCACACGACGGTCTTTTGGTTGGATTCGAACTCTCCAACTTGGCCCCCGCGGCCCCTTCATGCTTCGGGAAAAATCGAGTTACGACTAAGGCTGTTTTCTCATGAAAATCGGGATTTCCACTAAGAATCGAGACGATTCGTGGCTTTGGCATAGCATAAAACATGAAATGGTGACTCGAAAATGCAGTTGGTGAAAGTCGCCAAAATGCAGATACGCGCCTTAGGCGTGGTGGTAACGATATGGATGCAGAACATTTTCCAACCTGTCCGATTCTTGACCGCGTGAGAAATGGTTCTCGCCAAATAACTTGTCGAGATATTTGGCAAATTTTCTTAGGGGCCTCTCCTACATTCGTAGTTGCTTCAGATAGTCGGAGAGGAGGGGCTGAGGCCAGAGATGAAGAGGTCTACACCCGAGATCGCAACCCACTCTTCAAATTTCAACATCACGCCAAAGTGAAAACATTTGAGGCCACGTTAAATTTAACGTGCACCAGCCCCCACGCGACTGTCTTTTGTTGGGTCGAGTTTTCAACTAGCTTCGGGTTAAGGAAAGATTGAATTGTTAAAAGTAAAATATGCCATTTTAAACCATTAAACATATAGGCGACAATTTTAGCAACATTCATTCCAGGAAATAACACCTTATCTAATGTCATCTTGTAGGTAGGTATTTTAATTAACGTCGCACTGGAGCAACGCAACGGGCTTTTGGCGACGGTTCGGGATCAAACTCGAAGGAAAAGATCCGAGGACACCACCTCGTAATTTTGAACCACGGTCAGATGACGAGGTCACAATAGAGATGGCACCCACTCTCAAAACTTTCACACCACTCCAGCGTGAGGACACTCGAGGCCACGACAGATTTATCGTACCACCCCACGTACACGGCTGTCTGTGGTTGGACCTAGTTTCGAACTCACAACCCTCCGGTTGCTAATCCAATATTCTTCCATCCGGGCTACCGTATTGTATAGGAAAATAATAACAATAAAAAAACATTGAACCCTACGAACTCTGCATCAGCCCATAAAATTTCTTCTCGCGTTTTCTCATCCCACGTCTGAGAAAAGTACATGAAGATTCCGAGCGAAGATTCCCTTTTTATATGGGCCTTTTATACAAACAGCCTTTGTAAATTTCGTAACAATCGGTTCATAACAGCTAAAGTTTGTTTCGAAAGTTCACTCTCCCTAGCAGATACGCGTAAAGCACCATGTCAAACGAGGGAATAAGTTTCGCTGATATAAGCCAGTTTTCAAATTTTATTGCTTCACTACGCCATGGAAATGTGTATATAATTGGTGAGCGCCCCTTATATATCGATAAAAAAAACTATAGCAAATACGTACCAATGGGACTAAAATAAAACCTGAATTTTGTAATAAATTACATATATCGATTAAGACAAATGGGATGGGTTGTGTACGGTGACAACCGTAATCGTTTAACCTCCTGGTTTTTATAGGCTGTGAGTGATAAAATACTAGTTTGGTATAAATTTAACGGTTTTTAGTTGCTATTTGAATGCAAAAATAGACTAAATTTAAAGAAATTTGTCAACTGCTCCATGTATAAGATGTACTTCAATCAATTATTAACCATATTTTTGCATTTTTATAATAATATAAACGTCAGATATATCCCAAACAGTTTCATTTAAAAATAAAGTAGATGTATGTATTAGAAAAAACAAAGAGGAAAGTCTATTTTAAAAATATTCACAAAACTATTTGGACTCCCAACTGCCTGAATAGTCTACTGGTATATTTAAATCAAGGGAAGGTTTGTCAAATTCAACCTTTTTGGAAACATTTGGCTGCGTTTAAGTTTAGACCTTGCTCGTAAATTTACAATTAGTGGATCTGGAGTGATGAGTAATCTATTCATTGACTCTATTCTTATCGCTTCTTGACGTTTTTATCGCAAATATACCCCTTATTACCTATTATTATGTTTATTTTTTGCCTCTTGCACTTTTCCTAAAAGCTGACCAATTGGAAGAATACAAGACTCGATAATATCCTTGCATGGACTAGTATTTTATGTATAGTTTACGAGTATTGCGGTACAAGGATGCTTTCTGAGATATCTTATATTTGCTTCGTGCTCGGCAGACTTATCAAAGTTTATCTGGAAACCGGAATTTAAACATTTTAGTGACTTAGAAGCGCTTGATAAATCTACATTTATCTCAGTTATTTCAGCAGACCTCTCAGCATTTCTAAAAATTCTACAAGAGGTATTTCTATCACACTTTGCTGTTTAGGCACATCTATCAATACAAACTCAGTTATTTTGAACATTAACTTCCCTGGTAGTTAAATCTACTAATTGGAAAAGAAATATGATGGAACGACAGTGTCTAATCGATGATGGAGCAGGATTTTGCCAAATAATGTTTTGCCCTCATTAGTACAGGCAAAAGTACCATAGAAATACTAAACATACTTAGCTCAGATTGATATTTATCAGACAACAATTGCCGGCATCTTTTCAGTTCAATGCTATCACAGCCCCTCATTATAATTGTATTTAAGATACTATCTTTTGACAAAATCTGTCTGAAGTATTGTTCATGAATTGTACGTAACCTTTTAACAGAGCAGTTGATAAGTGACTAGTTGTGCTACAACTGAAGTTTTCGTGATAATGATCACAAGAAGAGTAACAACCGTTTAGCTTATTTAATTTTGTTGTACCGAGTATACAAATTAGAGTTAATGTTCCTGACGTTGTTTACATAATTTTATATTGGTGCATAGAAATATTAACATCAACTATTAGCACAAACACGTGATTTGTAGATAATTTTACTGACTTTACAATAAGACACTGGTCATTTTCATAACTGTACCTCTTTTGAGAGAACAACAGAGATCCCTCTGACGATTTGAAGTAGAATATCGTTCCCATGACATTTGGAATTTACTTCAATGGCCATCGCTTTTGACTAGTTGTCTTTTATACTTTTTATAGTGTCTTTTATACTAGCTTCGTTTTTTATACTTTTATACGACTTTTCGTGTCTGGAACTACAGGCTTATTTTTTTTAGATCTTCTAGCCCTTTTTTCAAACCCCTTTGTGAATTATTCGGTAGATCTTGAATCACAGTATGGTTGGTTTTGGGTGTTTTATGGCTCAACGCCCATATTTGACCATGCTGCGCCAAATACAATACATTCAATATCAAGTAATAGACACAAACAACGAAAGTTTTACTGACACAGAAGAGAGAAATACACCCAGGGAGGAATGCACCTGACAGGAATTCAACCTGCACCATCTACAAGGTTGCTAGAATCACAGTATGAGAAAGAGCAAGATTTCCTTGACGTTAAGAATAATTATTTGACAGGAATTATTCTCAAGAATAAGTCTCGATCCCTGTTCATTTACTCCTCTTTTGCTCAATTCTTTAGCAAGTAATTCGAGAATTTTCGCTTTAATACCCTATTTAAAAAATTCAAAACAATATCTGGCTACAAATGTTTATCCATTTCTTGAGAAATATGTGTTACAATACCATCGTCTGTCGATTCCATCGAATTTATCTTCCAAACGTCAAAAATGGACTGACGAAAAATTTCTAGTCATTCTGAAATTTAAGGAAAATATTAATTTCGCAAACTTGCGCAAGATAGTTTTGTTCTGCGCACGTCCAATGAGTCAGGCTATAATATACATGTAATGTTTTAGTAATATACGGCTATATAATGTGTTTAAAGTCTAGTTGAAATTTGAAATCAGCAGTTGCAGCAGACGCTAATTAGCTACAAATTCAAAAAAAATCTTGCAAATTAATGAAATAGTATTCAAGAAAATAAAAGCACGTAAACATACCTCGATGAACAGAAGATAATGATAGTATTCACCAAATAGTGCTAAAGAAAATATAGAGTCTATAAATTTTCACTTTTCATCAAAGTACTAATACGCATTCATCAGAATGGTTTACAGTCAACGCAGAAAGCAAAACTTTGGACCCCTGTACTTCCTGTTAGGAGAAATTGTTTAGAAAAATACTCACTTATTCTTGCTAAGGGGACATACTGCTTTTAAGATATGATGTATTTTTGACAATTTGCGACACTAAGAAAATTGAATTTTGTCCACCTAGATTACGAAAATGACACACTGTGCGACGTGCTGAAATCGTATTCGTAAAACAAGCAGGGTGACGTCACGTTCGGAATACGTACAAGAAGCACGTTCCACCCCCTAAAACCTTCATTTAGATTGACAAAGACCCAAAGCGGCCGCGAATCAAAAGGGAAAGTGTCCCAACCCTTTTGATTCCACTTCCGCAGATCTGTGGTTCCGGGCTCTCGTTCCCAGCCCAGGGTGATGAACGGGGGGCCTTAAAACAATCGTCTGCCCGCCCAAGCATCACCTGTAGCAGTGTCTCGGTCAGTGGGCAATCTGGGCATTTATCTGCGCAAGCACCCCTGACATGACGTCACACACCCTCGCTCTTTTGGAGATGGGAAAAGGAAGAATCCCCTTTCTCACGCGAAAAACGTCTTAGCGCTCTTTTTTGCTTATTGCTGCTGCTTTTGTTTGCTTTAGACAGTTCTGCTGGCATTATTCCTCTTGATTTACGAGTGTCTACTTGCATTTCTGACTGAGCGTTTGAAGCGTCTAATTACTCGTTATTGGACACGGACTTTGACATTTGAACCCTTTTCTTCTAACCCTAGGAGGGGTTTTTCACTTTATTTCTGTTTTACAACCTATAGTCACCCCGAGTATGACGGGGACAGTGGTAGCCCAGTTGGTTGGTAGTTACGGATTAGCAACCGGGAAGATTATGACTTCAAACCTCGATCCAACCACAGACAGGCGTGTACTTGGGGGTTGGTGCATGTTATATCTGGACTCGTTATTGGGACACGGACTTTGACATTTGAACCCTTTTCTTCTAACCCTAGGAGGGGTTTTTCACTTTATTTCTGTTTTACAACCTATAGTCACCCCGAGTATGATGGGGACAGTGGTAGCCCAGTTGGTTGGTAGTTACGGATTAGCAACCGGGAAGATTATGACTTCAAACCTCGATCCAACCACAGACAGGCGTGTACTTGGGGGTTGGTGCATGTTATATCTGCTGCGGCTTCAAATGTTAACATATTGACGTGGGGGGACCGTAGGATTAGCAAATGTCCGGTTTCTAATCCATTATTCTTCCAACCGGGCCGGACTGTCTTGGAAACGTGTTGCAAAGGCACATTCGTTTAGCCTTGAAGTAGGATTGATTGAATTTTTATGGAGCATTGTCTTGCAAGCTGCGCCAAAGTAAATTTCATCAGGATTTATCCGTGGGGCCGTTGTGGATCAGTGGGTATGTCCACTGCGCTAGTAACCTGCGAGTTGTAGGGGGCGCAGGTTCGATTCCTATCAGGTGTATTCCACCCTGGGTGTATTTCTCTCTTCTGTATTAGTAAAACTTTGTGTGTGTGTCCATTACTTGAAGTTGTCTTCTGTCTGGCACAGCATGGCCAAATGTGGCCCTTGCGAAATAAAACCCAATCCAACCAACCACTGCTCTAGCAACCTCCGAGTTGTAGGCGGCGCAGCTTCGATTTCTGTCAGGTTCAATTCCTCCCTGAGTGTATTTCTCTTTCGTTTCAAAAACTTCCCTTGTTGTGTATATCTATTACTTGATATTGTCTGTCTTGTATCTGGCACAGCATGCCAAAATATAGCGCCTTAAAAAACACCCAACCAACCCGTAGCGTTGATGTGGAAGTTTGGAGAGTGGGGTTCCAGCTCAGGTGTTGATATTGTCACCTAACCGTTGTTCAAAATGACGATGTTGTCCTCGGATCTTTTCCCACAGGATGATTCCGAACCGTCGCCAATAGCTCGTGGTGTTGCTCCAGTGCGACGTTAATTACCTACCTACCTATCCAAGTATGACTTGTAAGCAGTAGTGACGGTTCTTGACCAATGGAACCTCTTCTAGTGTTCTTTCAACCAATAGATGTAGTTATTTTGCCATTATGTGTGTTGTAGTGGAAAAGCAAGAATACACCACACGGAAATCTTGCACAAAGCTTTTACTGAAATAGGAGAGAAATACACATAGGATAGTTACAAGAACCGAGCCTCCGCCGCTTACCACTCACAGGTTGCTAGAACAGTGAGCGAAACGATATATGTTACAAGTATTTCTCCCATAGACGTGTGAAATATAAGATTGTTAGCTGGTTTTGGAATTTTATGGCGCAAGGGCCATATTTGACCATGCTGCGTCAGACACAAGACATACAAAATCAAGTATGTCTCAGTGGTCAGTGGTGGTTGGTCAGTGGTCACGTTGTGGCTCAGTGGTCATACCCACTGAGCCACAACGGCCCTGTGAAATATGAGACTGAGCTTTGCTATTGAGAGGAGCTACAAAAGTATGATCAACATGTCGACTAGTAGTCATGTGACTGCTCTGTGAAAAATTGACTTTGGCCGATTTGGGATAGAACTCCTTATGACACGATCGATGTATGAATACGCATTTCTATAGAGGGGCGACAGAAGTGATGTAATGGCCGAAGTCTTATTATGTCGCTAGGACCAATCGTGATGAATCAATAGATGGGCTTCTTCCTCCCGTCCCGTGGACCAATTAGATGAATGTTCGGTTCCTCACGGCAGACGAATGTAGTTTAAAATCAGTTTACTACTAGTTTTGGTCCAATGATAATTGGGCACAATAAAAGATAACCATTGCTCATTACTTTTATACCTCTATGATTTCTTCTCCATTCTCCCATTGTGGTCACGCACATCCTTGGGTTCAAACCCTCCAAAATGAAATTTGTGAACTTAAATCAAACCAGACGAGTCATTTTTAGCAATAAAAATTATCATAAAAGACCTTTTAAATCCTCTGCGTCACTAGACTTCCGTGTATTGTATTGCTTTAACCACACAACAGACATTTGTAGATGAAAACATCTATTGGTTGAAAGAATCGTAAGATTCCATTGGTCAAGATTGGTTGGGTAGCTATTTTTAATTAACGTCGCACTGGAGTAACACAACGGGCTATTGCCGACGGTCCGGGATCAGTCCAAAAGCGAAAGATTCGAAGACAACACGTAATTTTGAACCACGGTCAGATGACGAGGCAACATCTGAGCTGGCACCCCACTCTTCAAACGTCCACACCACGCCAACGTGAGGACGTTTGAGTCCACGATTTAACGTACATCAGCCCCTTTGTACACGACAGTCTTTGGATGGATTCGAACTCGCAACCCTCCGGTTGCACTAGTCCGTTACTCTTTTAACCAGGCTATCGCTGGTTAGAAAACCTATTAGAAGTCCTCCAGTGTAATAAGATGAAACCTTATCGTTCAAAAATGGTAAGTTGCCCAATTTTTATGCTTCTTTTAAATATACCGGGTGAGTCTAAATTGGTTTTTACAAAATAAGAGGGGTGATAATCCAGACGAGCAATAATTACCATGGAACATAGGGTCGCATTCCACTCTGAGAGGCAGAAAAGAGTCAAATTAGAATTTCAACATGAACTTACAACAGCGTTGGGAAAGCGAATGAACGATACCAAAAGTTGCACAATCTGATTTATTGATCAGAGAAAAACTCACAGCAAGTGCTCAAAGTCAAGCGTGTCGTTGCACAGTTCACACCGGCGAAGGAATGACTGGCTCACCGTCTCGAAGATTCCTGGTGTTGTGTTAATTTTGTCTGCGGCAACACCGATTCTCGCTACGAGATCTTCAGTCGAGTCCACAGGCGTCTGGTACATTAAAGATTTCATGTGCCCCCATAAGAAAAAGTCTAGTGGGTTGAGGTCCGGTGAGCGAGGAGGCCAAGCCAAAGGTCCGCCAGTGCTCTACCAATCAGGCCATCTTGCTTAGGAGATATGCTACGTAGGCAGGTACAAAACGACATCAGAGGCGATGACTTGTTCATTCTTGACGCGTTTCGACTTTACACTTTTCTGCCTCTCAGAGTGGAATGCGACCCTATGTTCCATGGTAATTATTGCTCGTCTGGATGGGTACTATCACCCCTCTTATTTTGTAAAAACAATTTAGACTCACCCTGTATATTTAAAAGAAGCATAAAAATTGGGCAACTTACCATTTTTGAACGATAAGATTTTATCTTATTACACTGGAG
Organism: Meta bourneti; assembly: GCA_933210815.1. Lineage (NCBI taxonomy): Eukaryota > Metazoa > Arthropoda > Arachnida > Araneae > Tetragnathidae > Meta > Meta bourneti. The sequence goes on from OW119932.1 coordinate 20,080,874, forward strand.
GACTTCTAACAAGTTTTGGGACTTCTAATAGGTTTTCTAACCAGCGATAGCCTGGTTATAGGTAGGTATTTTAATTAACGTCGCACTAAAGCAACACAACGTGCTATTGGTGACGATCCGGGATTAATCCCAAAGGGAAAGATTCGAATATATATAGGATACTAGTTTGAAAATTCTTTTGTATTCTCAATACACATCAACTCAGATATTAAAATGACAATTTAGAGTAATGCTGTATATAACATTTTTAATAGTATTTATTCAAAAAAATGAAAATCAATAACACAGTTAATATCAATTTATGACCTGTACTCTGAAGTCGATTCCACTTCGAAAGCAAATCATTGCGGTTAAAACGTTTTACTTATTACGTCATTTCAATTACAAAATTTAGAACGTGAGATTTTAAAATAATACTTCATGTTTCAATTTGGTTTCAATAGTCAAATTTCGATCCGCATAAGCCTCATCAGCATTGAAATGTAACAATTTTCTTTCTAAAATGCGTGATCTTTCGTATTCACGAAAGATGGGATATTTTTTGTCATGCAAACTCCTTCCATCCAAAAAATACACCTCCCTGGGGCTTCTGAAAAGGTACGTCCCTTTGAAAGCCGAACCTCGAGCTTAAACTTACTTTAACGGTGAAAACCACGCTAACAATTTCACACGTTACCCATTACGATAGTAGATGAAGCTCAGTGTTGCGATGAATGTGTAATAATCACGCTATTTCACATTTCCTAGTAAATGATGGGCCTCAGTAGCCCGATTGGTAGAATAGCAGATTGCAACCAGAGAGTTGCGAGTTCGAAATCGATCTAACCAAAGAGCGTCGTGTACGTGGGGGCTAGTGCATTTTAATTCTGTTTCAAATGTCCTTGTTGGCTTGGTGTGGAAGTTCGGAGAGTGAGGTGCCTACCATCTCAGGTGTTCTCGTCCTCCGATCGTAATTCAAAATTGAGTGGAGATGTCCTTGGATCTTTATCTTCGGGATGGATCCTGAACAGTCACCAATAACCCGTCGTGTACCACTTGTGCGACGTTAATTAACTACTACCTACCCGGACCGCCGCCAATAGCCTGTTGTATTGCTCCAGGAGGATGTTTGGAGAGTGGTATGCCACCTCAGGTGTTGATATCGTTTCGAACTCGCAACCCTCCGGTTGGTGATCCGCGACTCTACCAACTGGGCTCCCACGGCTCCCAAGTAAAATGGACGTACACACGGAAGGAAAATTTTTACTAATAGAGAATAGAGGAATGTAGAGTCAATATTACAGGAATCACAAACCTGCTCCCAGTTGCTAGCGCAGTGGGTAAACACACTGAGTCACGAAATTTCGATGGGTGGTTTTTACTGTATAGGTTCAGGGGGCTCCAAACTTTGACCATTGACCGCTTCAAGAGTTTCTCGACTTCTTATATCAACCCTTTCTATTTTACTATTACGTAATTATAATAGGACAACTGAAAAAGACGTTTATGTAAGTTTTTAGATTGTTTATTTTATAGTTAGGTGCTTAATGTATGTATAATATAGTATATATTATTATGTTGGCTTAACATCAAATAGTTTTTGACGTCCTTATTAGCATTATATATTTGATACGAGGGATAAATAATATATAAAATAAAAAATTTAATTTAGATAACAATAATTCAATCTTCCTTATATATATGAAAATAAGACTTATTAACTTAGTATGGAATTAACTAACGTTGTCAATGTGAAGGGTGTGCTTCGTGACTCTTGACAAGATTAGCAATTTTGGGTTAAAAATAAGTAAGTTTCAGCCTTAAATCGCCACGGAATTCTATATCTAGCTTATTTCTTTTTCTAAAATGGAAATAACATGGTTGAAACCAGCTTCAACCATGTACGAGTGTGGAAATGTAAGCAAAAAGGGAGTACCATTTCAGAATATTTTGGATATTTTTCTACGTTTATATTCGTCCAAAGGTAACTTAAAGTCCTATTTTTAAAAAGCGTCTTAGCTTCAAGATCAAATGACAATTCAATAAGTTCATCTTGTAAGTTACATTCGATATTTTCAATATCATTCGATTTTTCTATCGACCCCTAACAATGTTATATCGACCCTGGGGGTCGATATTGTCCACTTTGCTGACCACGGGTCTAGGCTGACAATATTTCCTTGAGACGAAAATAGGACATTGGAATGGCAAAAACGGAACGGGGGTTATGAACTATTAAGTATTCATGAAAAAGTAAAGGTGTTAAAAGTTTTATTGTATAGACGATTGAGCTTAAAGTTATTCTACAATGACATTACACAATATTCTACAACCTATACAAAAATTTTGGAAGACGTAGATTGGAACTGTACTTCACGATCGTGCCGCTACGATTATTTCTCCAGTGAAGCAATAAATAGCCCGTTGTATTGCTCCAGTTCGACGTTAATTAAAATACCTACCTCAGAAGTAATCTTAAGCAGCTAATTTCGGTTTTACAATCCTAATATAAAACTTCTCACACTCCAATGACACAACTAATAGTCCGTTGTGTTGTTCCAATGAGACGTTAATTAAAAATACCTACCTCAGAAGTAATCTTAAGCAGCTAATTTCGGTTATACAATCCTAATATAAAACTTCTCACACTCCAATGACACAACTAATAGTCCGTTGTGTTGTTCCAATGAGACGTTAATTAAAAATACCTACCTCAGAAGTAATCTTAAGCAGCTAATTTCGGTTTTACAATCCTAATATAAAACTTCTCACACTCCAATAACACAACTAATAGTCCGTTGTGTTGTTCCAATGAGACGTTAATTAAAAATACCTACCTCAGAAGTAATCTTAAGCAGCTAATTTCGGTTTTACAATCCTAATATAAAACTTCTCACACTCCAATGACACAACTAATAGTCCGTTGTGTTGTTCCAATGAGACGTTAATTAAAAATACCTACCTCAGAAGTAATCTTACGCAGCTAATTTCGGTTTTACAATCCTAATATAAAACTTCTCACACTCCAATGACACAACTAATAGTCCGTTGTGTTGTTCCAATGAGACGTTAATTAAAAATACCTACCTCAGAAGTAATCTTAAGCAGCTAATTTCGGTTTTACAATCCTAATATAAAACTTCTCACACTCCAATGACACAACTAATAGTCCGTTGTGTTGTTCCAATGAGACGTTAATTAAAAATACCTACCTCAGAAGTAATCTTAAGCAGCTAATTTCGGTTTTACAATCCTAATATAAAACTTCTCACACTCCAATGACACAACTAATAGTCCGTTGTGTTGTTCCAATGAGACGTTAATTAAAAATACCTACTTCAGAAGTAATCTTAAGCAGCTAATTTCGGTTTTACAATCCTAATATAAAACTTCTCACACTCCAATGACACAACTAATAGTCCGTTGTGTTGTTCCAATGAGACGTTAATTAAAAATACCTACCTGTAGAAACTCGATACAGCCAAATACCGGCATGTTGTGGATACATCCCAAAGCGAAGTATGAGCGAACACCTTGCAATTTGAACCACAGTCAGATGAGGAGGTCAGCACCTGAGCTGGCACCCCACTTTCCAAACTATCATACTACTACGCTAACGTTAAGACATTTGAGACCATGACAACAGTGTGACAGGTAGGTAGTTAAATTTACGCACTGGATCAATACAACGACGGTCCGGGATCAATCCTGAAGGTAGGTAGATATTTTAATTAACGTCGCACTGGGGAGCAATACAACCGGGAACGATTGAGAATAGATTCGAGGAAAAGATTCTGGAGGAAAAGATTTTATAATATTTGGAAATTTTGAACCACGGTCATATGACTAGGTCAACACCTGAGCTGGCAACCCACTCTCCAAACTTCCACCCTCGCGCCATCGTCAGGACATTTGAGACCACGACAAAAGTGTAAAGGGTAGGTATTTTAATTAACGTCGCACAGAAGCAACACAATGAGCTATTGGCGATGATCCGGGATCAATCCCAAAGAGAAAGGTAGGTAGGTATTTTAATTAACGTCACGCTGGAGAAACACAACGGGCTATTGGTGACGGTCCGACCAAAGAGAAAGATCAGAGGACAACACCACGTGATTTTGAACCTCGGTTAGATGACGAGGCAACACCTGAGCTGGCACCCCACCCTCCAAACTTCCATACCACGCCAACGTGAGGACATTGGAAGCCACGACGGATTTAACGTGCACCAGCCCCCTTTCCCCACCCATGTCTCTCCAACTCACCAAAAAGTTTCGAGCCTATAGAGGAGAAGCAGGGAAAAGTTACCATTCGCCAGCACAAGGGTCCCAAAGAGAAACCCCGTCCACAGGAAGAGCTTATTTATTGTGCTCTTATGTGGGCATTTATTGATCTTTCAAAAAGTTTACAATTGAATCAGTTCACAAAAATTACAACGATGACAAAGACCTACTACAGCGACATATTCGTGCAAAGCAGCGAATGTGTCGCTGAAAAAACACGAACATCTTGCAAGAATTATTTTAAAATGACGTCAAAAAGACAAAAGTTCAAAATAACATAAAACGGCACAAAACAAGAACGCAAAAGTCATCCAGTGAAAGTGACACCAGTCATCGGCTAAAAATTACATTTAAATCATTAAGAACAAAAATCAAAAATTTTAAACCACAGAAATAAATTCATTAAACATTAAGCCAATTTATACTTACACTGGTTTGTAATTCGATAAATGAGGATCACTGGATGGCAACAAAACACGGCACACAGAACCAAAACAAAAACGAAAAAAAATAGTAAAAATTAAACTAAAAACAAATTCCAATACTACAACAAAATGGCCAGCAAGGAAACAATGGCAGATCCGGAAAAACCACACGAATTTTAAATCAGATATATGCGAGGTTGATCAGGTGGCCAAAGGGTAGACAGAATTATCTTTTGAGAACCAGCCCCCTTTGTACATGATCTTCGGTTGGATTCGAACTCGCAATCCTCCGGTTGCTAATCCGTTACTCTTCCAACCGGGCTACCGCGGTCCGCCACTTTTTGAAGGTCTCTCAATAGGAAGACTCAGTCTTATATTTCAGGTCTATGTTTGATCCCGGACCGTCGACAATAGCCCGAGTGTTGCTCCAGTGCGACGTTAATTAAAATACAGTGAAATTTCGATTAACCGTCAGGGTCGGGACCTGGACGGTTAATCGATTAGACGGATAACAGAAAAACTTTAAACAACACCCCACCCCATCCATTGCACATGAACGAATGATAAAAAATGCATGTTAACGAACTGGAAATACACTACACAAGTACTTTATTTTACAGAAACAAACAATATATAATTTACATTAAGTACAGTATAGTATATATGTACATATTGTTACATGAACTTACGCTCTAGACGTACATGCATCAAATTTTAAAAGTCTCATTTTCTTGTTCCTTCGAGGCTCGTGCTTTCTCTCTCTCTCTCTCTCTCTCTCTGTGTGTGTGTGTGTGTGTGTGTGTGTGTGTGTGTGTGTGTGTGTGTGTGTGTGTGTGTGTGTGTGTGCGTGTGTGCGTGTGTGCGTGTGAGAGAGAGAGAGAGCGGCACCATGTTCCGTACTTTACGTAGAAGTATAGTATGTATGAGTACAGTATGTATGTATACGGTACTAATAATTTTTAAAATAGTCTGTCATTTTCTTGTTTCTTCGAGGCTCGTGCTTTCTGTGTGTGTGTGTGTGTGAGCGGCACAATGTTCCGTACTTTACGTAGAAGTATAGTATGTATGAGTACAGTATGTATGTGTACGTACTAATAATTTTTTAAATAGTCTGTCATTTTCTTGTTTCTTCGAGACTCGTGCTTTCTGTGTGTGTGTGTGTGTGTGTGTGTGTGTGTGTGTGTGTGTGTGTGTGTGTGTGTGTGTGTGTGTGTGTGTGTGTGTGTGTGTGTGTGTGTGTGTGTGTGTGTGTGTGTGTGTGTGTGTGTGTGTGTGTGTGAGAGAGAGAGAGAGAGAGAGAGAGAGAGAGGGGCACCATGTTCCGTACTTTACGTAGAAGTATAGTATGTATGAGTACAGTATGTATGTATACGTACTAATAATTTTTAAAATAGTCTGTCATTTCTTGTTTCTTCGAGGCTCGAGCTTTCTGAGCGGCACCATGTTCCGTACTTTACGTATATAGTATGTATGAGTACAGTATGTATGTGTACGTACTAATAATTTTTTTAAATAGTCTGTCATTTTCGTGTTTCTTCGAGGCTTGTGCTTTCTCTCTCTCTCTCTCTCTGTGTGTGTGTGTGTGTGTGTGAGCGACACCATGTTCCGTACTTTACGTAGAAGTATAGTATGTATGAGTACAGTATGTATGTGTACGTACTAATAATTTTTAAAATAGTCTGTCATTTTCTTCTGTTTCTTCGAGGCTCGTGCTTTCTGAGCGGCACCATGTTCCGTACTTTACGTAGAAGTATAGTATGAGTACAGTATGTATGTGTACGTACTAATAACTTTTAAAATAGTCTGTCACTTTCTTGTTTCTTCGAGGCTCGTGCTTTCTGTGTGTGTGTGTGTGAGCGGCACCATGTTCCATACTTTACGTAGAAGTATAGTATGTATGAGTACAGTATGTATGTACACGTACTAATAATTTTTAGAATAGTCTGTCATTTCTTGTTTCTTCGAGGCTCGTGCTTTCTGTGTGTGTGTGTGTGTGAGAGCGGCACCATGTTCCGTACTTTACGTAGAAGTATAGTATGTATGAGTACAGTATGTATGTATACGTACTAATAATTTTTAAAATAGTCTGTCATTTTCTTTTGTTTCTTCGAGGCTCGTGCTTTCTGAGCGGCACCATGTTCCGTACTTTACGTAGAAGTATAGTATGAGTACAGTATGTATGTGTACGTACTAATAACTTTTAAAATAGTCTGTCACTTTCTTGTTTCTTCGAGGCTCGTGCTTTCTGTGTGTGTGTGTGAGCGGCACCATGTTCCGTACTTTACGTAGAAGTATAGTATGTATGAGTATAGTATGTATGTACACGTACTAATAATTTTTAAAATAGTCTGTCATTTTCTTGTTTCTTCGAGGCTCGTGCTTTCTGTGTGTGTGTGTGAGCGGCACGATGTTCCGTACTTTACGTAGAAGTATAGTATGTATGAGTACAGTATGTATGTGTACGTACTAATAATTTTTAGAATAGTCTGTCATTTTCTTCTGTTTCTTCGAGGCTCGTGCTTTCTGTGTGTGTGTGTGTGAGCGGCACCATGTTCCGTACTTTACGTAGAAGTATAGTATGTATGAGTACAGTATGTATGTATACGTACTAATAATTTTTAAAATAGTCTGTCATTTTCTTTTGTTTCTTCGAGGCTCGTGCTTTCTGTGTGTGTGTGTGCTTTCTGTGTGTGTGTGAGCGGCACCGTGTTCCGTACTTTACGTAGAAGTATGGTATGTATGTGTGTATGAGTACAGTATGCATGTATGTATGAGTACAGTATGCATGTATGTATGAGTACAGTATGTATGCTTGTGTACGTACTAATAACTTTTAATATTTAATGAATTAGCTTTTAATAAAACGGACCGACGGTTAACAGAACTGACGGTTAAAAGAGTGGCGGTTAATCGAAGTTTCACTGTACCAACCCACCTTCGTTGAAGTGTGCGCACCGAATATCTATCCGAAGATGGAAGCTTTTATTAGGGTTAACCCTGCAAATCAAAGACGAGTACATCAACATTGACGTCCAAACTGCCTCCATTCACTCACTACTCTGTTCACTTCCTGTGCCTCGGTAATGGTAAGAGTGATAGAGTTGAACAGTACTTAATGATACGCACTGACGTACTGAAGCGTGCAGAGGCAATTTTCGCAGAATCCTTTCTTTGGGCTCGAGCGCTTTTTATTCGAGCCTTTTTTTTATTCTTTACGTAACGGATTTTGGATCAAATTGCCAGGACCTTTTCTCCCTCCCTTTTGGTTCTTTATTTATTCCCTGTGGTCTGTAATCCTTGCAGTCTGCACAGATCCTAAATGAATGCTTGCAGGGATGGTGTTTGTGTTGGAATTGGGCTTTGTGTGGATATTGATTCTGCGCCTGATCGGTTACTTGTAATTTCTTGCACCTTACAGAGGTTACGGGGACGCGGTTTGGAGAGTTGCGAATTAAACATCCCTAGTCCGGTAGGTAGGTATTTAATTAACGTCGTTCTGGAGCAACACAACGGGCTATTGGCGGCTGTCCGGGATCAAAACCCGAAGGAAAAGATCCGAGGGGGACACCGCGTAATTTAGAATCGGATGACGAGGTCACACCTGAGTCGGCACCCCACTCTTCAAACTTCCACACCATGCCAACGTGAGGATGTTTGAGCCACGACAGATTTAACGTGCACCAGCTCCCGTGTACACGACGATCTTTGGTTGGATTCGAACTTACATCCCTCCTGTTGCTAATCCGTTACTCTTCCAGCTGGGTACTACGGCCCATTCGTCTGTGGGAGACCTGCTTGTTGGCAATTCTTCACACTATCTAGGTCGTACCAAACATAAGATAGGCAAATTCAAGAGAAAAAGTATCATGAAAAGACGTGAACAGAATTATCCACATTAGTGAAATCGATCAGGGGTTACTGTATCATAAAGGTAATTTTATAATTTATCGATGGATAAAAGATTTTAATAGTTTTCATTAATATAGAGATGAAATATAAGACGGTTTACTACAAGCATTGGACAGATTTGCTTGTATCCCATTACAATTGATCATTGGTAGATCAAAAGGATTATTAAATTAAACCTCTTCATTTATCATTTTCACTGAACAAAGACGTTATAGTATTATTTTGATTTTGTTACTTTTTTATCCATTATTTGCAAATAAATAAATTTATTTTTAGATAGTTTTTCCTTATCTTTAGAAAATAAATTAGAATATTATAATGTCAACGTATTTTTATTTCAATTGCTTCTAGAAAGACTTCTTAATTTCATTTTTAATTCATTTCTATGCTCTTTATTTGTAGGTAGATTACTTTAGCTTTTAAGAAGGTTCTTCTCTCTCTCTAAATTCGCATTAACTATTTGAACAGAAAGTATGCAGCATTCATAGCTTTAGTGGCATTAACGTGCACTTATTTCCATCTTTCATAAACCAAGAAATAGTCCTTTGTGTTGCTCCAGTGCGACGTTAATTAAATGCCTACCTACCATAAACCAAGACAGTATTTAATCCAAAGAGTCACCATTTACTTTATTCTGCGTAGGTTGTTGAATTAACATCACTCTTGAGCAACACAGCGGGCTGTTGGTGACTGTCCTGGATCAATGCCGAAGAGAGAAAGATCCGAGGACAACGCGTCGTCATTTTGAACTACGGTCAAAGGACGAGGTCAACACCCGAACTCGATTACCACTCTCCAAACATCCACACCACGCCAACGTGAAGACATTTGAGGTCGGGACAGATTTAACGTGTACCAGTCCCCATTACAATTTACTTGATTATCTTCAAATTCACTTTCAATCTGATAAAGGTTTCTCGTTCAATTTCGTAGTTGCTTAAATTGAAATTTTCCTAGTGCTGCCGAATTCTTGAAAGCTTTACTTATTTCACTAGTGATTGTGATAAATATGGAAAAAGGATTCGTGAGTTATATACATTTGGGAGAATCGAGTTTAACAGCGATGTTTTATTCTTTTACTCTCAAAATTAGTGTTTACCTGACTAATAATGCTTAATATTTACAAAACGCATTTAATAATTAATTAACGTTTCCAAAGGAAAATCAAATCGAAAAGACTTCTCTAACAAAATTAACTTTCCACCTAATTATTTCACTCCATGGAAATTTCATGGAAACACTCCTTAAATTAAGCAAAAAAGACTTTAAAAAGAAGTTTCATGTAAAATTTTGCACGTGCACCATAATAATAGTTATATTTCATTCTTATACCGCATTTTTTTATATTATCGGACGCTATAACTCATTATCAGCTGCGATAAAAAGTAAAATTTACGTCTAATTACAAATTTTCCAGAGACAAAAATAATCAAATTGCAATTATGAAAATTTCAGGACATATAGACATATTGCTCTTTTATATTGAAAAGTTTTGATGTTCTTGGAGCTTTCCCGCAGTGAAATATGCATTTTTTAAAATTGAAAAATCGTATTTTTCCATAATTTTTACTTTTAAATGTTTTTCTTTATAAATGAGTAGAAATACAATCACTAAATTGCGCCACGCTATTTGTTAGGAAAGGCTCTTCATTAAGAATAATTTTTAATATTGTCTTTCCATTTATAGATACCAGAGCAATTTGAAATTTGTAACAATTAGCAAAATTTCTATTTTCGTCGACCCCTCAGATTCAGCAATGACGGTTATTAAATTATATTCTGACATTTCCTAAGAGACCCTTTTCTAAAGAATTCATCGATATAAAAATTTTAAATTTGTGTCAATAACTTATTGAAATATAGGATCGCAAACAGGCCACTTTTAGAGTGCCAGAAAATCTAAATTTATGTAACCTTGAACTTTAAATGTCAATAATTAACAAAATAGATTTCTGACACCTAATATTTTGCAGTTGGTCATTACTATGTGACCTATTTAAAAACTGATTTTTTTTAAATCGGAGATATGTCAGCCGATTTGCTCATTTTGCGTGGAATAATCCAACTTGCAACTCTCCGGTCGTTAATCCGCTACTCTTCCAACAGGTAGCCCGGTTGGAAGAGTAATGGATTAGAAACCGGAGAGTTGACAATAACCGGACCGTCGCCAGTAGCCCTTCGTGTTGCTCCAGTACGACATTAATTAAATACCTACCTACGGTCCACTTTATTCTTGAAGAATTTTGTATTTATCATTTATCCACTAAATATCACAATTTAATTAAACAGATGATCAAAATGTCTTCTCACTAAATTAAAATGTATTTAATTAACAATATATTTAAACAAAACACGGTAAACAAACCATCGTGAAAGTAGCTAAAAGCATCCATGTAACACCCCGAATTACTCCAATACTCTCCGATTAACCCGGATGTTCGGATAATCGAGAACCGAATAAACGATCCGGTCACGCTGGCGATGTTTACAAAATTAAATCCAGCTAAGCAATGGACTCATTTAGAATCATCCTGGCAAGCCAAGCGCTTGGCGGTTTAGTGCATATACACACATTCTACAAACCAGGTTGTCCACGTGCAACGAATGCGCTGTCTGAGGGCTTTTCTCACGAAGATGTTCGGCTACGCTCTGTTGGGTTCAGAGTTGACAAGTAATATCACGCTCATTGACTTGCAGGTTAAGTGCTCCGCTCAAGTTGACTGGCAAATGGCTCAATTGACTCTTTGTTTGGAGAAGTTTACGTGGTAATGACGGGTGATAGGGCAATTTCCTAAACAAGGTTAGTTAGCTCTCTGGTTAAAGAGGACGGGAGATACGGTTTTGTAAACTTCGGAGTTTATAAACAATCTGACGCATTTTTTGTTGTAGTTGGATTGGATTTTAATAGGTGAAACCCACGCTCGGGGCCGTCGTGACTCAGTGGGTACGTCCACTGCGCTAGCAACCTTCGAGTTGTAGGCGCGGGTTCGATTACTGGCAGGGGCATTCCTCCCTGGGTCTCTTCTGTATCAGTAAACGCTTTCATTGTGTGTTTGTCTATTACTTGATATTGTAACGGCAGCTAGAGAAACGATCACCACGACAACGTGGGAAAATGGAAAATCTTGTTGACTCAGGTGTCGAGAGGAAAAGCCCACACTCCATAACGACCACCCGAAAACATCTTCTTAATGATTTCTTAACGACAGCCAGCCAGCAGGGGTCGGAAATCGCTGTGGTTTCAAAACAAAGGGCAGGCGCCTTTCTGTCGCTCTCTTCGACATTTCGAGACCAAGAAGATTGAGATAAATGATGATGAGTTTCCGACAGGGTTTGATGGTCCCCTTTCGAGTCCGCCGAAGTCTGTCGTAAAAGTTGAGGGGAAAGACCAACGTGAGACAGCCAATCAAGAACGTGGGAAATCTTCAACACCCAATCCAGAACCGACTAAAAGGCGGACCCGAAACGGAAAGGAGGAGTCGATAAGCACCCAACATATAGAGTTTTTGGAGACGAGAGAGAGAGACGGAGAGAGAGGATCACAGAGGATCAGAGAGAGAGCTTGGAGAGTGGCGGTCAGCAGAGACCGTTTTTGGAGCTTGAAGTGAATATCCGTTCACTGTTGTGCATTTATCCCACCTTGGGATCCTATACTCGCCGGAGTATTTTAGTGAGAAAGGCTCGACCGTAGCCGTAAAGGAGAACCCTCCTAGAGATCCGTGTAACTGCTCATCCTAGTAGTGATCCTGTCCGGAAAGACTGAGATTTCCTGCCTTGGAACTCTGTACTCATTCGAGTAAATTTTTGTTGAGAATAGGCTCGCCCGTAGCCGTGCGTTAGACTTCCCCGAGCGAAATTGTGAGGCTCGCCAGCAGCCCTAAGCGCCTCGATAGAACTTTGGACCTTCCAAGGAACTAATATTAATGAACTTTACATTCATTTTCCGACTTTTTGTACAAATTGTAAAATAAACCAATTTAGTCCAGAATCGGATATTTTCAATGGTAACTAGTCTAGCTACCCGTGAATCAAGACGTTACAATATTGTATATCTTGTGTCTGGCGCAGCATGGCCAAATATGGCCCTTGCCCCATAAAACCCCAGACCCAACCGAAGAAACCCACGCTATGGAGCTACAGAACGGGATATTGGCGACGGTCCGGCATCAATCCCGAAGGAAAGATCCTAGGATAGCACCTCGTAATTTTGAACCACGGTCAGATGACGAGGTCACACCTGAGCTGGCGCCCCGTTCTCTAAACTTCCACATCACGCCAACGTGAGGACATTTGAGGCCACGGCAGATTTAACGTGCACTAGCCCCCTTTGTATAGGACGGTCTTTGATTGAATTCGAACTCGCAACTCTCCGATTACTACTCCGTTACTCTTCCAACCAGGCTACCGCAAGCTCCTATTATAGTTGGATTGAATTTTAATAGGTGGAACCTCTGCTCACTAGCGCGCTCCAACCACCGACGGTTTGTTCGTTGTGAATTTAATGTTTGATAACACAACTTTTTTTTAATGAATTTGAGTCATTGAAATGGGTCATTTTTTAAATGAATTTGAGTCATTGAAATGAGTCATTTTTTATATGAATTTGAGATCGCACATCATAATTTCTTGTTTTTAAGGATTGTAGGTAGGTTACTAACGTCGCGCAGTGGAGCAATACAATGGGCTATTACTTGTTTTTAATTGCTGAGAATGGTAGCTCATTTGGAAGAGTAAGGTTTTAGCATCCGGAGGGCTAAGAGTTCGACAATGGTGGCTGGTCATGCTAAATCTGTCCTGGCCCCAAATGTCCTTACGTTGGCTAGGTGTGCGAGTTCAGGTCGAAACCTCGTCATCTGACCGTGGTTGAAAATTACTAGAACAACACAACTGACTATTGGTGCCGGCTTTCCCATTAATGGGTTGGTTGGTTTGGGGATTTTATGGCGCAAAGCATGGCGCCATAATGCCATATTTGGCCATGCAGCGCCAGACACGACATACAATATCAAGTAATAGACACACAATGAAAGTTTTACTGACACAGAGAGAACCCATTGATGGGAAGAAGTCCAGAAGTCTACATGTAGACTTCGTGACAGACAGTACATATCTCCCTTCAAATTTCAGCTACGGAAACCCACTTTTGGCTTCCGTTATCTTTAACACCTAAAATGTTTCCCGAGCTTTTTCTGTTGTTTTTATCATCTGACCGTGGTTCCAAATTACGTGGTATTGTCCTCAATTTTTCCCTTTGGGATTGATACCGGTCCGTCGCCAATAGCTCGTTGTGTTTTTCCAGTGCGACGTTAATTAAAATACCTACCTACCATGAACCATATTTTGTCCTCCTATTCTTTGCAAGAATTCTAGGTCAAAATGCTTGAAACCTATTTGGAGCCATGCACAGAAAAGCTGCAGATTAAACGCGAAATTACACCTGTTTCGAAGTCTAATTGTGTCCGCTTTCAGCAAAATCTACGGACACCGACAAAGCATAATTTAAAAATTCTATTACTACATTTGTAAAAAATTTGGGTTAACATGAAGCATAATCGAAAATATATTTAGCAAAGTATTGTCTCCAAGATTCATTTTGGGGTTCTGAAAGCTACATTAAGACAACCGGTTCGCCTTTGCGTATGGGTGAACTTCAAAGGAATCGCAAATGGGCCATCAGAAAATATTTGTTTCAATTAAAATGACAGATTGTACCGACAAATTGAATTGATATTGTCAGAATTTTCGGCAGCGAATCTTTGTTTCGCCCGCCCTATAGGCCGCGGTAGCCCGTTTGGAAGAGCAACGGATTAGCAATCGGGGGGTTGCGAGTTTGAATCCAGCCAGACCGTCTTGTACAAAGGGAGCTGGTGCATGCTCAATCTTTCGTGGCCTCGAATGTCCTCAAATTGGCGTGGTGTGGATGTTTGGAGAGTGGAGTGCCAGCTCGGGTGTGACCTCGTCATATGACCGTGGTTCACAATAACGTCGTGTTGTCCTTCGGGGTAGATCCCGGACCGTCACCAATAGTCCGTTAATTAAACACTCCAGTTTGACGTTAATTAAAATACCTACCTGTGAAAGTTTAGCTTAGTTACCCGTAAAAAAGCATAAACGATTATTTTAGAATAGTAGAACAATAAATGATTTTGCTGTTTCTTATCTTACTTAGGGGTCGCCATTTACTTAACGTTGATTGGCTCATCTTGATCGAATATGGCAGGCCGCAGTAGCCCGGTTGGTAGAGTAACGGATTAACAACCGGGTTGCGAGTTCGAATCCAAGTAAAACCCCGTTTACAAGGACGGCTGGTGCACGTTAAACAGCCACTGTCATGGCCTCAAGTGTCCACGTCGGCGTGATGTGGAAGTTTGGAATGTGGGATGCCAGCTCAGGTATTGATCTCGTCATTTGACCGAGGTTCAAAATTACGTGGTGTTGTCTTTTCCCTTGGGTTTCAACCCGGACCGTCGCCAATAGCCCGTTGTGTTGCGCCAGTGCGACGTTAGTTAAAATACCTACCTACCAAATATGGCCATTGCGCTAGAAGACCCGACCAACCATCTTATCCTACTTGGTTTAAAGGTTCGTTTTCTCCCTTGATGTATTTCTCTCTTCCGTGTCATTAAAACTTTCCCTTGTGTGTGATGACCATCCACTTGACGTTGTTTGGCCAGCCTGTCCATGTATGTCCCTTGTTCCAAAAAAACCAGAAACCACTTGACTAATGGTAGATAACTTTCGATTAATTCCTGGGTGTATTTCTCTTATGTGTCAGTCAAACATTCCTTACGTGTGATGCCCATTTACATGACGTCTGTCTTCAGTTTGGCCAGATACACACTTGACCAAATAGGGCCATAAAACCCAACCAGTCATCATATCCTACTTGGTTTAGTTGTTCGATTCCTCCTTTTGTGTATTTCTCTCTTCCGTGTCATTAAAACTTTCCCTTGTGTGTGATGACCATTCACTTGACGTTGTTTGGCGCAGCCTGTCCAAGTATGTCCCTTGCTCTAAAAAACCCAGAAACCACTTGACTAATGGTAGATAACTTTCGATTAATTCCTAGGTGTATTTCTCTTATGTGTCAGTCAAACATTCCTTACGTGTGATGCCCATTTACATAACGCCTGCCTTCAGTTTGGTCAGATACAAACTTGACCAAATAGGGCCATAAAACCCAACCAATCATCATATCCTACTTGGTTTAGTTGTTCTATTCCTCCTTTTGTGTATTTCTCTCTTCCGTGTCATTAAAACTTTCCCTCGTGTGTGATGTCCATTCACTTGACGTTGTTTGGCACAGCCTGTCCAAGTATGTCCCTTGCTCCAAAAAACCCAGAAACCACTTGACTAATGGTAGATAACTTTCGATTAATTCCTAGGTGTATTTCTCTTATGTGTCAGTAAAACATTCCTTGCGCGTGATGCCCATTTACATGACGTCTGCCTTCAGTTTGGCCAGATACACACTTGATCAAATAGGGCCATAAACCCAACCAGTCATCGTATCCTACTTGGTTTAATTGTTCGATTCCTCCTTTTGTGTATTTCTCTCTTCCGTGTCATTAAAACTTTCCCTCGTGTGTGATGTCCATTCACTTGACGTTGTTTGGCACAGCCTGTCCAAGTATGTCCCTTGCTCCAAAAAACCCAGAAACCACTTGACTAATGGTAGATAACTTTCGATTAATTCCTAGGTGTATTTCTCTTATGTGTCAGTAAAACATTCCTTGCGTGTGATGCCCATTTACATGACGTCTGCCTTCAGTTTGGCCAGATACACACTTGACCAAATAGGGCCATAAACCCAACCAGTCGTCGTATCCTACTTGGTTTAATTGTTCGATTCCTCCTTTTGTGTATTTCTCTCTTCCGTGTCATTAAAACTTTCCCTTGTGTGTGATGTTCATTCACTTGACGTTGTTTGGCGAAGCCTGTCCAAGAATGGCCCTTGCTTCATAAAACCTCAAAACCAATCAACTTATATACTTGACGAAATGGTTCGATTCCCCTCTGGATCTATTTCTCTCTTATGTGTCAGTAAAACTTTCTCTATATATGATGTCCATTTACTTGCCTTGTGTTTGGCGCAGCTTGATCAATAGGCGAAGCTGCGCCTTTGGTTTCATGGGCGTATTTTTTACGGCAAATAAATCATTCTATCAAGAAATGTATTCAGATTTTATATCAAAATCATCAAATTATGGTTGATAGGTAGGCAGTTTCATTAACTTCGCGCTGGAGCAACACAATGAGCCATTGGTGACGGTCCGCGATAAATCCCAAATGAAAGATCCGAGGACAACACCACGTAATTTTGAACCACTGTCAGATGGCGAGGCCAACACCTGAATCGGCACCCCACTCTACAAACTTCCAGGCCACGCCAAAGTAAGGACATTTGAGGCACCGATAAATTTAACGTGCACTAGACCTCACGTACACGACGGTCTTTGGTTGGACCTATTTCCGAACTCGCAACCTCCTGTTGCTAAACCGATACTCTTCCATCCGGGTTCCAACGGCCGGTCGATTTATGTTTTTAGTCCCATAACCCTCCTTGCTATATCATTGATTTCAGATTCGATTGGGAAACTTTTCTGTTTTTAATCGTCATTTGACCGTGGTTCAAAATTACGTGGTGTTGTCCTCGATCTTTCTCTTCGGGGGAGGATCCCGGACCGTCGCCAATAACCCGTTGTATTTCTCCAGTGCGACGTTAATTAAATACCTACCTCTTCTATGTCAGTAAAACTTTTTTATTGTGTCTGTCTATTACTTGATATTATAGACCCTCCCTGGGTCGACTCACCAGTGGTTTAGAATCATTGTAGTGACCCAGGGAGAGAGGGATTCCCACTGCGCACGAAAGGGTCAAGGGAAAACCCAACCCCGCCAGATAGCGTTTATTAAACCAAAAGAAAATATACACTGGCAAACAGGGCCAACAAAAACAGCAAACACCAAGACACACAACACAAAAAATAACTTAAATAACAGAACAAGTCGTTGAACTCGGAACTAGTCCCAGATAAATACAAATACAAATGCTCGAATCCGTATGACAACAAATTAAATGTTCGAATCCGAGAATCAAATGCATCTAAAAATCACGATATTCAACCAAAGGCGCCCAAGAGAAGAGAAAAGGCTTATATTAGGGGGGGGTATTTCAATTAACGTCACCCTGGAGCAACACAACGGGCTATTGGTGACGGTCCGGGATCAATCCCAAAGGGAAAGATCCGAGGACAACACCACGTAATTTTGAACCACGCTTATATTAGGCGCCCAACAGAACAAAAAAAAGAATATCAGAAAGAACAAACATCCAAGGGCGCATATCACATATAAATAACGTAAATAAAAGAACAGGTTGAACTCGAAACAAATGCTCGAATCCGTAAAGTACAATATATTAAATGTTCGAATCGGAGAATATAATTGTATATAAAAATCACGAAATTCAATCAAACCAAACGGGCTCATACTAGGCGCCCAAGAAAAGAAGAAAAGGCTTATATTAGGCGCCCAATAGAACAAATAAAGAAATATATCAATAAAAAGAGAAACATCTAAGACGAACAAACATGAAGAATAAAATCACATGACTATGCAATTAACAATGAATATGAAGATTATGAGTATATATAAATAATTGTATGAGCTAATGAACATGTAATTTGAAGTTGTCAAGATATAAAAATGAAGTTAAGATTTTAAAATTTTAAAATTAGGCCGGGTACTAACCCTTGGCCTATTACATAAAAAGTGCCGATTCAAATGTGGGGCGTGACGACACGGTCCGCCACCTCCCCGGCAGCCATAACACACCGAGAGACTATAACAGTGATTCTCAACCTTTTTTTGTCGCGGCACACTTTTAACGATTTCAAAATTTGGCGGCACACAAAGAAAAAGATAAGTTTAAAAGTTGTTTACTTACCTATAATACACTGTAAAATAGTTTATGATAATAATTGTGAATGTAAAATAAAATAATATAATATGTACTACAAAAACAACAGTACGTTTATTAAGGGATTAATTACAAGGTAATAATAAGAATACTTTTAATGAGAAATTTGAGCTTGATGTTTTTTGATAATTTCATTTATATTTGGTCGTAAAAATGACAATGCTACTCTCATATCGTCTTCTACATTTAACAGTCTCGATCTTTTTTTCGTTTTTATGTTGGTTAATACTGAAAATCCGAATTCACACAAATAAGATGTAGAAAATTGTAATAATATTTTTAAAGCTTTTTTGGCTATCATGGAATAATAGCATCTAATGTTAATCCAAAATGAATTAATTGATTCTTCCGAATATTTTAAAATTAAATCTCGATTATTAGAAAGCGAAATTAGTTCTTCCTCTTCATTCAAAGTTAATTCAAATACAGAAGTATTCGTTATCACAAATGGATTACGAACCCAATCAAATTTTTTTATATCTAAATTTGGGAAATAATGAATAATTCTCCCCTCTAATGTTGTCAAATGGTCAATAACAATTTTATGAATAGTTTTATTAAAATTTGGCGGCACACTCTAAGAATTTGGCGGCACACAAAAGTGCCGCGGCACAGTGGTTGAGAATCACTGCTCTATAACATGAAATCTTATTGTTTACCACGTCGTGGAACCATCTTTGTTCAAGTTCCTTCTTTGGTTTCCTTATGTGGTATTGCTCGGTGTGCGGACAGCCGAAGAGGTAATGGTCGCCGTCGCCAACCTCCCCCACATATACAAATATCTGTATGTTTGAGCCTAAACCTGTGGAGGTACGCCAAGAACGGACCATGACCGGTGACATACCATATGAGGCGCCGGTCGACGGCGAGGTGATCATACGACACGTTTGGATTGAAGTCCCGGAACCTGATCCCTTTTTGAGAATTATTGAAGTGGGCCTGCCACCTCTCAAGTGTATAGCGCTTGAGGATTCTTTTTATGTATGAGACAGGCGCCTGGACAGTCAATTCCACACCATCGGCCGCCGCCTGCTTTGCATAAAGGTCAGCAGGTCAGATATTTCATTACCCATGTCCCCCACGTGAGCCCGAACCCAGGCGTATTGAATTTATGGAAGAAGAAATTTCTTTTTTGATATTTAGTAGATAGGAAGACTTATTTTTTTGTTGATGAGAGGGTCTGAATTGATCTAAGGCTATCGCTGAAAATATTTACTTTTTTATTGTTCTTGATCGTCCATTTAATTTGCCAAATAGATGGCGGTTAATTCCGCCTGGAAGACAGAAAAATTTTGAAGTTTAAATTTGTGGGCTTCGATCAAGTCTTGACCATTAAATATACACACCGCGGCCAAGACACCGCTATCGATACCCGAGCCGTCGGTGTATATATCATAGTCAGAATTTTGAATAGTTGGAGGGAATTTTTGAATTGTCCTCGAATTGACTATTAATGTTTGGCTATTATAATCGATCTCTACCAGCGACAACTGCAACTCGGGATCGGGTTGCCGCCTTTTGACAACATATTTTTAATAAAGAGACAGCAGGGTCAAGTGGAGCGGGGGATCCCACAGATTGCATTTAGGGAGTCAGTGGGGGAGGTCCTATACGCACCAGTGATTTTTAGCAGAAAGGGGTTTTGTATTGTTGCTAATTTTTGTGCTTGTTGTTTAGTAAGTTGACCTCCCCAAACCCCGGCTCCATAGGTAATTATTTTTTCTATTACTGTCAAATACCATACTTTAAGGAGCCGGGCACTAACTCCCCAGCCCCCTCCTTTAACTCGGGCTAGGGATCCCCAAGAGCCAAGCATCTATCTTGATATTACTTGATATTGTATGTCTTGTGTCTGGCGCAGCATGGACAAAATATGGTCCTTTCGCCATAAAACCCCAACAAACCAAACCTTGCCACACATACGCCTACAATGAAGAAGAGGTTGTTTACCTTTGATCTGCGAAGTAAGTTCTTCGACCCGAAATCCTGATTTAAAGTCAGCCTTCTTGTTTCTGGACGAAACATTCCCGTTTCAGCAAAAATTGCGAAACAATGCTCCATTAGGTAATTAGTTTTTCATTTAATCTGAAATTCAAAATTCTCTTTTAATAGGAAATCTGAGGTCAGACGAACGTAATTGTCTGAAGATAGTAAAACATCATTTAATCGTAAAATGAATTTTTTACTGAGTCTTGAAGAAACATAATTAAAACTGATTGAAAGTTGTTCCGGAAGATAAAAGTTGATTTTAGGCTTTCAAAGGGGGTAACTTGATATTTCTCTTGTTTTTAAAAGGAAGAAAATAATATACTTCTATTGGGAGGGCGGTAGCCCTGTTGGAAGAGTAACGGACTAGCAACCGGAAGGTTGCGAGTATTTCGAATCCTTCGTGTGCAAAGGGAGCTAGTGCATGTTAAATCTGTCGGGGCCTCAAATGCCCTCACGGTGGCGTGGTGTGGAAGTTTGAAGGGTGAGGTTCCAGCTCAGGTGTGACCTCTCATCTGACCGTGGTTCGAAATTACGAGGTGTTGACCTCGGGTCTTTCCCTTCGGAGACTACTTCTATTGGGTAGTTGAATTAACGTCGCACTGGAACAACACAACGGATTACGTAGGCGATCTGGGATCAACTCGAAGGGAAAGATTCGAGGAAAACACCTCGTCGTTTTGATGTCACAGTCAGATGGGGAGGTCAACACCTGAGTTGGCACCCCACTTCCACATAACGCCACCGTGAGGACATTTGAGGCAACGGTCCCCCACGTACGCAGCGGTCTTTGGTTTTACTGAGTTTCGAACTCGCAACCCTACCGTTACTAATCTACTTACTACCGTATAAATGCATGGACTAGCATTATTCGGATAAAAGAATTGTTAATTTATACTTAAGATAACTATTGTTTCATGAATTCATTATGACACGAGAGAACAATAGTTACGAAAATTGTTTTCCTGCATTGAGATTCTTGATCATCTCACACATTTACATATCTCCGTACGTTATCTCAATAAAACAAATATAAAAAGTAAATTTCTAGAAACAGATTTGATATTTGTGTAATGCTATTTATTTCGTAAATTTAACGTAAGACAACGTTAAACGTTTTGTAAATTTTAACGTTTCAATCATGCATGTTAGGTAAATCGAGGTATGCCACTATGTATAATCTTAACATTTTAAAGTTTACAGTACCGGTAAAACCATCTTATTACTAATTCCCGGCCAATTTGAACTTAGGTAGGTATTTTAATTAACGTCGGCACTGGAGCAAAGCAACGGGCTATTGGCGACGGTGCGGGATCATTTGAAGGTAAAAGATCAGGGGACAGCACCGCTTAAATTTGAACCACGGTCAGATGACGAGGTCACACCTGAGCGGGCACCCCACTCTCCGCACTTCCACGCCAACGTGATTTGAGGCCGCGGCAGTTTTAACGTGCACCAGCCCCCTTTGAACACGACGGTCTTTGGTTGCATTCGAACTCGCAACCCTCCGGTTGCTATTCCGTTACTCTTCCAACCGGGTTTCCGTGGCCCCAATTTGAACTTAGGCCTTGTTGGTTTTTAAGGCGCAAAGACCATATCTGGCCATGCTGCGCCAGTTATAAAACGTCAAGTAAAGGAATTGCACACACAATGAAATTTTTACTTGCACAGAAGACAGAAATACATCCAAGGAAGGATCGAACTGACGCCGTTTACAGGTTGCTAGAGCAGTGGGCATACCCACTTAGCCATGATGGTCCCTGAACTTGTTAGGGCTTTTGTCATCATGGCACTACAAGGGAGAAGTGAACAATTTGGAATAACCCTGATGCACCAAGGGGAGAGGGTTTACCTCACATACATCCCATACATTCAAGTCAAAACCCGTTTACACAGAGAATCTACACATCGAACTCTTGACGTGGGTCGCGGTAACCCAGTTCGAAACTCGGTCCCACCAAAGACCGTGTACGGTGGAGCTTGTGCACGTTAAAACGCTGTGGTCTCAAAAGGCGCAGTGTGTCATTTTGTCAATCTAGGCGGACAAAATTATTACATCAAAAATACACTGATTTTGGGTGGTTATTAAGAGGTTGAGAGTGATAAAATACTGGGTTGGTACATATTTAACGATTTTTAGTTACTATTTGAATGTAGAAATATGTTAAATTTAAAGAAATTTGACAACTTTGCTCCATATAATAAGATATACTTCGATATATTATTAACCGCATTTTTTGCATTTTTGTATTAATATACACCTGAATAATGCTCAGATATACCCATAACAGTTCCATTGAAAAATAAAGCAGATGTATATAATAGAAAAACTAAAAGGGAAAATATTTATTTGAAAAATATTACAAAATTATATACTTGGAATCCCAAATAGTCTACTGAGGTATTGAAGGAAAGGTTTTTCAAATTCAACCATTTTGGAAACATTTGGCTGCGTTTAGTTTTAGACCTTGCTCGTAAACTTACAATTAGTGGATCTGAGATAATGAGTAATCTATTCATTAAATCTATTTGTATCACTTCTTGACCTTTTTGTGATAAGTATTTCCCTTATCGCCTGTTGTGTTTATTTCTTGTCTCTTGCTAACAGTCTCTCTAAGAGCGAACCAATCGGAGGAATTTAATACGCAAAATAATATTCTCCATGGACCAGTATTTTGTATATAATTGACGGACACTGGGGTACCAAGGATACTTTCTGAGGTATATATCTTGTACTTGCTTCGTGTTCAGAAAACTTATCAGTTTATCTGGAAACCTGAATTTAAACATTTTAATGACTCGAAAGCGTTTGATTACTTCAAAATAATCCCAGTTATTTCAACAGACCTTTCAGCATTTCTAAAAATCTATTAGTTGTATTTCTGTCGTTAGAAATCCCTGTTTGATGTTTGGTTACATCGATGAAAACAACGAAACTCAGCTTTAAAATTATCTTGCGCGCGCATTTTTATCTTCCCTTGTAGTTAAATCTAATTACTAGGCGAAAAGCAATTTGATGGAACGATGATGGAGTAAATTTTTTACCCTCATTGGTACAAGCATAAATTTGCAAAGGTATAGAAATATTAAACATAACTTTGCTCAGATTGATATTTTTCAGAAAAAGTTGCCGGTATCTTTTCTGTTCAGCGACATCACAGCCCCATATTATAATAGAATTTATGAAACTATCTTTTGACAAAATCAATCTCAAGAATTGTTCATGAATTAATTGTACGTAACCGTATAACACAGCAGTTGATAAGTGACTAGTGCTACAGCTGATGTTCCCGTGATAACGATCCCATAAGAGTAACAACCGTTTAGCTTATTTAATTTTGTTATGCGGAATATACAGATTAGAGTAAATGTCCTTTACGTTGTTGACATAATTTTATATTGGTATATAGAGAGATTAGCGTCCACTATTAGCGCAAGCACCTGATTTGTAGATAAATTTTTATTGACTTTTTAATAAGACACGGATCATTTTTCATAAATGTACCTCTTCTAGTAAAGCAACAGAGAGCTCTTCGACGATTTGAAGTAGACTGTCGTATATCTGACTTTCGTAATTTACTTCAGAGGCCATTGACAATTCTTTTTGACCAGTTGTATCTACAGGGTTACGAGTTTTGTTTTTCATACTTGGAGCTACAGGCTTAAAAATCTTTTTGAGGCCTTCTAGACCTATTTTTCAAACCACTTTGTGAATTACTCGGTATATCTTGAATTACAGTATGAGAAAAGGTAAGATTTCCTTGAAGTCAAGAAAAATTGTTTCTCAGGAATGGTTCTCAGTGCCTATTCACTTTACTCCTCTTTTGCTCAATTCTTTGGCTGGTAATTCAAGAATTTTCGCTTTAATACTATTTAAAATATTCAAAACAGCATCTGGTTACAAATGTCATCTATTTCTAGAGAAATATATATTATAATATCATTTCGTTTGCTTCGAATTTATCACCCAAATGTCAAAAATGAACTGACAAAAAAATTCGTCATTCTGAAATTTAAGGAATATCTATCAGTTTCGAAAATTTTCGCAAGAATTTTTTTGTTCTGCGCACGTCAAATGAGTCAGGCTATAATACACATGTAATGTTTAAGTAATATACGGCTATATAATGTTTTAAAAGTCTAGTTGAAATTTGAAATCAGCAGGTGCGGCCGTCGCTAATTAGCTACAAATTCAAAAGGATCTTGCAAATTAATGAAATAGTATTCAAGAAAATAAAAGTGCGTAAACATACCTCGATGAACAGAAGATAATGATAGTGTTTCCCAAATAGTCTAAAGAAAATATAGGACCTATAACTTTTCAGTTTTCATCAAAGTACTAATACGCATTCGCCAGAATGGTTTACAGCCAAAGCAGAAAGAATTACTTTGGACCCCTGTACTTCCTGTTAGGAGAAATTGTTTAGAAAAATACGCACGTATTCTTGCTAAGGGGACATACTACTTTTAAGATATGATGTATTTTTGACAATCTGCGGCACTAAGAATTTTGAATTTTGTCCACCTAGATTATAAAAATGACACACTGCAGTGGAAGGTTTGGAGAGTGGGGTGGCATCTCAGGTTGTTGACCTCATCATCTGACCGTGGTTCAAAATTACATGATGTCCTTCAATTTTGGAAGAAAGAAAACTTCATTTTGAATGAATAATATTATTAAAAACAAAAATTCAATTTACATTATCGAAAAATGTGGGCTGTGATACAGTTATCAATTCCAAGTGATACTCTTTGGGAATGGAAGTGAAAGGAAAAGAAAATTTGTTTTTTCTTTAATATACACTGCTGGCCACCGTAAATGCAACACCCTGAAGGAAGCATGCAAATAATATGAAATTTACAACATGCATTAGCGGAGGTGAGATATGCAAATGATTAGAATTTCAGCGCAGACGCACATCACTCGCGCCTGTGGCGCCACTTCAAAGCGCTATTTAAGGCTTGGAGATTTCGACGATTTCAAGTACGGCAATTGTGTTTTCCTTGTGGTTTTTTCAAAAAAACGATCATCTTTTGATCAAGTATCCGAGTTCGACAGAGGAAGGATAGTGGCCTACCGAGATTGTGGATTATCTTTCAGGGAAATCGGTAGTCGTGTTGGACGAAACCAAACAACTGTAATGCGGATATGTGATCGTTGGATGCAGGAGGGTACGACGGACCGACGTGTTCGATCGCATCCACCTCAGTGCACCACTTCACGTGATGACAGGCATATTGTGCGTATGGCAGTGACGGATCGCTCAGCCACATCACGAACCATAGCACAGCACATTCAGTCTGTACCGCATCATCCAGTGTCTGCTCGTACCATTCGACGCCGTTTACAGCAGAGTGGTCTGTCCGCAAGACGTCCATTGCTTCGTCTACCCTTGACGCAGAACCACAGACGTTTCCGCCGCCAATGGTGCGATGAAAGAAGGATGTGGACGGCAGAATGGAATTAAATTGTCTTTACTGACGAGTCACGCTTCTGTCTGCAACACCACGATGGTCGGATTCGAGTCTGGAGACACCGTGGAGAGAGGATGCTGAACAGCTGCGTTATGCACCGCCACACTGGTCCTGCACCAGGTATTATGGTATGGGGCGGTATTGGATATCACTCTCGCACTCCTCTAGTACGCATTGCCGGTACTTTAAACAGCCAGCGCTACATCTCCGAGGTGTTGGAGCCAGTTGTCCTTCCTTACCTTCAGGGCTTGCCCACAGCCATATTTCAACAGGATAATGCGCGACCACACGTGGCACGCATTGTCCAAGGGTTCTTCGTCAATCGCCAGATTGAATTGCTTCCCTGGCCAGCTCGCTCTCCGGATCTTTCGCCGATAGAAAACATGTGGTCCATGGTTGCTCAACGATTGACCCAGAATACATCCCCAGCTGCCACACCAGATCAACTTTGGCAACGTGTGGAAGCTGCTTGGTCTGCTGTACAAAGAGACTTTGGATGTGCCCAAGAACACATCCAAAGTCTCTTTGAATCAATGCCGAGGCGTGTGGCAGCGGTGATCTCCAACAATGGCGGCTACTCTGGCTACTGATTTTGGCAGGAACCACACTTCACAGAAGTCTATAAATTTAATCATTTGATACTTGGTCAACATGTTATCTACAAAATAAATTTTGTTGTGATATCTCTTGTCTTTCTTGGTGTTGCAATTTGGGTGGCCAGCAGTGTAGTTCTAATGAGACTTAACGTAATATATTACTTCGCCTTTCTTGAGCGTGCTGCTATTTTAATTATTTTATAGGTAAGATTTACTTTATATTTTATTTTATGAACACTCCCAAATTGGGGTGTTTTCCTGTTTATCTTCAGAACTTTATTCTTGATAAATTTTTGAGGAATTTAAATGTGTAAATATATTGTAGCCATTAAACTGGGGTGTTATTGCCCCGATGTAATCTTAGCCATCAAAAATTCATATCATATGTATATATCCATAGCATCAATTTTAAGAAACGATGAATAAAATAATCACGTCGCCCTGTGTGCCGCCTTTCGACCCTCCGATCCCTAAATTCTGTTCCTAATTCCGTTTAATTGTGTGTGTCCTTTGTATTCTGTTCATGCTTCTGTTATGTTCCAACTTTAATCTTTGACTATTGATGCCTTTTGTGCACCTGTATATGTCCAAATGTTATATTATAAGTGACTAGTTGGAATTACCCGGCGTTGTTCTGGTTGAATTGTTTATAATTCATCGTAATATAACAATATTATTCCTATGGAGATTTCGAATTGTTTTTAGCCCCCTGCAGACCCAGGACAAATCGAACGGGATTAATGTATAGCCTGTATCGATCAGAATTCTACTGGATGAATGTACCAAATTGAGTGTGAATTGGTCTGACATTGATCGTATAAATACGCAACGTTATTCCTATGAGGATTTGAATTGTCTTTAGCCCCTGTACCATATCGACGATAATAGAAGACCACTTTCTACAAAAATAATCTTATATTATCATAAAAATTTATATTCCAATAATAAAGCATCAGCTTAGGAATTTACAGACGGGATATATAAACGATATGATACTGAGCGATTTTCAGAGCAACCGCACCCATCTGCAATTGCACCATACTCTAAGATTCTAAAAAACTCCATCTTGAGAGGCGACTCCTGTAGATGTTAACTCTGACGTCATCTTCGCAGCCAGACCGGGAGAGAGCGCCCCCTAGCAAGTCCAGGAATACGGGACGTTGCACACCCTAGACAAATTGAACGGGGGTTAATATGTAGCCTACATTACCCGCAGAGTTCCAAAGAATAAGAGTACCAAATTTGATGTAGATTGGTCAAACCGTATAGATTTGTATAGAGAACAGACAGACAAATGCTAACTCTCTTTATATGTATAGATATCTTTTTTATCTCGTTTTCCTTCTCCCGTCCTTCCAATGAAAATTCTTAACCTCTGGTGAGTCGGAGGTTCACAGCAATTCCCAAATATCATAGGACAACAGCACTTACTGCACACCCAGTAAGTGCTGTTGTCCTATGATATTTGGGAATTGATCCCGGACCGTCGCTTATAGCCTGCTGTGTTGCTCCAGAGAGCGAAGTTAATTCATTAACATTACCATCCAGTTGGGCGGCTCGTTTTAAGTTACAAAGTGGTTCACTATTTTCAGTCTTTGAGTGCTGTTCACAGGAGGACAATCATTGCTGCCAACTTTTGAAAACAGAAAGCAAAACCCTATGAAGACTACCGGAAAACACCATTGGATCTCCACCTCCAACCTCAAATCGTCGCCTTCCAACATATTAAGCGGAAACCTAAACTATAATCATTCAGTTTGTATGCCTGGCCCCTGATGACAGACCACTCACACCGATAAACATTAGACATGCTCCGTCAATCTTAGAAGACAAAACATTCGAATGTTCCCCCTACCGTTCCAAAATGTTCTTTTTTTTTCCTCACCTGGACCCGTCTGTGACCCGCCCCCCTTTCGAATTCTATTCGATCAAATTCGGTGAATTCTTGATGGAGTTTAGTTGTCTTTTTCTTTCCCAACACAAACAACTCACACCAGAGAGAAGCTATTATTTTGCAATTAGGGAAGCTAATGTTTTTTATAAGATGGAGTTGAGGTTTAGGTATGGTTTTTTTTTGTTTTGATTTTCTTTGTAGACAAGAACTCTGGAGAGGCTATACTGGAAGGCGGGTGTGTTTTCTATGGTGGCTATATTTTTTAAGTGAAATTGGAATACCGCGCGAGATAGGAGTTCAAATTGTTTAGGGCTGCGGTGGCCCGGTTGGAAGAGTAACGAACTAGCAACCGAAGGGTTGCGAGTTCGAATCCAGCCAAACACCGTCGTGTACAAAGGGGGCTGGTGCACGTTAAATCTGTCGTGGCCTCAAATGTCCTCACGTTGGCGGGGTGTGGAAGTTTGGAGAGTGGGGTGCCAGCTCAGGTGTTGCCTCGTCATCTGACCGTGGTTCAAAATTACGTGGTGTTGTCCTCGGATCTTTCCCTTTGGGATTGATCCCGGACCG
This sequence comes from Meta bourneti, assembly GCA_933210815.1. Classification (NCBI taxonomy): domain Eukaryota; kingdom Metazoa; phylum Arthropoda; class Arachnida; order Araneae; family Tetragnathidae; genus Meta; species Meta bourneti. The sequence continues at coordinate 20,109,970 of OW119932.1, forward strand.
TCACCAATAGCCCATTGTGTTGCTCCAGTGTGACGTTAATTGAAATACCCAAATACCCAAATACTCAAATTGTTTAGCCACGTTTCAATGAATTTTAGTCGCGGATTGGTGCTTTTGTAAAATTTGTTTGTATATTTATTTCTCCTGCTTATGCTTTTTTAAAGTGTTTGTGCTTCAAACACCCACCAAGAGAGCTATTGTTTTGAATTTTCTGTATCCAATGTCGTCACCGGCAGCAGTAGCCCGGTTGGAAGAGTAACGGATTAGCGACCGGAGGTTTGCGAGTTATAATCCAACCAAAGACCGTCGGGGGCTGTTGCACGTTAAACCTGCCGTGGCCACGAATGTCCTCACGTTGGCGTGGTGTGGAAGTTCGGAGAGTGAGGTGACAGCTCAGGTGTTGACCTCGTCATCTGACCATGGTTCAAAATTACGAGGCATTGTCCTTGTATCTTTCCCATCGTGATTGATCCTGAACCGTCACCAATAGCCCGTTGTGTTGCGCCTAATCGGCGTTAATTCAATTACATACCTATCCCGTTTATGGCGAGTTTGAGACCACTTTTTTTATATCCCCAGCAGGAATCACAAGTTTCCATTGAAAAGATAAACCGGATCCTTGAGATCATTTTGATGAGCTGAATTGCTGTTGGCAATGACCCAACTGTCTCACGAAAAAAAAGTTATTCGAGTTTCAGATGGTTATGCTGGCATGTTAATTTAGCGTGGAAATCACAGATTTTGCTTTGTTATAAGAAATATCTCAATTTAGTCTCAAGTTATTAATTTTTGCCTTTAGTTTTATCTCAATATCTCAATCAATCTTCCGAAAATGAGCACTTGCTTCGTAACCTTTTATGTTCAAGTTATTTTCCTCAGAATTTGTAATTAGAAATTAATGACTTCGCTGGAATTGCAAGGTTTAGACCCCATTACATTGTGAATTGCCATATCTATGTTGTGCGCAATAATACACTGGGCAATAAGTTTCATTATTTCGTGTGGGGGATAGTTTGGGCTTTAAAGTGGATTGTTGGTTTCAATTCCAAATTTTTCAATTATTAATGTGTGATTGCTTATATAAAAGACGTATATAATTTTCCCTTTTATACTGTCCAAATTCAATTTTCCGATGGTGTGTAATTTCCATCATTTCAATTCGATTGTTTGGGGGTTTTATGGCGCAAGAACCATATTTGGCCATGCTGCGCCAGACACAAGACATACAGTATCAGTCATTTCAACTCGATAATTTCTTAAGGTAGGTATTTTATATATAATTAACGTCGCACTGCAGTAACACAACGGGCTATTGGTGACGGTCTGGGATCAAAACCGAAGGGAAATATCCGAGGAAAACACCACGTAATTATGAACCACGGTCCGATGACGAGTCACACCTGAGCTGGCACTCCACTCTCCAAACTTCCATACCACGCCAACGTGAGGACATTTGAGGCACGACAGATTGAACGTGTACCAGCCCCCTTTGTACTCGACGGTCTTTGTATTCGAACTCGCAACCCTCCGGTTGCTAATCCGTTACTCTTCCAACCGGGCTACCGCGGCCCCAAGTAATTTCCTAAGAATTTCAAATTAAGACTTGTTTTTGTCGCTGAAATTATAATATGGTAATGGATTTTGTTGATTCTAATCTTTCTGTTAACACTTCGTTGATATTTCCCGTTTCAGAGGCTTTTCATTCCCGTTTCAGAGGCGGCTCAGAGGCTTTGGCTCTATAAAGTCAAATGAAGATGGCGGTAGTGTTTTTGTGGTAGAACGTGTTTGTTGTACGTATTCTGAAAGTGAGGTCACTTAACTATATTTTAAAAACTCGAGTATTGTTTTCATAAATAATATTACACATTAGAAATGAGCTTAAATGCCATTGTGTTTGGGTCTAGTAGGAAGATTATTTTGGAAGGTAGGTAGTTCAGGAATCAACGTCCCACTGGAGCAAAACAAAGGGCTTGTGACCAAAACTAGTAGCAAGACCCTTTGCTGGGTGGAACCTAACATCCATCATATGATTGGTCCACGGAACGGGACAAGACTCCCATCCATTGTTTCATCATCTGAGTAGTCCATTGGTTGATCATTTGATATTAGTAGACTATGGCGATTTCACCACTTTGTAGAAGGCTCAGTGGGTATTCCCACTGCGCTAGCAACCTTCAAGTTGTAGGTGGTGCAGGTTTGATTCCTGTCAGGTGCTTTCCTCCCTGAGTGAATTTCTCTGTTCTGTATCAGCAAAACTTTCATTGTGTGTGTCAATTATTTGATACTGCATGTCGTGTGTCTGGCGCAGCTTAGCCAAATATGGCCGTTGTGCCATAAAACACTAACCAACCTCTGTAGAAGTGCGAATTCACACACCTACCCTATCAAAAGTTATTTGTAAAATCGCCAAACGAAGCTGTAAGATAACAAATTGGTAAATAAAGTTAATTTTTCGCAGAGCAGTCACGTGACTACTAGTCGACATGCTGGTATTGAAGCTCCTCTCAATAGCAATGCTCACTCTATCTTACGTCTATGACCCCACTCTCAAAACTTCCACATCACGTCAAAGTGAGGACATTCGAGGCCGCGATAGATTTCGAACACCAGCTCCCCCTACACGACGGTCTTTATTGGATCTAGTTTCGAAATTCGCTACCTTTAACCAACCATTGTAGCGAGTAGACCAAATAATAAAAATGCTGCTTAATCATGTTAATTAGCTAAATATTTGGGCGTGAATGTTAAACAAAGTCAAAATCCTCCGAAAATGTAACAACCCTCCAATTTTCCAATCCCGATCATCCAACCTGATACCCAAATCCGAACACGCACTCCAAGGAATTCCACGCTTGCGGATTGCGCAAAAAACATCCCCCAATTAATAGCATGTCGTGGTCTGCCAGCGCGTTCTGGCAGCGCATCCACACTTAGGCCTCTCTCTGGTGAGAATTTCTCAGCGATGCAAAGAACGCGAGTCGTTCCAGCAGGTTTAATTCGTCACCCATTCACACGGGAAACTCGAGAAGGGCCCCTTGTTTACTAAACGCGGAATGGCATCACCGAAGAGCAGGATATTAACATTCCTCCGCTTCATCGGGAATCTCCGTCTTCTCGAGACGAAGTGTATTAAATGGTTGGATTAATCGCGTTATTCAGGATTGACTTAATTAGGATTCGGGGAATGTTTTTTGGAGAGGAAGTCGGATTGGTCTTCACCGTGAAACGGTGTGGGAATAATGTAGTGTTGTTTCTTCCTGTAGTTTAGTGTTCATGCACTCTGGTACGGAGCGATCATTTTGTTCCTATAGAAATAGTTTAGTGTTCGTGCACTCTGGTACGGAGCGATCATTTTGTTCCTATAGAAGTAGTTTAGTGTTCGTGCACTCTGGTACGGAGCGATCATTTTGTTCCTATAGAAGTAGTTTAGTGTTCGTGCACTCTGGTACGGAGCGATCATTTTGTTCCTATAGAAGTAGTTCAGTGTTCGTGCACTCTGGTACGGAGCGATCATTTTGTTCCTATAGAAGTAGTTCAGTGTTCATGCACTCTGGTACGAAGCGATCATTTTGTTCCTATAGAAGTAGTTTTGTGTTCATGCACTCTGGTACGGAGCGATCATTTTGTTCCTATAGAAGTAGTTCAGTGTTCATGCACTCTGGTACGAAGCGATCATTTTGTTCCTATAGAAGTAGTTTAGTGTTCATGCACTCTGGTACAGAGCGATCATTTTGTTCCTATAGAAGTAGTTCAGTGTTCGTGCACTCTGGTACGGAGCGATCATTTTGTTCCTATAGAAGTAGTTCAGTGTTCGTGCACTCTGGTACGGAGCGATCATTTTGTTCCTATAGAAGTAGTTCAGTGTTCATGCACTCTGGTACGAAGCGATCATTTTGTTCCTATAGAAGTAGTTTTGTGTTCATGCACTCTGGTACGGAGCGATCATTTTGTTCCTATAGAAGTAGTTTAGTGTTCATGCACTCTGGTACGGAGCGATCATTTTGTTCCTATAGAAGTAGTTTTGTGTTCATGCACTCTGGTACGGAGCGATCATTTTGTTCCTATAGAAGTAGTTTTGTGTTCATGCACTCTGGTACGGAGCGATCATTTTGTTCCTATAGAAGTAGTTTTGTGTTCATGCACTCTGGTACGGAGCGATCATTTTGTTCCTATAGAAGTAGTTCAGTGTTCGTGCACTCTGGTACGGAGCGATCATTTTGTTCCTATAGAAGTAGTTTAGTGTTCATGCACTCTGGTACGAAGCGATCATTTTGTTTCTTTAGAAACGGATTTACTTGAAAGCCCTGTTTGTGTGCACATACCGGAAGCCCCATAGCAATGGATTAGCAAACGGGGGATTGCGATTTTGAATCCAACCAAAGACCGTCGTGTACAAAGGGGGCTGGTGTATGTTAAATCTGTCGGGGCCTCAAATGTCCTCACGTTGACGTGGTGTGGAAGCTTGAAGAATGGGGTTCCAGCTCGGGTGTTGATCTAGTCATATAACCTTGGTTCAAAATTACGAGGCGTTCCTTGGATGGGATACCTACCTTTGTGGTGGATCCCGGTAGGTAGGTATTTAAATTAACGTCATACTGGAGCAACACAACGGGCTATTGGTGACGTCAATCCCAAAGGGAAATATCCGAGGACAACACGTAATTTTGAATCACGGTCAGATGACGAGGCAACACCTGAGCTGGCACCCACAATCTCCAAACTTCCACACCACGCCAACGGCGCAGGTTCAAATTCCTGTCAGGTGCATTCCTCCCTGGGTGTATTTCTCCCTTCTGTATTATTAAAAACTTTCATTGTGTGTGCATGTCTGTTACTCGATATTGTATATCTTGTGCCTGGCATGTTGCCCGCGTTGTGTTGCTCCAGTGCGACGTTAATTAAATATCTCACCTAGCCTAACCGATTCACCGTGGTGAATCGGTTAGGTTAGGTTGGTTGGTTAGTTAGGGTTTTATGGCGCAAGCGCCATATTTGGCCAATGGTTAGGTTAGGTATTTAATGATGTGGTTTAGAGACTTTTCAAGGTGTTCGTTGGTTGGTTGTTTGGTTTTGGGGTTTCAAGGCGCAAGGGCCATATTTGGGTATGCTGCGCCAGACACAATACAATATCAAGTAATTGACACAAGACATACAATATCAAGTAATTGACACACAGAAGAGAGAAATACACCCAGGGAGGAATTCACCTGGCAGGAATCGAACCTGCGCTGCCTACAACTGACTTTTCAAGGGGAGGCGGAGAGATCAATCTGAGTTCATGTAGATCTGTATATTGAGGGTCACAATAGGTAGTTACGGATTAGCTACCGGTGAGTTGCGAGATCGAAACTTGATCCAACCATAGACGAAATATAACAGTAGGGTGAGCAATTTAACATTCTTATATGCACAGGATCATGTGACCAAAATTAGTAGTAACGTGACCCTTAGACTACTTTCCTCTGATAAGTGGAAACGAACATTCATGATCTGATTGGTCCACGTTACTGTAGAAGACGCCCATCCGTTGATTCATTATCTGATTGGACCATTGATTGATCATCTGATAGTAGGAAAATTGGGTGATTTCGCCACTTTGTCGCCACTCTAGAAATGCGGATTCACACACCTACTCTTCATAAGACGTTATACCGCCAAACAAGGCGATAAGGTACCAAATCGGGCAACCAAGTCCATTTTTCACAGAGCAGTCACATGACTACTAGTCGACATGTTGGTCACACTTTTTGAAGCTCCTGTCAATAGCAATGCGCAGTCTAATTATATGTCACGTCTATGCTCCCAATAGGACTACATCGGCCCATCAAATACGATCGAAGAGCGTCAGTTGTAATTGGCATTTCGAATGCGTTGTATTCACCGAAAACCAAATCAAATTCAGGAAATCTTTCGACTCTGTCGAACTTCACGACGCACCGAAGAGCAACGGATTAGCAAACGGAGGGTTGCGAGTTCGAAACTTGGTCCAGCCAAAGACCGTCGTGTACGGGGGACGTTAAATCTATCGTGGTCTCAAATGTCCTCAAGTTAGCGTGGTGTGGAAGTTCGGAAAGTGGGGTGTCAACTCGGATATTGACCTCGTCTTCTGACCGTGGTTCAAAATTACGAGGCATTTTCCTTGGATCTTTCAATTCGGAATTGATCCCGTACCATCGCCAATGGCTCGTTGTGTTGCTTCAGTGTGACGTTAGTTATTTACCTACCTAAGATGCATCGAAACACGCGAACTGTTTAAATTCATTTGCGATAAAAATCATCTGCAGCGATCTCTACCGAAAAGAAGCAGAACTTTTTTGTGTAGCTTTATCACCTTTAGTACATACATAATCAGTGTGTGAGTGATTATATTTTGTTTCTGTTTGTATTCTTCAGTGTTATAGCGAGATAAAAAAAAACTGTTATCTCTATACACCGTTCTTGCCCGAGTCACTTATCAACAGCACCTTTCCTAGTGATTGGTTTGTTGGGTTTTATGGCGCAAAGGCCATATTTGACCAAGCTGTGCCAAACACGATACGGACCAACGTCAAGAAATACACATACACATACAAGGAAAGTTTTATTGCCACAGATAAATACGCTCAGGGGGGAATCGAACCTGCGTCACTAACAACTTTCTGACGCTTTATTCATCAGCAAAAGAAAATAATTCGAAATAAATTTGAGGTGTATTTCAAAAACAAATTTACCTATCTACCACTTTTTATTTTATATTAACCTTTCGATAAATATATACAGCTAAACGTCCCGTGCTAATCGTTATGTGTGAGAACGCTAGTTGTAAATAGAATTATCCTCCTAGTGAGCTCTCACATAAGATTTTAAATTCAAGTATGCAATAGAATGATTGGCATTTAAATTTTGGCTAATTGGCGAAAAACAATCGACATCAAAAATCTAATTTTTTTCAACTAGTATCAAAATATCACTCATCAAATAACACTAAGAAAACATTTCTGTAGGTGGTAGTTAAATGTAGTAAGGTAGCACTGGAGCAACACAGGGGTAGTACAACACCGCGGACCGGTTTTGGACAAGTTACCGCGTGCTGTATTTATTGTACGGTCGATTCTGTCCATCCTGTATGTTTTAAAAAACAGTATACAGAAAGAAACAAGTTTTGCTTTTATCATCCAATTTAAATCATTTATCGAATGTAATAAAGATAGACGAAAATATGTAAATTCGAAAAGTTTGGTATAACTAGGCCTCGAGTATTTAGGTCCTAAAGTATTTAAATGCAGCTGGCTAACGAAAGCGTCGATTTAAACTTATTGCTTCCGAAAATTAACAACCTGTAGGAAACAGATTAGCTCATGTCAATTTTATAAAGCTTCAAAATGGCAATAAAATTAGTGAGATAGAATTTAGAGTACCAAAAACTACGTGAAAATTCCCGCTAGCAAAATTATGTAACTTTACATCACCGTGATCCCTCTCACATATAATAGCAGAACTTCGAGTCGATTATACGCTTTAAAATTTTAAAGCTAATGAAAGAGTGGTAGGTATTTGACTTGAAATTTAACTATATAGGGGTTGATCAGTTTTACTACTGTCGATAAGTATTTTTTTAATTTTCTTAGTGTGCATATCAGAGCATACCTTTGTGAGGTCATCTCACCGTGATTCAAAATTACGTGGTGTTGTCCTCGAAATTTTCCCTTGGGGATTGATCCCGGACCGTCGCCAATAGCCCGCTGTGTTGCTCTAGTGTGACGTTAATTAAAATACCTACCTACCTTCGTGAGAAAGTTAGGTTAGGTAAGGTAATTAACGTCGCACTGGATCAACACACAACTGGCTATTGGTGACGGTCCGGGATCAATCCCAAAGGGAAAGATTCGAGGACAACACCACGTAATTTTGAACCACGGTCAGATGACAAGGCAACACCTGAGCTCTTTCCTTCGGGATTGATCCCGGACCGCAGCCAACAGTACTTTATGTGCTCCAGTGCGACGTTAATTAAGGGAAGCAGTGGCCCGGTTGAAAAGATAACGGATTAGCAACCGGAGGGTCGTGTACAAAGGGGATGGGACACGTTAAATCTGTCGTTGCCTCAAATGTCCTCACGTTGGAGTGGAAGTTTGGAGAGTGGGATGCCTGCTCAGGTGTTGCCTCGGCATCTGACCGTGGTGTTGTCCTCGATCTTTCCCTTCGGGATTGATTTCGGACTGTCAACAATAGCCCATTGTGTTGCTCCAGTGTGACGTTAATTAAAATACCTACCTACCGCGATGTTAAATAAGTACCTACCTACCTGGACCGTCGCCAATAGCCCGTTGGGTTTCTCCATTGCGACGTAAATTCTACTACCTTTGGTATTGGTATTTTCAATTAACGTCACACTGGAGCAACACAACGGGCTATTGGTGACGGTCCGGGATCAATCCCAAAGGAAAAGATCCGAGGACAACACCACGTAATTTTGAACCACGGTCAGATGACGATCTACTACCTTTGGAATATTTATCAGCGAATTGCGGGAATTGGGTGTATTCAGAAAACAAGCCAACTAACCGTGTTCAAAATACATACAGGACACAAGTATCGCCGCAGAAACACTACCGCCACCTATATTTAGCTTCACAGAAAATGCTTTTTGTAGAGCCGTTGAAGTTTACTACTCAACTGCCCTTAAGGTATTGTTTCCTTGATTCAGTCGAGGGTAGGCAATTATTTTCATCAAATTCGACTAGCTTCATAGATAGTCGATACCTCCAATTCGACACCCGTTAGCGGGTACTAAAGATCTCGACTCACAAGAGCATGTCGGATCGTTCCCCTTGGAATTGATCCCGGACCGTCACCAATAGCCCGTTGTGTTGCTCCAGTGTGACGTCAATTGAAAATACCAATACCAATACCACAAGAGCATGATGGAAGCTACTTGAAAAAAGGAGCGACTTGAGTCTGCCGAAGTTTTAATTAATTAGTAGAACCGTTATATAACTGGTACACAGCACCAACTTGAGAGTTTTATCAATTTCTCTAGGTTTTTACCTCTTTTTCCAATTTAAACTCCCCTTTAACACGATGTTTTCAATTCAAATCAATTTTTCCTTCCCTTTCGTGATAGTGATAACTAGCACTTAAACGTGTAAATGCTGATTCGGTTATTAAAATACAAGAAATCAGCCTCCGGATATAAATATTCTTTGGTTTAGGATATGTTTTATTGAGATAAGAAAAGACGGTTATCACTTCGAGGAGATACAGCCCGCCTACTGTCACTTTTCGACAATGCCAATCAAAGGATTCAGGAAATTAATGACAACCACTCATTTCTTTTCTCTACAAACATGCCATTTTCGAATGTCTTTTCCTTTTTTCCGACATAAAATTTCAAAATCATTCAAAACGAAAGACGAAAATCTGTGCAAAAGGCCAATGGATTCACAAGAGTAATTTTGCAAATACCATTAAATGACTATCGCAGTGCCATCTGCTGTCGTTTTCCAACACTACCTATCCTGATTCGGAATAATGGTTTGATAGTGGGTGGGATTTACCCAATTGGAGGAAGGTATTTTAATTAACGTCACACTGGAGCAACACAACGGCTATTCTCGATGGTTCGGGATCAAACCCGAAGGGAAAGAAGCGAGGACAACTCCACGTAATTTTGAATCAGTCAGATGACGTTGTCCAATTGGAAGAGCAACGAATTAGCAACCGCAATGTACTAAGTGTTTTTAATTAATGTCACACTGGAGCAACACAACGGGCTATTGGCGACGGTCCGGGATCGAACCCGAAGGGAAAGATCCGAGGACGACACCACGTAACTTTAAATCACAGTCAGATGACGAGGTCACACCTGAGCTGGAACCCCACTCTCCAAACTTCCACACCACGCCAACGTTAGGACATTTGAGGCCGCGACAGATTTGGCGTGAATCAGCTCCTTTGTACACTACAGTCTGGTTGGATTCGAAATTCGGTCCAATTAGCCAGTCCAATTCCAATAGTCCGTTGTGTTTCTCCAATACGAAATTAATTAATTACCTAAGTACCTATCCATACCGTCGCCAAAAACTCGTTCATCCAGTGCGACATAAATTCAATTACCTACCTGCAATACTTCTCGGTGGGTCTTTTTTCTGGTTTAGTTGTGCTTCGAAGTGTGGTCACCCACGCAAACTTATGCTGTCAAAGAGCTACCACTATTTAATTAGTAATAAATTTTGTAACTATATAAAGAACGTGTGTTCAGTAGTTTTTGTACGTGAGGGGGATCGCTGTGATGCATTTGCTAGCGTTACCCCACACGTAGTTTTTGAAATTTAAATCGTAAGTGTTACTTATTAACAGCATTGCAATTTGGAAGCTTCAAACTATTGAGACGAGCAAATCTGTTTTTCACCTGTTGCTAATTTTCGAAAACAGAATTAATAACAGTTTACATTTACGCTTACGTTAGCAAAGATCCATTTAAAAACTTTTCCAGTTCACATTTACGTCCATCTTTCCCTTTTTTTAAAAAATAGCCCGTTGTGTTGCTCCAGTGTGACGTTAATTGAAAATACCAATACCTTTTTTATTGTATTTTGTTGATTGGTAAGGAGGTATTTTAATCACAACGCCACACTGGATCAACACAAAGGGCTACTGGTGACGGTCCGGGATCAATCCCAAAGGGAAAGATCGAGCACAACACCACGTTACTTTGAACCACGGTCAGATGACGAGGCAACACCTGAGCTGGCACTCCAAACTTCCACACCATGGTGAGGACATTTAAGGCCACGACGGATTTAACGTGCCCCCTTTGTACACGACGGTGTTTGACTGGATTCGAACTCGAAACCCTCCGGTTGCTAATTCGTTACTCTTCCAATCGGGCCACTGCTGCCTATGTTAATTGATTTAATAATTTTGTTTCAAATCTTTTACATAATAACCAAATATTAGTACTTTCTTCATTTTTGTTTTCTATTATATACATAATGGTCAGAATCGACAATACAATAAGTATAGCAGGCGGCTCCTTGTCCACAACCGGGCCTTAGTAGCCCAGTTAGTAGAGTACACAGATTAGTATTCAGAGGGTTAAGAATTTGAAACACGTGGGGGCTGCTGTATATTAAATCTGTCGTGTCCTCACGTCGGCGTGGTGTGTAAGTTTGGAGAGTGGGGTTCCTCCTCAGGTGTTTACATTAACAAATCGAGATTCAAAATTACGAGGTATGCTCGGATCTTTCCCTTCGGGTTGATCCCGGACCATTGCCAATATCCCGTTGTGTTGCTCCAGTGTAACTTCAATTCCACTACTTGCTTATCAGATGCTCTGGAGGATATTATCTTTATCATATCGCTCAATGGGGTCACTGAATTGAAGTCCCAAAGTCCATCCCATGCTTAAGGTAGGTAGTTAATTAACGTCTCACTGGAGCAACACAACGCCCATTCTTAAGAGACGCTTCTTGAGGAAAGGATTTATTTACGTTTCCACACCAATTCCCAAATGCAGAATCGCAGTAACCGGAGGGCTGTGATTCGGGACTCGATCCAACAAAAGATCGTCGTTACGTGGGGGCTGGTGCGTGTTAAATTCTGTCGTGGCCTCAAATATCCTCACGTTGGCGTGATGCGGAAGTTTGGAGAATGGGTGTCCGACTCATGTCACCTCGTCATCTGTCCGTAGCTCAAAATGACGAGATGTTGTCCTCGGATTTCTCCGTTCGGGATTGATCCCATACCGTCACCAATAGCCCATTGTGTTAATCCGGCGTGACGTTAATTCAACAACCAATTACCTAATTGGACAGATAGACTAGTCAAAACACGTGGCCCAGCAACACACAACATGCGAAAAATATTCAATGTAAACAAATCACCGGAAGACGAGGCTGGTTGGTTTTTGGTTTTATGGCACAAGGGGCCATACTTGGTGAATCCCGGAAGACAAGAATCTTCCGTTTACCCAAAACGGATTGCGTACAGGAAGCACTTTCTACCACCGAAAACCAGCTTCATCTTCACCGAAAAAGCTCAGATAGTTACCATGCTTACGATACGATAAGGCTCCTTAAACAGGCGCTCGTACACTATCTCTGTAATACACTTCTCAGATTGGGTGCTTTTGTGTGTGAGGGGATTTCCTAGTTTTTTCACGAAGGTCAGCTCGGCATGTGCACACTGAAAATTTAAAATATAATCAACGGCGGTAGTCACATAGAGCAACCATTATAAAATTGAATTTCAAAAGCACTCACGTATCTACCACTATTTAGTTAGTAATGGATATTTTAAGTATATATACAACTTAATGTTCCTTTGTTTATTGTACGTGAGAGGGATCGCGGTGATGTAAACTTACATAATTTGCTAGCTCTACCTCTCACGTAGTTTTTGAAATTCCAAATTGTTTCATTTACTAATCACGTTGTAGATTTGAAGCTTTAAAGGAATTGAGATTCGCGGGAATTGATTTTTTACAGGTTTTCAAAAACGGAAATAAGTTTACATTTACGCTATCGCTAACAACATTTAAAGTTTATAGGACCTAAAATTCGGGGCCTAGTTACTACAAATTCCTGTATGCATGTTTTCATCTTTCCTCTTTTGTTACATTCTGTGGTAATTGATTTAATAATTTTGTTGAATTAAATCTATTACATGTTATAAAATCTATATGAGAGAGTGAATTTTCCATGGAGCTCCTGGGACGAAGGCCTGTCTCCAGATAACAAAGTCCTTTTATTCCGAATACGTTTAGGTTATCAGAAACTTTCAACGGTGTAGCAAGGTCTTGGGTGTCAGGTTATCAAGGAGGTTGTAGTTGCAGTTGGGTGTGGTTGGAGAAGACCTTAGAATGAGCGGTAGGCAAGCCCATCACTCGAGTGTGATCTCAGAAAATATCAGAGTTCAGAATACCTGTGGTAGACAAGCCCATCACTCGAGTGAGATCTCAGAAAATATCAGAGTTCAGAATACCTGTGGTAGACAAGCCCATCACTCGAGTGAGATCTCAGAAAATATCAGAGTTCAGAATACCTGTTGTCGTATCTGGTTCTATTTAATGGGTTATCAGCAAATCTCAGGCAATGCAGACAGCACAAACATTTATTATATAACAAAATATTTACAATTTACCAAGGAGCGTCCTACACGACCACTCCATGACCATATCATCCGAATATCTGCTTGTTCGATCGTAACACACTCTGACGGTGCTTTTAGCGCCATCTGTAGGGTGATTGAATCCCTAATACGACATCTCCCCCGCAAGATATGGGTTTGGGGTTTTCTCAAAACATAAACACAGATCTGAATTTAAATATTATGGACTCAATCACCTAAATATTATTACACCATATCAACAGTAAAGAAAAATGCAAAATAAAAATATATATACATATAAGAATAATAATGCTAATAAAATACGAAAGCATATAATAACAGACATTATGCTTAAAGTCACAATAATAAATTTGTCACTACTTCTCTTCAGAAAATAGTCTGGATAATGCATCAGCATGAGGCATTTTGACTCCTGGACAATGTTTTATTGTTAAGTTATATCTTTGAAGAGCAAAAACCCACCGCTGTAGTCGTGAAGATTGTGGAGCACATTTTGTAAGGTATGACAAAGGGTTGTGATCAGTGTACAGTTCTATTTTGGACCCGAAAACTAGAGTTTCAAACTCCACACAATAGCGTACGCTTCTCTCTCTATTGTAGACCAAGCTTGTTGAGTTTTATTCAACTTCTGGCTCACATATGCAATAGGTCGGAGTAATCCTTCGATTCCTTGGGACAGACAAGCGGCGATACCATACTGGGATGCATCACTGTGTATTATGAACGGTTCACTCATAACTGGAGTGTGCAAAGCTGGAGCTTTCATTAGAGCAGATTTCAGTTTGTTGAAGGCAAATTCGTGTATATCCAGCCAAGGTAAATTTTCAGGAATCCTCTTTTTTGTTAACTCTGTAAGAGGTAAGGCAATCTCTGCATAGCAAGGTATATATTCCCGATAATAATTGCACAACCCAAGCATGCTTCTAAGTTGTTTCTTGGTCTCAGGTACAGGTATTTGAGCAATTGCTTTTATTTTGTCTGGATCTGCTTGATGCCTTCCAGATCCGATAACATGACCTAAATATTTGATTTCAGGTCTTGCAAATGTACATTTGTGTAAATTCACAGTAAACTGTAGTTCTTTTAATTTTGAAAGAATAAGATCCAAGTGTTTTAGATGATCACTCATGTTGTTAGAAAATATAGCTATGTCGTCAATATATGCACGACTAAAATCTCTGTATGGTGCTAACGCTTTGTTCATTTCTCGTTGAAAAGTCGCAGCAGCATTTCTCAAACCAAATGGCATTACTTTGAATCTATACTGTGCTCTGTGAGTCTTGAAAGAAGTAAAATCACGACATTTTTCTTCCATTGGGATAGCCCAATATCCCTTCAACAAGTCAAGTGTAGAAATAACATTTGCTTTCCCTATGCTGTGAAGTAACTGAATGGCATCTTCCATAGGAAAATCATCAGCCTTGGTGACAGCATTGAGGGATCGATAATCAACATATAAACGCATGCCTCCATCCTTTTTGTTTACACACACAACAGGATGAGCGATTTCTGCAGAACTTTCTTCTATTAAGTCCAATTCAAGTAGCTCTTCAATTTGGGTATCTACTTGTGATTTCAAAGATTCTGGTATCCTATAAACATATGGTTTTGTCCTTTCTTTGCCTTCCTCAAGTCTTATTTTGTGTTCACCAACTTGTGCAACTTTCAATTTTCCACTAAATAAATCTTTATACTTCTGTAATATCTGAATCAGTTGACTTCTTTCTTTCTCATGTAAATCGTATAAATTTATTTTCCAAATTTTATCAGACAGTTCTTGTTGATATACAGTTCTAGGAGAGGCATGAATTTCACCAAATTCTTCATCATCTTCAAAAACAATACCAACTGCATTCATTCTTGGGTAATATCTCCTTATCTTATTTACATGGCAGTGTCGTACTTTTCCTTCAGGAAGTTTCACTTTGTAAGAATGTGGCGATGGATGCTCGACTATCTCCCCAGGTCCGGTCCATCGTGCATATAACTTGTTGGAAGAATTTGGAATTAGTAAGTAAACCTGCTCTCCTAATTTAAATTCTTTGAATCTTGTGCGGCGATTAAAATAATCCGTGTAGGCTTGTTGTTTTCCCGATGCGATAAGTAAGGCTTGGTCGGTTGCTCGTTCGAGATTTATTTTGAGTTCCTGGAGATAATCTACGACTGATTTGTCCATATTCAAAGGTATAGGAATTTCTCCACACCAGCTAGATTTCAACACACTCAGAGGACCTCTTGCTTCTCGGCCATACATCAACTTGAATGGAGATACTCCGGTAGTACAGTTAGGAACTTCTCTATAAGCAAATAACAGAAACGGAATGTATTTATCCCAATTACTAGGATCTGTTCGGATAACATGATGAAGTGCATTTTTAAGAACTTGATTATATCTTTCTACAAGTCCATTACTGGCTGCATATCCTGGTACTGAAAATCTAGGAGAGGATCCTAAGCGATTCATGAATTCTTGAGTAAGTTTCGATATAAAGTTCGTACCTTGATCACTTGCTATAGTATTTGGTATTCCAGTTCTCATGAAAATTTCCAACAGTGCGTCACATGTCGCCTTAGCAGTTAAGGAACGCAAAGGAATTGCTTCCGGCCAGCGAGAATGTTGATCAACTAAACGTAACACATATTTATGACGACGAGCTGAGGGAGGCTCAATAGGGCCTATAATGTCCACATTAACACATTCAAATGGTAATTCCGGTCTGAGAACAGGAGTAATGGGAATTTTATCAATCATTTTCTCTGGGCTTCGGAGTTGGCATTCTTTACATGTTTTACAAAATTCGGCGATTTCACTAGTCATGTGAGGCCAATAAAAACTATATCGTATTCTTTCATTCGTCTTTTTCATTCCCATGTGACTTCCAAAAACAGATTCATGAGCTAATTTTAAAACTTGAGCTCTTCTCTTTTGCGGTAAAACCAGTTGCTGAACGGTCTCTCCTAATATTTTATCTTTGTGGAATATTAATCCATCGATAAAAAAGAAGTTTCCCTTTCGAAGTGATAAATTTTTTCTTATTTCTTTTAACGTATCACAACTGTTTTGTTCTTCACGAAGTCGAAAGCTTTCACTTTTGCACGATAGTATTCCGCTTTCTGGTGATTCTTGTTCTGATTCATCATTTCCGGTTTCAGCGCAGACTAAATAATCCTTTTCTTTCACTGGAAAAACACAATCCAATCTGTTACATTTAGGAATACATGTTTCTTTTCCATCTTCTGTTGAGCATTTTAGTAATTCATAAATATTTGGGGGTATAATGCACTGACCATGAACTTTGTCCGTTACTGCTGCAAGTATTTCAATCGGACGGCAAAGTCTATTTTCATCTTCGTTTTTTAATGAAACTTGGAATTTTGCTAATCCAGCTTCAATTTTTTCTCCGAAAGCACTAGTTAAAATTATTTTTCCCTTTTCAGTTTTTGATTCGGAAATAAAATTTGAATTGAAAACTGGGATTTGAGCTCCAGAATCAATCAGGCTTTTCAGTTCTCGATTATCTACGAGAATGTTTACATATTGAAGAGAGTTCATAGGAACATTTATTTTTTCTTTCACCAGATGCTCCGATCGTATTTCAGCAGTTAATATTTCATCTTCTGGTTTCTTTTCTTTCTTGCTAATATTTGTTGATCTGCTGTATCTTTTAGGACAATCTCTTGCGAAGTGCGATAAACCACATATGTAGCATTCCCTTGAAGTTGTATTTCTAGTGCTTTGGTAATCTTCTCTCGTCTTGAATCGATGTTCTCTGATGTGAGGGGGTGCATATTTCCGGTCTATGGAATTTTTCGTTTCTTCTCTGTTGTAATTAAAATTCTGATGTTTGAACGTATTCGTTTGATTCTCCTTCCAAAATGTTTCCTTCACTTTTTTGTTTACGCAATTTCGAACGTTTTCGTAATCATCTAGTTTATTTGCAATTTCTTCTGGTATTTTGAATCGAGACCATCCGTCGATGAAATGATCACGGATTTCCGATGGCACTTTACGCTTAATCTGATCAGTAATAATTAAATCAGACAGTTCTTCAAAAGTCTTTACATCCAGTCCTCTTATCCATTCTTGATAATAATTTTTAAGTTCATAGGCGAAGTCACACCACGTAATTTCGGGTTTCTTGTAGTGTTTCGTAAACAATTGGTGGAACCTTTCAGGAGTAAGTTTATATCTTTTTAGTAAGAGTTCTTTCACTTTTTCATAATCATCCGTCACTTCTTCGTTTTCTCTGGCAATTATTTGCGCAACGTCATAGGGTAGGAATCCTATTAGGTATGACACCCAATTTTCTTTCTTGATTTCCGTTCGTTTCACTTGACGCTCGAAGAGAACTAAGTAGAGGCTTATATCATTAGTTTTGGGATCAAACTTCTGTAAAATACTTTGCAAGTCAAACCTCGGCTTCATGTTTACATCAGTTTGTTGAATTTCAGACCCATTCTTCAATCTTTCGTTTTCTAGACGCATCTTCTGCAACTCGAATTCCATTTCTTCTTTCCTTCGTCTTTCTTCAACTTCTTCTTTCCTTCGTCTTTCTTCAACTTCTAATTCTTCTTTCCTTCGTCTTTCTTCAACTTCTTCTTTCCTTCGTCTTTCTTCAACTTCTAATTTTTCTTTTCTCCTTCTTTCTTCTATAATAGTATTTAAGAGTTCCTTCACGAACGGTTTATCATAGTTTTTATTTTCGGTTATAACTTTCTTTAGCTCAATTACAACCATGTTTTCGGTATTCATTATCCCCATTTCGGTAGCAACAGTCTTTAGAACTTCCTTTCTTGCTTTCGCCAAGAACGCCATAATGGGATCACGAAACAAAACTGTTCGATTTAAAACGAAAGTTCCACAATAAAGTTCCGAAAATCAAATTCAAAATTCACTTTGAAGCATTTCAACAAAAATCTTTACACCATTCTTCAATGTTCTTCAAAAGTAGTATTTAGCAGGAAACAAATATAAAAGTTCACAACAAGGAGCAGGACTCACCATGAAAACGAAAGCATATTTCCTCATTAAAATCCTGTCGACTGCGCCAATGTCGTATCTGGTTCTATTTAATGGGTTATCAGCGAATCTCAGGCAATGCAGACAGCACAAACATTTATTATATAACAAAATATTTACAATTTACCAAGGAGCGTCCTACACGACCACTCCATGACCATCTCATCCGAATATCTGCTTGTTCGATCGTAACACACTCTGACGGTGCTTTTAGCGCCATCTGTAGGGTGATTGAATCCCTAATACGACACCTGCCAACAAATTCTTTGCGTTCTAAAATTCCTAGTTCTCTTATTTTGGTATTTCGGTAATATATCAGACTCCATAATGATACGGAGGATAGAATTTTGGAGTGCTTCAAGTTTGTTTGTGTGGGTCTTAGCTGCAAATCCCCAGACCTGACAGGCGTAACTAATCACTGCACGGAGCATAGTTTTATATATGAGCATTTTATTATTTATCGACAATTTTCGAATTTCTAGCAATTCAGGGTGATAAAATCTAAAAATCAATCTCCTTTCTATAAACTACTTTCTAATGCATACAAGATGGTCGGAGTCGTCTGTATAACAATCAGAGCACGCTATTTCTGCGAAATATCAAACTGAAAAATTGTCCTATTTTCCACTGGACATTCCGGTAGGTACGTAGTTAATTAACGTCTCACTGGAGCAATACAAACGGGTTCAATCCCGAACTAAAAGGTCGAGGACAACACCATGTAATTTTGAACCATGGTCAAATAACGAGGTCCACATTTAACGTGCACAAGCCCCCAAGTCACGCAACACTTTATTTTTGGATATAGTTTCGAACTCGCAAAATTGCGGCTGCTAATCCTTGTCTCTAATAACTGGTCTGCCGCGACCCCATGAACTTTACCCCTCGGGGACATATCTTCTTTAGGTGTGTACGGGCTTCACGAACCTGAGGTACCCAAGTGAACTGGGGTTTACTATCTTTGGTAAACACTGGAATTGCACTCCCGGGGTACCCAAGCGATCTTTTCTCTTTTCCTCCTACCGTTCTATCTCCCGCCCCCTCTTGTTTTTCTCTTTCATGTATCTTGTGAACAGCATTCAAATTACGAACAATTTTGCTTTGAAATCCAATTATTATATATCGTCATCAATCATATGAAGATTCCATTTTGAGTTTTCCAATTTGAGAGATTAGCTTTTTTTTAAAAAAAAAAAGTTCCCATTAAAGTTCCACTTGAGTTATGTTTAATTTTTCCTTTACAAAATGTCGGTGCTTTTTCTGACCCGCATGTTTGCCATATGCGGCGTCCCTCCTGGGGTACCTGATGGGTACCCTTTCGCCCATGCTTCAACGTAGACGGGTGACCAGAGTGAGCCCGCTCTGGTCAATCGGCTCACTTAAGTTCTCCAGGTTTCACCACTTCAGAGTGCTTAGCCCCTCTGTCGCTCTGGACTTCACTGGTCTTAAGTATTTTGGGTTAGTGCTGCAGCTAGGGATGCCCTGGGTGAACCGTCGGATCCACATCACGATATTGTAGTACTATATCATGGTGGTATCTTGAAGTGTGTGCTGAGGCTGGAATGTTCCAGAGCCAGCAACCACTTCCCCTTGTTGGACTCCGTGGTGGGTATAGGCCCATCATGAACAAGTTAAATATTTAATCTATGTATCCAAAAATTCCTTTGTACTCTAGTGGAGGCCTAAATCCCTATAGCAATGTTAATTTCACAATTCCTAAATTTTTAATAATCAATAACACTGAAGGGAAACTTGCACCCTTTTCACGATTTGCTGTACAAAAATACACTGCTGGCCACCGTAAATGCAACACCCTGAAGGAAGCATGCAAATAATATGAAATTTACAACATGCATTAGCGGAGGTGAGATATGCAAATGATTAGAATTTCAGCGCAGACGCACATCACGCGCGCCTGTGGCGCCACTTCAAAGCGCTATTTAAGGCTTGGAGATTTCGACGATTTCAAGTACGGCAATTGTGTTTTTCTTGTGGTTTTTTCAAAAAAACGATCAATTATGCCTCGTAGAAAACAGCGATCATCTTTTGATCAAGTATCCGAGTTCGACAGAGGAAGGATAGTGGCCTACCGAGATTGTGGATTATCTTTCAGGGAAATCGGTAGTCGTGTTGGACGAAACCAAACAACTGTAATGCGGATACGTGATCGTTGGATGCAGGAGGGTACGACGGACCGACGTGTTCGATCGCATCCACCTCAGTGCACCACTTCACGTGATGACAGGCATATTGTGCGTATGGCAGTGACGGATCGCTCAGCCACATCACGAACCATAGCACAGCACATTCAGTCTGTACCGCATCATCCAGTGTCTGCGCGTACCATTCGACGCCGTTTCCAGCAGAGTGGTCTGTCCGCAAGACGTCCATTGCTTCGTCTACCCTTGACGCAGAACCACAGACGTTTCCGCCGCCAATGGTGCGATGAAAGAAGGATGTGGACGGCAGAATGGAATGAAATTGTGTTTACTGACGAGTCACGCTTCTGTCTGCAACACCACGATGGTCGGATTCGAGTCTGGAGACACCGTGGAGAGAGGATGCTGAACAGCTGTGTTATGCACCGCCACACTGGTCCTGCACCGGGTATTATGGTATGGGGCGGTATTGGATATCACTCTCGCACTCCTCTAGTACGCATTGCCGGTACTTTAAACAGCCAGCGCTACATCTCCGAGGTGTTGGAGCCAGTTGTCCTTCCTTACCTTCAGGGCTTGCCCACAGCCATATTTCAACAGGATAATGCGCGACCACACGTGGCACGCATTGTCCAAGGGTTCTTCGTCAATCGCCAGATTGAATTGCTTCCCTGGCCAGCTCGCTCTCCGGATCTTTCGCCGATAGAAAACATGTGGTCCATGGTTGCTCAACGATTGACCCAGAATACATCCCCAGCTGCCACACCAGATCAACTTTGGCAACGTGTGGAAGCTGCTTGGTCTGCTGTACCCCAAGAACACATCCAAAGTCTCTTTGAATCAATGCCAAGGCGTGTGGCAGCGGTGATCTCCAACAATGGCGGCTACTCTGGCTACTGATTTTGGCAGGAACCACACTTCACAGAAGTCTATAAATTTAATCATTTGATACTTGGTCAACATGTTATCTACAAAATAAATTTTGTTGTCATATCTCTTTACTTTCTTGGTGTTGCAATTTGGGTGGCCAGCAGTGTATATTCAGTCTGCTGCTGGCGAACCAAAAGTAATAAAAATTTGCGGTCTGGTGATCTTTCCATAGAAACTGTATCTGCGTATCAATCTGACAACTAATGAAATTAAACCAAATTGGCGAACTAAAAGTTAATGTAACTCCACACAAAACTCTAAATTATAGTCGTGGAGTTATCTGAATCTGATCTTTTTAATATATCTGAACAGGAGTTTATCGAAGAATTGAAATCTCAGCATGTTTGTTCAGCCAAACGCATCTGCATCAGACGAGATGATAAAAGTATTAACACAAAACATGTAATATTAACATTCAACACACCAGACATGCCGACATCCATTGAAGCAGGATACTTAAATTGCAGCGTTAGACCGTTCATTCCAAACCCTCAAAGCTTTCCCTTTGGGATTGATCCCGGACCTTCACCAATAGTCCGTTGTGTTGCTCCAGTATGACGTTAATTAAAATATCTACCAAACCCTCAAAGATGCTTTAAGTGTCAGAGGTTTGAACATTCCCAGGCTTCATGCCGATCATCTGCAATTTGTGCCAGATGCTCAAAACCCGAACATGGCGAAAACTGCACTGATGAACCTGTATGCTTCAATTGTAAGGGAAATCATCCTACTTACTCCAGAGAGGTCTTGTCCTCAATGGAAAAAAGAAAAAGAAATTCAAAGCATAAAGGTAAAACAAAAGATTTCATATCTCGAAGCAAAAAAATAGTAGAAAGTCAGACACCAAGAACAAATATTTCATACGCATCTGTAATTTAAACGATGAAATCCGTTGCTATCCAAACAAATACCATTCCCAATAAAGAAATTGAAAAATCCGTTGCTGTCCAGATACCATTCCCAATGATGGAATTGAAAATACAATTGTACAAAACAAAGAAAAAATCGTCCAAGGAAAAGACGCAACCATTAAAAACTGAACAAAAACAAACATTTCCAAACCATCTGGTCCTAATCTTAAACACACTTCTAAAACAAAATCACAAATGAAATTAGATGCTATAAAATCTAATAGAATCGATGAAAATACTGGGAGACATTTATCTGGTGAGAAAATGGAAATAGACAAAAATAAAGAGTAGACCCAAACGCAAAAAATCTCTAAAATAATGATTGAAATAATATTTTGGTATTGCCAAGGGGCTATCCCGTAACCATGTTGAGAATGTGAGGGCTTTGATCGATTGTTGCCATCCTGTATGTCTTGGTCTGCAGGAAACTTTTTTGACACAAGCAGTATGTACAAGAATTGGAAGATATAATATCGCAAGAGGTAATTAAAAAACAATGCTAGTGGTGTAGCAGGCTATCCCGTAACCATGTTGAGAATGTGAGGGCTTTGATCGATTGTTGCCATCCTGTATGTCTTGGTCTGCAGGAAACTTTTTTGACTCAAGCAGTATGTACAAGAATTGGAAGATATAATATCGCAAGAGGTAATTAAAAAACAATGCTAGTGGTGTAGAGCTTCTGACATGTCTGGATTGTCCATCTTCGGCTGTCTAAATTTCACTCTCAAAATTTTATGCAGTTTTTATTTTGTACGTATGTAAATTAAATTCTTCAGTCTCCGTAGTTATGCCTCAGATGATCTTGGTTTTATTGTCTGACTATTTAAATATTTTTTTATTCTCATCTTCATGTTTTAAATCTAACTTTTATCTTTGTCTTGGACTTCATTTTTAAATGTTTTACGCTTTTATTGTACTATATTCTGTCTTGTGTTTGGCGCAGCTTGTCCACTTTTGGACCTTGCGCCATAAAACCCCAACATCCAATCCAATCCCCATGAACTATAGAAATTGTACGAAAGTATCAGTGAGTACCTAAGAAATGGGCTCATTCTGATAGCAGTTTAAATAACAGTGTTGTTTCAAAAGAACAGCTAGCTACTGTTATCGAAAATATAAGCAGTTATCGACAAATTTGTACGGTAATAGTATTTAATTAATGTCACACTAGAGCAACACAGCGGGCTATTGACGACAGTCCGGGATCAATCCCAAAGGGCCGAGGATAAGACCACGTCATTTTTAACCATGGTCAGATGACGAGGCGACACTTGAACTGGCACTGCACTGAAGAAACTTCCACGTTAACGTGAGGCCACGACAGATTTAACGTGCACCAAACCCCGTGTACACGACGGCCTTCAGTTGGATCTAATTTCGAACCCGCAACTCTCCAGTTGCTAGGTCCACGGTAGCCTAGTTGGAAGAGCAATGGATTAGCAACCGGAGTGTTGCGAGTTCGAAACTCGATCCAGTCACAGTCGTGTACACGGGGGCTAGTGAACGTTAAATACGTCGTGGCCTCAAATGACCTCACGTTGGCGTCAGTAGTATACGGGTGCCTATAGGCGGCGCAAGTGACGTCATACCACGTGACCGGAAGTGGGCGGGGCCAAGCGACGCCATACCACGTGACCGGAAGTGGGCGGGGCCAAGCGACGTCATACCGCGTGACCGGAAGTGGGCGGGGCCAAGTGACGTCATGCCACGTGACCGGAAGTGGGCGTGTCTGAATGACGTGACGTATTGTTTGTTTACATTTTGGACTTGGAATTTTTTTTTGTCATCGTGCAGGCGTTGAGTTGTTTCAAGATGGCGTCGTTTCGTTGCCATGGTGATGAATCACTCGCGTAGTGCCATCTGGTGGAGAAATTCGAAACCCTATTATTTTTAATTAAAAAGGAGTTTCTTGGATTCGAACCCGGGACCATGGGATCCGAGGTCAAGTGCGCTATCCGTTAGGCTGTAAGAGAGTTAACTTAAGATGGTGAATTAATGTAGTGTTTATTTCTCTTTCTTTTGGACTTGTATTTTTTCTTAGTATTAGGAATGGGTTATTTTTAGAAAATGGTTTGAATAATTGCATAGGGGTTTTAATAAATGCTTTTTCAAAATGACTTATGGCGCCATCTAGTGATTTTAAAAGTAATTAATCTAAGGAACGAATTGATTTCTTAATGGTTTTACTTTATTCATGACCAGTGACGTCAGTGTGTTTACGTTTGGGACTTGGATTTTTTTCGTTATTCGTACCGCCATCTATTGTCATTTACTTGAGTGAATAGAATAAAATCCTAAGAAAATAAAAAATATTTGATATTTTGTTGGGGCTCGAACTTAGTACAAAAGTACTCATGGTCGAGGGTTAGTTGAATGACTATAACCGTTCGGCCACGAAAACCTATTCTCCAGAGATTTAAATGCTTAGAGACCTTTTTTTTTTAAATTGGCGCACGCGTGACGTCCGTGTGTTTACGTTTGGGGCTTCGATTTTTTTCCTTCTGAGATTTCGATGGTGACGTCACAAGTCCATCAAGTCTGAACTTGAAAAAGCCAAGTCTGAACTTGAAAAACCTACTCACAGTACATTTCCTACGCAGGTTACGCGGAGGAATACATGAAATGGACCAATAGGAGGACAGGAATGTGATGTCATTACCGTTTCGTCGAATCGGAGTAGCGGATAGCTTTTAGTGAATCACAACACCGTATGATTACAACATGAATTAGAATTAGTTACTGTGCTATACCAGTCAATCTATACAGTTCTGTCGTCGAGCCCGAGTGCACACACACACACATCGTGTCCATTTTAATTGTGATATTTGCTGTTTGCTTCCTTGACTTTTCGTAAAATGACCACAACTAGCCATAATAAGAAACGAAATCTTACAGAAAATATGCCGACTGAAGAAAGCCACAAGAGAATTAAGAATGCACATAAAGTAAGTAATAGTCTTGATTTGTTATGATTTTTAAAATTTAATCTTTATGAATTTTTACTTGTTTTACATGTAATTGATATCTTATTATTTTAATCTTATTTTGCAGGGTGGAATCTTTACAGAAGATGGAATTCCAGAAGAGATGTTTCATATCGGAGATTCCATATTCGTTTATCCAAATACTTTTCGAGGAAACGTATTGGTGCACATCAGACGGTTTACAAAGTATGGATCAACTTTTTATCCTACGAAAGAAGGTGTGACACTCTACCCTGGATGGATTGAATTCATCATGAAACCTGGTGCTTTACCACAAGAACCCCGTGATCTGAGAGGAAGTTTTTTCTTACCCGAAGATGAATTCAAAGTTGATAGTGTGGACTTCGAGAACTTTACATTCACTCGATTCCAAACTACACAATGTGGTGATACCTTCAAAAAAAGCATAACTATCTCTTCTTCTCAGTGGACTGAAATGAAACAGCAGTATAATTTTATTGCTGCGAGTGTCTTGGATCATGTTTATGGCGCTATGGACCTTTTGAGTGCCTACAAGACTTTCGAACAATGTGTGAACATCGACGAAAGTTTACCGGACTCTTTAGATGTTAGTCTTGGGACTCAATGCCTGATAGAACTGCTGAAAGATTCATTGAGCCATTGCCTAAAAGAAAGGGGTTTGAAAGAACCCGAATTATTATCTGAGGAACTATGGGCCAATAGGGTTGAGAGTTTTAATTCTGCAGCATTTTCTTTGGAAGTTACTGAAATCGTCGATTCTTTTTACCACAGATTGTGGGAACATAAAGACTTTTTGTGCTTGTCAAAACCTGCAATGTATGTTACATCACAATTTTTAAAGGACATTCGATTAAAAGATGTTCTGAGAGAGGTAAGAAATGTGCTATGTCCTCCATATACGTTTGAATATTTTGACGATTGTAACTGATTCATTGTATTTTTTTCTGTGCACAATTTGTTTAAATAAATAATTGTACTAGCATTTCTCTTTGGTGTTTTATTTTCTCATAACTGATTGTCTTAATATTTGTGTACTTGATTATTCAGTTTTAATATCTTAAAAGGAAAAAAACTTTATTTCCTTTTGTACTTAGTAGTGGAGATTGTCATGAGGAGTATATAAATACTGTATTTCTTAAAATTTTAACAGTCATTATGAATATCAGCTTTAGGTTAGACCACAACCGCTGCTGCAATGGAAGAAATTCTGAATCAGACATATCGGAATCCCAAACTTCCCGGCAGCTTTGGTGGTATCAATGCTTTACAGCGTGCTTTAAAAGGTCGCGTGAAAAGAAAACAGATAAAGAATTGGCTACAAACGAAAGATTCGTATACTTTACACAAGCCTTTACGGCACAAATTCCAGAGAAATCGTGTAATAGTAGGAGGATTAAACGATCAGTTTCAATCTGATTTAGTGGACATGCAATCTCTCGCCCCTCATAACGACGGGTATAAGTATTTACTTACTTGTATTGATATTTTGTCTAAATATGCATGGGCCATTCCTCTGTTAGATAAAAAATCTGCAACTATATTGAGCGCTTTTGAAAAAATATTTTCCGAACGTACTCCTCAATCCTTACAGACAGATGCTGGGAAAGAGTTTACCAATAAACTAGTGCAAAATTTCTTAAAAAAGAAGAAAGTTCATTTCTTTACCACACATAATTCAACAAAAGCTTCAATCGTTGAACGCTTTAATCGTACCCTTAAAACTACGTGGAAATACTTTACTGAAATAAATACGAAAAGATATATTGACGTCATAGACCAATTGATGCATAGTTATAACCATACTTGGCATCGTAGTATTAAAACAGAGCCTTCATCAGTCACATTACAAAATGAAGGAAAAGTATGGGATACATTATACGGTCAGCAAACTGTTGCAAAACAGAGCAGTTCAGAGTTAAAGGTTGACGATACTGTTCGTATTAGTCGGGAGAAAATGCACTTTGAAAAAGGATACGAACAAAACTGGACAAAAGAAATTTTTACTATCGATAAAATAATACATCGGATACCTGTTGTGTATAAACTGAAAGATTTAGCAGGGGAAGTGATACAAGGAAGTTTTTACAAAGAGGAATTGCAAAAGATCTCGGATTCCGGATTTTATCCAGTAGAAAAAGTTTTAAAGAAAAGAAAGCGTCAGGGGAAAACGGAATACTTTGTGAAATTTCAGGGTTATCCTGAAAAATTTAATGCTTGGGTTGAGAATGTCAAAATGATATAAATAGAGCTGTCACCGTACTTACCTTTTCATTTTCACTGTACGATGTCGTTCTACATTACACTTCCCAGCGATAGCTCTATCGAGTTTTATCCTGGTAACACAATGTCTCACTTCTACACGAAACTCCCTAAACGTCTGGAACTCTCAGGTGAATGGGAAGTAGGATTAGTTGAAATTATTTATCCCAGAATGTGGAATAACATCATTGATGGTGAAAATTCTTTCGAATATAATTTAGGAAACGGAGTAAAAATTAATGGAAAAATAGCGTGCGGATTTTATGATTCTCCGATCGACATTTTAAATGCATTTCCAAAGCACATAAAAATTCAAATGAAATATAACAAACACACTAAAAAGGTGATGGTGCAGCTCACTAACGGTGCAACAGTGAAATTATCCAAGGGATTAGCTGAAAACTTAGGTTTTGAACCTAATAAAGTGATTGGAGAAAATTTTATTCCAGGAAATGGAGGCCCAGATACAGTAATCACTGAGAGTCCTTTTGTTGCGGATCCTAATGTTGATTTACATTTGTTGTACGTTTACACCGACATCATTCAGCCTGAATTTGTTGGTGGGATCTTAGCTCCTCTTTTACGAACTCTGACAGTGAAGGGAAGAGATGGTGATATGATTCAGGAACAATTTGAGAGACCTCATTATTTACCAGTTTCCAGAAAAAATTTTGACTCGATTGAAATCATTATAAGGACGCACACTGGTCGTTACGTCTCATTTGAACGCGGAAAGTTGATAGTGAAATTACATTTTCGCTTGAAACAAATCATATAAAAGAGTGTTCCTTTCTGAATTGATTCATTTTTTATTTTCGCATTCAAGAAAGAAGTAACAAAATGTTGGTTCCTTACACGTGTTGTAGTAAAAAGTTTGAAGATTATTATTCAGAGCAAATTGGAAATGGCTTGCCCTACTATAAAGGAGTTGTTTTTCAGAAAGGGCACGGAATAGGAGGATTTTTTGCAAAACTATTTCGCAGAGCATTACCTTTTTTGATTAGTGGTGCAAAAACGATTGGAAAAGAAGCTTTACGGACAGGAACAATGGTTGCTAATGACGTGTTATCAGGCGAAAATTTCAAAACATCAGTTAAAACGCGTGCAAAAGAAACTGGGAAAAAATTAGCAAGAAAGGCGGTTAAGAAAGCAGATGAGATGATTGGTCATGGAAAGCTTAAAAGGAAGCGCAAACCCTCGAAACGTGTCATTTCATCTAAAGTCAGGAAGCTACAAGGACGTGATATTTTCGACTCGTAACACCATGGCTTTTCTACTAAAAGATTCTCCAGAATGTGTGAAATCAGAACTAGAATTATTCTCTTTACCTCCAACACAAACTGTCATCGAGAGAGGTCAGTGGGTTGAATTTCACCCCCTAGCCAATGTTTCTGGTGGAAGCCCTATCGAATTCAATGTCTCTGGAAGCGGAGACGAATACCTCGATTTGTCACAGACCCAATTATATGTTAAAGTTAAAATTTTAAAAAGTGACGGCAAACCAATCACAACTGAAAGTAAAGTAGGCCCTGTAAATCTCTTTCTGCATTCCATGTTTTCTCAGGTGGATATCAGTCTAAACGAAAGACTCGTTTCCTCCAGTAATAACACTTATCCATACCGAGCCATGATAGAAAAATTACTGAATCATGGTTATGATACTAAAACTTCTCAATTGTCTTCAGAACTGTTTTTTAAAGATACCGCAGGTCGTATGAATGTTTTTGATACAGCAGATGCTCAACCTAACGATGGATTCAATAAACGGGCTGAAATGTTTAAGCTAGGTGCATCGGTGGATATGATTGGCCGTTTGCACTTGGATATGTTTCATCAAGAGAGACTCCTTTTAAATATGGTGGATGTGAAAATTAAGCTTATACGCAGTAAACCGGAATTTTGTTTGTTGGGAGACGGGGAATTTAAAGTTTTGTTGGAATATGCTTCCTTGTTTGTTCGTAAAGTCAGAGTGAGCCCCGGTGTTGTTATAGGACATGCAAAAGGTTTGGAAAAAACAGCAGCTAAATACCCCATTAACAGAGTACTGTGTAAAGCTTATTCCATTCCGGCTGGTAATATGAGTTTTGTTCAAGATAACATTTTTACGGGACAGATGCCTAACCGTATTGTGATTGCCTGTGTCGATAACGACGCGTTCAACGGACACTATAAGAAGTCTCCCTTTGAGTTCAAACATTACAATATTAATTTTATAGGAGTCTATGTGGATGGTCAGCCCGTGCCTCATAACCCACTCCAACCAAATTTTGAAAAAGATCAATTTGTAAGAGCATATCAGAACTTATTTACGAATGCTGAAAATAGAGGCCTGTACCTCTCGAGGTCAGAATTTTCGAAAGGTTATTCTTTATTTTGCTTTGATTTATCCCCAGATTTGTGCGATGGTTCACATTTAAATCTTGTTCGACACAGTAACTTAAGAATAGAAATAAAATTTGGAACTACGTTACAGCAAACAATTTCATTGTTGGTGTATGCTGAGTTTGAAAATCTAATCGAAATCAACAAAGCTCGTAATATACTTTATGATTTTGGGAACTAATGAATTCATCACAGATTCATAGAATCTTATCTCGTGATTCTATTTCGGCGAGATATTATGGTGGTGTTTATCCCTCAGATAAAATACCAACTATTGAAAAGTTTCCCTCTGCTATAGTGCTCAATACTGATAAACACGATGAGACGGGTTCTCATTGGCTTGCTGTGTACGTTCAAGATAACAAGACTATTGAATTTTTTGATTCCTATGGATTGCCTCCCGACGCATTTGGAAAAGACATTGCAAAATTTGTCAAGGAATTTCAATACGTTCAATGGAACAAGGTTCCACTTCAAAGCTTAACGTCTAATGTATGTGGACACTATTGCATTTATTTTATTGTTAAACGATGTCAAGGATTTTGTATGAAATTTATTATCAATCAGTTAGCAGGAAAGAAGAATGATTTTAGAATATTTCAATTTGTCAAAAAAAGATACGGTGTAACCATGATTTTTAAAAAATAATAAAATTGTTTTATTGCCAGATATTGACTCATTTTTATTTACTTTTTGATACTGTTTAGATGTGTTTTATTTTTTTCTGACAAATGGTTTTTTGGGGTAAAATCCAAGAGTTTAAAAGGGTTGACGTAGGAAAAAGAAAACACTTTGTTAAAAATATTCACCAGAGTAAGTCGTACAAAAATGGAAAGCACAAAAAGTCAAATAATATTAGTTACAGTACTTATTTTTTCCTATGTTTGTTTTTCTGTTTTTGTTATCTGGAGCTGTTTTTATCGGACTAAAGATCAATCACACATCTTGTTTCAGAATGAAACGACACTTGACATATATAAAATATATCAAAGCATTGATTCAGTTGGATACATCAAATGCAACGAATTTTCCAACCTTTATTTCAACAACTCCGATTGTGGGAAAGAAATATGTGATTGCGTTAAAAATTCTTTAAATGTCTTTGAAAACCACTGTTTAGAATTTACTCAAAACATTGTTGATTCGTTCAGTGAGTGTCGTCTCGTAGCAAACACAATTAAAGGATGCACAGACATGTTCTGCAAACTATAAAAGTGGAAACCTCAGCAATAAATTTATTATTATAGAATATGGAACTCCCCCGGTTAGTTCATCCTTCGACATGCCTCCTCAGTGGGCCTACAGGATCAGGAAAAACTGTTTTCGTAAAGAAACTGATAGATCACAAAATGTTCCATCCAATGCCTACACATATTGTCTACTGCTACGGAAGTTACCAATCTATTTTTAATTCTATGAAAAATGTTAATTTTGAAGAAGGTTTGCCCTCCAACCTCAGCTCCATTCGAGATGCTTTAATTATCATAGATGATTTGATGGTAGAGTTATCAAGTGATACTCGCTTAAGCAATCTTTTTACAAAAGGTAGTCATCACCGAAATCTTTCAATCATTTTTATTACGCAAAACTTTTTTCATCAAGGCAAAGAAATGAGAAATGTTCATTTAAATTCGCATTATGTAGTTCTATACAAAAATCCTAGAGATAAAAGTCAAATAACGCATCTAGCTAAACAAATGTTCCCCAGAAAAATCAAGGCTTTTCAAGAAATATTTGACGATGCTACCTCAACGCCCTTTAGTTATTTGCTCATTGACTTAAGACCGGAGACGACTGAACGGTTACGGTTACGTACAGGGATATTTCCTGGTGATAAGCATTTCGTGTATGAACCTCGATAGGGTCATTAAAGCGGGTACCTTCGAAACCTATATAAAACAAAGTGAAAAAGCAGAAAAAATCATTTCTATTTTAGAATGCCTTCTCAGAAGGATGTGATATGTCTGAAACTCTTACAGAAAAGCAGGAGAAAAACAACTGTATTGAAAAATTGTCCAAACAGTCTCATTAAATCAGTTTGTGAATGTGTACTGAATTTATTAAAGGGGAATCTTCCTATCAGTAAGCGTGCTAAAAATCAACTCATTCCTTTCAAAAAAACTTTGAGAATACTGGCTGCGAAAAGAGTACCTCTCTATAGAAAAAGACGACTTTTAGTACAAAAAGGTGAAGGATTTTTATCCTTTCTTATTCCAGCTGCAATAACCGTCTTATCATCTCTTATACATGGAACACAGTAAAAAGTTTGCACTGGTACCGTTAGACCGTATGCAAGAATTGGAACAGGATCATCTGAGTGAAATAGATGCACAGATTCAATACATCTTGAAAAAGAAATTAAGTGACGATGAAAAAGTGAAGTTGTACAATCAAGTTTTACAAAAATATGTCACGTTCCCAAACGTTAATAGAACTAAACCACTCGACGAGAAGTCTCCCGATAAAGACCTTGAAAACAATTTTGATATAGAAAATGAAGTTCTTGGATCCGTTCCAGTGAAACATAAAGAAACTGCAGTGAAAATTATGGAGTTCTTAAAACACCATAAAATTTTCTGGAGTCAGAACAAAGAAGTCAAAGTGAACGATGAGATTATTCCAGGCTCAAATATTATTCAATTCATCAATTTTCTTTTGAGAAACAGAATTCGAAGACCATCGGCCTTTGAACAGTTTGAGAAAATACTGACATTAAATAATTTTCCTCGAGAATTTGTGAAAAATACTTATTTAACTGATGTGAAAACTATGTATGCCAAACCTAAAAAATCCATAAAGAGACTGTCTTCAAGGAAATGGCTGCAGTTATGAAAAGCAACTTTGTAATTTTTTCTTGAAAGTTATGAATAAAATACTTTTTCCATTACCTACTTGTGAATTTCATTTTAAAGTTAAATATTCATAAAATTTAATAGTTTGGTCAGTTTTATTTTTTACACAATAAATTAACTTTTTACTTTAAAATTTTAACAAAAGAAAAAATATTAGAAAAGGTCATATAAAAGATACTCGTTTTTGAAAAGTGAAAAAACAACATTTATTTGACACGATATATAACATTTTTCACACCATTTTACAAATAATTGCAACACGTATTTAATTAATATCCGTATGGAAGAGTGGAAAAATTGTCTTGCCTTACTCTTTTTGTATATACAGTTTTGTATGTTTTATTTTCTTCCTTATTGATAACTTTTCGTCGTTTGCCTTCACGGACAATTTTCTGTGGGTTGCATAGTGTGATGGAGGCTGTAGGATCCATACTCTGCACCAGATCTTTCATAGAGTTGAAGTTCAGCACGGCGTCATTCCTATAGTTCAGAGTAAAGCCCCGGACTTTGCAGCATGTTTTTCCAGTTGCCGTTTTGTATGCGTAATTCTTTGGACCACCTGCAAAAACATAAAAAGAAAAAAACACTAAATTAAAAAGTTTTAAAATTCCAAGAATAAAAAAAACAATTTCATTTTGAAGAACGTACAAAAAAGTAATCATTTCATTTAATAGTGCACCGCCTTGAAAACAATAAAAAATTCAGTACTAACCAGATACGAATGTTGCAATCTCGTCCCCTCCTAATTCATCGGTAAAATCTCCTAGGAAGTTTCCTAGAGGTGGGTCGTTGACTCCATTGGTGGCGTAGATTATGGAGTCCGTGTCGTGATAAAGGACAGCTTGGCCCAACTTGTCCATTTCTGCGTACAATTTCATTCTTGCATACGCTGTCGTGAAGGCAGCCAGAAAAACATTCGTTGCACAGTCTTGAGCTACAAACTCTTTCGCTAGATCGAAATGCACCGCAACTGTGTCTTCGGTGCAGAAGTATATGTCTTTAACCTACAGGGAAAGGTGATGTTAGCCACATTCATTTAAAATGGACAAAAATAAGTTGAATATCAAAGGTAAAAGAAAGCGTACATTTTTCGTTTGATCCACTAGAAGTTTGTTAAAGTCCGTCACAGAGTTTATATATTTCAGCTGAATTTTATTTATGTTCATTCCCCACCTGTAAAAAAAAAACAACGGAATAAACTTACCTACTCAAACTATTGGTATGGAATCTTTTTTTAAATGGAAAAAAAGTTTACCTTCCCCAGAAACTATTCAGTGCCAATTTCGCTACCTGCCGCCTTCCAGCATTATATGCAATCTTAGAAGCATCCAACACCACTCCCTCACGCTCTTTATACTCTTTGATATATTGGTCACGTTCTTCGTGTGTACAACACTCAGAAGGCCATCCACTGCTCTCCTGCTTGATCTTCAAAAATAGATCAATGTATGATCTGAACAGAGAGTCAGAGGATTCCTTGAAATTATATACTTCGAAGATCTAGATAAAAGCAAAACAAAATGCATATTGGTATTTCTAAAACAATATTCAGCAATGAAAGAAATATATAGATAACTTACATCCGTGACCTTATACCCTTTTTGAACTGCTAGTTTCAGTTCTTCTGAGACCCAGTCCCAATGAGAGAGCGTTCTTCGTCAGAGTGTTCACAGGGAATTTGCTGCATGAGTTCGGCACAAGTCCGACAAAGGGGAAAGAACAGCTTAGCATTACACCGCACCGGAAGAACTGGAAGGTATAACCCTCTAGGAGGAACAATCTTGCATTTTACAATGCCAAAGTAACCTTGGACATCCCCAAAATTTTCGGTGATTATTTCAGGGTGTCCGACAGGGTACCGACAATATTTATTCACCTACAAATAAGCATGTATCAGAAAAATGTAAAAATCAGAAAGGAAAAACAAAGTTAAAAACCATAAAAAACTGGAATAGTTACCCAGGGATAGAGGGATGTGAAATCCACGTATTTTGCTTTGCCCTCATAGTAGAGGGTTAAAGCGTTAGTCCGACCGCCAAAAAATGCGTCCCTGGCATTCAATCTGCCTTGAAGTGGATGTTTTGATATAAAATCTCTCAAAGACACGTCTTCTTTTAGTTGTACTTTGAACTCATGCTCCCATTTCTCAATGACTATAAGTCCCTTAGACCGAAGAAAAGCAGTGTTATTTTCAGTCTTTTCTTTTAGGTTGCCCATGGTAACTGACATCAGTGGATTTATGGTGTCGGCATCATAACACTTAGAGCATCCGTGAAAAAAGCATCCCTAAAGGAATTGTTAATGTATATATATGAGAACTTATACTTTTATATTTATGTAAACATTGAATTAAAACTAAATAAGTCAAACATACGTGAAACTGATAAACGGTATTCGAATCAGCACAATAGCCGTCCACAAAAATTCCATGCATCTTTTTTTCTCCATTTCCATTTAAGGCATGCTGAATGGAAATGCCTTCAGACCTGGCTATATGATCCAACCACCAGATGCTCTCGCTACTAAAGTTTATGTGACTATGATATCCACTTGCCGGAATCATCGCAATGGTGCCTTCTTTAATGTGATTGGCCCTGTAAATAGCCATGCACGTGGATGCAATCGTCACATAACTGAAAAAAAAGAAAATTAAGGGTAACTGTGACCGAAATGTATATGGTAAATACATGCATATAGGTAGTGTTGGAAAATGTGTAAAACAAATATCAACGTACCAAAATGGATCAACTCCGGCAACGTCCAATAATTGGCTTCTAAATTCCAGGCAACACCTTCTGAGAATATCAACGTCCGACCTTGAATGAAAAAGTATATTTACATAACTCAAGTCATTACATATCGATACTTCATTTCCAAAGGGTAACTCAAAGTGAAGTAATTACATGAAAATTCACATACCTACAGTAGGACAACATTTCCTGTTGAAAATCAGGGTCTTCAAATAAAATCTACAAGAATAAGGGCAAAAAAAAAATGGAGCATACTAGCATGGCATCATTAAAATATTCACATACTGTATTTTCAATGTTAAAAAAAAAATGAGGTATAAAAATAAGAGAGTTTAAAGAAAATATCTAGGAAATTCCATTTAAAAAAATATTTTTAAATGTTTCTAATTAATCTAAACAAGGTTATTCAAAAAAAATTTAAAAGTACTGGGGACTTACCATATTGGTGTCATCCATAGATCGCTTCATTTTTTCAAAGTAAAAATCCCGTTGTATAAACACGCGAAAACTAGCAACGAGTTGCAACGTAGTTCAAAGCGTTGTGATTCACTGAAATCGTGATACTAAGAAAATCCCTCCTATCTGATCTTCAACATAGCAACATTCCTACCTCCATAACTGGTATGATTGCATCAGCTTGCCCCTCGCATTCATGTTCTAACGTGTAATCTAATGTCATTCATAAAGTCGAACCCCGGCTTGTATTCCTCCGCGCTTACTTGCGATGAAAATCGCTGTGATTAGACATTTTCGTGTTCTAACATGTAATCTGACGTCACATCGAAATCTCAGAAGGAAAAAATCCAAGTCCCAAACGTAAACACACTGACGTCACTGGTCATGAATAAAGTAAAACCATTAAGAAATCAATTCGTTCCTTAGATTAATTACTTTTAAAATCACTAGATGGCGCCATAAGTCATTTTGAAAAAGCATTTATTAAAACCCCTATGCAATTATTCAAACCATTTTCTAAAAATAACCCATTCCTAATACTAAGAAAAAATACAAGTCCAAAAGAAAGAGAAATAAACACTACATTAATTCACCATCTTAAGTTAACTCTCTTACAGCCTAACGGATAGCGCACTTGACCTCGGATCCCATGGTCCCGGGTTCGAATCCAAGAAACTCCTTTTTAATTAAAAATAATAGGGTTTCGAATTTCTCCACCAGATGGCACTACGCGAGTGATTCATCACCATGGCAACGAAACGACGCCATCTTGAAACAACTCAACGCCTGCACGATGACAAAAAAAATTCCAAGTCCAAAATGTAAACAAGCAATACGTCACGTCATTCAGACACGCCCACTTCCGGTCACGTGGTATGACGTCACTTGGCCCGACCACTTCCGGTCACGTGGTATGACGTCACTTGGCCCGTCCACTTCCGGTCACGTGGTGTGACGTCACTTCCGCCGCCTATAGGCACCCGTATACTACTGGCGTCGTGTGGAATTTTGGAGAGTGGAATTCCAGCACAGGTGTTGACTTTGTCATCTGACTGTGGTTCAAAATTAAGAGGCGTTGTCCTCGGATCTTTCCCTAAGGGACCGACCGTCACCAATAGCCGGTTGTGTTGCTCCAGTGCGACGTTAATTAACTACCTACACGGAATGTCTGCTTACAAGGTGTTGTCCTCGGATCTTCCCCTACGAGATTGGGGGTCGCGGAAGCCCGGTTTTAAGAATAACGGATTAGCAGCCGGAGTTGCGAATTTGAATCCTCCCAGATCGTCCACCTATAAAAGGTGCACGTTAAATCTGTCGTGGCCTCAACTGTCCTCACGTTGGGGTGGTTTGGAAGTTTTGAGCCAGCTCAAATGTCGACCATCTGATCTAACCGCGGTTCAAATTGACAAGGCGTTGTCGCGTCGGATCTTTCCCTTCGGGATTGATTACGGCCAATAGCCAGTTGTGTTGCTCCAGTGGCGATGTTTATTCAACTACCCATCTAGTTTTAGCTGAAAACGAAAGATCATGTTTTTGTTTTGGATCGAGTTAATAAAAATGTTTAATGCCATATTGAAAACAAATTTTGTGTTGATTTCGTGTGTCAACAAATGGGTCTCTGTTGGTTACTTTCAGATTTCGTTTATTTTTACACAAAATAAAACCCGAATTCAGATCGTATTGTTGCAAAATACAGGATTACGAATGGAGTAATTTCTAACTATCCAGTTGAAGCTGATAGATAAGGTTATTTACCTTATTTTTTTACTATTAGAACTTGAATGTTTTGATTGATTTAACAGCGATTTTCAATCTCATGGCACACATGAAATTAATATAATACTGCATCATATCAAAATATATATAGGTTTTGTGAGTGGCGTCGAATTTTAAAATGAAAACACTCGTTGAAAACTTGACAATTATTTAGTGGGGCTAACGCACGCTTCTGCCGATGTTGAGCCGTTCTAATTTCTAACTATCCAGTTGAAGCTGATAGATAAGGTTATTTACCTTATTTTTTTATTATTAGAACTTGAATGTTTTGATTGATTTAACAGCGATTTTCAATCTCATGGCACACATGAAATTAATATAATACTGCATCATATCAAAATATATATAGGTTTTGTGAGTGGCGTCGAATTTTAAAATGAAAACACTCGTTGAAAACTTGACAATTATTTAGTGGGGCTAACGCACGCTTCTGCCGATGTTGAGCAGTTCTAATTTCTAACTATCCAGTTGAAGCTGATAGATAAGGTTATTTACCTTATTTTTTTATTATTAGAACTTGAATGTTTTGATTGATTTAACAGCGATTTTCAATCTCATGGCACACATGAAATTAATATAATACTGCATCATATCAAAATATATATAGGCTTTGTGAGTGGCGTCGAAATTTAAAATGAAAACACTCGTTGAAAACTTGACAATTATTTAGTGGGGCTAACGCACGCTTCTGCCGATGTTGAGTAGTTCTAATTTCTAACTATCCAGTTGAAACTGATAGATAAGGTTATTTACCTAATTTTTTTATTATTATTAGAACTTGAATGTTTTGATTGACTTAACAGCGATTTTCAATCTCATGGCACACATGAAATTAATATAATACTTTATCATATCAAAATATATATAGGTTTTGTGAGTGGCGTCGAATTTTAAAATGAAAACACTCGTTGAAAACTTGACAATTATTTAGTGGGGCTAACGCACGCTTCTGCAGATGTTGAGCAGTTCTAATTTCTAACTATCCAGTTGAAACTGATAGATAAGGTTATTTACCTTATTTTTTTACTATTAGAACTTGAATGTTTTGATTTATTTAACAGCGATTTTCAATCTCATGGCACACATGAAATTAATATAATACTGCATCATATCAAAATATATATAGGTTTTGTGAGTGGCGTCGAATTTTAAAATGAAAACACTCGTTGAAACCTTAACAATTATTTAGTGGGGCTAACGCACGCTTCTGCCGATGTTGAGTAGTTCTAATTTCTAACTATCCAGTTGAAGCTGATAGATAAGGTTATTTACCTTATTTTTTTATTATTAGAACTTGAATGTTTTGATTGATTTAACAGCGATTTTCAATCTCATGGCACACATGAAATTAATATAATACTGCATCATATCAAAATATATATAGGTTTTGCGAGTGGCGTCGAATTTTAAAATGAAAACACTCGTTGAAAACTTGACAATTATTTAGTGGGGCTAACGCACGCTTCTGCCGATGTTGAGCAGTTCTAATTTCTAACTATCCAGTTGAAACTGATAGATAAGGTTATTTACCTAATTTTTTTATTATTATTAGAACTTGAATGTTTTGATTGACTTAACAGCGATTTTCAATCTCATGGCACACATGAAATTAATATAATACTTTATCATATCAAAATATATATAGGTTTTGTGAGTGGCGTCGAATTTTAAAATGAAAACACTCGTTGAAAACTTGACAATTATTTAGTGGGGCTGACGCACGCTCCTGCCGATGTTGAGCAGTTCTAATTTCTAACTAAAAGTATTTGTAGGCCAATAAGCTTCGCCCATTCTTAGCCAGGAAGGTCCCTCCCACCATCGAGTTGTCAGTAAAGTGGCAACGCTGCAACCTCTTGATGGGAGATCAGCCGGATTCAGAGGGCCTGAGAGATGTCTTCATTCTTCTTTCTTGGTAAGTTTTCTGATTTCTTTTACTCGATTATTTACACAGTCCAATTTTCTTCCCTCTGAATCCAGGCTAACGTTGTGGCAGAATCGGTCCAAAAATATCGACTTATGCCCGAGACGTTTTGTAAGCCTTCAAGTACAGATGAGCATAATCTCGCACCTACCGAGGCTGCCATCAGTTCGAGTCGAGGTATGGTGATTGGTTTTGCTGGTGTTACTCGTGTTTTAGAGGCTAGAAGATGAACTGACACTTCTCCATTGTCGCAGATTCTTAAGAAAATGACGGCTGCATAAGCATGTTTGCTTGAGTCGCAAAACGTGTGGACACTCAAGCTTTTCTTCCTGTTGGAAGAAAGCCTTATCCATCGCTCAATCTGTGTTTCCCCCAGCAGGTGATCGACCAGTTTTCCAGATTTTTTTTTGCAGTAATAACTTTGGAATCAAAAGAACAGGGTTTAAATATCCAACTGGATCAAATAGTTTGTGAGCAAGTGACAAAATGACTCGCTTCGTGACATTCTTTATTTGAAGTCGATCGAGCCAGTCTAAGTTCACTCCCAAAATATCTTTTGATTTATCCCATATCAATCCTAAAACAGGAGTTTTTGTACTAGAATCATTTCCAGTCCAGTGCCAGCCTCTTAAATTGAACTTCCCGTCGGACATAATCTCAGCAGATTCTCCAACAAATTGTTCTAACTCATTAGTATTTTCCACACTTGCTACGATATTGTCGACATAGAAACCTTTCAGAAGACGATTCAATACGAGAACATTATATTTTTCTTCATTTAGACACTTTTGAAGATGGAACTCAATCACAGCTCCTAGGAGAAAATGACTACTGACCACACCAAATACCACTCTTGCATGTCGAACTATTTTCAATTCTTTAGTCTCGGAACTCCACCCAAAGAAACGTAAAAAATCTCTATCCTCGTTTCTCACACTAATCTGAAGGAGAGCTTTTTCAATGTCAGATATTACACCGTACTTATATTGTCGAAATCTCAGAAGAATAGAAGGAATTAATTCAATAAGATTAGGTCCTGGTTCCAGACATTTATTTAAAGATGGTGAACCTTTTTCCTTTGCAGATGCGTCAAATACAGGACGTATCTTAGTTGTACTGCTCTCCTTAAGTACTGGTCTATGTGGCAAGTAATGAAGTGTTTTTGGTTCTTCGTTCTCAGCAGGTAGTTCTTCAATTATTTCCATAGTCAGCCACTCATTGAAAATATTCTCATATGCTTGATATAGATTTTCTTCGTCTAACTTACTTGTTGTTTTCTCAAGTTTTATTCGAGCCAAATTTTTGTTAGATGGCAAGGGTAAATGCTCCTCTTTCCAGGGCAAACTGATCTCATACCTTCCTTCTTCATTTATCTTTACGGAATTAAAGAAATCTGTTTTAGTCTTAAGATCCTTTTCTTCTTTAGACTGTTGATAGACTGGGTCATTAATTCCAATGATATCTAAATTCCATAAATCTTCAATTTTTCTAAAAGCAAGTATGTTACCGTCATTGCGGCACTTTCATGATTCATGTCTTCAGGAATTTTTCCCATTAAGCACCATCCGAGGAGCGTTTCCATTGCCACCAACCCATTGGAAAGAATCCTTTGTCGGCCAGTCATAAGTTTTCCTGCAACATCTGATCCAATCAATAATTTGATTTCACGTGCAACATTTAATACATTGTCTTCTGAATCAGATATCTTAATACCATGCTGCCTTAATTCATCCTTCCAGGGACCATTAGGTACTTTTCTCATATTAGAACATATTACATTTTAATCTAAGCACATTAATTGACACTCATAATTATTATCTATACTAACCATTTTCACCTTATATTGATGATGTAGCTTTTGTTTTGTTTCAACACCTCCGAAAAGTTTATGAATAAGTTTAACTTTATTAGTTCTTCCATATAACCTAAAGTCTTAACTACATCTTCAGTAATATGTCTTTTCAGACCCTGTATCAATGATAGCTCGTATGTTAATATCTTTATTTTGGTTCTTCAAACGAACCACTAAAGTTTGTAGTAAAACTGCACCATTCTGATTAGAAGCTTGGCTGGCTAATACATTATCTTCTTTTTCCAATGAATCAATTTCATGAATTTCTGGTCTGCTTATTTTTTCTGAAGCTTTTAAACATACTATAGTTTCGTGGTTTTTCCTGCATATAATACATTTTAATTTTGTTCCACAATTGCGAGCAATCTGATTCCTTTTCAAACACAAGAAACAAGCACCTTTCTTTAGTATTATGCCTTTCTTAGCATCATATGGCATTGACATTGCCTTGAAACATTTTCCCGATGCATGTTGTTTGTCACAAAAAATACATAGTTCTTGATTAAAGTTATTCTTATCTGTAGCACGTTTTTTCTTATCACTGTTTAACAAATCTGATGCAGTGGAAATTTGAGATTTTTCAGATTCATGCTTATTACGTGCAGCTTTATGTCGGACAGTTCTGTCGAAGCTCTTACTAGCCAAAGAAATTCTTCCTTCTGCCTCAATTTCGTCTTGCAGAAATTCCAACAAGTTATCTAAATCAGTTTTAGAGCCTGTTTCAACATCCTTCTTGTCAAGATGTTTGTCTATCTTCGATTTCATGTCAACACATCTATCTGATGATCTTCTGTGAGACAATCTGTGTCTTTGCCATGCTCAAAGAGTATCATCTGGAAGAGATTATTCAACAAGCGGATAGAGCATCGCAGTGTATTTGTCTCGAACAACTCCAAAAGTTTCTAAGGATCGTAGTTTCGATTCTAATGATTCATACAATCGTCGCAACGAATTGTGTTTTTCTGGATTTTGCTTCTGCAAAACAAAACCCAATAAGTCTCTAACATAATGTTCTATCAAAAGTTCCTCCCGTCCAAAACGAGATTTTAAGTTGATTTACAGCTTTAGTATAACTATTTCCCCCAGGCGGAAAACTTCTAATTAGCTCTTCAGCCACACTTCCTTGATCCATGGCTTGCGATAAATAAGCAAATTTGGTCATTTAGGTCTAAATTAGGATCTCTATCGATCTTTTGGAATTGACCCCAAACTGCAACCAATTCTTAATTTCGCCATTAAAAGTAGGTAACTGAATTTCGGATAATGAAGTAATGCATTTTGCTTAGTTACACTAGCATTTGACACCGAATCTTCATTTTTAGAAACCAAAAGTTGTGTTAATTTCTGTTGTAAAAATACGCCAGCGATCGATGTAAACTTCCGATTCATCAATATCGTTATCTATTTTTAGATCCTCAACATTTTCGCTGAATACCATTTCTCTAATTCTTTCTTCAACATCGATCATAAGCTTAGCTTTCACCACTACCATTTTCAATTTCGTAACTTTTTCACTGGGGGATAAATTATTTTCAACA
Source organism: Meta bourneti (assembly GCA_933210815.1). Taxonomy (NCBI): domain Eukaryota; kingdom Metazoa; phylum Arthropoda; class Arachnida; order Araneae; family Tetragnathidae; genus Meta; species Meta bourneti. The sequence goes on from OW119932.1 coordinate 20,152,852, forward strand.
TCAAATTCATTACAAGCTTTTGCAAAAAGTCTACGATGTTGTCGTCTGCATGCTTTTAATGCATCCATGTTATTCAAAATCAACTAAAATTATATTCAGAACAGTTCAAATGAAATATTACTCACGGCTTCCAGTCCTGTCCCGGACGCCAGATGTGATTTATTCCAAATCGAAAATATTACTAGAAGCCATCTATTGCGTTCTGACCCATGATACTTGAACTATCAATGTTATTTAGCATCGACGATAGTTGAATTCTGAATAATAACACGCTTTATTTACATTAATTTACACATTTTAGAACACTAACAACATCGAGTCCACTCTAAAAACATTAACATTACTCCTCTTTTTAGAAGTTGCCAAAACCTCTGCCTAAAACTCTGTCGTTGCCATGGTAACGCGGGGAGAAAAAGAATCAGGACTAGCGCGATTTTGAGAAGCATATGGGCCGCAGGCCCTCAATCTTCAGGTGATATAATTTCAAGGTAATAATATTTAAGGTCATACTTCATAGGGGTGAAAAAGAAATACTCACAAAAACCGCTTACCATCACACCCATCCCAAATGGATTCGAAATAGCGAAGGTCCCCTTCAACAAACCTAACAAACACGGCATAGTGCGAAAATACATCAAAAGATGGCGCTGCATGTTTGGACGGCCTTTAAACTCAAATTTCCCATCACAAGAGTACAACAGTATTGTACTTACCCCTTTACAGAAAGAAGGCACGAGTTAAATACTACTGTTTTGATTCGACTTGATAGGGATGTCAAGCGAATCACAAAACTGTTACTCAATCATCGATACTTTTGAATTATAGTTCTTACCTGTTACTGGAATACAAAAGTAACGGTGATTTTAGAAACAGTGATTGAGAGTATCTGTGATGCGGTAGCAGTGATTGTGCTGATATTGCTTAGATGATACGTTGCTTGATACCTAACTGATATCTTTGCTGATATCGATACTGCTACTGCGACCGGGATCAGTAATTATGTAGCAGCGAAAACAGTGACTGAGTATCGGTGAATTCGTAAGGGTGACAGCTGGTTTATTGGTGATTCCTACGATGGAGAGTGGCGCTCTGGGACACATTCGGGTTCTAGAGGATGATTAGGATTTTCAATCGGATGTTAAAGAAGGTTCTACGACACACCAAGTTGCCGAGCATTTGGCTAAATAAAAAAGAAGCTCGTCAGTTTAAAGGAGAGTTCAGAAGGAAACGTTTTTTAAATTCATTACTTTAAATGATGCTAGAAATTTTTATCTATTTTGGTTTCGTTAAAACATAAAATTTTCTTTTTAATCTCTTGTAAATTCTTCTTAATTCTAATAAAATGAATTACGCTAGTTGGTACTTCTGAAAGGCTACAAATTGAATGAATCACAATGAAACAATTTTATAATCAAAGTAAAATATTTTTCTCAGATGATATGACTACTTTTATATACAGGGTGTCCCATAAGTTCCGAAATAGTTTAAAAATTCATAAAAATTGAAGGAATTCGTATATTTGAATGCGGTTTGCGATAACGTTATTCTCATGAAAGGGGATTTTTTTTGGTAGAGAAAAAAAAATAGTTCAATCTTTTGTCAATAGAGGGCGCTGCACCCAACCAATCACAGAATTCCGTGGAAAACGACGTTTATTTCCATGCAGGCAAATGTTTACAAGCACATCACAGCACTAGAGTACTACTTGTTCGATTAAACTGAGGTAAAACAACTTAACCAATAGTGCTTTATCCACCAATGTCAACATCACAATGAAATCACAGGAATACGTATCAATCACAGGAAAATTCAGAAATGAGCTTTAAATCATACACCCAGCATTTTGTAGGACTCTGATTTGCATATTTCGTGTGATTGGTTGCGTGCAGCGCCCTCTATTGACAAAGGATTGAACTAATTTTTTTTTCTCTACCAAAAAAAATCCCCCTTCATGAGAATAACGTTATCGCAAACCGCATTCAAATATACCAATTCCTTCAACTTTTATGAATTTTTAAACTATTTCGGAATTTATGGGACACCCTGTCCCATAAATTCCCTGTAATATAAATTTTTAATTGATCCCCTAGGTTAAATGGGCATTTGGTTTGCTGAAAATTCCTACTTGTTACAAAAATGGACAGAAGAGAGCGCTGTAACGAGTTATTTGGTTACACTTCAGGTTATCATTTGTTTTATGAGGCCGATTATTAGAAACAGGACTTGTCTTTATCCGGAATTCGTTCTCAACATTTTATTGACATTAAAATTTAATTTTTACAATGATAGACTGAAGAGGTTAGTATTTAGAATAATTTTCGAAACTATTAAAAAGTTGCCACTAGACGCCGGTATTATTGCACGGGAAAAATATGAAAAAAGCGTGCAATTTGTCAACGTTGTACTACTTTCTAATATTCCAAAGAAAAATAACCCTTGCATGAATTTCATGCGATTGCAGCGCCTTTTCACGGTACAACTGTAAGAGATGTACAAGATTTCGATTTCTGTTCCCCGGGATCTAAAAATTAGTTTAGGCTCATTCAGTTGTTCCTCTCCTCGATTAATTTATTATTGATTCATAAGTGACATTCTAAATTAACATTCCTGTCACATTTCTTTCGAATTAAATGCAGTACATACACCCCTAGCGCCCTCTATGTTTAGCTCTATAGGAAAACCCATTAAAAGCATGCCTTTGTATGTTAATTTATCACGAATTGGAAATCCCATATCACATGGTAACTGTCATTAATTTCCATCGAAATGCATAATATTGAAAAATCTGTAATTGACCAGTACATGATAATATGGCTGAATTTATACCTACCACTATTTAAGAAAACTAAAAAAGAATATGAAATTTTTTGTTTCATTGTTAAGGCAAGCTCTGGTTTCTCTTCATAATCGTGCTAATCTTTCGCCTTTTACTAAAGATTACCATGGAGAGGAGCAACCTAATGAGCCTCACCTAATTTTTGAAGTAAATATGCTTCCCTAAAAGATATCCTTTACCTCGCATTTACAGAAGGGTGTTGTAACAATGTTCCTTATTTTCGACTTGACGTTGGTTAGAAGAGTGCGGGATATTCGATTGCTCTTCAAATAAGTGTGACTAAATTAGTTGTTATCGACAAATATTAAAACTTAGCTTTTAAAATAACAAAAGATGAAAATTTCTTTCTAATTTTGTTTAAACAAAAGTTGAAATCAATTAGTTCTATGAAACAAACTTTTCGAAGTTAATAACATTTGTTACGCACTTATTCTTTGGAGGTGGGAGACTTTTCTGCAGTGAAGTGGATCTTTTATTGTTAGCTTCATCCCACTGAGTGGGACCCAAAAATTAGTTTTGACTCATTAAGTGGTTCCTCTCCAATGGGAATATTAAGCGAATCGCAGAACTGCTAACTCATTCACCGATACTTTGGAATCACAGTTCTTACCTGTTACTGGAATATCAAATTAACAGTGATTTTTGGAACAGTGGTTGAGTATCTGTGATTCGGTAGCAGTGATTGAGCTGATATCGCTTAGCTGAAACCGAAGCGTTTTCGTTGTTCAACTTTCTCTAATTGTTTATTTAGTTATATTTTTATGTAAAGAACACATGAGGTAAGGATTTTTTTTTCTATTTTTTTTATTTCGTTGAAACAAAAATTTTCTTTTTAACCACTTGTAAATAGTTTTTAATTCCAACCAAATCAATTACGTGAGTTGGTACTTCTGAAAGGCTACAAGTTGAATGAGTCTAAATCGCAGGGGGCCAGAAGATGATTATTTGATTTCGCTAGTGAATAGAATAAGAAGATGGTTGCATGCTGATTTTTTACACTGAGAAATTTCTTTTATTCTGTAAGACAATTTCACTCTCTTCAATTATACCTACATAGTGTTGCTTTAGAATTTAAAGATGAGGGAAGAAAGAGTTTTAAAAGCATGTGAAGGTAATGTGATTGAAATAATAATTTTAAAAATTCGTCATTTTACATATGAATAAAATATGTTTTCCATAGTAACATAATTATTTAAGAAGCCCTAATGAGCAATTTAATCTCTCATTTGTCCGTTTTATATTATGAATCCGAAGTTGCGTTTTGACATTCCTTTCTTGAATGCGTAATTTTTTACTGTGCATTTCTTCATCTTTTTATGAGTTTGTGCATTCTTTGAAGTTCGTCTCAAGGGGAAGGATCAACACAATGATGTTTATACCGGTAATGAATGCATTCTGAAATATCGTAATGCAAGTACAAAAAGTATGACCGAATGTTTGATTTTTAAAGTTTATAATTGTTCCGATTATAAAATTGATTCTCGAATTCCTTTTCATTCTGTGTTTTCAAAACAAATATAAATGTTACTCGTTAGAATATTTCCTGTTTGTTTTAGAAATAAATAATATACTTCCACTCAGCTTATCAATTTTGGAGTACTTAAGAGAATCTCTACCTCCATTGTCTTTGAGATTGATAACGGACCGTCGCCAATAGCCCGTTTGTGCAATAACCTTATTTTTATCTACCAATAGTTTTCTCTTTTTATAATATGTATAAGATTTCGAGTTCCTAGTTAAGTTAAGATCATACTTCATAGGATCATTTCTATAGTATGATTAGCGAGTTCACTCACCGAAATTTGCAGAGAACCCAACCTGAGCGTGAATATGGCCGATGGTACCTTTCGTCATTATGACGAAAGGATGATTGGTACTCGATTTGAGTGGTTTCCTTGTAAAAATTAGATTCGTTGAAATACTTACACTTATTTTAGAAATTGGTAACAACGGTGTCATTGTATAGCCTACTAAATGGGGCGGTTTTTTACGAATGGACATAAACGTTGCTTTGTAAGCTTTTTGCTTTTAAATTAGTTCTCATTTTTTTACTTAATCATTTTTTTCTCATCGCCTTATATTTCCTAAGTCAGCTGAAAACACTTGCTGATTTGATATATCTTCAGTCATCTCGCATCATTTGACCAAGCTGTTTCTGAATTATGAGTATGAAAATGTGGAGTTCCCTAATGACAAAAAGAACGATATACTTCTCACATTTTCCAGTCACAGAATCGGAAAGGTCTCAACGCATAACGTCTATAAAAATATTTAAGGATATACTTCTCTCGCTGTTGGCAGAGAGGTCATTAGTACCGGTTGAAATGGAAAAGGGATACTCCTTTATAAACCAGGAGGGAAGATTTCAAAACTTTATTTCATGAACTCTCGCGGAAAAAGAACCTAACGATGCCATTACTATAATCTAATTTCTAGCAAAAGCGACTAAAGTAATTCCCAGTAAAAGTAAAACTTGAAAAGAAACATTTTTTATTTTGCTGGAACATCGTAAAAAATGTTTATTTAACCCCAATATTTTCCTGTTTTGAGACATTTTTTAATCCAACTTTTAGTATTTAAACTTAATACATCAACCTTCAAACACCAGAGTCAATCACATTCTTATGAATATTGCAAACAAAATACGGTTTTGGCGTACCTGTTCTAGTAACACTTCCTTTCATAGTTCCTCGATTTGATGCTGGGTGAACAATATAGTAGGTTAACGAAAACAAATACTATCCAAATTCGCCATTTTATTAGGACTTACACACGCTATGACGTCATCATTCGTAATAATAGAACCCATGATATTTGAGCCCGTCTTCCTGTCCCCGGCAGTTATTGAAAAATTAAATGAAATAGTAAAAAGATAAAAATGATAGTTTGCCACCTTCAAAAGGTTTTTGAAATTCTGTTGAAATGTACTTTTCATCAAAAGGTCTCGTCAGCCATTTGTAGTAAATATGTTCGTCGCCATGTCCATCCACAAATTAATTAAAATGAGCAACATGAAACCACAGAGTAAATAGCTACGCATATCTTTTACTCTGTGCTAATGAACTAAGGAAATATCTGAAAATATACATAAATGAAACTTAACGAATAAAATATTATGGCAACTTTTACACATTAGCCTCTTTGTGGAGGTGTTTATTCAACTTATGAAAGAAATTACGAGTAAGGCATCTATAAAAAGAGTAAATTTGCTCTTTTGTGAATCACTACACTTTTCAAGTATTGATTTTTGTGCAATTGTAAAATGTAGATCTTTAATTACAAACCCTAAGAGGTGTGAATCGTGTAGAAACGCTGCTTCCCCTGTTTAGAAGAGCTTTAGCTTGTGTAACAAATTCTCTGGGTAGCGTGGTAGATTCAAATCTACAGAGAACAGTCTGAGTTTAATAACGAACATTAATTTATTTTGCACAATTTCTTGACTATATTAGAATATATTTACACGACACTTTCACGAGTTTCTATGCCTCTGCTAACTGGATGTGACAGGTTGTCGAAATCTCAGGTACGTACGAAAGTCTCTGAGTGGGAGAAAGGTCTCTCAATTATCTCGGGTGAGATTCTATGCGTCGGGTGACGATTACAAAAGATCGGCACCGGATCTTCACGGGATGACGGGTCAATTTCTCGTCGGGATGCCGGACGAGAAGTCGGCACCGGATTCTTCGCAGGTGGTCGGTTCAGCACAATCCGGGAACGGCTCCGCTGGGGTCGTCGGGTCAGCACAAGACGGGAACGGTATCTTTCCGGAACTCCAGTACGTTCCTTCGGTTATTCTCGGGATAAGAAAGCAACTCCAAGCTATTTAGTGACTAAGCAGTTAGACCACTCGCAGGGTCGCTGGGTCGAGCCTCTCGGATGAGACCAAAGCAAGAACTCGAGATGGGCAGCCTACGCCAGGCTACAAGAACGAGTACTCTCGGGGGTGAGAGAACCGTCTCCCAAATATAGATTAACTCCCTAGGGAGTTTGACCACTCAAAGGGTCGCTGAGCCAAGCCTCTCGGACGAGAACACCAGCAAGAACTCCAGATTCGACTCTTTAAGTTTCCCTCGAAACTTCGGAGCGCTCTGCCCGCTGGTGTTCCTGATTCGCCGTGGATCTGGCGACGGCTGTCTGACTCCGTAATGGGATTAGCTACTTAGCGCAGAGCAGGTGGGCTTAATCTCCTGGGCGTTCCGGAACGAATTCTCATTGTCCGTTTTCGGTACAAGTCCAGACCGTCTGGTGCCGGAAAGATGAAAATGCATTGTCCGTGTTTAAACGAATCTGTCGGTAAGTTTGCCTTAGGAGGGTTAATTGAGGGGTCCATCAATGAATCCTCACAATCACTCCCCCTAAGAAAGATTTTGAGGTATGGCAAAATCTATAAGGCAACGGTTAGACATGGCAACTCGACACATCATTAGAGGCAACAATTTTAAGAATTTATATACAAAATTTTAACATAATTTCAACACTTAAATTCCAAATTACGTCTACTATTTACAATACTAAGACTAACATCGGAACAGAGTTATAAATGAGTAAATTATAATTATAATGCCCTAAGACTCAAGGGTATCTGCCAATATCCCTTGGTCAGATCTATGACCGTTATGTATTTTGCGGCAGCCACTTGTTCGATTCGCTCGTCCATATTAGGCAGCGGATAATATACCGTCCTAATGATGGAATTTAATCGACGATAATCGACACAAGGGCGAGGGTCACGCCCTGGACTATCTACCAAAATCATGTCGGAAGTGTAATCTGACTCCCCGATCTCAATGATTTTTAAATCTAACATCCTCTTAATCTCTGACTTGAGGATTTCCGTTTGTCTAGGAGAGGTGCGGTAGGGTTTTGAACTAACGGGTTTGTCACTAATTAAATCTATATCATGTTCGATGAGATTCGTCCTATCGGATCATTTGAAACTAATTGCCTGTGGGATTTTAACAATTTCCCAAGTTCATTGATTTGATCCTGCATGCCCCATCGCTCTTCCAATTTACTATTTTTCACTACCTCTCCGAAATCAAAGATATTCGGATCTGCTACCTGATAATGAATATCTAAATCCGATTCCAAGGTTTCGTGAGAGAATACTTCGCTCATCAAAACATTTATGCTTTCCATCCGCTGGTGGTATGGCTTTAATAGGTTAATGTGGTACACTCGTACCTGCTCTACCTTCCCTGGCATCTTAACAACATAATTGGTTTCCGAAAGCTGTTTCTCTATAATTCCCGGACCAACCCATTTTACGGCGAACTACGTTTGTTGGCAAGATGACAATTCTAAGACGCGCTCGCCTACCTTAAACTCTCGCTTCACCGATCCTTTGTCGTAATACGACTTCCTTTTAACTTTTAAGTCAGTTTCGGTGGCTACCTGTTGACACCGTCGCAATCGACTGGAATCGTTACCACCGAGATAACAAGGCCAGACCGCTGTGACGTTTCGATCACGTGACTCGCTTACTAGTAGTCATAACAAACATCGCCGCATGGCCGACTACTTGTGGATTACCTTTAATGTAGCGTAAGAAATTAGGGTTTTTTATACTATTTTACCGGAAAGCAAGTGCAGCTGCAGTTAAATATTGTTATATAACATTTGTGGAACATTACAGTGTCAAGGTGTTAAAGGCTTTCGTCAAACAACACGTTTAACGTGTGTCCAGACCGATTTCTTTAGGCTTAACCACGAGGCTATCCAAAATGCCCTTTAGATGCTGTGTACCTACTTGCTCTGGAAATTATAGATATGGTGATGCACCAAAAGTGGCGGTTCTCTCCTTTCCAGAGGATAAAAATATTAGAAAAAGATGGCTCAGGGCGATTCCACGAGCCGACTTTACACCATCAAAACGCAGCAAAGTCTGCGAACTTCATTTTCAAAACGATGATATCGTCCGGAATGTATCGAAATTCAACAAAAAAACTGGTGAGTGTTCTACCTTTTCCATGAAACGTCTCCGTTTAAAAGTTGGTACTATACCAAGTATATTTCCGAATTGCCCTAAATATCTCTCGAAAACTTGTCCCACCGTTCGTAAAAGCAGGGAAGATAAAATTCGTGAAACTGATTAATTCAATTTATTGAGAGCTATCAACGAAAGCAAATCTGAGTTCATTGCTCATCATGAATCTATTTCTTTTCAAAATTTTAATAGGCTGCTAGAAATTCTGGATTCATTACCCCATAAACAAAATTGGTTTAAACTAATTGAGGAGTCAAAAGTTACTTTTTTCAAAATTTGTTTTAATCCAGGACCTGCAACAAATTACACTGTTGTAATACATTCAAATCTGAAAATGGAAACATTTATATGGCCAAGAAATTTCTGTTTAGATAACAATCAAATCAAAACACCCTGTCACGTTAATAATTTGGAAGTTATTGAAAATTGTTTGAATTTTATAAATGAAATATCAATGAAAAATTCTTCAGCCATGATAATAATCGCTTCAATTGCTTTTACAGTTCAATTGCTTTGATTTCCCATTTTTACAGATTTAATGATGAAGAAAACATTAATTAGATTTCTTTAGACTATGAGAAAGGGTTTTCTTTTCTTTTTGATTTATGGTCACATTTGAGAAACTATGATATTGGGCGGTATTAAGCTTGATTGACGTGTGTACTTTAGTTAATAAAAGTCATAAGCGAGTTTTTCGCTATTTTTTAATTGAATTTACGATATAATTTTGGCTGGTTTTTTAATAAGTTATTGCTTTTACTATTTACGCACACTCTCTGTTATCGTTAGTAAATAAGGAAGAAAGACGCGAGGGTGTGGAAAGTTTCATTCTGAGATTATCATAGTTTTGACTGGGGAAAAACCATATTTACAAACTGCTATAATAATTTGCAATAACGTATAACAATATTTTCCTGTGGTCTCGACGTATATAGAATATATTATGTATCGTTGTAGACAGATTTCACTGTATTAGGCTTTGAATATTCCAATACGGCGGTGGTCGTTCGTATCGCAGGTATGACTACTAGGGAGACGCCATGACGGCAGCGGTCAGGCCTTGTTATCTCGGTGGTAACGCTGGAATACGTATTCCGTGACAATGTCTTCACATGGGGGACTTTGGCACCATTTGTCAAATAAGGACTCTGGCACGCTCAAATTCTTCCCGTAAATTAACTCTGCGGGGCTAAAACCTGTTGACGCATGGATTACGTTCCGCAAAGCTAAAAGCGCGGACGGAAGCACTTGCTCCCAGTTGTCCTTTAGCTCTAAGCACATAGCCTTCAGTGGTCTTTTTAGGGTACGGTGGAACCGCTCCACCGGGTTCGTTTGTGGATGATAGATCGAACTACGCACCACCTTAATCCCAAACTTCTCAAAAAAGGTAGTTATAAGGTTGCTAGTGAAATACGTAGCATTGTCTAATTGTAGTTCTATGGGGAATCCTTTTCTACTAAAGATAGCAAGCAAGGCATCAGTGACGGTTTCCGAGTTCACTGCTAAGAACGGAATAGCTTCCGGGTATTTGAAGGCAGGACAAATAGCCGTCAGGAGATATTTCTTCCCTTTCGGTGATATTGGTAAGGGACACACAATATCTATATTCACCTTCGCGAACACTTCCGTGATCACGGGCACTAACTGAAGGGGCGCTCTCTTTTGTTCCGAGGATTTCCCGACTTTCTGGCAAGCATCTGACGATTTCACAAATTCTTCGATCTCCCTAATACACTGGGGCCAGAAATACTAGCGCAACAGCTTATCTTTCGTTTTCGTATTACTCATGTGGGATCCATCATGGCAAAGGCTTAAAATTTTATTTTTATATATATAGCGGGTATTAATAGCTGTCTCCGCTCTTCACCTCTATGATCCTTAGACTGCCTAAAGAGTAGCTCTTCTTCAATTACGAACTCACTCGTTTTGTTTTGCCTAACCATCTCCCAAATAGGCTGAGTGCCTTTTCCATTTTCTTAATTATTGGCGCCCGGGGACGAGCTGCATATTTTGCGGATATCGAAGATCCTGCAGCAACTGCACTTCTTATTTCTTTTTCTTAATAGTCCGGACTGTTGCTTCATTTAAATTAAGACTTTTTTAAATGTGAGATGCTTTTTCTCCTTTTAAAAAACGATCCCAGATTTCTATCTTTATTTCTAGAGAAATAAATTTCCTCTTAAACGTTTTTTTTTTATCTTTATCTGACATGGCTTGGGACTGAAATTTGATTTTCCAAAAATTTAGTCTTAAAGACGAAAAAGACACTCTTTAACATATCGTGGCTCGACGCAGACTGCCGACCACCCGCTTGACACTGTCTGCAGACCACGGAAATAAAAAGAGAAAAAAAGGGCCTGTCATTCACGGGCCCTCGGCTGCGATCGCATTTCACAACAGATCGTTACAATACGACGATGTCGCATTGCACTTTATCCTTTTAGATACGGCGGGACTTTCCGCAATACTACATCTCTGAGACGGCAAGTCTCGCCGCGGATGGCGCGTAAACTGTGCATGACGCTTTCCGCTATAACATCGGAACAGTTATAAATGAGTAAATTATAATTTAGTTATATATTTTTTTTTCGTGTAAAGGCACTATAGTTCATTATTTTAAGGTAATTTAGTTTTTAAATATGTTAAACAAAAATCATGTTATCCAGTACTGTTGTACAAAAGGTTCTCGCAATTTTCTTATCGTGTTAGAGCGAAACCGTATTATAGGTTGCAGTGCAATACGAGGGCTACCTGTATTCAAAAATTTCATCCATACGATTTTATGGGAAAAAAATGTGGAACGCTTCACGATTTTGCGTGTCATCCTTGCGCAGGGGCCATGCTAATCTTCTCTGTATCGTTCCAATTTTAGTATATGTACTGCCGAAGCAAGTACAATACTGTCTAGTACAGCTCTAGTATATATAGGACATTACTTCATACAATATTTTTTAGTGGTGGCTATATGATAACGAGTGTTAAAAGTTTGTTTTGATTATATAAATTTTATAATCAAAGTAAAATATTTTTCTCAGATATGACTACTTTATATATATATATATTATATATATATATGTGGGGGTGCTGGTTTGTGGGCGATTGGCAACATTACGAAAGTTTTAAAGAATAACTAAATTTAATGAGATTTATGAATATTTACAATGAATTTGGTTTAGACAATTAAAGTTAAGTGCACAGCACAGACATCATAAACTCCATCGGCGCTCGTCAACATTGCAGTCTAACGCTACGTCCGTCTTGTAGCTTCGTCGTCTTCCTTCTGTGTCGCTTTTTGACTGCGTTCCTCCAATGCGCGGAATGGCTGCGCAGTGGTCGGAGATGACATCAGCGCGGAGGTGCCCTCTAGTGGCAGTCTGGGCACCACATATATATATAATTTTTTAATTGATACCCTAAGTTAAATGGGCATTTGGTTTGCTGAAAAATCCTACTTGTTACAGAAATAGACAGAAGAGAGCGTTATATCGAGTTATTTGGTTACACTTCAGGTTATCATTTGTTTTATGAGGCTGATTATCAGAAACAGGACTTGTCTTTATCAAGAATTCGTTCTCAATATTTTATTGACATTAAAATTTAATTTTTACAATGATAGCCTGAAGAAAGTTAGTATTCAGAATAATTTTCGAAACTAATAAAAAGTTGCCACTAGACGCAGACATTATTGCACAGGAAAAATATGAAAAAAGCGTGCAATTTGTCAACAGTGCTTTATATGTATAGATAACACAAATATATCATGAAATGATTTCATGAAAACGATTGGAAAAACTTAGTATGCATTCACTTTAATCCATTTATCGTAAATGTCGAACATCTTACGTTTTGAAAGAACAAAATACGAAAGTAACATCTTCATTTTTATTCACATTTTTTAGAAGAGAATTACAAGACACTGATGTGAACAATTCATAGTACAAAAATATAATCCCTTTGGCATGAGATTTTAAAAAACAAGGCACTTGCTTACGATTAACTATTATAAAAAAGAGGGACAACTTATAATTAAATTGCGATGACAGATAAATTGAGGAACTTTCAAAATTACCTTTACAATAAAATAGATGTTTCAAACCAGCAAATATTATTGTAACAAAATGCTTTTTGTTACACATTGTGGAATTAAAAACTTTATTTTAAAAATCCACACTGCAGCCTACTGCTGAGGAGTGGGGAAGAAGCTGGAGCATGATCTGCTTCTGGGTTAACATACACACCAAATCAAAACAATTTTACTTAGCACAATACATATCTTTAGAAACATTAGAAATGCACGCACATTTCAAAAATACAAATACAACTTTGTAACTGCATTGAATGTAGTGACTAGCTATTCTCAAAGTGAGAAATACTCAAACACAATTCATTAAAAAACATATTTGCTTTCTTTGGCTTCTATAATACATATATTTGCACAAAATAGCTTTTACGTGATTTTAGCACCAATGTTGTTTAAAAAGAATTGGAAAGTTTCTTTTTCAACACAACAAACTTTACACAATGACTTAAAATTCAAACTACCACATTAAAATTAAAACAAAACATCAAAAGGATTTAATTGGGTAAGCTCAAATGGACGGAAGCTACTAAACTACGATTATTTTACCATGCAGATTGAAAAAACACATTTTTACAACAAACTAAAACTTGTTTTTAAAAAATGAGATCAACATAAAAATAAATAGCCTTGTTTGTTCTATCTCATTTGAGCTATTGCTACTAATGTAAATATGTACGTATTTGTGATAATCCACGGATTTTAATATATGAGTTTATAATTATTTACTTACAAAACTGAGAAATTAAATTATTTAAAACTAAATAAATTTAAAAGGGAAAAGTAACATAATATTAAAAAGCTTGGAATTTTACATTGATCTGAGAAATGTGTGTAGCTCAAATACCTTAATTTATCAAAAAAATTGTTAGATGTTATTTGCGTTAAAGAATTCCATCGTTACATTAAGATTGACATTCATTAGTTGCTAAAGAAATAAGAGGTATAAGGTAGGGTACAAGTAAAAAAAGTATAACTTGGTATATTTTTATAAAAATATACTAGCTACGTAAGAATGGCGTAGCGATTTAACACGGTTTAAAAAACAGCAAAAATTCTGAATACATAATATGACAAAAACGACAGTACGAAAGTGGACGTTACCTGAGATGCCTACTAGTACAGCATATGACAATAGTTAAAATCACAAAAACATTCGTTGTGAATGTAAAAAAATGACGAGTTAGCACACAAATCGATTCAATTAGAAAAAATAGTAGAATAATTTCCATTAAGATCATAATGCCATTGAAAACATGATCTATGTATATTGTGCGCGAAGACAGTAAAAAATACATGATTCAGAAATAACATTACAGACCACCGTTGCATTCAGATGAATAAAATTTATTTGCAATCAATACTTAAAGCTGAATTCACATAGGAAGGTGACACAAGCTAACCAGAGTAGAAATTACATCAACTTGAAGAGGAACAGCACTAGTGCCAACACCTGATTGCTTTGCACCTTCTATTTGAATTCAGCTTCAGGAAAGCAGTGAAGTGCAAAACAACATGACAGTCATTCGGTGGTATTGAGCATTTCTTATAAAAATATAATATTTTATATTGTTTATCAGAATAAAAGTAATAACAAATAGAATATGGCAGTAACGAGTGGCATGGCAACTCTATTTTCTCCCAATTTCTGTAGTATTGTAGACACAAAAATCGCGAAATTCGAATTTTAGATACCGTTGCAAATTACCACTTTAAAATTCTAATTTAAAGCGTCTTTATACAAGTTTAACGATTCGCACAAGTTGTAAGCTGAGAATTATTCGCAAATCCAATTTTAGAACTCTGCAATGTTTATTAAGCATAAAAATACGCTATTCTTCGGCTACCCTAACAAAAAGTTGCGGCTTATATTTAAATACTTTTTTAATTAATTAACTTCTCAACTAAAAACATTTGATCGAAAAGCTAAATGGAAGTAAAATTCTAATACAATTTTTTAAATTCAAACTTTTAAAAATTATTTCTTTACTACAATTTTTAATTTTAAAGAGGTATTTCTTTGCATAGGTAACATTTAACACATGTATTTTAAAACATGCATTCAAATATTTGGTTATTGCTTCTGGTAAACGCATAGCAACAAGCAACTTTACAAATGTTATGTTAAAACAATGCTAACAAGTAATGTTACATGTAATAAAACTTCAACAAAGTAAACGCGAAAACAGGTGATGGAATACAGATCAACAGTTAACTATAATGAACAACTTTCATAAAATTGATTATCGAACTATCGGAAATATTAATCAACAGATCCTATTTTTCCAAATAGAAACTTCTACACGCGATGGCATTCAACAGGGCCTAATGAATTGCGGGATGGGGATCAATAGAATGTGTGGATGTTGACACTATTATTAGCCAGGACTCGCATCATCGAATGACACTTAAAAATAAATAAACACTTTTCAAGACATGACAGCAAAACACATTGAATAGCTGAGGTTACGAAGCAAACGCTGAGATGGGGTACAAAGCGATTAGAGGAACAAAGGCTCGATCACATCCAATATAGTTCCCATTTTACAGGTGAAGCAATATTTTAGTGCCTCTTTTGTAATGACTGGAGGAAAGGTAACATTTTCGTTTGAATAACTACTAATGGAACCTAAATAAGAAACAGAGAAATTCATTGCAAAAGAGGCAGTCGGATTGGAATTATTCAGCATTTTAGTTCTAAAGAGAGATGTTTAGGATAAATTTTGCTTCACTGCTATTTTCTTCAATTAAGTTGGTTGGGTTACTGAGCCATTCAATTTGTACGTAACATCAGACATAAACATAACAAACATGAAACAAATTGATTAAAACTTAAAAAATAAATAAGTTGTAAAAGTAAATCTAATGGGTGATAAAAAATATTTCATATAAAGTTACTTATGAATTTACAAACCACATATATTCTACACACTTGATAATATATACACTTTGATAATAAATTAAATAAGCAATATATTAATTTCCTGAATTTGAAGATAACCTTCAAACAGAAATTGAACTCGTATTAACTATGAAATTGTTTCAGAACAGCAATTAAATGTTAATGGCTTATTAATTTATTCTTGCAAGATAATAAAAATGAAAAGTATGGACGTTTAATAATAAAAACCAGCACAATTCATTAAATAATGAAATTCTCAAAATGAAAAAATAATCATTTTTAGTCTATTTAACCACTAAAACAAATAGTTGTTCTAATAGTGAGAACTTTTGTACGAATAAACACATACTTCAAAAATATAGTATAAATAAATCATAATGCTGTCATTTTAATTTGGTTAAATTTTTCTAAAACAGGATGCAAAGTCGATTTTCCGTATGCAATTAAGATCCTGAATGGGAAAAACTTTCACCAACTTGTAGGCCACACAATGGAAGCTCAATGATCACTATCTTGATACACCAAATCACCATTTCATACAGAGAGATTCTATCATTTTTTATTTTCTGATGCTAGAAAAAGCTAGCAACTCTTAATGTCAACAAAATTCTACATAACATTAAAATACATTTTTAAAAGATTAATAGAAGCCACAAGATAAGCATGCAAATTCTGCGAAATTTTCAATTTTTAAATCAATTGAGTGCAGTTAAAAGTCGCAATTAAAAAGTGTTTTCACAAAACACAATCATTTTCAATTACATAGCAGTCATTACATAAAAAAAAATTGCCCCATCAAAAGTAATTTAATTGAATAAATTGTCAAATTAAAGTGTTTGTAAATTTCATCCTTTCCAGCGAGCAAGCTGCTTTTCTTTTCCACTAACACATAAACTCACTTTAATAGAGCCAGCAGTTGCTAAACGACAACTGAAATGGAAAAGTACAATTATTTTACAAGTTTAATAATTAGTATTATTAAAAAATAAAACTTCTAAATGAAGAGAAAAAAATGTTTACTTAAGTAAAACAAAGAACATCAAAAGCCTGTTATGCATATAGCTTACACACATTACTACAAGTTGTTCACAATTCAAGATTAAAGAGCGTAAATTACAATTTTAAAAACTTGACCTACGAAACTTCTACATCCTCCAATGTTATCACTCAACCCTGGATTTTGATGCATTGTTTTAAATCTGTGGACATGATTTACAATCTAGGATGAGCTGAATAAAATATATAAATTTTATAACACCCAAAAATACCTAATTTGGGGGTTGCAACCAATAAAATCCAAAACGGTTTTAGTGCCTAAAAAATACCTGGAATGACTTTTGGAACCAACAGATACCTTCGATATATTTCGACTTCAAATGCACTTTGAGTTGGATTTTATAAGACTAGCTGAATTACCAGGGGTTGAATTGTTTATAATTCATCGCAACATTACTCAATATTATTCCTATGGAAATTTCTAATTGCTTTTAGCCCACTGCAGACCCAGGACAAATCGAAAGAAGTTAATATAGAAGAACCTAATGTGTCCCGCAGAATTCTACAGGAAGAAAGTACCAAATTTAGTGTCAATTGGTCTGACATTGATAAAAACAATAATAATACACAATGTTAATATAAATACACAATGTTATTCCTATGAGGATTTCGAATTGTCTTTAGCCCCCTATACCATATAGATGATAAAAAAGACCACTTTCTATAAAAATAATCTTATATTATAAAAATTTACATTCCATAAAGCAACAGTTTAAGAATTTAGACGGGATGCTGAGCGATTTTCAGTGCAACCGCACGATTGCACCATCTCTAAGTCTAAAAACCTCCAAGGTCATCTTGAGAGGCAACTCCTGTAGATGTTCAGAGCACCCCCTAGCAAGTGCTCTGTCCAGGTTGACGGGACGTTACCCTCCTCTGCACACCCAAGACAAATATAGAATGGAGGTTAATATGTAGCCTATGTTACCCGCAGGGTTCCAAAGAATAAGTGTAGCAAATTTGGTGCAGATCGGTCAAACAGTGTAGATTTGTATAGAGAACAGACAGATGCCAGCTCTAACTTATTTGTAAAGATAAGGCACTGCGTCATTTGACCACGAAATGTGTTTTTTTAATGCACTGCTTATAAAATCTACAAAACATGAATATCTTTCTAATATTTCATTTGTTTATCCATAACTAATGAAACAGGAAGGTACGTGCCAACATGTGTTTTACTATTACAAATGTTGACATCATAACATGTCTAAGCCTCAACGAAAAGGAGAATTTTTTGTTTGCTAATCTCATATTGTTACCCAGTTCCCCAATCAGAAAACAATGAAAAGATGGGTACCGCAATTTAACGGAAACTGCATTCATTGTGACAAAAATTGCAATAAAGAAAAAATGTCAATGTATTGCAAGGTTATACATATTTTCCTGATAAAAAAAAATCACACGTTAAAAATATTTATTCTTATGTTCCTATCATAACCAGATGAGTAATGAAAAATCCCAACGGCTTAGAAAAATAAATGCCATCTTTCCTGTTTCTGAGCTAATCATTTAACAAAGATATGAATTAAATATGAAAGAATCGTAAATCAACAGCTCAGTAAAATAAGGTTCTTGCTTTTGAGCAAATCATTTAACAAAGGTAGAAATAAAGGATTATCAAGTTTGGGGGAAAGCCATAGAAATCATCTCATATATTTACACTATTTTAGTTCTATTAGAAGTCACAAGTATTATTTAGTCTATCAGAAGTTCAATGAAAAATTTTGTGGTATCAATTGAAGGATAATTTTCAGTTTTAAAACCACTTTGAAAGTTTAAGCTACTTTTTGTACATATTTCAAAAGTAATCAGAACAGAAATAAAAAATTTGCAACCAAACATGAAGTCAGGTTCCGAATAACAAGGACAAGTTAAAAATGAAGATTTTCATACCTGCCAACCGAGGAAAAAACATGGATGATTTGTATGACGTACAAGCAGCTGTCAGAAATGGGAAAACTGCCTAAATATAACCCTTAAACTTAAAAAATATCAAAGTGCAAATGAAAACAATTGTGATAGATGAAGGCAATCCAAAACAGAAAAAAAAAAAAAAACAATGCTCTCTACTGTTGTTATATGATCGAATTCGACAAAACTGATTTGATGATATTTTACCCAAGGAGGAGAAATGCCAAAATAATCACATTTAACTTTTTTCGAGTGTTTTAAGAGCTATATTTGTAGGTTTTGCTTGAAAATTAGAACCAAAGAAGGTTTTTAAGACAACCTAGCGACCGCTGATTCCGATATTTTTTCTTCATGGTGGCCACTGCTTGAGGATAAAACTTTGAAACTGGAACCCCTTGGAAAATTTTCTCCCAAAAGAAAAATCTGGAGGGGCAGGCAGGTATTGATTCTGTTAATGCTCAGTTGAAAACATTGGTTGGTTTGGGGGTTTTATAGCTCAAAGGCCATATTTGGCCATGCTGTGCCAGACACAAGACATACAATATCAAGTAATAGACAGATACAATGAAAGTTTTTACTGACACAGAAGAGAGAAATTCACCCAGGGAGAAAAGCACTGACAGGAATCGAACAAAAACTTACTCGTAATAGGCTTCATTCAGAAACTGCATCACAGCTGATTGTAGTTCTGACCTTCCGTCTATACTGTGATTTCCTTGGCCTGTTATGACTGTTATCGTTACAGTACCTGGTAGAGCCTCTAATCCACCCTTGTGATACTTCAGGAAGTTATCCAATTTGGAAATAGCTTCTTTCACAACGAGTCCACGCAAATCTATTACATATGGAGATTTAGATGCATTCCTAGAGAAGAATTAAGTAAATGTTAACAATGAAACCAGACAGAAAATACTAAGCAAAGGGTAAAACTTTTACTTATTACAAAATCAAAACACTTGTGTGTAAGAGCCCTTGCTTATGTATTGGGTCGGTGCGAATGAAATGTCCGGAAAATGACCATCACACTTCGATGGCGGTAACTGAAAAATACAGTACCTGACGTACTCGAAATAATCTCCCTCTCATGTGACACACTGTTGCCACTTGTCTGACAAGGCCATTATCCCGAAATGAAAGTCTCGTGGCTGGAATGTGAAGTCATCAACTGTATGGTGAACCTCCGTATCTTGGGTGAACCTGGATCGCTTTCTGTATGGTGAACATCCGTATCTTGGGTGAACCTGGATCGCTTTCTGTTTGCCAGACAGAAAGCGATCCAGGTGACAAAACAGATGAAAATCTGTAGGTGACAAGTCAGGGCAATAGGGGTATGAGGCATCGCTTCAAAGCCCAACTCGCGTAGTGTCAACATCGTCTGTTGTGCGACATGAGAACGGGCGTTATCTTGCAAGAGAAGAAAGCCATGCCTGTTTACCAAAGCCAGTTGTTTCACCACCAATTTCCGGTGCATCGGACGTAATTCATCACAATATCGTTCTGAAGTGATGGCTTGGCCACTTGGCAGGAAACTTCGATGAATTATTCAGCTATAGACCACCATACAAGAAGCACAACTTTCCTGGGATGTAAGGGTACCTTGGGATGGCGTCCAGGAGGCTGTGCTTTACTCAACCATTGTGTACAGATTATTTCCGATTGTTATAAAGGACCCATTTCTTGTCACAGGTAACGATTCGTTGTAGGTAGCAGAGGTTCTCTTTCATTCCTGGAAACGAGCGATGCAATGTCTCATCTTGTCAATTCATGAGGCACCCAAGAATCCGTCTTTTTGACCTTACCCAGTACAGCCAGACGGCGAACAATTGTAGAGTGGTGGACACCTAGCTCGGCTGCTATCTCACAACGTGTTTTCCGCAGTTCAGCTTCAATCACACTTAGCGGAACATCGTCAGAAACTGCAACTTCTCGGTGACCATATGGTTTCGTTTTTCAGGTCCATATCTCCACTTCGAAACCATCGACGAATGCTTCGTTCATTGGCAACATTCTCCCCGAATTTCTGTGTTAATGTTTCGAGCAGCAACTGCAGCAGAATGCCAGTTTAAATTCGTAAAGGAAGATGACTCCTCAAATCTGAGTTTTCCATGTCGAATTTGGAAGCACCTTACGCCCAAACAAATTAAATGTAGAACTTGTACTTCACATGTGTGATAGCTATTTATAGTAGCTCTGTGACGTAAGATGCCGGAAGCTTGTAGGTAATTACTTTTAGCTGTATGGGGGCCATTCCAAAACTATTTCTCATCGGACATTCGCACCAACCCAATAAATGTAACTGTTATCATTAACTACCCACAATTTGATTTCCTAAAAGAATGTAAAATACTTTCTTCTAAGTAAAACTGCTCTATGTAAAAGTTCTTCTCTTTAAGGTACATTTTCAATTTTTAAACATCAATTTTAGATTACGGAAAATGGAAATTGGTACACAGATCATGAATGATGATACATACTTTTCCTGAAAAACTAATTTAGTAGCTTTTTCTTGAGCCATTTCAAATTTTTCTTTTTCTTTCAAAGCCTGAGGAGAATGAAAATACCAAATTTTTATTATTTAATAGTATATAAAATTCAACATTTCAAATCATGCATTATTAACGTCAAGCAAAGCTTCTGTTGTGAACAGTGCCCCATCTAGCTTCTCGGATTTCTTGTGCGAAAAAGGAAATTAAATAATTCACTTTTTTTAACAATTCAATACCATTTTCCCACTGAAAAAAAAATATTTTTGGGATATAATCTCACTAATCTATTTCATACTTAAAGATGTGTGAAGAATGCATTTCTTTCTGATAAGAATGAGTTCCAAGCAAGAAGTTTGAACATTTTTATCAATCTTGAAATTTAGTTTTCATTCTTGCCATCGTTGAAAATCAATTTCCATACGCGGATAGAAATCCACAGAAGGGAATTCAAACAAAAGTTAGAGAGGATATTTTTTTTCAACGCATAGCAAGAATTGTATCAAAATTTTGTGATTGATGTCCATTTTCCTCGAACTGTCTGACCAGAAGACTTTTATCAATTTAGTGTACAATTCACTGATGTTGTCAATATGAAGGGTGTGCTTCATGATTCTTGACAAGATTAGCAAAGTTGGGTTTAAAATTAGTAAGTTCCAGCCTAAATCACTATGGAATTTTATATCTAGCTAATTTCTTTGTTTAGTTAAAAAGGAATTAACATGGCTGAAACTAGCTTCAACCATGTATGAGCTTGGAAATGCAAGCAAAAAGGGAGTACCACTTCAGAAAGTTTTCTACATTTATATTCGTCCAAAAGTAACTTAAAGTTCTGTTTTTAAAAAGCATTTTAATTTCAAAATCACCTGACAATTCAAAACGTTCACATTGCAAGTTACATTTGATATTTTCCAATATCTGATTTGATTTTTCTATCAACTTCTGACAATGTTATATCGACCAGTGAACTAATGTATCACAGGTATGCCGAAATCACATGTGTATTTTTGGCTGTTTTTATCTTAATGCATCTTCTAGGTTTTTATTCAATGCTTTATGCTTTGTTAAAGCATATATTCCAATCCAAGTCTAAATCATGTAAATTGATACTTATACATAAAATATTCCTAAATTTTTCATAAAATGTTGAATATATAAATGTTTTTCCAAAGAATTGACACTTAATTTACATTAATGATCGTTTCAATTGCAAAATTTTCTTTTAATACATAATTTATATCAGCATAAAAAATGCTGATTGCAATTTGAAGACACATTGCTTCTTAAAAACTACCAGAGAACTACATATCTAAATTTTTCAGAAACAGCACTCTGGGGTAGTCCTTATGTGGCCTAACTTTTAAAAACAATTATATTATTCTTACCCTCAAGGTTCCTTTTAGGTAAAAACAAAGTATATGAAATTTAATATATATATATATATATATATTTAGAGCTAGTTCAGGGCCAAGTTCCTTGTGTTTTGCTATTGTAAAGCATTGCTCAGCACGAGAAATAAAATCTTTCTTTTATGAAATTTATTTAGCTACGTTATCTGGAAAAGCCCTATATAATTCTTGCTTCGAGATGATATCCAAAAGAATATTTTTGTTAATAGAAAATTAGAAGTATAGCAGGAACTAGAAGTTGGCTGAATTATAATACCAAATTTTATTTTCTAAACTTTTTTTAAAAAATCTTGAGCTTTCGTAAAATAGACTTAACGAAATGCCCCTAAAACTTTATGGAAATGCATTGTTGTTAAAATAACCCAACACAATGACGAAAGACAATCTAATTGACAAATCACAGGTGTTATATAACACAATGACTAGCTTTGAAATTATCAATCATAACACTTGCATTGGATAATAAGAAATAAACTTTACCACTTGTTGATACTGGTTCAATGACATTGGTTGTATGGGATTATGAATGCCAGGATGAAATGGAGTAGATTGGACCACTTGAACATGACTATATTGTGATGTAGGCTGTTGACCTGTTTGGTTCACAACAGGAGTCAATGGATTTCTACCCATGCTGGACATGGATCTAGGTACATTTGGTCTTGGATAAAAATTCTGAAATAAAAATACGATTTTAACAGTAAAGGATATGCATTTGAAGTAGGGAATGAAAATGTGCTCCCAAAGACTAATTAAAATATCAAAATTAGTGTTAATTAAATATAATGCAAAACTACAAAATTGTTCCCGAGTGTAAAAGAGGGGAATCGCACACAGCTGGGAATGTCAAGCATCAGGGTTCGGAATTAGAGGTTGGTGGTGGTATTTTAGTACGTATAAATCTAATTTTAATAAGTTCTTGGATTTAGTCATTTTAAAATCCTAACTTTTTTTAATATTTTCACTCATGTGGTGCTAATTCTAACTAATCAACCACTTGTTATTCCTTAAACCTACAATTTTACTTTTAAATAAATGGATCAGTCTTAAATCCAGGCACTGTGCATTTATACATACAATAATTTAAAATTGCATCAAGTATCTTTTGGCAATTCAGGAGAAATGTTTAGGTTGCTTGGAATTTAATAGCACAAGGGCCAAGCTGCAAACACAGAATGAAATAAGCCAATTTAAAAAAATTTCAAATTGTTGAAATATTGTAAAAATGCGTGTGAGGAAGTACGAAAATGCATAAAACCAAGTGAGTTATCCAAAATTTACAAAGGATGCATGATTGAATAAGAGAATATAAAAGATTGTTAAGCATCCTCAATGGAAAATGGGATAAGGTTATTTTCTACAACAAGACAGGTATTAAAACCAATAGCAAGCACCAAACCAGAAAACTCGCCAAGAAGCCTATAGTTCCGAGCTTAGAAAAAGCTCAATGATACCACTAGAAAATGTGTCTTGTTTCAAGAACTGATGTAATTCAATTTTTTAATCATTATTCATATTAATAATTTCAATATTCTTCATGCAGTAACCTTTCTATTCAGATTCATTGATAATACAAGAAATAAGAAAATTCAATTTATGAACCTGTCCTCTTCTTGAGGAACTCACTAAGGCAGAAATGTTTTGGTGATGAAATGTGAAAAATAAAATTCCATCGGAGAATTCACCTTGACACCAAGGGTGATATTACTGGAGGAAGGAAGGCTCAGATTAAGTTTTGATAATATCCTTTACTATTACCTTTAAATAAGTTTCCTACTGTAAAACATTATCAGTGTTAATTTGCATTGCTGTCCTCAATCGTAATTGCATGCTTAACAAATTTTAGCCATTAAATGATGTTTATAAAAGAATAACACTACTTTCATGTTTTAAGGCTAAACTAGTTACAGCAGAGCAATTATGGGAGGTCTTCCTATAGAATGAATTTCTCCAGATTTCAATGGTACAAATATGGACTTTCTTGTGCCTGGGGCTCATTTCAGTGAAAAAATTCAAAATAATTTTTCCTTTGGGGTCTAGAACATGTGTTTCAAATTTCAATATCTATGAAAGTTAATAGTAAAATTTCAAAATCTAAAAAATAATTCTATAAAACGTACTTTAGAATGATTTATATAAAAAAACATAGAAAACAGTTAATTTTTTAGGACTTCATTCCAATTCTAGCAGTATTTTTCAAGTGTTGCATCTCAAACAGAAGGTAGGTTTTAAAGAAATCAAAAAGA
Source organism: Meta bourneti (assembly GCA_933210815.1). Lineage (NCBI taxonomy): Eukaryota > Metazoa > Arthropoda > Arachnida > Araneae > Tetragnathidae > Meta > Meta bourneti. The sequence continues at coordinate 20,177,759 of OW119932.1, forward strand.
AAAAATTGCATGACAATAAATTTAATGACAAAATACTAAAATTTCCAAATTAGCGATAATTACGGTAAACAAGTCTATTAACGTAACCCTGCTCTTTGAGCGATGGATGATTGGCAGTAGTATCCAGTTTGCACTAATAATCTGCCAATATGGAAAAATGGTACCAAACGTAATAAGCAATTACCAATTTCTTTTTATCGTTCATGATATTACTTCGTGCGATATCCTAGAAGGCATTTTTCGAACCAAAATTTCAAGCAATAAAGGATGAAAGCTGGTGAAAATGGAATTCATTGGTATAGGTGTTTTCACATTTAACAGAACAATTATTTTAAAACAGAAACTTGGCAGTGATCAAAAATATTTTTTAGTCTCAAATAATTTATAATTAAAGAATTAATACATCACAACACAAAATAACTAAAAGATCGTTTTTGTATTAAAAAAATATATAATTTATTTGGTTATGAATATGAGGTCAAAATTACAAAACAAATTCTTATAAATGTGTGTTTACTGACCTATTAATTATCTAACGATAGTTGGTAATTAAATCTCAGTAAGTCTAAAGATGACTGATATGAACTCTCTTCAGAAGTTGGCTAAAAACCGCAAAAGAAAATGGAATGAAGCTAGATACCTCAAGTCACCAAGGTTGAAAAATAACAGTCACCTGGGGCTGCAATGCAAGTATCATCTAGGAGTGTCATAGGCAAGGAGCTAAATTTATTTTCGAACAGTTGATTGATAAAATTGATTCTGAACGTAGTTATTGCATTCATGAAAGGCACGTGACATGTTGGAGGCAATGGCGAGCCAGACCAGAAAACATGCGCATGTATGATAAAACATGATTTATTCAGGGAAGCCGATAGTAACTGATTTCCATTTTAAGACAAACTATTAATTACTTGTAGAACAAACTTTAAAATGCAAGCACTGTTATTTCTTGTGTCCCTTTGATTTAGTGTAAAGAGTAGATTTTAAGGTAGATACACTTCCTATAAACTTTGGAAAACGAGCATGCAAAAAAATTTTGAATAATCACGAAAGAGTCTTTTGTAAATTTCCAATGGTTCAGTAATCTATCACTGCTGCCATTCTATCACTTGTCTTTTAAACACTTCAAGCAACTAAAAGTAGAACGGGAACCAAACAATCCAAAGAAAAAGTAATCGTTGCTTACTTCATTGTTTTCTCATAAAAATAAAATTGTAACAATAAAAATAAAATGGTAAACTAATAAACAGTGGAAATGCAAATGTTTTAAACAAAATGCATAAATGTTGGCATGAAGTTCAAAACTTATAAATTAACAATAACCTTCAGACAAAAAATTACTTTTCAAAGATCTGAGATTTTAAGTACAGTACCCATGACTTACATATAACAGAATTCCAACATAAAAAGGAAAAGAATGAAATCACTCATGCAGAGAAAATATCTTACCGTTTCTTTTTCCAGTGGAGGAGAGGAATTATTTTTATAATTGATATCATCATATATATTTTTTCCAGTGTTAGGATCAATTATAAATACTTGCTGAATTCTAGGTTCTGTTTGTTGGGGAGTTACTTGTTGCTGCTGCTGTTGAGGCATCTGAGGAGCCATGGTATTAAAAGTTGAAATTCCATGAGGAAAAAACCCTAAAATATATTTTTTCACTTCAGATACAACCAACTTTTTTTAGGAAACCAGTCTAGGTTAATTAATTTATGCAAAAAAATAGACAATTCGTATGAATATTTTTGTATAAGTTCAAATCAATATTTTGTGTTAATAAGTTAGACCAATGGTTGTTTTCAATAGAAGTTTTAGCAAATAAGTCACAAAGGTAATTCTAATGTAGAAAAGTAGCACATCAATTGTCACTTCGCAAAATAGGTAAAAACCATTATTTGACATAATCATTTTAAACAAAAATATGTACGATATTTCTGTAATTTACAATTAAAATATACTAAAAAATGTATTCACCATACTCTAGAAAAGTTGGTTTGGAACAGATAAAGAATGCTTTAATACTAACCATTTGTATTTGGTTGAGGAGGATTGCTATAGTTATTCCAATTGTTTACAAATACTGGTTGGAGAGGATATTGAGAGAATTGTCTTTGCGGATACTGTAAAATAAAAATTGAAACAGTTCAAAAACCTAAAAAATTAGTATTCATGCAACCATCATTTAAAGTCATAATGTAAAAAATGTGTCCCATACATAAGTTCGAAAAGCAATTCCATAATTTTCTAATTTCATAATTTGTTACCATTCAACTAATGCAGGGGTTCTTAAAATTCTTCTTTGACTATTGACCCTTCCGAGTTTCTTGACTTTTTATCGACCATCTCTATTTTACTATTATGTAATTATAATAGGACAAGAAAAAAACGCTTATGTGAGTTTTTAGATTGTTTATTTTATTGTATGTATAATATAGTATATTATATACTGGTTTAATGTCAAAGGGACACGTTTTTGTTCTTCACATTCTTAACATTACATATTTGATAGGAGGGATAAATATAACTTAGATAAGAAAATCACAATACAATCTAACTTATATGTATGAAAATAAGACTTTTATTAATTTAGTGTACAATTCACTGATGTTGTCAATATGAAGGGTGTGCTTCATGATTCTTGACAAGATTAGCAAAGTTGGGTTTAAAATTAGTAAGTTCCAGCCTAAATCACTATGGAATTTTATATCTAGCTAATTTCTTTGTTTAGTTAAAAAGGAATTAACATGGCTGAAACTAGCTTCAACCATGTATGAGCTTGGAAATGCAAGCAAAAAGGGAGTACCACTTCAGAAAGTTTTCTACATTTATATTCGTCCAAAAGTAACTTAAAGTTCTGTTTCTAAAAAGCATTTTAGTTTCAAAATCACCTGACAATTCAAAACGTTCACATTGCAAGTTACATTTGATATTTTCCAATATCTGATTTGATTTTTCTATCAACTTCTGACAATGTTATATCGACCAGTGAACTAATGTATCACAGGTATGCCGAAATCACATGTGTATTTTTGGCTGTTTTTATCTTAATGCATCTTCTAGGTTTTTATTCAATGCTTTATGCTTTGTTAAAGCATATATTCCAATCCAAGTCTAAATCATGTAAATTGATACTTATACATAAAATATTCCTAAATTTTTCATAAAATGTTGAATATATAAATGTTTTCCAAAGCATTGACACTTAATTTACATCAATGATCGTTTCAATTGCAAAATTTTCTTTTAATACATAATTTATATCAGCATAAAAAATGCTGATTGCAATTTGAAGACACATTGCTTCTTAAAAAATACCAGAGAACTACATATCTAAATTTTTCAGAAACAGCACTCTGGGGTAGTCCTTATGTGGCCTAACTTTTAAAAACAATTATATTATTCTTACCCTCAAGGTTCCTTTTAGGTAAAAACAAAGTATATGAAATTTAAAATACATATATATTTAGAGCTAGTTCAGGGCCAAGTTCCTTGTGTTTTGCTATTGTAAAGCATTGCTCAGCACCAGAAATAAAATCTTTCTTTTATGAAATTTATTTAACTACGTTATCTGGAAAAGCCCTATACAATTCTTGCTTCGAGATGATATCCAAAAGAACATTTTTGTTAATAGAAAATTAGAAGTATAGCAGGAACTAGAAGTTGGCTGAATTATAATACCAAATTTTATTTTCTAAATTTTTTTTAAAAAATCTTGAGCTTTCGTAAAATAGACTTAACGAAATGCCCCTAAAACTTTATGGAAATGCATTGTTGTTAAAATAACCCAACACAATGACGAAAGACAATCTAATTGACAAATCACAGGTGTTATATAACACAATGACTAGCTTTGAAATTATCAATCATAACACTTGCATTGGATAATAAGAAATAAACTTTACCACTTGTTGATACTGGTTCAATGACATTGGTTGTATGGGATTATGAATGCCAGGATGAAATGGAGTAGATTGGACCACCTGAACATGACTATATTGTGATGTAGGCTGTTGACCTGTTTGGTTCACAACAGGAGTCAATGGATTTCTACCCATGCTGGACATGGATCTAGGTATATTTGGTCTTGGATAAAAATTCTGAAATAAAAATACGATTTTAACAGTAAAGGATATGCATTTGAAGTAGGGAGTGAAAATGTGCTCCCAAAGACTAATTAAAATATCAAAATTAGTGTTAATTAAATATAATGCAAAACTACAAAATTGTTCCCGAGTGTAAAAGAGGGGAATCGCACACAGCTGGGAATGTCAAGCATCAGGGTTCGGAATTAGAGGTTGGTGGTGGTATTTTAGTACGTATAAATTTAATTTTAATAAGTTCTTGGATTTAGTCATTTTAAAATCCTAACTTTTTTGAATATTTTCACTCATGTGGTGCTAATTCTAACTAATCAACCACTTGTTATTCCTTAAACCTACAATTTTACTTTTAAATAAATGGATCAGTCTTAAATCCAGGCACTGTGCATTTATACACACAATAATTTAAAATTGCATCAAGTATCTTTTGGCAATTCAGGAGAAATGTTTAGGTTGCTTGGAATTTAATAGCACAAGGGCCAAGCTGCAAACACAGAATGAAATAAGCCAATTTAAAAAAATTTCAAATTGTTGAAATATTGTAAAAATGCGTGTGAGGAAGTACGAAAATGCATAAAACCAAGTGAGTTATCCAAAATTTACAAAGGATGCATGATTGAATAAGAGAATATAAAAGATTGTCAACAAAAATAAGAACCAAGATGAGGTATAGTGTGACTCCGATAAAGCAATTCAATTGGGTCAGTCAATTTTTGAAAAGGTGTGATGAAAGCTCCTTAGAAAGTTGTCATACATGAAAGCATTAATGGTGATCACCGTCAATGGCTTCCATCAGGCAACTTGTTATCAGTGCTAAACTTAGAACCAGAATCCATACTAAAGTTGCAGAAGAGAGAGAACTTTGTTTATTTCTACTTTCATCTAATTTAAGGAATAGACTTGTTTAAAATCATGCCTCTGGACTGCCAACTTGGGGAGTCAGACTATATCCCCATCTCAGTTTATAATTCCAGATTTGATGATGGAGTTTAAGTGATGAATTACAAATGTGGTAAAAAGCCTGAATAAAGTAAAGTGATGAGAATGACCCAACAAGTCTGATAAAAGACAATGAAGTATTAAAAAAAAAATCAAAGGTAACAAAGAAGGGAAATTAAATTATGAAACAGAAAAAGGCTTTAGGCAATGATGGAGCAGTTTCATCCATTAAAAGATGTCATTGTGAACTTCTCGAATAACCGATGTGAAATTGTCAGATTTATAAAATAGTTTGTTCACTCGTCTTTGTGCCTTTGTTCCAAACTATGTCCCATGCAAAATAAAGGAGATCACTGTATGAAATATGCATATAGAAGCGACAGCATTTTCTGCTGAGGCATAAGCCAGTACATTGTCAACAATTCCGATGTGTCCCAGTATCCAACAAAATGTGACACCAAACCCATATCAGATGAGTGTAAATTTAAAACATACAAAGGGTGTCTTGGACAATCCAACATAAAAGACTTTAGGACACTCTTAGATTACGTGTATAATATAAAATTGACAAACCTAAGATGTGAAATTTACTTTATTTTTAGCTTTATACAAGGCTAAAAATTCAGCTGTAAAAATAAGTGATTAGGTGACTTCCCTCCAGATATGGCTGTGATCTTTAAAACTGACAATTCAACATAAAAATGTTGGTGATAAATAAATAGATGGCATTTGACCTCTCATAGCTAGAAAAAAGGTATAAAAGAAATTTTCAGAGGTCACAAGGATGAAAAAAAATGTTTAGGTGCCACAAACGTCAGATTTTCTGCTTATTTCAAATCCTGTCAAGCCACCCACATTCCCCTAACAAAATCTTCTTAAATAGTTGTGGCGATAGCTAATTTTAGAGAAATAAGTTCAATAAAGTAAAACACTGAATTTCTACAAAAGATGTTAGGTAAAGTAGAATAGATACCTTGAGATAGTGGAATTAAACTATAACTTACAATTTTTTATTTATGCAGCATTTTTGTAACAAAAGACTGAAATTTCATAATCTAAATATTTCTACTTTTAATCACTGTACAACAGGTTTGATTACCAATCAAGTCTACTAATTCTCTTGTGGTTTAACATTATCTTTCATAATTTTGATGGAACGATTATAAATACGATAAATTTGATACCACTAAGATTTTTAAGTATAGCTTTCAAACAACATCCCCTTAGGTGCGTGTGGTTATTCTACTTTCCCTTAAGGAGCTGTTATGGATACTCTAGTCTAAAGATCTTATATACTTCACTAGCATAAGTGGCATAGAAATTAACATTTCTTTTCCGGAGAATGACAAGGAATGGATATAAACAATTAAAATTCAACAGTTATGGGATTTATTTGCCAATTTTGCCACTTAGCTTAAACTTGTTTGATTTGTTACATAATGTTTCCAAAACTGCAGAGAAAAGCTCGCAACATTAATGAAACACATAAGCCATCTGATTACAGAAGGCAATGGGTAAGTAGTTGAATTAACATTGCACTGAAGCAACACACCGGCCATTAGTGACAGTCCGGGATTAGTCCCGAACAGAAGGCAATGGGAAATCTGGAAGATAAATTCATCACAGAAAAGAAAATGTCAGCATAACAATAAAAATAGGCCTAAATGCCAAAAAAATACAGAACCACCTATGAATTGAAGTGAACATTCAAAAGGTAATTGCGATACAACTATGGTGTGCACTTTCTGCCACATTTATTAGATATATGAATTCACACCTGTAGGAAATGTTAAATGTTGCTTTTTTTTCATAAGGTGGTACAAAATGTGCATATAGATGCTTATATTAATCATAAATGGATTCAGAAACAAGCAGATGCTATGCACTGGTCCCCCTACTAGTAAATATTTCACTAAAGTACGTAGATAACTGTGACTAATGTTAACTAATTATTAACAAATATTAAATATAAAATGTTGCTTTAGATTTTGGATCAATTTTATTTCATCTGGAGATACAAAATGCACATATTGATACTAATATTCATTGTAAAAGGATTCAAATAAGGTATTGTACCATCAGTGATAAAGAATAAAAAACTCTGTGCAGATGCTATGTGGGTCTTCTAATTTCGTTAAATTTTAAAATTATACAGAAAATTCTGAAGATTCAACTTACATTAATTTGCATTGCAGACATAGGTCCTCTACTTAGCTGTTGGCCTTGTTGCACCAATGAAGCTTGCTGCTGCGATGGAACAGGGCCTCCCATCTGAGACTGATGGTGCTGCTGCACAGAGGCCATACCACCAGAATTTTGAAACATTCCTGGCTGCCCAGCAGCAAGTTGCTTGTTCATGTCATGACCAGAATTGCTTTGAACTGATGGCATAGGTGGTGGATAAACATATTGCTAAAAGCAAAGGCATGCATGGATTATACATTACATTGCATGACATGGATTAAAGAATAACGAAAAATCAAATAAATATATTTCTGTTTACCTGAGTATAGGCAGCTTGACCGAACTCTGAATGACCTACAAACAAGCAAAAGAAATGTGAAAATTAATACAAAATATGAGGGTTAATATTTTAGTTTTTTGAGAAACAGGTGCAACATAGCATGGAAATTGTATGCATTAACAGCATAAGCAATAAGCTCAATTTGAGAAATTTTAGGCTCAACTATCAAATCAGCTCAATTCTATGAATGATGGTTGTAATTGGCTAGGAAATCAGCTAAATATAAAACACTAGAAAAACTCATTCATTAGTATTTTCATGCTAGAATATGAAAATCATGTATTTTTTAATTTACCTTGAACCAAAGAATTCTGAATGTTTAAGGCAGTTGGACTTTCAAAAATTGTTATTGAAACTTTCTTAAACACGCATAATACTTATTACACATACAAAATAGGAAGAACGTATTAGAAAAGGCTCACAATACATGCCAGTGCTTATATAGCCACAAATAGGCATTATTTATGAAAAATTAGCATGTTCTCGTAAAAGAATTATAAAAGTAAAATTATCAGTTACATACAGAAATGGTTTGAGGGATAACGGCTGAGGCAACAGCCTTGAAAAATTAGAGCATCATCCTACTGTTGGCTTTTATTTGTGCAAACAGTAAGGTGATACATTTCAATTTTGAGAAGCAAAAGAACGAACAAAATAAAAATTACATTTACGAAAAGTCAAAGAATTTTGATCATACAGTATTTTTTAAATATTTTAAAGCTAGCTTTTAAATCAACATTTAACAAACAATAATCTACAACAGGTTATCACTGATATGATAAAATAGTTTTTTAAATTGCAACACATCTACAAAAATTCGAAGTTTTCAGTCATGCTGGATTCTGAACTACTACAAACATCTGATTCAAAACAAGGATTCAAATCCAAAACTTTATTTTCAAGTCTTGCTAGCATTGCATCAACTAGTAACATTAACAATTATTGTGTGTAGATAAAACACTGCACCAGAAAGAACTGCAACAAAAGCATCGTCAAGAAGTCTTTATACTACAGCTGTACCAGTCATTGTAATTATAATTGTGATATTTAGGCAGTCTGACACTAATCCTGTAAGGATATAATTTCCAGCATGTTTTCTATGCGCTCACACAATGTGCATTTATCGAGTTACCACTATTCTAGGAGTATGATAAGGATCTCCAATTGCTTGGCACAAAGCAAATGCTATACCTTAGTGAAAAATGTTCATAAATTTTTTTACCTTACTCTATTACATCGTACAATACAAAAATATCGATAAAATATTATCATATAAATACTTATAAAATAACATGGAACATGAGTCAAGTGCATTAAGTAATCAGAAAAAAATTAAGCGATTAGCTAAGAAAAATTATGTTTGATAGTTTCGATAAGTTTGATGTGTTCAATTTTATACCACCTTTGTACCCGTATAATTACGTAAACCAATGAAATTTAATTCAAACGATTTGTACATAAATTAATAGACCGCAGATATTCAACGCACGATTTTTTTGGACAAATTTAAGACGAATTACGTTTGAAAATCAACGTGATTGAAAATAACGACAGAAATTAGCACTGATATTCATAACGAAAATTGTTTTACATTTTAAGCGAGCACAACGTGGTTACTATTCAAATTAGAAAAATGTTGTTAAACCACAAATTATTCACATAATTAACTGAAAACTATTCAAAACGAAGACAAAAAGGATTTTTTGAAGAAATAAGTAAATATATAATGAATAATAAAAATGTGCACATACCCGACTGCATATGTGCTGCTTTTCATTGCCCGATAAAACAAAACACTATGAATTAAATTTTTTAAGAAACATAAAAACCACTATTCGCAAAAGTTCAGGCATAAGTATCATGCCTTTCTTGTATTTATGCTCGTAAAGAGTATAAAATATTGTATTATACGCGTTTCAGATAGCCGATCACTATGCAGTAAGCTATGTCAGCGACGAGTAAGTTAGGCTTAGAAGTAAGGAATTTTCCCTTAGCCACATATACATTTTATACGCTCAACTAGTCCAGCCACTTCCTGTTATCAAAACTCGTTACAACCACTGCATGAAACCTGGACCCCTAAAATCAAACTTGTAGCACTGGATTTTATAAAAGAGCTTTTAAAACAATTGTTTATCAAAAAATTATTTCGTGACAAATTTGCAATGTCCTAAATTTTTAGTATTTGGAAACAAAACGTTACTTGAACGTAGAATACTACGCACGACGTTGGGAATCCTACTTGAATGTGCATGTTGATTTGTTCATAAATCTATATAAATGTAAGGAAATAATTATTTTTCTAGTAAAAGAGAAGTTGCAAAAAAAATTCATATTTGGGAATTGAACACGTCATTTTTACAAGCACAGGTTGGCAGCGCGATGACTGCTAATCACGAATAGCGACGACCATGTGTGAAATTCGTCCATGTGAGGATTTTCAGAGAAAACAAATAATCCACCGAAAACAAGGATTGCATACGAAAAAATAATAATACTTTTGGATCAGATTTACTGTACGGTCACCCTTGGCGACTTTTTCAAAATCTCGCCAAAAGTCGCCAAAATGGCGACTTTTTGCACGAGCGTGATCTAAAGAAAACAGCGTAGTGAAAAATGTTGCCTGTGCAAAAAAATGGCGGCCAAATCGCCGAAATCGTTAACAATAAACATACCTCTCTCCCATTTGCCGCTATCGCTCGCCCCCCTTCACTACCTCCCTCCTCCCCTACTTCGCTGACGATGCTGTGGCTGCCGGCTCCTTGAGGAGGGTAAATGCGGATGACTGAATCAATGAAAGCCATGAATTTGTTGCACATATGCTTCTTTTTTTTCCGCCACACATATTCCGCTAAATAGTAGTCTAATTGACTTTTGGCTTTGCTCGCCGGTATACCTCGTTTAACTGCTCCCCATGTTCCTTCTATGGTATTAGTGTGGGCACCTGTATCCGGGTCCTTGAAATTTAGACTATGAATCACCTTCAGATGCACGAAGCCTTCATTAGAAAGGCAATCGTAGCTCTTCCAGCAGTCTGAAATTATTGTCGAACCCGGAAGAATATACTCATTAATAACACTCAACGAAGAATCAGTCGTCCTATCATCCACAACTTTCATAAAACATTTACCCTTCCCTCGCTCAACTCCCCCAAAGACCCCTTTACCTTCCACACGTTTTCCCCGATTAAATTTACGTTTACCAAATTTACTCTCATCTATCTCAACAGTCACGCCGCTTCCACCCACCTTTCATACTACTTTCAATCATCTCTACCACACAAACCTCAAGGCAATAGGAACGATAATCACACATAGTCTTAGAAGAAGATTTACTCTCTTTCATATTAAAATCAACCTTATTCTGACTCACCCACAAATAAACCTGAACTAAAATCTCATTCATTGTCATTCGACTCAATTCAAAAAGGAACCCTTTCTCACACTCCTTTTAACGTCATGCATTTGTTCTTTCACCTTAGATTTACAATTTTATTAGATTTACAAATAATTTTTGAAACGAATAAAAAGTTGCCACTAGACGCAGGCATTATTGCACAGGAAAAATATGAAAAAAGCGTGCAATTTGTCAACGTTGTACTACTTTCTAATATTCCAAAGAAAAATAACCCATGCATTAATTTCATACGATTGCAGCGCCTTTTCACGGTACAACTGTAAAGAGATGTACAAGATTTCGATTTCTGTTTCTCGGGATCTAAAAATGAGTTCAGGCTCATTCAGTTGTTCCTCTCCTCGATTGATTTATTATTGATTCTTAAGTGACATTCTAAAACAACATTCCTGTCACATCTCTTTCGAATTAAATGCCGTACATACACCCCTAGCGCCCTCTATGTTTAGCTCTATAGGAAAACCCATTAAAAACATGCCGTTGTATGTTAATTTATCACGAATTGGAAATCCCATATCACATGGTAACTGTCATTAATTTCCATCGAAATGCATAATATTGAAAAATCTGTAATTGACCAGTACATGATAATATGGCTGAATTTATACCTACCACTATTTAAGAAAACTAAAAAAGAATATGAAATTTTTTGTTTCATTGTTAAGGCAAGCTCTGGTTTCTCTTCATAATCGTGCTAATCTTTCGCCTTTTACTAAAGATTACCATGGAGAGGAGCAACCTAATGAGCCTCAACTAATTTTTGGATCCCACTTTGTGGGATAAAAATTTCAAAAGTAAATATGCTTCCCTAAAAGATATCCTTTACCTCGCATTTACAGAAGGGTGTTGTAACAATGTTCCTTATTTTCGACTTGACGTTGGTGAGAAGAGTGCGGGATAACCTATTTTCGATTGCACTTCAAATAAGTGTCACTAAATTAGTTGTTATCGACAAATATTAAAACTTAGCTTTTAAAATAACGAAAGATGAAAATTTCTTTCTAATTTTGTTTAAACAAAAGTTGAAATCAATTAGTTCTATGAAACAAATTTTTCGTTAACGCCAATTTCGAAGTTAATAACATTTGTTACGCACTTCATCTTTGGAGGTGGGAGATTTTTTGCAGTGAAGTGGATCTTTTATTGTTAGCTTCATCCCACTGAGTGGGATCCAAAAATTAGTTTAGGCTCATTAAGTGGTTCCTCTCCAATGGGAATGTTAAGCGAATCGCAGAACTGCTACTCATACACCGATACTTTGGAATCACAGTTCTTACCTGTTGCTGGAATATCAAATTAACAGTGATTTTTGGAACAGTGATTGAGCTGATATCGATTAGCTGAAACCGAAGCTGATAGTTCAGAAAAAAGCGTTTTTGTTGTTCAACTTTCTCTAATTGTTTATTATATTTTTATTATTATTTAGTTATATTTTTATGTAAAGAACACATGAGGTAAGGATTTTTTTTCTATTTTTCTGGTTTCGTTAAAACAAAAATTTTCTTTTTAACCACTTGTAAATTGTTTTTAATTCTAAAAAAATGAATTACGCGAGTTTGTACTTCTGAAAGGCTACAAATTGAATGAGTCTAAATCAGGGGCCCAGAAGATGATTATTTGATTTCGCTAGTGAATAGAATAAGATGGCTGCATGCTGATTTTTTACACTGAGAAATTTCTTTTATTCTGTAAGACAATTTCACTCTCTTCAATTATACCTACATAGTGTTGCTTTAGAATTTAAAGATGAGGGAAGAAAGAGTTTTAAAAGTATGTGAAGGTAATGTGATTGAAATAATAATTTTAAAAATTAGTCGTTTGACATATGAATAAAATATGTTTTCCATAGTAACATAATTATTTAAGAAGCCCTAATGAGCACTTTACTCTCTCATTTGTCCCTTTTATATTATGAATCCGAAGTTGCGTTTTGACATTCCTTTCTTGAATGCGTAATTTTTTACTGTGCATTTCTTTATCGTTTTATGAGTTTGTGCATTCTTTGAAGTTCGTCTCAAGGGGAAGGATCAACACAATTATGTTTATACCGGTAATGAATGCATTCTGAAATATCGTAATGCAAGTACAAAAAGTATGACCGAATGTTTGATTTTTAAAGTTTATAATTGTTCCGATTATAAAATTGATTCTCGAATTCCTTTTCATTCTGTGTTTTCAAAACAAATATAAATGTTACTCGTTAGAATATTTCCTGTTTGTTTTAGAAATAAATAATATACTTCCACTCAGCTTATCAATTTTGGAGTACTTAAGAGAATCTCTGCCTCCATTGTCTTTGAGATTGATAACGGACCGTCGCCAATAGCCCGTTTGTGCAATTACCTTATTTTTATCTACCAATAGTTTTCTTTTTTGATAATATGTATAACAGTTCGAGTTCCTAGTTAAGTCAAGATCGTACTTCATAGGATCATTTCTATAGTATGATTAGCGAGTTCACTCACCGAACTTTGCAGAGAACCCAACCGCGATGATGTGAGATGGGGACTCGACCTGAGCGTGAATATGGCCAATGCTACTCTCTTTCGAAAGTTTCACGGCTAGTAACTATTTCAGCATAATGTTTAAAAGGTAAAAAGCTACACCTAACTTACTGTGATATAAGTCTGGGTTCAATTGAATAGCCGATTTAGACCAGTTAAATATCTTCCATTGACACAAAATTAGGGTCATGAGACAGGCACAAATTTCTGAACACTTTAAAGTAATGCTAATACTACATTTGTTGAATAAATGCCAGTAAAATAGCAATAAATCTATTTCTGTCAATTACTGATTTTGCACTAGAGTAAGTATACATGGAAAACACATTGATCAAAAGATATTCCTAAGTTCAATAAGTTTTGCATAAATATGCAATGCAATAGGTGCATTAACATACTTTTTAAACTAGATTCATTTTAATTAAAATTTACTGAAGTTTAAATGTAAAGTTGGACTTACTTTCAATTGATTTGTCAGGTATTTTGGAACTGTTACCAGCAGGTGCAATTACTTCTGTTATTTCAGCTGATGATTCCAGAATTCTGGTCTCTTCTTTAACTACATTAGGTGCACTAGCAGGTTGACTTGCATCACAAACAGTTTTAGAACAATCAGTTTCTTTTACTAACTGCACATTATGAATTTTCTGTGCCTTACAATATCCTAAGGACTCTTCAAGAACAGAGCTTTCATCATGTTTCTGCACAATATCAAGTTTTAATTCGTCACTATCTTTTATTGCAAGTTCCTCTGACACTACGTTACACAAATTTGATTCCTTCAATTCAACAGGTATAGAGTCCATATTCTGAGGCAAACATTTAGTCTCATCGAATGCAGGAATGCATTCTTGGTTACAAGTCTGATTCCATAATACAGTCTCTGGGTTCAAAGGTGGTTTGTACAATGCTGCAAAAGCCTCCTCATTACATTGACCATTGGGATTTTCAATGCATTCTTTATTATTGTGACCTTCGACATATTCCATATCACTCAAGCTCTCAGTATCAGCTAGTTCACATAGACTTAGTGTATCATCAATTATACGAGTGCCAACTGCACTACTTTCTGTTTCATCAACTCTTCCTGGTTCTGCTTCATTTGAACATAAAATTGTATTTTGAGAATCCATAACTCTGGCATCATCCACTGATGATGACTTTGATGAAGGCTCACTTTTATTATTAACTAAGGTAGCAGCTACTTGAGCAGCAAACTGAATGCATATATCTGGCCATAACTCTGAAGAATCCATAACTCTGGCATCATCTACTGATGATGACTTTGATGAAGGCTCACTTTTATTATTAACTAAGGTAGCAGCTACTTGAGAAGCAAACTGAATGCATATATTTGAATCCGATTCCTAGAAAAAGAAATGTATTAGAACAAAATTTGAAAGAAAGAAAAAAAATTTATTTTGAAACTAAAAAAAAATCTTTAAAAATTTAGTATGAAAGGAATTAGCATCATGCAGAACATAAATAATCTATTTTGTCATGGCGCAACAGAATAGTTTAAATTTCAGGAGTTTCTTAATTTTTGATCATTAAAAAAAATAAATCCCTTCTGCGAGTAATTAATGTCTCATTTTTTAACAAGCTTTCATCTCAATGTTGTACAACTGAAAAGCCAATCTACAACTATTTAATGCAATCTTACCTATACTTTGATCACTCGAAAAGTGACCAGTCATCATCTTGCAGTGAATTAGGAACCGACTGATGCTATGCAATACCCAAAAATTTCATAACAAATCATTAATACTCAGGTGAACTTTTTCCAACAATAGTTCAGGTGTAGGTAGCACATTTCTAGATTGATTTTATAACAAAAGTGAAACTTATTTTTGAAATCGGACAAATCCTCATATTTTATGGTTTAAGGGAAGTCCGAACAAATTCAAATTAGAGATGCAAAATTACTTAGTGTATGTCTACCATGAGAACTGCCACTACGTCTGAGCAAAGGCAGCCACTAAAAACACAACTCATTAATAGGGATGTCTCTGGAAGTTCTAATTTTATTTTGCTTTTAGCAAATGGTGGTGGAGTTTACTAATTTAGAAAAGCATACCAATATTACAAACTTGAATACATTTCTTTAAGCATCCTCAATGGAAAATGGGATAAGGTTATTTTCTACAACAAGACAGGTATTAAAACCAATAGCAAGCACCAAACCAGAAAACTCGCCAAGAAGCCTATAGTTCTGAGCTTAGAAAAAGCTCAATGATACCACTAGAAAATGTGTCTTGTTTCAAGAACTGATGTAATTCAATTTTTTAATCATTATTCATATTAATAATTTCAATATTCTTCATGCAGTAACCTTTCTATTCAGATTCATTGATAATACAAGAAATAAGAAAATTCAATTTATGAACCTGTCCTCTTCTTGAGGAACTCACTAAGGCAGAAATGTTTTGGTGATGAAATGTGAAAAATAAAATTCCATCGGAGAATTCACCTTGACACCAAGGGTGATATTACTGGAGGAAGGAAGGCTCAGATTAAGTTTTGATAATATCCTTTACTATTACCTTTAAATAAGTTTCCTACTGTAAAACATTATCAGTGTTAATTTGCATTGCTGTCCTCAATCGTAATTGCATGCTTAACAAATTTTAGCCATTAAATGATGTTTATAAAAGAATAACACTACTTTCATGTTTTAAGGCTAAACTAGTTACAGCAGAGCAATTATGGGAGGTCTTCCTATAGAATGAATTTCTCCAGATTTCAATGGTACAAATATGGACTTTCTTGTGCCTGGGGCTCATTTCAGTGAAAAAATTCAAAATAATTTTTTCCTTTGGGGTCTAGAACATGTGTTTCAAATTTCAATATTTATGAAAGTTAATAGTAAAATTTCAAAATCTAAAAAATAATTCTATAAAACGTACTTTAGAATGATTTATATAAAAAAACATAGAAAACAGTTAATTTTTTAGGACTTCATTCCAATTCTAGCAGTATTTTTCAAGTGTTGCATCTCAAACAGAAGGGAGGTTTTAAAGAAATCAAAAAGAAAAAATTGCATGACAATAAATTTAATGACAAAATACTAAAATTTCCAAATTAGCGATAATTACGGTAAACAAGTCTATTAACGTAACCCTGCTCTTTGAGCGATGGATGATTGGCAGTAGTATCCAGTTTGCACTAATAATCTGCCAATATGGAAAAATGGTACCAAACGTAATAAGCAATTACCAATTTCTTTTTATCGTTCATGATATTACTTCGTGCGATATCCTAGAAGGCATTTTTCGAACCAAAATTTCAAGCAATAAAGGATGAAAGCTGGTGAAAATGGAATTCATTGGTATAGGTGTTTTCACATTTAACAGAACAATTATTTTAAAACAGAAACTTGGCAGTGATCAAAAATATTTTTTAGTCTCAAATAATTTATAATTAAAGAATTAATACATCACAACACAAAATAACTAAAAGATCGTTTTTGTATTAAAAAAATATATAATTTATTTGGTTATGAATATGAGGTCAAAATTACAAAACAAATTCTTATAAATGTGTGTTTACTGACCTATTAATTATCTAACGATAGTTGGTAATTAAATCTCAGTAAGTCTAAAGATGACTGATATGAACTCTCTTCAGAAGTTGGCTAAAAACCGCAAAAGAAAATGGAATGAAGCTAGATACCTCAAGTCACCAAGGTTGAAAAATAACAGTCACCTGGGGCTGCAATGCAAGTATCATCTAGGAGTGTCATAGGCAAGGAGCTAAATTTATTTTCGAACAGTTGATTGATAAAATTGATTCTGAACGTAGTTATTGCATTCATGAAAGGCACGTGACATGTTGGAGGCAATGGCGAGCCAGACCAGAAAACATGCGCATGTATGATAAAACATGATTTATTCAGGGAAGCCGATAGTAACTGATTTCCATTTTAAGACAAACTATTAATTACTTGTAGAACAAACTTTAAAATGCAAGCACTGTTATTTCTTGTGTCCCTTTGATTTAGTGTAAAGAGTAGATTTTAAGGTAGATACACTTCCTATAAACTTTGGAAAACGAGCATGCAAAAAAATTTTGAATAATCACGAAAGAGTCTTTTGTAAATTTCCAATGGTTCAGTAATCTATCACTGCTGCCATTCTATCACTTGTCTTTTAAACACTTCAAGCAACTAAAAGTAGAACGGGAACCAAACAATCCAAAGAAAAAGTAATCGTTGCTTACTTCATTGTTTTCTCATAAAAATAAAATTGTAACAATAAAAATAAAATGGTAAACTAATAAACAGTGGAAATGCAAATGTTTTAAACAAAATGCATAAATGTTGGCATGAAGTTCAAAACTTATAAATTAACAATAACCTTCAGACAAAAAATTACTTTTCAAAGATCTGAGATTTTAAGTACAGTACCCATGACTTACATATAACAGAATTCCAACATAAAAAGGAAAAGAATGAAATCACTCATGCAGAGAAAATATCTTACCGTTTCTTTTTCCAGTGGAGGAGAGGAATTATTTTTATAATTGATATCATCATATATATTTTTTCCAGTGTTAGGATCAATTATAAATACTTGCTGAATTCTAGGTTCTGTATTAGGAATGCATTCTTGGTTACAAGTCTGATTCCATAATACAGTCTCTGGGTTCAAAGGTGGTTTGTATAATGCTGCAAAAGCCTCCTCATTACATTGAACATTGGGATTTTCAATGCATTCTTTATTATTGCGACCTTCGACATATTCCATATCACTCAAGCTCTCAGTATCAGCTAGTTCACCTAGACTTAGTGTATCATCAACTCTTCCTGGTTCTGCTTCATTTGAACATAAAATTGTATTTTGAGAATCCATAACTCTGGCATCATCCACTGATGATGACTTTGATGAAGGCTCACTTTTATTATTAACTAAGGTAGCAGCTACTTGAGCAGCAAACTGAATGCATATATCTGGCCATAACTCTGAAGAATCCATAACTCTGGCATCATCTACTGATGATGACTTTGATGAAGGCTCACTTTTATTATTAACTAAGGTAGCAGCTACTTGAGAAGCAAACTGAATGCATATATTTGAATCCGATTCCTAGAAAAAGAAATGTATTAGAACAAAATTTGAAAGAAAGAAAAAAAATTTATTTTGAAACTAAAAAAAAATCTTTAAAAATTTAGTATGAAAGGAATTAGCATCATGCAGAACATAAATAATCTATTTTGTCATGGCGCAACAGAATAGTTTAAATTTCAGGAGTTTCTTAATTTTTGATCATTAAAAAAAATAAATCCCTTCTGCGAGTAATTAATGTCTCATTTTTTAACAAGCTTTCATCTCAATGTTGTACAACTGAAAAGCCAATCTACAACTATTTAATGCAATCTTACCTATACTTTGATCACTCGAAAAGTGACCAGTCATCATCTTGCAGTGAATTAGGAACCGACTGATGCTATGCAATACCCAAAAATTTCATAACAAATCATTAATACTCAGGTGAACTTTTTCCAACAATAGTTCAGGTGTAGGTAGCACATTTCTAGATTGATTTTATAACAAAAGTGAAACTTATTTTTGAAATCGGACAAATCCTCATATTTTATGGTTTAAGGGAAGTCCGAACAAATTCAAATTAGAGATGCAAAATTACTTAGTGTATGTCTACCATGAGAACTGCCACTACGTCTGAGCAAAGGCAGCCACTAAAAACACAACTCATTAATAGGGATGTCTCTGGAAGTTCTAATTTTATTTTGCTTTTAGCAAATGGTGGTGGAGTTTACTAATTTAGAAAAGCATACCAATATTACAAACTTGAATACATTTCTTTAAGCATCCTCAATGGAAAATGGGATAAGGTTATTTTCTACAACAAGACAGGTATTAAAACCAATAGCAAGCACCAAACCAGAAAACTCGCCAAGAAGCCTATAGTTCTGAGCTTAGAAAAAGCTCAATGATACCACTAGAAAATGTGTCTTGTTTCAAGAACTGATGTAATTCAATTTTTTAATCATTATTCATATTAATAATTTCAATATTCTTCATGCAGTAACCTTTCTATTCAGATTCATTGATAATACAAGAAATAAGAAAATTCAATTTATGAACCTGTCCTCTTCTTGAGGAACTCACTAAGGCAGAAATGTTTTGGTGATGAAATGTGAAAAATAAAATTCCATCGGAGAATTCACCTTGACACCAAGGGTGATATTACTGGAGGAAGGAAGGCTCAGATTAAGTTTTGATAATATCCTTTACTATTACCTTTAAATAAGTTTCCTACTGTAAAACATTATCAGTGTTAATTTGCATTGCTGTCCTCAATCGTAATTGCATGCTTAACAAATTTTAGCCATTAAATGATGTTTATAAAAGAATAACACTACTTTCATGTTTTAAGGCTAAACTAGTTACAGCAGAGCAATTATGGGAGGTCTTCCTATAGAATGAATTTCTCCAGATTTCAATGGTACAAATATGGACTTTCTTGTGCCTGGGGCTCATTTCAGTGAAAAAATTCAAAATAATTTTTTCCTTTGGGGTCTAGAACATGTGTTTCAAATTTCAATATTTATGAAAGTTAATAGTAAAATTTCAAAATCTAAAAAATAATTCTATAAAACGTACTTTAGAATGATTTATATAAAAAAACATAGAAAACAGTTAATTTTTTAGGACTTCATTCCAATTCTAGCAGTATTTTTCAAGTGTTGCATCTCAAACAGAAGGGAGGTTTTAAAGAAATCAAAAAGAAAAAATTGCATGACAATAAATTTAATGACAAAATACTAAAATTTCCAAATTAGCGATAATTACGGTAAACAAGTCTATTAACGTAACCCTGCTCTTTGAGCGATGGATGATTGGCAGTAGTATCCAGTTTGCACTAATAATCTGCCAATATGGAAAAATGGTACCAAACGTAATAAGCAATTACCAATTTCTTTTTATCGTTCATGATATTACTTCGTGCGATATCCTAGAAGGCATTTTTCGAACCAAAATTTCAAGCAATAAAGGATGAAAGCTGGTGAAAATGGAATTCATTGGTATAGGTGTTTTCACATTTAACAGAACAATTATTTTAAAACAGAAACTTGGCAGTGATCAAAAATATTTTTTAGTCTCAAATAATTTATAATTAAAGAATTAATACATCACAACACAAAATAACTAAAAGATCGTTTTTGTATTAAAAAAATATATAATTTATTTGGTTATGAATATGAGGTCAAAATTACAAAACAAATTCTTATAAATGTGTGTTTACTGACCTATTAATTATCTAACGATAGTTGGTAATTAAATCTCAGTAAGTCTAAAGATGACTGATATGAACTCTCTTCAGAAGTTGGCTAAAAACCGCAAAAGAAAATGGAATGAAGCTAGATACCTCAAGTCACCAAGGTTGAAAAATAACAGTCACCTGGGGCTGCAATGCAAGTATCATCTAGGAGTGTCATAGGCAAGGAGCTAAATTTATTTTCGAACAGTTGATTGATAAAATTGATTCTGAACGTAGTTATTGCATTCATGAAAGGCACGTGACATGTTGGAGGCAATGGCGAGCCAGACCAGAAAACATGCGCATGTATGATAAAACATGATTTATTCAGGGAAGCCGATAGTAACTGATTTCCATTTTAAGACAAACTATTAATTACTTGTAGAACAAACTTTAAAATGCAAGCACTGTTATTTCTTGTGTCCCTTTGATTTAGTGTAAAGAGTAGATTTTAAGGTAGATACACTTCCTATAAACTTTGGAAAACGAGCATGCAAAAAATTTTTGAATAATCACGAAAGAGTCTTTTGTAAATTTCCAATGGTTCAGTAATCTATCACTGCTGCCATTCTATCACTTGTCTTTTAAACACTTCAAGCAACTAAAAGTAGAACGGGAACCAAACAATCCAAAGAAAAAGTAATCGTTGCTTACTTCATTGTTTTCTCATAAAAATAAAATTGTAACAATAAAAATAAAATGGTAAACTAATAAACAGTGGAAATGCAAATGTTTTAAACAAAATGCATAAATGTTGGCATGAAGTTCAAAACTTATAAATTAACAATAACCTTCAGACAAAAAATTACTTTTCAAAGATCTGAGATTTTAAGTACAGTACCCATGACTTACATATAACAGAATTCCAACATAAAAAGGAAAAGAATGAAATCACTCATGCAGAGAAAATATCTTACCGTTTCTTTTTCCAGTGGAGGAGAGGAATTATTTTTATAATTGATATCATCATATATATTTTTTCCAGTGTTAGGATCAATTATAAATACTTGCTGAATTCTAGGTTCTGTATTAGGAATGCATTCTTGGTTACAAGTCTGATTCCATAATACAGTCTCTGGGTTCAAAGGTGGTTTGTATAATGCTGCAAAAGCCTCCTCATTACATTGAACATTGGGATTTTCAATGCATTCTTTATTATTGCGACCTTCGACATATTCCATATCACTCAAGCTCTCAGTATCAGCTAGTTCACCTAGACTTAGTGTATCATCAACTCTTCCTGGTTCTGCTTCATTTGAACATAAAATTGTATTTTGAGAATCCATAACTCTGGCATCATCCACTGATGATGACTTTGATGAAGGCTCACTTTTATTATTAACTAAGGTAGCAGCTACTTGAGCAGCAAACTGAATGCATATATCTGGCCATAACTCTGAAGAATCCATAACTCTGGCATCATCTACTGATGATGACTTTGATGAAGGCTCACTTTTATTATTAACTAAGGTAGCAGCTACTTGAGAAGCAAACTGAATGCATATATTTGAATCCGATTCCTAGAAAAAGAAATGTATTAGAACAAAATTTGAAAGAAAGAAAAAAAATTTATTTTGAAACTAAAAAAAAATCTTTAAAAATTTAGTATGAAAGGAATTAGCATCATGCAGAACATAAATAATCTATTTTGTCATGGCGCAACAGAATAGTTTAAATTTCAGGAGTTTCTTAATTTTTGATCATTAAAAAAAATAAATCCCTTCTGCGAGTAATTAATGTCTCATTTTTTAACAAGCTTTCATCTCAATGTTGTACAACTGAAAAGCCAATCTACAACTATTTAATGCAATCTTACCTATACTTTGATCACTCGAAAAGTGACCAGTCATCATCTTGCAGTGAATTAGGAACCGACTGATGCTATGCAATACCCAAAAATTTCATAACAAATCATTAATACTCAGGTGAACTTTTTCCAACAATAGTTCAGGTGTAGGTAGCACATTTCTAGATTGATTTTATAACAAAAGTGAAACTTATTTTTGAAATCGGACAAATCCTCATATTTTATGGTTTAAGGGAAGTCCGAACAAATTCAAATTAGAGATGCAAAATTACTTAGTGTATGTCTACCATGAGAACTGCCACTACGTCTGAGCAAAGGCAGCCACTAAAAACACAACTCATTAATAGGGATGTCTCTGGAAGTTCTAATTTTATTTTGCTTTTAGCAAATGGTGGTGGAGTTTACTAATTTAGAAAAGCATACCAATATTACAAACTTGAATACATTTCTTTAAGCATCCTCAATGGAAAATGGGATAAGGTTATTTTCTACAACAAGACAGGTATTAAAACCAATAGCAAGCACCAAACCAGAAAACTCGCCAAGAAGCCTATAGTTCTGAGCTTAGAAAAAGCTCAATGATACCACTAGAAAATGTGTCTTGTTTCAAGAACTGATGTAATTCAATTTTTTAATCATTATTCATATTAATAATTTCAATATTCTTCATGCAGTAACCTTTCTATTCAGATTCATTGATAATACAAGAAATAAGAAAATTCAATTTATGAACCTGTCCTCTTCTTGAGGAACTCACTAAGGCAGAAATGTTTTGGTGATGAAATGTGAAAAATAAAATTCCATCGGAGAATTCACCTTGACACCAAGGGTGATATTACTGGAGGAAGGAAGGCTCAGATTAAGTTTTGATAATATCCTTTACTATTACCTTTAAATAAGTTTCCTACTGTAAAACATTATCAGTGTTAATTTGCATTGCTGTCCTCAATCGTAATTGCATGCTTAACAAATTTTAGCCATTAAATGATGTTTATAAAAGAATAACACTACTTTCATGTTTTAAGGCTAAACTAGTTACAGCAGAGCAATTATGGGAGGTCTTCCTATAGAATGAATTTCTCCAGATTTCAATGGTACAAATATGGACTTTCTTGTGCCTGGGGCTCATTTCAGTGAAAAAATTCAAAATAATTTTTTCCTTTGGGGTCTAGAACATGTGTTTCAAATTTCAATATTTATGAAAGTTAATAGTAAAATTTCAAAATCTAAAAAATAATTCTATAAAACGTACTTTAGAATGATTTATATAAAAAAACATAGAAAACAGTTAATTTTTTAGGACTTCATTCCAATTCTAGCAGTATTTTTCAAGTGTTGCATCTCAAACAGAAGGGAGGTTTTAAAGAAATCAAAAAGAAAAAATTGCATGACAATAAATTTAATGACAAAATACTAAAATTTCCGAATTAGCGATAATTACGGTAAACAAGTCTATTAACGTAACCCTGCTCTTTGAGCGATGGATGATTGGCAGTAGTATCCAGTTTGCACTAATAATCTGCCAATATGGAAAAATGGTACCAAACGTAATAAGCAATTACCAATTTCTTTTTATCGTTCATGATATTACTTCGTGCGATATCCTAGAAGGCATTTTTCGAACCAAAATTTCAAGCAATAAAGGATGAAAGCTGGTGAAAATGGAATTCATTGGTATAGGTGTTTTCACATTTAACAGAACAATTATTTTAAAACAGAAACTTGGCAGTGATCAAAAATATTTTTTAGTCTCAAATAATTTATAATTAAAGAATTAATACATCACAACACAAAATAACTAAAAGATCGTTTTTGTATTAAAAAAATATATAATTTATTTGGTTATGAATATGAGGTCAAAATTACAAAACAAATTCTTATAAATGTGTGTTTACTGACCTATTAATTATCTAACGATAGTTGGTAATTAAATCTCAGTAAGTCTAAAGATGACTGATATGAACTCTCTTCAGAAGTTGGCTAAAAACCGCAAAAGAAAATGGAATGAAGCTAGATACCTCAAGTCACCAAGGTTGAAAAATAACAGTCACCTGGGGCTGCAATGCAAGTATCATCTAGGAGTGTCATAGGCAAGGAGCTAAATTTATTTTCGAACAGTTGATTGATAAAATTGATTCTGAACGTAGTTATTGCATTCATGAAAGGCACGTGACATGTTGGAGGCAATGGCGAGCCAGACCAGAAAACATGCGCATGTATGATAAAACATGATTTATTCAGGGAAGCCGATAGTAACTGATTTCCATTTTAAGACAAACTATTAATTACTTGTAGAACAAACTTTAAAATGCAAGCACTGTTATTTCTTGTGTCCCTTTGATTTAGTGTAAAGAGTAGATTTTAAGGTAGATACACTTCCTATAAACTTTGGAAAACGAGCATGCAAAAAAATTTTGAATAATCACGAAAGAGTCTTTTGTAAATTTCCAATGGTTCAGTAATCTATCACTGCTGCCATTCTATCACTTGTCTTTTAAACACTTCAAGCAACTAAAAGTAGAACGGGAACCAAACAATCCAAAGAAAAAGTAATCGTTGCTTACTTCATTGTTTTCTCATAAAAATAAAATTGTAACAATAAAAATAAAATGGTAAACTAATAAACAGTGGAAATGCAAATGTTTTAAACAAAATGCATAAATGTTGGCATGAAGTTCAAAACTTATAAATTAACAATAACCTTCAGACAAAAAATTACTTTTCAAAGATCTGAGATTTTAAGTACAGTACCCATGACTTACATATAACAGAATTCCAACATAAAAAGGAAAAGAATGAAATCACTCATGCAGAGAAAATATCTTACCGTTTCTTTTTCCAGTGGAGGAGAGGAATTATTTTTATAATTGATATCATCATATATATTTTTTCCAGTGTTAGGATCAATTATAAATACTTGCTGAATTCTAGGTTCTGTATTAGGAATGCATTCTTGGTTACAAGTCTGATTCCATAATACAGTCTCTGGGTTCAAAGGTGGTTTGTATAATGCTGCAAAAGCCTCCTCATTACATTGAACATTGGGATTTTCAATGCATTCTTTATTATTGCGACCTTCGACATATTCCATATCACTCAAGCTCTCAGTATCAGCTAGTCCACCTAGACTTAGTGTATCATCAACTCTTCCTGGTTCTGCTTCATTTGAACATAAAATTGTATTTTGAGAATCCATAACTCTGGCATCATCCACTGATGATGACTTTGATGAAGGCTCACTTTTATTATTAACTAAGGTAGCAGCTACTTGAGCAGCAAACTGAATGCATATATCTGGCCATAACTCTGAAGAATCCATAACTCTGGCATCATCTACTGATGATGACTTTGATGAAGGCTCACTTTTATTATTAACTAAGGTAGCAGCTACTTGAGAAGCAAACTGAATGCATATATTTGAATCCGATTCCTAGAAAAAGAAATGTATTAGAACAAAATTTGAAAGAAAGAAAAAAAATTTATTTTGAAACTAAAAAAAAATCTTTAAAAATTTAGTATGAAAGGAATTAGCATCATGCAGAACATAAATAATCTATTTTGTCATGGCGCAACAGAATAGTTTAAATTTCAGGAGTTTCTTAATTTTTGATCATTAAAAAAAATAAATCCCTTCTGCGAGTAATTAATGTCTCATTTTTTAACAAGCTTTCATCTCAATGTTGTACAACTGAAAAGCCAATCTACAACTATTTAATGCAATCTTACCTATACTTTGATCACTCGAAAAGTGACCAGTCATCATCTTGCAGTGAATTAGGAACCGACTGATGCTATGCAATACCCAAAAATTTCATAACAAATCATTAATACTCAGGTGAACTTTTTCCAACAATAGTTCAGGTGTAGGTAGCACATTTCTAGATTGATTTTATAACAAAAGTGAAACTTATTTTTGAAATCGGACAAATCCTCATATTTTATGGTTTAAGGGAAGTCCGAACAAATTCAAATTAGAGATGCAAAATTACTTAGTGTATGTCTACCATGAGAACTGCCACTACGTCTGAGCAAAGGCAGCCACTAAAAACACAACTCATTAATAGGGATGTCTCTGGAAGTTCTAATTTTATTTTGCTTTTAGCAAATGGTGGTGGAGTTTACTAATTTAGAAAAGCATACCAATATTACAAACTTGAATACATTTCTTTAAGCATCCTCAATGGAAAATGGGATAAGGTTATTTTCTACAACAAGACAGGTATTAAAACCAATAGCAAGCACCAAACCAGAAAACTCGCCAAGAAGCCTATAGTTCTGAGCTTAGAAAAAGCTCAATGATACCACTAGAAAATGTGTCTTGTTTCAAGAACTGATGTAATTCAATTTTTTAATCATTATTCATATTAATAATTTCAATATTCTTCATGCAGTAACCTTTCTATTCAGATTCATTGATAATACAAGAAATAAGAAAATTCAATTTATGAACCTGTCCTCTTCTTGAGGAACTCACTAAGGCAGAAATGTTTTGGTGATGAAATGTGAAAAATAAAATTCCATCGGAGAATTCACCTTGACACCAAGGGTGATATTACTGGAGGAAGGAAGGCTCAGATTAAGTTTTGATAATATCCTTTACTATTACCTTTAAATAAGTTTCCTACTGTAAAACATTATCAGTGTTAATTTGCATTGCTGTCCTCAATCGTAATTGCATGCTTAACAAATTTTAGCCATTAAATGATGTTTATAAAAGAATAACACTACTTTCATGTTTTAAGGCTAAACTAGTTACAGCAGAGCAATTATGGGAGGTCTTCCTATAGAATGAATTTCTCCAGATTTCAATGGTACAAATATGGACTTTCTTGTGCCTGGGGCTCATTTCAGTGAAAAAATTCAAAATAATTTTTTCCTTTGGGGTCTAGAACATGTGTTTCAAATTTCAATATTTATGAAAGTTAATAGTAAAATTTCAAAATCTAAAAAATAATTCTATAAAACGTACTTTAGAATGATTTATATAAAAAAACATAGAAAACAGTTAATTTTTTAGGACTTCATTCCAATTCTAGCAGTATTTTTCAAGTGTTGCATCTCAAACAGAAGGGAGGTTTTAAAGAAATCAAAAAGAAAAAATTGCATGACAATAAATTTAATGACAAAATACTAAAATTTCCGAATTAGCGATAATTACGGTAAACAAGTCTATTAACGTAACCCTGCTCTTTGAGCGATGGATGATTGGCAGTAGTATCCAGTTTGCACTAATAATCTGCCAATATGGAAAAATGGTACCAAACGTAATAAGCAATTACCAATTTCTTTTTATCGTTCATGATATTACTTCGTGCGATATCCTAGAAGGCATTTTTCGAACCAAAATTTCAAGCAATAAAGGATGAAAGCTGGTGAAAATGGAATTCATTGGTATAGGTGTTTTCACATTTAACAGAACAATTATTTTAAAACAGAAACTTGGCAGTGATCAAAAATATTTTTTAGTCTCAAATAATTTATAATTAAAGAATTAATACATCACAACACAAAATAACTAAAAGATCGTTTTTGTATTAAAAAAATATATAATTTATTTGGTTATGAATATGAGGTCAAAATTACAAAACAAATTCTTATAAATGTGTGTTTACTGACCTATTAATTATCTAACGATAGTTGGTAATTAAATCTCAGTAAGTCTAAAGATGACTGATATGAACTCTCTTCAGAAGTTGGCTAAAAACCGCAAAAGAAAATGGAATGAAGCTAGATACCTCAAGTCACCAAGGTTGAAAAATAACAGTCACCTGGGGCTGCAATGCAAGTATCATCTAGGAGTGTCATAGGCAAGGAGCTAAATTTATTTTCGAACAGTTGATTGATAAAATTGATTCTGAACGTAGTTATTGCATTCATGAAAGGCACGTGACATGTTGGAGGCAATGGCGAGCCAGACCAGAAAACATGCGCATGTATGATAAAACATGATTTATTCAGGGAAGCCGATAGTAACTGATTTCCATTTTAAGACAAACTATTAATTACTTGTAGAACAAACTTTAAAATGCAAGCACTGTTATTTCTTGTGTCCCTTTGATTTAGTGTAAAGAGTAGATTTTAAGGTAGATACACTTCCTATAAACTTTGGAAAACGAGCATGCAAAAAAATTTTGAATAATCACGAAAGAGTCTTTTGTAAATTTCCAATGGTTCAGTAATCTATCACTGCTGCCATTCTATCACTTGTCTTTTAAACACTTCAAGCAACTAAAAGTAGAACGGGAACCAAACAATCCAAAGAAAAAGTAATCGTTGCTTACTTCATTGTTTTCTCATAAAAATAAAATTGTAACAATAAAAATAAAATGGTAAACTAATAAACAGTGGAAATGCAAATGTTTTAAACAAAATGCATAAATGTTGGCATGAAGTTCAAAACTTATAAATTAACAATAACCTTCAGACAAAAAATTACTTTTCAAAGATCTGAGATTTTAAGTACAGTACCCATGACTTACATATAACAGAATTCCAACATAAAAAGGAAAAGAATGAAATCACTCATGCAGAGAAAATATCTTACCGTTTCTTTTTCCAGTGGAGGAGAGGAATTATTTTTATAATTGATATCATCATATATATTTTTTCCAGTGTTAGGATCAATTATAAATACTTGCTGAATTCTAGGTTCTGTATTAGGAATGCATTCTTGGTTACAAGTCTGATTCCATAATACAGTCTCTGGGTTCAAAGGTGGTTTGTATAATGCTGCAAAAGCCTCCTCATTACATTGAACATTGGGATTTTCAATGCATTCTTTATTATTGCGACCTTCGACATATTCCATATCACTCAAGCTCTCAGTATCAGCTAGTTCACCTAGACTTAGTGTATCATCAACTCTTCCTGGTTCTGCTTCATTTGAACATAAAATTGTATTTTGAGAATCCATAACTCTGGCATCATCCACTGATGATGACTTTGATGAAGGCTCACTTTTATTATTAACTAAGGTAGCAGCTACTTGAGCAGCAAACTGAATGCATATATCTGGCCATAACTCTGAAGAATCCATAACTCTGGCATCATCTACTGATGATGACTTTGATGAAGGCTCACTTTTATTATTAACTAAGGTAGCAGCTACTTGAGAAGCAAACTGAATGCATATATTTGAATCCGATTCCTAGAAAAAGAAATGTATTAGAACAAAATTTGAAAGAAAGAAAAAAAATTTATTTTGAAACTAAAAAAAAATCTTTAAAAATTTAGTATGAAAGGAATTAGCATCATGCAGAACATAAATAATCTATTTTGTCATGGCGCAACAGAATAGTTTAAATTTCAGGAGTTTCTTAATTTTTGATCATTAAAAAAAATAAATCCCTTCTGCGAGTAATTAATGTCTCATTTTTTAACAAGCTTTCATCTCAATGTTGTACAACTGAAAAGCCAATCTACAACTATTTAATGCAATCTTACCTATACTTTGATCACTCGAAAAGTGACCAGTCATCATCTTGCAGTGAATTAGGAACCGACTGATGCTATGCAATACCCAAAAATTTCATAACAAATCATTAATACTCAGGTGAACTTTTTCCAACAATAGTTCAGGTGTAGGTAGCACATTTCTAGATTGATTTTATAACAAAAGTGAAACTTATTTTTGAAATCGGACAAATCCTCATATTTTATGGTTTAAGGGAAGTCCGAACAAATTCAAATTAGAGATGCAAAATTACTTAGTGTATGTCTACCATGAGAACTGCCACTACGTCTGAGCAAAGGCAGCCACTAAAAACACAACTCATTAATAGGGATGTCTCTGGAAGTTCTAATTTTATTTTGCTTTTAGCAAATGGTGGTGGAGTTTACTAATTTAGAAAAGCATACCAATATTACAAACTTGAATACATTTCTTTAAGCATCCTCAATGGAAAATGGGATAAGGTTATTTTCTACAACAAGACAGGTATTAAAACCAATAGCAAGCACCAAACCAGAAAACTCGCCAAGAAGCCTATAGTTCTGAGCTTAGAAAAAGCTCAATGATACCACTAGAAAATGTGTCTTGTTTCAAGAACTGATGTAATTCAATTTTTTAATCATTATTCATATTAATAATTTCAATATTCTTCATGCAGTAACCTTTCTATTCAGATTCATTGATAATACAAGAAATAAGAAAATTCAATTTATGAACCTGTCCTCTTCTTGAGGAACTCACTAAGGCAGAAATGTTTTGGTGATGAAATGTGAAAAATAAAATTCCATCGGAGAATTCACCTTGACACCAAGGGTGATATTACTGGAGGAAGGAAGGCTCAGATTAAGTTTTGATAATATCCTTTACTATTACCTTTAAATAAGTTTCCTACTGTAAAACATTATCAGTGTTAATTTGCATTGCTGTCCTCAATCGTAATTGCATGCTTAACAAATTTTAGCCATTAAATGATGTTTATAAAAGAATAACACTACTTTCATGTTTTAAGGCTAAACTAGTTACAGCAGAGCAATTATGGGAGGTCTTCCTATAGAATGAATTTCTCCAGATTTCAATGGTACAAATATGGACTTTCTTGTGCCTGGGGCTCATTTCAGTGAAAAAATTCAAAATAATTTTTCCTTTGGGGTCTAGAACATGTGTTTCAAATTTCAATATTTATGAAAGTTAATAGTAAAATTTCAAAATCTAAAAAATAATTCTATAAAACGTACTTTAGAATGATTTATATAAAAAAACATAGAAAACAGTTAATTTTTTAGGACTTCATTCCAATTCTAGCAGTATTTTTCAAGTGTTGCATCTCAAACAGAAGGGAGGTTTTAAAGAAATCAAAAAGAAAAAATTGCATGACAATAAATTTAATGACAAAATACTAAAATTTCCAAATTAGCGATAATTACGGTAAACAAGTCTATTAACGTAACCCTGCTCTTTGAGCGATGGATGATTGGCAGTAGTATCCAGTTTGCACTAATAATCTGCCAATATGGAAAAATGGTACCAAACGTAATAAGCAATTACCAATTTCTTTTTATCGTTCATGATATTACTTCGTGCGATATCCTAGAAGGCATTTTTCGAACCAAAATTTCAAGCAATAAAGGATGAAAGCTGGTGAAAATGGAATTCATTGGTATAGGTGTTTTCACATTTAACAGAACAATTATTTTAAAACAGAAACTTGGCAGTGATCAAAAATATTTTTTAGTCTCAAATAATTTATAATTAAAGAATTAATACATCACAACACAAAATAACTAAAAGATCGTTTTTGTATTAAAAAAATATATAATTTATTTGGTTATGAATATGAGGTCAAAATTACAAAACAAATTCTTATAAATGTGTGTTTACTGACCTATTAATTATCTAACGATAGTTGGTAATTAAATCTCAGTAAGTCTAAAGATGACTGATATGAACTCTCTTCAGAAGTTGGCTAAAAACCGCAAAAGAAAATGGAATGAAGCTAGATACCTCAAGTCACCAAGGTTGAAAAATAACAGTCACCTGGGGCTGCAATGCAAGTATCATCTAGGAGTGTCATAGGCAAGGAGCTAAATTTATTTTCGAACAGTTGATTGATAAAATTGATTCTGAACGTAGTTATTGCATTCATGAAAGGCACGTGACATGTTGGAGGCAATGGCGAGCCAGACCAGAAAACATGCGCATGTATGATAAAACATGATTTATTCAGGGAAGCCGAT
This sequence comes from Meta bourneti, assembly GCA_933210815.1. Taxonomy (NCBI): domain Eukaryota; kingdom Metazoa; phylum Arthropoda; class Arachnida; order Araneae; family Tetragnathidae; genus Meta; species Meta bourneti. The sequence continues at coordinate 20,210,015 of OW119932.1, forward strand.
AGTAACTGATTTCCATTTTAAGACAAACTATTAATTACTTGTAGAACAAACTTTAAAATGCAAGCACTGTTATTTCTTGTGTCCCTTTGATTTAGTGTAAAGAGTAGATTTTAAGGTAGATACACTTCCTATAAACTTTGGAAAACGAGCATGCAAAAAAATTTTGAATAATCACGAAAGAGTCTTTTGTAAATTTCCAATGGTTCAGTAATCTATCACTGCTGCCATTCTATCACTTGTCTTTTAAACACTTCAAGCAACTAAAAGTAGAACGGGAACCAAACAATCCAAAGAAAAAGTAATCGTTGCTTACTTCATTGTTTTCTCATAAAAATAAAATTGTAACAATAAAAATAAAATGGTAAACTAATAAACAGTGGAAATGCAAATGTTTTAAACAAAATGCATAAATGTTGGCATGAAGTTCAAAACTTATAAATTAACAATAACCTTCAGACAAAAAATTACTTTTCAAAGATCTGAGATTTTAAGTACAGTACCCATGACTTACATATAACAGAATTCCAACATAAAAAGGAAAAGAATGAAATCACTCATGCAGAGAAAATATCTTACCGTTTCTTTTTCCAGTGGAGGAGAGGAATTATTTTTATAATTGATATCATCATATATATTTTTTCCAGTGTTAGGATCAATTATAAATACTTGCTGAATTCTAGGTTCTGTATTAGGAATGCATTCTTGGTTACAAGTCTGATTCCATAATACAGTCTCTGGGTTCAAAGGTGGTTTGTATAATGCTGCAAAAGCCTCCTCATTACATTGAACATTGGGATTTTCAATGCATTCTTTATTATTGCGACCTTCGACATATTCCATATCACTCAAGCTCTCAGTATCAGCTAGTTCACCTAGACTTAGTGTATCATCAACTCTTCCTGGTTCTGCTTCATTTGAACATAAAATTGTATTTTGAGAATCCATAACTCTGGCATCATCCACTGATGATGACTTTGATGAAGGCTCACTTTTATTATTAACTAAGGTAGCAGCTACTTGAGCAGCAAACTGAATGCATATATCTGGCCATAACTCTGAAGAATCCATAACTCTGGCATCATCTACTGATGATGACTTTGATGAAGGCTCACTTTTATTATTAACTAAGGTAGCAGCTACTTGAGAAGCAAACTGAATGCATATATTTGAATCCGATTCCTAGAAAAAGAAATGTATTAGAACAAAATTTGAAAGAAAGAAAAAAAATTTATTTTGAAACTAAAAAAAAATCTTTAAAAATTTAGTATGAAAGGAATTAGCATCATGCAGAACATAAATAATCTATTTTGTCATGGCGCAACAGAATAGTTTAAATTTCAGGAGTTTCTTAATTTTTGATCATTAAAAAAAATAAATCCCTTCTGCGAGTAATTAATGTCTCATTTTTTAACAAGCTTTCATCTCAATGTTGTACAACTGAAAAGCCAATCTACAACTATTTAATGCAATCTTACCTATACTTTGATCACTCGAAAAGTGACCAGTCATCATCTTGCAGTGAATTAGGAACCGACTGATGCTATGCAATACCCAAAAATTTCATAACAAATCATTAATACTCAGGTGAACTTTTTCCAACAATAGTTCAGGTGTAGGTAGCACATTTCTAGATTGATTTTATAACAAAAGTGAAACTTATTTTTGAAATCGGACAAATCCTCATATTTTATGGTTTAAGGGAAGTCCGAACAAATTCAAATTAGAGATGCAAAATTACTTAGTGTATGTCTACCATGAGAACTGCCACTACGTCTGAGCAAAGGCAGCCACTAAAAACACAACTCATTAATAGGGATGTCTCTGGAAGTTCTAATTTTATTTTGCTTTTAGCAAATGGTGGTGGAGTTTACTAATTTAGAAAAGCATACCAATATTACAAACTTGAATACATTTCTTTAAGCATCCTCAATGGAAAATGGGATAAGGTTATTTTCTACAACAAGACAGGTATTAAAACCAATAGCAAGCACCAAACCAGAAAACTCGCCAAGAAGCCTATAGTTCTGAGCTTAGAAAAAGCTCAATGATACCACTAGAAAATGTGTCTTGTTTCAAGAACTGATGTAATTCAATTTTTTAATCATTATTCATATTAATAATTTCAATATTCTTCATGCAGTAACCTTTCTATTCAGATTCATTGATAATACAAGAAATAAGAAAATTCAATTTATGAACCTGTCCTCTTCTTGAGGAACTCACTAAGGCAGAAATGTTTTGGTGATGAAATGTGAAAAATAAAATTCCATCGGAGAATTCACCTTGACACCAAGGGTGATATTACTGGAGGAAGGAAGGCTCAGATTAAGTTTTGATAATATCCTTTACTATTACCTTTAAATAAGTTTCCTACTGTAAAACATTATCAGTGTTAATTTGCATTGCTGTCCTCAATCGTAATTGCATGCTTAACAAATTTTAGCCATTAAATGATGTTTATAAAAGAATAACACTACTTTCATGTTTTAAGGCTAAACTAGTTACAGCAGAGCAATTATGGGAGGTCTTCCTATAGAATGAATTTCTCCAGATTTCAATGGTACAAATATGGACTTTCTTGTGCCTGGGGCTCATTTCAGTGAAAAAATTCAAAATAATTTTTCCTTTGGGGTCTAGAACATGTGTTTCAAATTTCAATATTTATGAAAGTTAATAGTAAAATTTCAAAATCTAAAAAATAATTCTATAAAACGTACTTTAGAATGATTTATATAAAAAAACATAGAAAACAGTTAATTTTTTAGGACTTCATTCCAATTCTAGCAGTATTTTTCAAGTGTTGCATCTCAAACAGAAGGGAGGTTTTAAAGAAATCAAAAAGAAAAAATTGCATGACAATAAATTTAATGACAAAATACTAAAATTTCCAAATTAGCGATAATTACGGTAAACAAGTCTATTAACGTAACCCTGCTCTTTGAGCGATGGATGATTGGCAGTAGTATCCAGTTTGCACTAATAATCTGCCAATATGGAAAAATGGTACCAAACGTAATAAGCAATTACCAATTTCTTTTTATCGTTCATGATATTACTTCGTGCGATATCCTAGAAGGCATTTTTCGAACCAAAATTTCAAGCAATAAAGGATGAAAGCTGGTGAAAATGGAATTCATTGGTATAGGTGTTTTCACATTTAACAGAACAATTATTTTAAAACAGAAACTTGGCAGTGATCAAAAATATTTTTTAGTCTCAAATAATTTATAATTAAAGAATTAATACATCACAACACAAAATAACTAAAAGATCGTTTTTGTATTAAAAAAATATATAATTTATTTGGTTATGAATATGAGGTCAAAATTACAAAACAAATTCTTATAAATGTGTGTTTACTGACCTATTAATTATCTAACGATAGTTGGTAATTAAATCTCAGTAAGTCTAAAGATGACTGATATGAACTCTCTTCAGAAGTTGGCTAAAAACCGCAAAAGAAAATGGAATGAAGCTAGATACCTCAAGTCACCAAGGTTGAAAAATAACAGTCACCTGGGGCTGCAATGCAAGTATCATCTAGGAGTGTCATAGGCAAGGAGCTAAATTTATTTTCGAACAGTTGATTGATAAAATTGATTCTGAACGTAGTTATTGCATTCATGAAAGGCACGTGACATGTTGGAGGCAATGGCGAGCCAGACCAGAAAACATGCGCATGTATGATAAAACATGATTTATTCAGGGAAGCCGATAGTAACTGATTTCCATTTTAAGACAAACTATTAATTACTTGTAGAACAAACTTTAAAATGCAAGCACTGTTATTTCTTGTGTCCCTTTGATTTAGTGTAAAGAGTAGATTTTAAGGTAGATACACTTCCTATAAACTTTGGAAAACGAGCATGCAAAAAAATTTTGAATAATCACGAAAGAGTCTTTTGTAAATTTCCAATGGTTCAGTAATCTATCACTGCTGCCATTCTATCACTTGTCTTTTAAACACTTCAAGCAACTAAAAGTAGAACGGGAACCAAACAATCCAAAGAAAAAGTAATCGTTGCTTACTTCATTGTTTTCTCATAAAAATAAAATTGTAACAATAAAAATAAATGGTAAACTAATAAACAGTGGAAATGCAAATGTTTTAAACAAAATGCATAAATGTTGGCATGAAGTTCAAAACTTATAAATTAACAATAACCTTCAGACAAAAAATTACTTTTCAAAGATCTGAGATTTTAAGTACAGTACCCATGACTTACATATAACAGAATTCCAACATAAAAAGGAAAAGAATGAAATCACTCATGCAGAGAAAATATCTTACCGTTTCTTTTTCCAGTGGAGGAGAGGAATTATTTTTATAATTGATATCATCATATATATTTTTTCCAGTGTTAGGATCAATTATAAATACTTGCTGAATTCTAGGTTCTGTATTAGGAATGCATTCTTGGTTACAAGTCTGATTCCATAATACAGTCTCTGGGTTCAAAGGTGGTTTGTATAATGCTGCAAAAGCCTCCTCATTACATTGAACATTGGGATTTTCAATGCATTCTTTATTATTGCGACCTTCGACATATTCCATATCACTCAAGCTCTCAGTATCAGCTAGTTCACCTAGACTTAGTGTATCATCAACTCTTCCTGGTTCTGCTTCATTTGAACATAAAATTGTATTTTGAGAATCCATAACTCTGGCATCATCCACTGATGATGACTTTGATGAAGGCTCACTTTTATTATTAACTAAGGTAGCAGCTACTTGAGCAGCAAACTGAATGCATATATCTGGCCATAACTCTGAAGAATCCATAACTCTGGCATCATCTACTGATGATGACTTTGATGAAGGCTCACTTTTATTATTAACTAAGGTAGCAGCTACTTGAGAAGCAAACTGAATGCATATATTTGAATCCGATTCCTAGAAAAAGAAATGTATTAGAACAAAATTTGAAAGAAAGAAAAAAAATTTATTTTGAAACTAAAAAAAAATCTTTAAAAATTTAGTATGAAAGGAATTAGCATCATGCAGAACATAAATAATCTATTTTGTCATGGCGCAACAGAATAGTTTAAATTTCAGGAGTTTCTTAATTTTTGATCATTAAAAAAAATAAATCCCTTCTGCGAGTAATTAATGTCTCATTTTTTAACAAGCTTTCATCTCAATGTTGTACAACTGAAAAGCCAATCTACAACTATTTAATGCAATCTTACCTATACTTTGATCACTCGAAAAGTGACCAGTCATCATCTTGCAGTGAATTAGGAACCGACTGATGCTATGCAATACCCAAAAATTTCATAACAAATCATTAATACTCAGGTGAACTTTTTCCAACAATAGTTCAGGTGTAGGTAGCACATTTCTAGATTGATTTTATAACAAAAGTGAAACTTATTTTTGAAATCGGACAAATCCTCATATTTTATGGTTTAAGGGAAGTCCGAACAAATTCAAATTAGAGATGCAAAATTACTTAGTGTATGTCTACCATGAGAACTGCCACTACGTCTGAGCAAAGGCAGCCACTAAAAACACAACTCATTAATAGGGATGTCTCTGGAAGTTCTAATTTTATTTTGCTTTTAGCAAATGGTGGTGGAGTTTACTAATTTAGAAAAGCATACCAATATTACAAACTTGAATACATTTCTTTAAGCATCCTCAATGGAAAATGGGATAAGGTTATTTTCTACAACAAGACAGGTATTAAAACCAATAGCAAGCACCAAACCAGAAAACTCGCCAAGAAGCCTATAGTTCTGAGCTTAGAAAAAGCTCAATGATACCACTAGAAAATGTGTCTTGTTTCAAGAACTGATGTAATTCAATTTTTTAATCATTATTCATATTAATAATTTCAATATTCTTCATGCAGTAACCTTTCTATTCAGATTCATTGATAATACAAGAAATAAGAAAATTCAATTTATGAACCTGTCCTCTTCTTGAGGAACTCACTAAGGCAGAAATGTTTTGGTGATGAAATGTGAAAAATAAAATTCCATCGGAGAATTCACCTTGACACCAAGGGTGATATTACTGGAGGAAGGAAGGCTCAGATTAAGTTTTGATAATATCCTTTACTATTACCTTTAAATAAGTTTCCTACTGTAAAACATTATCAGTGTTAATTTGCATTGCTGTCCTCAATCGTAATTGCATGCTTAACAAATTTTAGCCATTAAATGATGTTTATAAAAGAATAACACTACTTTCATGTTTTAAGGCTAAACTAGTTACAGCAGAGCAATTATGGGAGGTCTTCCTATAGAATGAATTTCTCCAGATTTCAATGGTACAAATATGGACTTTCTTGTGCCTGGGGCTCATTTCAGTGAAAAAATTCAAAATAATTTTTCCTTTGGGGTCTAGAACATGTGTTTCAAATTTCAATATTTATGAAAGTTAATAGTAAAATTTCAAAATCTAAAAAATAATTCTATAAAACGTACTTTAGAATGATTTATATAAAAAAACATAGAAAACAGTTAATTTTTTAGGACTTCATTCCAATTCTAGCAGTATTTTTCAAGTGTTGCATCTCAAACAGAAGGGAGGTTTTAAAGAAATCAAAAAGAAAAAATTGCATGACAATAAATTTAATGACAAAATACTAAAATTTCCAAATTAGCGATAATTACGGTAAACAAGTCTATTAACGTAACCCTGCTCTTTGAGCGATGGATGATTGGCAGTAGTATCCAGTTTGCACTAATAATCTGCCAATATGGAAAAATGGTACCAAACGTAATAAGCAATTACCAATTTCTTTTTATCGTTCATGATATTACTTCGTGCGATATCCTAGAAGGCATTTTTCGAACCAAAATTTCAAGCAATAAAGGATGAAAGCTGGTGAAAATGGAATTCATTGGTATAGGTGTTTTCACATTTAACAGAACAATTATTTTAAAACAGAAACTTGGCAGTGATCAAAAATATTTTTTAGTCTCAAATAATTTATAATTAAAGAATTAATACATCACAACACAAAATAACTAAAAGATCGTTTTTGTATTAAAAAAATATATAATTTATTTGGTTATGAATATGAGGTCAAAATTACAAAACAAATTCTTATAAATGTGTGTTTACTGACCTATTAATTATCTAACGATAGTTGGTAATTAAATCTCAGTAAGTCTAAAGATGACTGATATGAACTCTCTTCAGAAGTTGGCTAAAAACCGCAAAAGAAAATGGAATGAAGCTAGATACCTCAAGTCACCAAGGTTGAAAAATAACAGTCACCTGGGGCTGCAATGCAAGTATCATCTAGGAGTGTCATAGGCAAGGAGCTAAATTTATTTTCGAACAGTTGATTGATAAAATTGATTCTGAACGTAGTTATTGCATTCATGAAAGGCACGTGACATGTTGGAGGCAATGGCGAGCCAGACCAGAAAACATGCGCATGTATGATAAAACATGATTTATTCAGGGAAGCCGATAGTAACTGATTTCCATTTTAAGACAAACTATTAATTACTTGTAGAACAAACTTTAAAATGCAAGCACTGTTATTTCTTGTGTCCCTTTGATTTAGTGTAAAGAGTAGATTTTAAGGTAGATACACTTCCTATAAACTTTGGAAAACGAGCATGCAAAAAAATTTTGAATAATCACGAAAGAGTCTTTTGTAAATTTCCAATGGTTCAGTAATCTATCACTGCTGCCATTCTATCACTTGTCTTTTAAACACTTCAAGCAACTAAAAGTAGAACGGGAACCAAACAATCCAAAGAAAAAGTAATCGTTGCTTACTTCATTGTTTTCTCATAAAAATAAAATTGTAACAATAAAAATAAAATGGTAAACTAATAAACAGTGGAAATGCAAATGTTTTAAACAAAATGCATAAATGTTGGCATGAAGTTCAAAACTTATAAATTAACAATAACCTTCAGACAAAAAATTACTTTTCAAAGATCTGAGATTTTAAGTACAGTACCCATGACTTACATATAACAGAATTCCAACATAAAAAGGAAAAGAATGAAATCACTCATGCAGAGAAAATATCTTACCGTTTCTTTTTCCAGTGGAGGAGAGGAATTATTTTTATAATTGATATCATCATATATATTTTTTCCAGTGTTAGGATCAATTATAAATACTTGCTGAATTCTAGGTTCTGTATTAGGAATGCATTCTTGGTTACAAGTCTGATTCCATAATACAGTCTCTGGGTTCAAAGGTGGTTTGTATAATGCTGCAAAAGCCTCCTCATTACATTGAACATTGGGATTTTCAATGCATTCTTTATTATTGCGAAATTCGACATATTCCATATCACTCAAGCTCTCAGTATCAGCTAGTTCACCTAGACTTAGTGTATCATCAACTCTTCCTGGTTCTGCTTCATTTGAACATAAAATTGTATTTTGAGAATCCATAACTCTGGCATCATCCACTGATGATGACTTTGATGAAGGCTCACTTTTATTATTAACTAAGGTAGCAGCTACTTGAGCAGCAAATTGAATGCATATATCTGGCCATAACTCTGAAGAATCCATAACTCTGGCATCATCTACTGATGATGACTTTGATGAAGGCTCACTTTTATTATTAACTAAGGTAGCAGCTACTTGAGAAGCAAACTGAATGCATATATTTGAATCCGATTCCTAGAAAAAGAAATGTATTAGAACAAAATTTGAAAGAAAGAAAAAAAATTTATTTTGAAACTAAAAAAAAATCTTTAAAAATTTAGTATGAAAGGAATTAGCATCATGCAGAACATAAATAATCTATTTTGTCATGGCGCAACAGAATAGTTTAAATTTCAGGAGTTTCTTAATTTTTGATCATTAAAAAAAATAAATCCCTTCTGCGAGTAATTAATGTCTCATTTTTTAACAAGCTTTCATCTCAATGTTGTACAACTGAAAAGCCAATCTACAACTATTTAATGCAATCTTACCTATACTTTGATCACTCGAAAAGTGACCAGTCATCATCTTGCAGTGAATTAGGAACCGACTGATGCTATGCAATACCCAAAAATTTCATAACAAATCATTAATACTCAGGTGAACTTTTTCCAACAATAGTTCAGGTGTAGGTAGCACATTTCTAGATTGATTTTATAACAAAAGTGAAACTTATTTTTGAAATCGGACAAATCCTCATATTTTATGGTTTAAGGGAAGTCCGAACAAATTCAAATTAGAGATGCAAAATTACTTAGTGTATGTCTACCATGAGAACTGCCACTACGTCTGAGCAAAGGCAGCCACTAAAAACACAACTCATTAATAGGGATGTCTCTGGAAGTTCTAATTTTATTTTGCTTTTAGCAAATGGTGGTGGAGTTTACTAATTTAGAAAAGCATACCAATATTACAAACTTGAATACATTTCTTTAAGCATCCTCAATGGAAAATGGGATAAGGTTATTTTCTACAACAAGACAGGTATTAAAACCAATAGCAAGCACCAAACCAGAAAACTCGCCAAGAAGCCTATAGTTCTGAGCTTAGAAAAAGCTCAATGATACCACTAGAAAATGTGTCTTGTTTCAAGAACTGATGTAATTCAATTTTTTAATCATTATTCATATTAATAATTTCAATATTCTTCATGCAGTAACCTTTCTATTCAGATTCATTGATAATACAAGAAATAAGAAAATTCAATTTATGAACCTGTCCTCTTCTTGAGGAACTCACTAAGGCAGAAATGTTTTGGTGATGAAATGTGAAAAATAAAATTCCATCGGAGAATTCACCTTGACACCAAGGGTGATATTACTGGAGGAAGGAAGGCTCAGATTAAGTTTTGATAATATCCTTTACTATTACCTTTAAATAAGTTTCCTACTGTAAAACATTATCAGTGTTAATTTGCATTGCTGTCCTCAATCGTAATTGCATGCTTAACAAATTTTAGCCATTAAATGATGTTTATAAAAGAATAACACTACTTTCATGTTTTAAGGCTAAACTAGTTACAGCAGAGCAATTATGGGAGGTCTTCCTATAGAATGAATTTCTCCAGATTTCAATGGTACAAATATGGACTTTCTTGTGCCTGGGGCTCATTTCAGTGAAAAAATTCAAAATAATTTTTCCTTTGGGGTCTAGAACATGTGTTTCAAATTTCAATATTTATGAAAGTTAATAGTAAAATTTCAAAATCTAAAAAATAATTCTATAAAACGTACTTTAGAATGATTTATATAAAAAAACATAGAAAACAGTTAATTTTTTAGGACTTCATTCCAATTCTAGCAGTATTTTTCAAGTGTTGCATCTCAAACAGAAGGGAGGTTTTAAAGAAATCAAAAAGAAAAAATTGCATGACAATAAATTTAATGACAAAATACTAAAATTTCCAAATTAGCGATAATTACGGTAAACAAGTCTATTAACGTAACCCTGCTCTTTGAGCGATGGATGATTGGCAGTAGTATCCAGTTTGCACTAATAATCTGCCAATATGGAAAAATGGTACCAAACGTAATAAGCAATTACCAATTTCTTTTTATCGTTCATGATATTACTTCGTGCGATATCCTAGAAGGCATTTTTCGAACCAAAATTTCAAGCAATAAAGGATGAAAGCTGGTGAAAATGGAATTCATTGGTATAGGTGTTTTCACATTTAACAGAACAATTATTTTAAAACAGAAACTTGGCAGTGATCAAAAATATTTTTTAGTCTCAAATAATTTATAATTAAAGAATTAATACATCACAACACAAAATAACTAAAAGATCGTTTTTGTATTAAAAAAATATATAATTTATTTGGTTATGAATATGAGGTCAAAATTACAAAACAAATTCTTATAAATGTGTGTTTACTGACCTATTAATTATCTAACGATAGTTGGTAATTAAATCTCAGTAAGTCTAAAGATGACTGATATGAACTCTCTTCAGAAGTTGGCTAAAAACCGCAAAAGAAAATGGAATGAAGCTAGATACCTCAAGTCACCAAGGTTGAAAAATAACAGTCACCTGGGGCTGCAATGCAAGTATCATCTAGGAGTGTCATAGGCAAGGAGCTAAATTTATTTTCGAACAGTTGATTGATAAAATTGATTCTGAACGTAGTTATTGCATTCATGAAAGGCACGTGACATGTTGGAGGCAATGGCGAGCCAGACCAGAAAACATGCGCATGTATGATAAAACATGATTTATTCAGGGAAGCCGATAGTAACTGATTTCCATTTTAAGACAAACTATTAATTACTTGTAGAACAAACTTTAAAATGCAAGCACTGTTATTTCTTGTGTCCCTTTGATTTAGTGTAAAGAGTAGATTTTAAGGTAGATACACTTCCTATAAACTTTGGAAAACGAGCATGCAAAAAAATTTTGAATAATCACGAAAGAGTCTTTTGTAAATTTCCAATGGTTCAGTAATCTATCACTGCTGCCATTCTATCACTTGTCTTTTAAACACTTCAAGCAACTAAAAGTAGAACGGGAACCAAACAATCCAAAGAAAAAGTAATCGTTGCTTACTTCATTGTTTTCTCATAAAAATAAAATTGTAACAATAAAAATAAAATGGTAAACTAATAAACAGTGGAAATGCAAATGTTTTAAACAAAATGCATAAATGTTGGCATGAAGTTCAAAACTTATAAATTAACAATAACCTTCAGACAAAAAATTACTTTTCAAAGATCTGAGATTTTAAGTACAGTACCCATGACTTACATATAACAGAATTCCAACATAAAAAGGAAAAGAATGAAATCACTCATGCAGAGAAAATATCTTACCGTTTCTTTTTCCAGTGGAGGAGAGGAATTATTTTTATAATTGATATCATCATATATATTTTTTCCAGTGTTAGGATCAATTATAAATACTTGCTGAATTCTAGGTTCTGTATTAGGAATGCATTCTTGGTTACAAGTCTGATTCCATAATACAGTCTCTGGGTTCAAAGGTGGTTTGTATAATGCTGCAAAAGCCTCCTCATTACATTGAACATTGGGATTTTCAATGCATTCTTTATTATTGCGACCTTCGACATATTCCATATCACTCAAGCTCTCAGTATCAGCTAGTTCACCTAGACTTAGTGTATCATCAACTCTTCCTGGTTCTGCTTCATTTGAACATAAAATTGTATTTTGAGAATCCATAACTCTGGCATCATCCACTGATGATGACTTTGATGAAGGCTCACTTTTATTATTAACTAAGGTAGCAGCTACTTGAGCAGCAAACTGAATGCATATATCTGGCCATAACTCTGAAGAATCCATAACTCTGGCATCATCTACTGATGATGACTTTGATGAAGGCTCACTTTTATTATTAACTAAGGTAGCAGCTACTTGAGAAGCAAACTGAATGCATATATTTGAATCCGATTCCTAGAAAAAGAAATGTATTAGAACAAAATTTGAAAGAAAGAAAAAAAATTTATTTTGAAACTAAAAAAAAATCTTTAAAAATTTAGTATGAAAGGAATTAGCATCATGCAGAACATAAATAATCTATTTTGTCATGGCGCAACAGAATAGTTTAAATTTCAGGAGTTTCTTAATTTTTGATCATTAAAAAAAATAAATCCCTTCTGCGAGTAATTAATGTCTCATTTTTTAACAAGCTTTCATCTCAATGTTGTACAACTGAAAAGCCAATCTACAACTATTTAATGCAATCTTACCTATACTTTGATCACTCGAAAAGTGACCAGTCATCATCTTGCAGTGAATTAGGAACCGACTGATGCTATGCAATACCCAAAAATTTCATAACAAATCATTAATACTCAGGTGAACTTTTTCCAACAATAGTTCAGGTGTAGGTAGCACATTTCTAGATTGATTTTATAACAAAAGTGAAACTTATTTTTGAAATCGGACAAATCCTCATATTTTATGGTTTAAGGGAAGTCCGAACAAATTCAAATTAGAGATGCAAAATTACTTAGTGTATGTCTACCATGAGAACTGCCACTACGTCTGAGCAAAGGCAGCCACTAAAAACACAACTCATTAATAGGGATGTCTCTGGAAGTTCTAATTTTATTTTGCTTTTAGCAAATGGTGGTGGAGTTTACTAATTTAGAAAAGCATACCAATATTACAAACTTGAATACATTTCTTTAAGCATCCTCAATGGAAAATGGGATAAGGTTATTTTCTACAACAAGACAGGTATTAAAACCAATAGCAAGCACCAAACCAGAAAACTCGCCAAGAAGCCTATAGTTCTGAGCTTAGAAAAAGCTCAATGATACCACTAGAAAATGTGTCTTGTTTCAAGAACTGATGTAATTCAATTTTTTAATCATTATTCATATTAATAATTTCAATATTCTTCATGCAGTAACCTTTCTATTCAGATTCATTGATAATACAAGAAATAAGAAAATTCAATTTATGAACCTGTCCTCTTCTTGAGGAACTCACTAAGGCAGAAATGTTTTGGTGATGAAATGTGAAAAATAAAATTCCATCGGAGAATTCACCTTGACACCAAGGGTGATATTACTGGAGGAAGGAAGGCTCAGATTAAGTTTTGATAATATCCTTTACTATTACCTTTAAATAAGTTTCCTACTGTAAAACATTATCAGTGTTAATTTGCATTGCTGTCCTCAATCGTAATTGCATGCTTAACAAATTTTAGCCATTAAATGATGTTTATAAAAGAATAACACTACTTTCATGTTTTAAGGCTAAACTAGTTACAGCAGAGCAATTATGGGAGGTCTTCCTATAGAATGAATTTCTCCAGATTTCAATGGTACAAATATGGACTTTCTTGTGCCTGGGGCTCATTTCAGTGAAAAAATTCAAAATAATTTTTCCTTTGGGGTCTAGAACATGTGTTTCAAATTTCAATATTTATGAAAGTTAATAGTAAAATTTCAAAATCTAAAAAATAATTCTATAAAACGTACTTTAGAATGATTTATATAAAAAAACATAGAAAACAGTTAATTTTTTAGGACTTCATTCCAATTCTAGCAGTATTTTTCAAGTGTTGCATCTCAAACAGAAGGGAGGTTTTAAAGAAATCAAAAAGAAAAAATTGCATGACAATAAATTTAATGACAAAATACTAAAATTTCCAAATTAGCGATAATTACGGTAAACAAGTCTATTAACGTAACCCTGCTCTTTGAGCGATGGATGATTGGCAGTAGTATCCAGTTTGCACTAATAATCTGCCAATATGGAAAAATGGTACCAAACGTAATAAGCAATTACCAATTTCTTTTTATCGTTCATGATATTACTTCGTGCGATATCCTAGAAGGCATTTTTCGAACCAAAATTTCAAGCAATAAAGGATGAAAGCTGGTGAAAATGGAATTCATTGGTATAGGTGTTTTCACATTTAACAGAACAATTATTTTAAAACAGAAACTTGGCAGTGATCAAAAATATTTTTTAGTCTCAAATAATTTATAATTAAAGAATTAATACATCACAACACAAAATAACTAAAAGATCGTTTTTGTATTAAAAAAATATATAATTTATTTGGTTATGAATATGAGGTCAAAATTACAAAACAAATTCTTATAAATGTGTGTTTACTGACCTATTAATTATCTAACGATAGTTGGTAATTAAATCTCAGTAAGTCTAAAGATGACTGATATGAACTCTCTTCAGAAGTTGGCTAAAAACCGCAAAAGAAAATGGAATGAAGCTAGATACCTCAAGTCACCAAGGTTGAAAAATAACAGTCACCTGGGGCTGCAATGCAAGTATCATCTAGGAGTGTCATAGGCAAGGAGCTAAATTTATTTTCGAACAGTTGATTGATAAAATTGATTCTGAACGTAGTTATTGCATTCATGAAAGGCACGTGACATGTTGGAGGCAATGGCGAGCCAGACCAGAAAACATGCGCATGTATGATAAAACATGATTTATTCAGGGAAGCCGATAGTAACTGATTTCCATTTTAAGACAAACTATTAATTACTTGTAGAACAAACTTTAAAATGCAAGCACTGTTATTTCTTGTGTCCCTTTGATTTAGTGTAAAGAGTAGATTTTAAGGTAGATACACTTCCTATAAACTTTGGAAAACGAGCATGCAAAAAAATTTTGAATAATCACGAAAGAGTCTTTTGTAAATTTCCAATGGTTCAGTAATCTATCACTGCTGCCATTCTATCACTTGTCTTTTAAACACTTCAAGCAACTAAAAGTAGAACGGGAACCAAACAATCCAAAGAAAAAGTAATCGTTGCTTACTTCATTGTTTTCTCATAAAAATAAAATTGTAACAATAAAAATAAAATGGTAAACTAATAAACAGTGGAAATGCAAATGTTTTAAACAAAATGCATAAATGTTGGCATGAAGTTCAAAACTTATAAATTAACAATAACCTTCAGACAAAAAATTACTTTTCAAAGATCTGAGATTTTAAGTACAGTACCCATGACTTACATATAACAGAATTCCAACATAAAAAGGAAAAGAATGAAATCACTCATGCAGAGAAAATATCTTACCGTTTCTTTTTCCAGTGGAGGAGAGGAATTATTTTTATAATTGATATCATCATATATATTTTTTCCAGTGTTAGGATCAATTATAAATACTTGCTGAATTCTAGGTTCTGTTTGTTGGGGAGTTACTTGTTGCTGCTGCTGTTGAGGCATCTGAGGAGCCATGGTATTAAAAGTTGAAATTCCATGAGGAAAAAACCCTAAAATATAATTTTTCACTTCAGATACAACCAACTTTTTTTAGGAAACCAGTCTAGGTTAATTAATTTATGCAAAAAAATAGACAATTCGTATGAATATTTTTGTATAAGTTCAAATCAATATTTTGTGTGAATAAGTTAGACCAATGGTTGTTTTCAATAGAAGTTTTAGCAAATAAGTCACAAAGGTAATTCTAATGTAGAAAAGTAGCACATCAATTGTCACTTCGCAAAATAGGTAAAAACCATTATTTGACATAATCATTTTAAACAAAAATATGTACGATATTTCTGTAATTTACAATTAAAATATACTAAAAAATGTATTCACCATACTCTAGAAAAGTTGGTTTGGAACAGATAAAGAATGCTTTAATACTAACCATTTGTATTTGGTTGAGGAGGATTGCTATAGTTATTCCAATTGTTTACAAATACTGGTTGGAGAGGATATTGAGAGAATTGTCTTTGCGGATACTGTAAAATAAAAATTGAAACAGTTCAAAAATCTAAAAAATTAGTATTCATGCAACCATCATTTAAAGTCATAATGTAAAAAATGTGTCCCATACATAAGTTCGAAAAGCAATTCCATAATTTTCTAATTTCATAATTTGTTACCATTCAACTAATGCAGGGGTTCTTAAAATTCTTCTTTGACTATTGACCCTTCCGAGTTTCTTGACTTTTTATCGACCATCTCTATTTTACTATTATGTAATTATAATAGGACAAGAAAAAAACGCTTATGTGAGTTTTTAGATTGTTTATTTTATTGTATGTATAATATAGTATATTATATACTGGTTTAATGTCAAAGGGACACGTTTTTGTTCTTCACATTCTTAACATTACATATTTGATAGGAGGGATAAATATAACTTAGATAAGAAAATCACAATACAATCTAACTTATATGTATGAAAATAAGACTTTTATTAATTTAGTGTACAATTCACTGATGTTGTCAATATGAAGGGTGTGCTTCATGATTCTTGACAAGATTAGCAAAGTTGGGTTTAAAATTAGTAAGTTCCAGCCTAAATCACTATGGAATTTTATATCTAGCTAATTTCTTTGTTTAGTTAAAAAGGAATTAACATGGCTGAAACTAGCTTCAACCATGTATGAGCTTGGAAATGCAAGCAAAAAGGGAGTACCACTTCAGAAAGTTTTCTACATTTATATTCGTCCAAAAGTAACTTAAAGTTCTGTTTCTAAAAAGCATTTTAGTTTCAAAATCACCTGACAATTCAAAACGTTCACATTGCAAGTTACATTTGATATTTTCCAATATCTGATTTGATTTTTCTATCAACTTCTGACAATGTTATATCGACCAGTGAACTAATGTATCACAGGTATGCCGAAATCACATGTGTATTTTTGGCTGTTTTTATCTTAATGCATCTTCTAGGTTTTTATTCAATGCTTTATGCTTTGTTAAAGCATATATTCCAATCCAAGTCTAAATCATGTAAATTGATACTTATACATAAAATATTCCTAAATTTTTCATAAAATGTTGAATATATAAATGTTTTCCAAAGCATTGACGCTTAATTTACATCAATGATCGTTTCAATTGCAAAATTTTCTTTTAATACATAATTTATATCAGCATAAAAAATGCTGATTGCAATTTGAAGACACATTGCTTCTTAAAAAATACCAGAGAACTACATATCTAAATTTTTCAGAAACAGCACTCTGGGGTAGTCCTTATGTGGCCTAACTTTTAAAAACAATTATATTATTCTTACCCTCAAGGTTCCTTTTAGGTAAAAACAAAGTATATGAAATTTAAAATACATATATATTTAGAGCTAGTTCAGGGCCAAGTTCCTTGTGTTTTGCTATTGTAAAGCATTGCTCAGCACCAGAAATAAAATCTTTCTTTTATGAAATTTATTTAACTACGTTATCTGGAAAAGCCCTATATAATTCTTGCTTCGAGATGATATCCAAAAGAACATTTTTGTTAATAGAAAATTAGAAGTATAGCAGGAACTAGAAGTTGGCTGAATTATAATACCAAATTTTATTTTCTAAATTTTTTTTAAAAAATCTTGAGCTTTCGTAAAATAGACTTAACGAAATGCCCCTAAAACTTTATGGAAATGCATTGTTGTTAAAATAACCCAACACAATGACGAAAGACAATCTAATTGACAAATCACAGGTGTTATATAACACAATGACTAGCTTTGAAATTATCAATCATAACACTTGCATTGGATAATAAGAAATAAACTTTACCACTTGTTGATACTGGTTCAATGACATTGGTTGTATGGGATTATGAATGCCAGGATGAAATGGAGTAGATTGGACCACCTGAACATGACTATATTGTGATGTAGGCTGTTGACCTGTTTGGTTCACAACAGGAGTCAATGGATTTCTACCCATGCTGGACATGGATCTAGGTATATTTGGTCTTGGATAAAAATTCTGAAATAAAAATACGATTTTAACAGTAAAGGATATGCATTTGAAGTAGGGAGTGAAAATGTGCTCCCAAAGACTAATTAAAATATCAAAATTAGTGTTAATTAAATATAATGCAAAACTACAAAATTGTTCCCGAGTGTAAAAGAGGGGAATCGCACACAGCTGGGAATGTCAAGCATCAGGGTTCGGAATTAGAGGTTGGTGGTGGTATTTTAGTACGTATAAATTTAATTTTAATAAGTTCTTGGATTTAGTCATTTTAAAATCCTAACTTTTTTGAATATTTTCACTCATGTGGTGCTAATTCTAACTAATCAACCACTTGTTATTCCTTAAACCTACAATTTTACTTTTAAATAAATGGATCAGTCTTAAATCCAGGCACTGTGCATTTATACACACAATAATTTAAAATTGCATCAAGTATCTTTTGGCAATTCAGGAGAAATGTTTAGGTTGCTTGGAATTTAATAGCACAAGGGCCAAGCTGCAAACACAGAATGAAATAAGCCAATTTAAAAAAATTTCAAATTGTTGAAATATTGTAAAAATGCGTGTGAGGAAGTACGAAAATGCATAAAACCAAGTGAGTTATCCAAAATTTACAAAGGATGCATGATTGAATAAGAGAATATAAAAGATTGTCAACAAAAATAAGAACCAAGATGAGGTATAGTGTGACTCCGATAAAGCAATTCAATTGGGTCAGTCAATTTTTGAAAAGGTGTGATGAAAGCTCCTTAGAAAGTTGTCATACATGAAAGCATTAATGGTGATCACCGTCAATGGCTTCCATCAGGCAACTTGTTATCAGTGCTAAACTTAGAACCAGAATCCATACTAAAGTTGCAGAAGAGAGAGAACTTTGTTTATTTCTACTTTCATCTAATTTAAGGAATAGACTTGTTTAAAATCATGCCTCTGGACTGCCAACTTGGGGAGTCAGACTATATCCCCATCTCAGTTTATAATTCCAGATTTGATGATGGAGTTTAAGTGATGAATTACAAATGTGGTAAAAAGCCTGAATAAAGTAAAGTGATGAGAATGACCCAACAAGTCTGATAAAAGACAATGAAGTATTAAAAAAAAAATCAAAGGTAACAAAGAAGGGAAATTAAATTATGAAACAGAAAAAGGCTTTAGGCAATGATGGAGCAGTTTCATCCATTAAAAGATGTCATTGTGAACTTCTCGAATAACCGATGTGAAATTGTCAGATTTATAAAATAGTTTGTTCACTCGTCTTTGTGCCTTTGTTCCAAACTATGTCCCATGCAAAATAAAGGAGATCACTGTATGAAATATGCATATAGAAGCGACAGCATTTTCTGCTGAGGCATAAGCCAGTACATTGTCAACAATTCCGATGTGTCCCAGTATCCAACAAAATGTGACACCAAACCCATATCAGATGAGTGTAAATTTAAAACATACAAAGGGTGTCTTGGACAATCCAACATAAAAGACTTTAGGACACTCTTAGATTACGTGTATAATATAAAATTGACAAACCTAAGATGTGAAATTTACTTTATTTTTAGCTTTATACAAGGCTAAAAATTCAGCTGTAAAAATAAGTGATTAGGTGACTTCCCTCCAGATATGGCTGTGATCTTTAAAACTGACAATTCAACATAAAAATGTTGGTGATAAATAAATAGATGGCATTTGACCTCTCATAGCTAGAAAAAAGGTATAAAAGAAATTTTCAGAGGTCACAAGGATGAAAAAAAATGTTTAGGTGCCACAAACGTCAGATTTTCTGCTTATTTCAAATCCTGTCAAGCCACCCACATTCCCCTAACAAAATCTTCTTAAATAGTTGTGGCGATAGCTAATTTTAGAGAAATAAGTTCAATAAAGTAAAACACTGAATTTCTACAAAAGATGTTAGGTAAAGTAGAATAGATACCTTGAGATAGTGGAATTAAACTATAACTTACAATTTTTTATTTATGCAGCATTTTTGTAACAAAAGACTGAAATTTCATAATCTAAATATTTCTACTTTTAATCACTGTACAACAGGTTTGATTACCAATCAAGTCTACTAATTCTCTTGTGGTTTAACATTATCTTTCATAATTTTGATGGAACGATTATAAATACGATAAATTTGATACCACTAAGATTTTTAAGTATAGCTTTCAAACAACATCCCCTTAGGTGCGTGTGGTTATTCTACTTTCCCTTAAGGAGCTGTTATGGATACTCTAGTCTAAAGATCTTATATACTTCACTAGCATAAGTGGCATAGAAATTAACATTTCTTTTCCGGAGAATGACAAGGAATGGATATAAACAATTAAAATTCAACAGTTATGGGATTTATTTGCCAATTTTGCCACTTAGCTTAAACTTGTTTGATTTGTTACATAATGTTTCCAAAACTGCAGAGAAAAGCTCGCAACATTAATGAAACACATAAGCCATCTGATTACAGAAGGCAATGGGTAAGTAGTTGAATTAACATTGCACTGAAGCAACACACCGGCCATTAGTGACAGTCCGGGATTAGTCCCGAACAGAAGGCAATGGGAAATCTGGAAGATAAATTCATCACAGAAAAGAAAATGTCAGCATAACAATAAAAATAGGCCTAAATGCCAAAAAAATACAGAACCACCTATGAATTGAAGTGAACATTCAAAAGGTAATTGCGATACAACTATGGTGTGCACTTTCTGCCACATTTATTAGATATATGAATTCACACCTGTAGGAAATGTTAAATGTTGCTTTTTTTTCATAAGGTGGTACAAAATGTGCATATAGATGCTTATATTAATCATAAATGGATTCAGAAACAAGCAGATGCTATGCACTGGTCCCCCTACTAGTAAATATTTCACTAAAGTACGTAGATAACTGTGACTAATGTTAACTAATTATTAACAAATATTAAATATAAAATGTTGCTTTAGATTTTGGATCAATTTTATTTCATCTGGAGATACAAAATGCACATATTGATACTAATATTCATTGTAAAAGGATTCAAATAAGGTATTGTACCATCAGTGATAAAGAATAAAAAACTCTGTGCAGATGCTATGTGGGTCTTCTAATTTCGTTAAATTTTAAAATTATACAGAAAATTCTGAAGATTCAACTTACATTAATTTGCATTGCAGACATAGGTCCTCTACTTAGCTGTTGGCCTTGTTGCACCAATGAAGCTTGCTGCTGCGATGGAACAGGGCCTCCCATCTGAGACTGCTGCACAGAGGCCATACCACCAGAATTTTGAAACATTCCTGGCTGCCCAGCAGCAAGTTGCTTGTTCATGTCATGACCAGAATTGCTTTGAACTGATGGCATAGGTGGTGGATAAACATATTGCTAAAAGCAAAGGCATGCATGGATTATACATTACATTACATGACATGAATTATACATTGCATGACATGGATTAAAGAATAACGAAAAATCAAATAAATATATTTCTGTTTACCTGAGTATAGGCAGCTTGACCGAACTCTGAATGACCTACAAACAAGCAAAAGAAATGTGAAAATTAATACAAAATATGAGGGTTAATGTTTTAGTTTTTTGAGAAACAGGTGCAACATAGCATGGAAATTGTATGCATTAACAGCATAAGCAATAAGCTCAATTTGAGAAATTTTAGGCTCAACTATCAAATCAGCTCAATTCTATGCATGATGGTTGTAATTGGCTAGGAAATCAGCTAAATATAAAACACTAGAAAAACTCATTCATTAGTATTTTCATGCTAGAATATGAAAATCATGTATTTTTTAATTTACCTTGAACCAAAGAATTCTGAATGTTTAAGGCAGTTGGACTTTCAAAAATTGTTATTGAAACTTTCTTAAACACGCATAATACTTATTACACATACAAAATAGGAAGAACGTATTAGAAAAGGCTCACAATACATGCCAGTGCTTATATAGCCACAAATAGGCATTATTTATGAAAAATTAGCATGTTCTCGTAAAAGAATTATAAAAGTAAAATTATCAGTTACATACAGAAATGGTTTGAGGGATAACGGCTGAGGCAACAGCCTTGAAAAATTAGAGCATCATCCTACTGTTGGCTTTTATTTGTGCAAACAGTAAGGTGATACATTTCAATTTTGAGAAGCAAAAGAACGAACAAAATAAAAATTACATTTACGAAAAGTCAAAGAATTTTGATCATACAGTATTTTTTAAATATTTTAAAGCTAGCTTTTAAATCAACATTTAACAAACAATAATCTACAACAGGTTATCACTGATATGATAAAATAGTTTTTTAAATTGCAACACATCTACAAAAATTCGAAGTTTTCAGTCATGCTGGATTCTGAACTACTACAAACATCTGATTCAAAACAAGGATTCAAATCCAAAACTTTATTTTCAAGTCTTGCTAGCATTGCATCAACTAGTAACATTAACAATTATTGTGTGTAGATAAAACACTGCACCAGAAAGAACTGCAACAAAAGCATCGTCAAGAAGTCTTTATACTACAGCTGTACCAGTCATTGTAATTATAATTGTGATATTTAGGCAGTCTTTGACACTAATCCTGTAAGGATATAATTTCCAGCATGTTTTCTATGCGCTTACACAATGTGCATTTATCGAGTTACCACTATTCTAGGAGTATGATAAGGATCTCCAATTGCTTGGCACAAAGCAAATGCTATACCTTAGTGAAAAATGTTCATAAAATTTTTTACCTTACTCTATTACATCGTACAATACAAAAATATCGATAAAATATTATCATATAAATACTTATAAAATAACATGGAACATGAGTCAAGTGCATTAAGTAATCAGAAAAAAAATTAAGCGATTAGCTAAGAAAAATTATGTTTGATAGTTTCGATAAGTTTGATGTGTTCAATTTTATATCACCTTTGTACCCGTATAATTACGTAAACCAATGAAATTTAATTCAAACGATTTGTACATAAATTAATTGACTGCAGATATTCAACGCACGATTTTTTTGGACAAATTTAAGACGAATTATGTTTGAAAATCAACGTGATTGAAAATAACGACAGAAATTAGCACTGATATTCGTTACGAAAATTGTTTTACATTAAGCGAGCACAACGTGGTTACTATTCAAGGTAGAAAAATGTTGTTAAACCACAAATTATTCACATAATTAACTGAAAACTATTCAAAACGAAGACAAAAAGGATTTTTTGAAGAAATAAGTAAATATATAATGAATAATAAAAATGTGCACATACCTGACTGCATATGTGCTGCTTTTCATTGCCCGATAAAACAAAACACTATGAATTAAATTTTTTAAGAAACATAAAAACCACTATTCGCAAAAGTTTAGGCATAAGTATCATGCCTTTCTTGTATTTATGCTCGTAAAGAGTATAAAATATTGTATTATACACGTTTCAGATAGCCGATCACTATGCAGTAAGCTATGTCAGCGACGAGTAAGTTAGTCTTAGAAGTAAGGAATTTTCCCTTAGGCACATATACATTTTATACGCTCAACTAGTCCAGCCACTTCCTGTTATCAAAACTCGTTACAACCACTGCATGAAACCTGGACCCCCTAAAATCAAACCTGTAGCACTGGATTTTATAAAAGAGCTTTTAAAACAATTGTTTACCAAAAAATTATTTCGTGGCAAATTTGCAATGTCCTAAATTTTTAGTATTTGGAAACAAAACATTACTTGAACGTAGAATACTACGCACGACGTTGGGAATCCTACTTGAATGTGCATGTTGATTTGTTCATAAATCTATATAAATGTAAGGAAATAATTATTTTTCTAGTAGAAGAGAAGTTGCAAAAAAAATTCATATTTGGGAATTGAACACGTCATTTTTACAAGCACAGGTTGGCAGCGCGATGACTGCTAATCACGAATAGCGACGACCATGTGTGAAATTCGTCCATGTGAGGATTTTCAGAGAAAACAAATAATCCACCGAAAACAAGGATTGCATACGAAAAAAATAATAATACTTTTGGTTACCCAATACAGAATATGTTCTACCACAAATACAGAAGTACCATCTACATTTACCTTCTCAGAAAAGTCTGAGAAGCTTTTACTGCGTAGAACAATTACCGGATTTTGCAGAACTTATATCAGCAAGCATAGCTCTAACAAAAATAAAGTATAGACAGCTTTAATATTTGCTAAACATTTCAAATTTTCTTTCCTGACACTTTTTGCTGTTCTGTACATAGCTGTTTTTGCTGTAGGAAACAGGACAAAAGTCGGTACTTTTACCATAGCATAAACTCCCCAAATGTTCAAATATTAGCATTGTGAACATTAAAACTAAGAATCAGCAAAGGAAATATTCAGAGTACCACTTCAAACAGAAATTAAAACCTTTAAATTCATTAATAACACTGGTCAACAAGGGTTTTGTGCTTTCGCTTTTTATTATACTGGTGTCACTTGCCGACATTTAATAGATGTAGATGCTTCCTAAAAGTGCGCATGTGCTATATTAATTTTATTTTATAATGTGTATTTGTTTCCTATTAAGAAATGACCTACTTTACCTTTTAAGAAATATGAAGTTGTCATAAAAGGTGGAAATTTGGTTTACGAAACGATTAAAAGTATATCAAATTGGTAGAAGTTTTCTAACAATTTCTTCTCCAAAAATAAAAATTGTTTTAGTATCTGATGGAATTACACAAGGGCACGAGTACAACACAAGAGGATGGGATATTATTAGTTACAAAGTTATACCCAAGCATATTTCTCAAAGCATTGCGGTTGAAATGACATAAGAATGTTTAGCAATATAAACTTTGATTCAACAAGTGCCAAACTCTCCTATAACTGGAAGGTTGCTAGCACAGTGGGCATACCCACTGAGCCACAACAGCCCCATAGATGTTAAGAAAAATCTAAACTGCATATTCCAAATCTGCATTGCTTCAGCTTCTGGGAGGCATGGCAATCCAGCGCCTTCCTGAGTTATCAACAGTCTTGCGTTCCAGAATCTAATAGTTTTAAAAAGTAGTACTGTTTTCCAGACAACTTTGAATGGCTCTTCAATACATTTCTATTATCATAAAGTGAACATTGCCTAAGTTAGACTTCAAATGAAATTTAAGAGGAAAATGGCGTTTTATCATTTACATAAATTATTCCTACTTGAATCTAATAATTTAAATTGCAACAAAAATCATGATGAATTCAAAGTTTTACGATTGTTACAGTAGTACAATCATGAACAATTGAACTTTCAGGGTTGTCGATTTAAGTTGCCAGTTTTAATTTTTCTAACTTTCTTGAATTTCAATGTATTTTTGGGTGGGCAAAAAAAGTTTGCTAAACTAATTTATAATGATGAAAAAAGTTTAACCGACAACATATTTGGTTTCTCGAAATTTGACAATAATGTAAAAAGGTTGGCCGAAGTTCTCAAATTCTGGCATTTAGGCAGATCCGTATCACTGTCTAAAATCGCTGCAAGGGATTTTCCACATGGTTGGTGTCAGTGACTCAAAATAGTGGTTTTCAGTTGTAGAACACTTCATATTGTATCAAACATTAAAAACACACATAGGCCAATTTTCGTACAAATGACTACATTTCAAGAGTGTCTCAGCAGGCTTAACATGTGTATCAGGGTTAGAAATTTGAAGCAGGAACTCATTAAATTAAACATGCATTTTCCGGGTTCAAAATGTTTTACAGGATAAAATTAAAAATTTACTATATTCTCATGGATGTGTGTAACGACTGGGACTTGGAAGCAGCTACCAGAACAACTGAGTTTGGATAGAAAGAACTCTTGGCAGCATATTTATCTATCATACCAGTGATTATAAAAATTCAAATGAAAGCATAATTTTTTGGTATTGTATCCTAGATGTCTCATTTGGGATAGTTCTGCACATTTAAAAGGACTGTCAACTTACAGTTTAACTTAATTTAGTTTTAAATTTAGTTGCTCAAGTTAATTTAGTTACTTAAAACTTTGAAGCAAGTTGGAAATAAAAGGCTGGAAAATTCTCTCAAATGTTTCATAATTTATTAATATTTATTTAATAAAATTTACTTTACCTTAATCTGGAATTTTAAGTATTACAGATTTGTAGTGAAATAGAATTGAAATGAAAGGATAAAAGCAACATGACTCATGATCTAAAAACTACATTGTCTTACATGTGTAGCATCTAACATGTTTGAAATTATGGGGCAATAAATTCATGGAAATCCCAATTAAACTGAAAAAAATCTTTTTTTTTTTATTTAAATAAAAAATATTTTTTACATCCTAGTTTGACACGAAATGAAATACCAGAAGTGTTCTACGAGTTGAAACTATTGTTTGGAGGCTGACATTGCTCATTAAAAACCCCTAGTTGAGGCGATTTTAGTACCCTGGTATAATCAAATTTCAGGATATAAGTACTTCAACTGCAGTCTTCATTAAAATGTTATCCAAATTAAAGAAAAGACAAAAAGCAAGATCTGAGGTGATTATTCAACTTTGTTTGCTATTATAATTTGTTCATCCCCTCAACTCCATGTTCTTCCTGAAAACTTCAAAACAAGCAATGCTGGGTATTTTGCAAGAAAATTTTAATTTTCTTTGAATATTTTGTTAGCTATTGGAGTTACATGAAACTGCAATTTTGATATTGCACTCCTGCTGTAAAGGTGACACTCAAAAGTGCATTTTCCTGGAGATATGTACATTGCTAAGAAAATAGATTGGTCATCATCGATTTGGCACTTTCACGATTTGAGTTATGAAAATCTTACAGGAGACAGACTTAAGATGAAGCATTCATAATCATTCAAACACTTAAAACAGACTCTTGCAGCAGGAGTGCAATATGATGCAAGTTTTAGTTTTTAAATCTCAAGATTTCAGTCTAGATATGCTTTTCCCTGATTTTTCAAGATTATTTCAGATTTAACATTTAATTTGGGAGAAAAGTCCAATAGATCCTAGTTTCATGATTAAATGGTGTAAAAATCTGAACTTGAACCGATTTCAGTTTGACTGAATGATTAATTTTAGTCACTAACCACATCTAGCTGGTTATTGAGTTATCAGCTATAGAAAGGTACAGCAGCAGTCTCTGCCGCTGTACCTTTGCAACGCGTTTTTTTGCCGCACTTTTTATGTCGCCACGGAAATCTTCCAACATTGAATATATACTGCATACGTATGGATGAAATATTTAAATCTGAATGAAACAACATTTTGACTAGAAAAACACTGCAAATATGGATGAAATGTAAGCAATTTTGGCGTAGTTATAAGCGACTCATGTCGGTGAGGGTAACCCATTTGTTCTCGGATTTCTAACAGTGAATCTATACTGTTCATTCTCCACATATGGATGAAATGAATCAAAAAAATGTACATTAGTAGAATATAAGTTATTCTAATATTTTAACAGATTTCACTGTAAATGAGGGTTTCCTGTTTAAACGGGGCTGCCAGTCGTGAACTGAATCCTCAGTCACACCCCATTCGATTTTTTTAAATGGAACGAAATTTCAAAGCAAACCATTATAGGAACCCTTGAGTTTTCCCATGCGATCTGCAAAGAAATCGCACATTCGCCATATTTAATAACGTAAATCTTGATTATATATAAAAATACAGTATTACTGGAAAATACTGGACGCCGGCAAGGTTGCCATAAACACAGGTTAACCCTAACCAGGAGAAAATTCGAGAAAAAAATGGGTTACCATCAGCCGGCAGCCATCGCTTATAACTATCTGCAAAAAAAAAACACGTTGCCACCGCACGCGGCAGAGACTGCAGCTGTACCCTGAATCCTAGGAATACATTCAGTAACAAGTGACATTAGGGTTAACATTCAATTGATTTGAAGGTGTAAAAATCTGAAAAACATAGAAGTGGTTTCAGTCTGACTGAATGAATTCAACACTGGAACAACCTCTGAAGAGAAATAGGTTCAATCATTTTAATTTTTTAAAACATTTTGGGAATTATTTAGAAAGGTTCAATCATTTATAATTTTTCAAGCATTTTAGGGTTAAAAAACCCCTCCAAAAATCATTAATTTATGTTTTAAAATAAATTTTCTTCAAAACTGGTATATATAACAATGCAGATCAAACAAGTAAATTTTAAAAATTAAATTAATATTTCTGCAGTCAGGACTTTGTTGATGGATGTGATGGGATCAAAAGAAATTATTTAAATAAATTGTTTCCGCGTTATGTTAATAAAATAGATAAATTTACTTCAAAGGTACAGCTGTAGTCTCTGCCGCGCGAGGTGGCAACGCGTTTTGGCGCGGCTTTTGGCGTAGTTATAAGCGATTCATGCAGGCTGATGGTAACCCATTTTTTTCTCAAATTTTCTCCTGGTTAGGGTTAACCTATTTTTATGGCAACCTTGCCGGCGTCCAGTTCTCATTTACAGTGAAATCTGTTAAAATATTAGAATAACTTATATTCTACTAATGTACATTTTTTTTA
This sequence comes from Meta bourneti, assembly GCA_933210815.1. Classification (NCBI taxonomy): domain Eukaryota; kingdom Metazoa; phylum Arthropoda; class Arachnida; order Araneae; family Tetragnathidae; genus Meta; species Meta bourneti. The sequence goes on from OW119932.1 coordinate 20,238,564, forward strand.
TTCATTTCATTCATATGTGGAGAATGATATCGATTCACTGTTGGAAATCCGAGAACAAATGGGTTACCCTCACCGGCATGAGTCGCTTATAACTACGCCAAAATTCCATACATATTTGCAGTGTTTTTTTTATTCAAATGTTGTTTCATTCAGATTTACATATTTCATCCATACGTATGCAGTATATATTCGATGTTGGAAGATTTCCGTGGCGACATAAAAAGTGCGCCAAACACGGCGCCAAAAAAAAACGCGTTGCCACCGCGCGCGGCAGAGACTACAGCTGTACCATTATGTGAAACTGATAATACAGATGGTATTGATCAGTGGTTGGTTTGTTGGAGTTTGATGGCACAAGGGCCATATTTGGCCAGTATTGATCAGTGGACATGGCAGAATTGTCATTTATAAGATGTAAAAATATGTAATTATGTGGTTATAGAGCCATTTTTATCTTTTCAAGTAATAAAAATTACAAGTCTATTTGAAACCTTTCTAGAATGAAGGTGTGAGGTATTAATTAACTGAGCCAAAGTGAAAAAGGTTAGTATTTAAAACATTACTTTTCACTGGTAAGAGGAAGCTGAGAAGTAAAAAATTAATGACTAAGCAACATAGGAAATTCAAAGATTTTTTAACTTTGAAAGACCTAACAAATTGAAGAAACATTAACTACCAATGACACCATTTTTAATTTTAAGAAAACTTACCACAAAATGAAGCTTTAATGAAATAAAAAACTGGTAGGTAGTAGTGTTATATATAATGTACAGAATTGCATATATTTTTTAAAGATTTAATACTGCAAAAAGATCAATAAAGATGCATACAAATGATTACAGGCAGATGTTTTTGAATTATTTATTAGAATAAGAATAATACTTGGAAATATCACTGTTTCAATACCACGAAAGTAGGGTTGCCTGTACATTTAAAATCCTATCGATTATATAGAAATTCAACCAGCTTAAATAACTGGATCTCAAATAAAAATTCATTCATAAATGTAAATTATTTATCATAGCATTCAAACAACTTCTTAACGTTGGAGAAAGTGTGATTCGACTAATTTGCAGAATATTAGCACTACACGAAGCGGCAATTTTAGAGCATTTGTGCGAGCACTATAACATACTCCCCTGAAATTTATAAGCTCTTCTTTTAATTAGTTAACGAAAATAAGAATCAAGAGTACAGAATAGAAAATGCACTAGATTATAGCATAAAAATCCGCAAATCGAGTGAAAATGGTACAAAAAAATCTCCATACATTGCTGGATACGCCGTGCAAAAATATTTTATTTCTAAACTACCGATCTGTGTGGAATTTAAATTATGCACTCGAATAGAATGAAAATATTAAACTTACTCCGAGCCTGTGATGGTCCGTAACCTGAAAATTTAATTTTTTGCGAATTATTTTGACTCATCGCACTTCAAGTAATAGGTTTTTCTTGAGACTTTTAGCTGCAGAGTCAGGCTTTTCACTTCAAGTAAGAAAATCGTTTACCTTGTGTATCAGAGCACACACACTATTGCCGAACGGGTTTCATTCTAGGAAAACTCTGAGGGATAAAAGCGCACAAGTGGACAGACTAATGCAGTTAATGTGCAGTGCACATCCGGTGGACATCGTAGTCGCAGTGGACAGTGTGTTTGCAATTTTGTGTTTTTATCGCTTAGGTGATTTTACAGAACGCCAAGTTTTAGAATGATAAAAGGAAGGGACATGGGAGTTCAAGTCGGAACCGGTTTCTAAAGTTCTCGGCTTCTTCCTCGGAGGTGATTGCTTGATGGACATTTTGATGCTTTTCGATTTTTTTCTACTTATATATAACACATCGCTTGAAATTGATTCTTCTGAATTGAATCAGTATTTCTAACTCATCAAAAGGCATGCATTGTCAAGAGATCTTTAGCTAAAAGAACTAGAAGATATTCAAACTTGATTTTTTTGTGTAAAGATTAAAAGGGTTTTGCTCGAAAGCGAATAATTTATACAAGAAAAATAAAAGCAATTATAATTTGATCACCGCATTCGAAAACTGATTTATTTTTAATTACAGATAGTGGTGCAAGATTTTAGTGATGTCATTTTTGGATACCTATGATGGTTTTAAAAAAGAAAATAAACACGATTTTTTGTGTTTCACTGCATTTAAAGTTACCCTGAGCATTTGTGCTTGTTTTTTCATCAGTCATGAATAAACTGTTCTGCAGATCTGTAATGAAATATATTTTATTTAAATCGTTAGAAAAATCTAGTCATGAGAGGAAATCGGTTTCGTAAGCAGTCGAAAAAACCATTGAAAGGTGCTTGATGAAAGGCGTTTGAGAAAATCAAATGATTTCGAGAAGGGAGCGGTTTGATATTTGCTCGAAGGCAGCTAATATCTGAGAACGGCCCTGGTTTTATTTATTATTTACTTATACGTGATTAAGTGGAATAACAGTTCGAATTTTAATTGGTACCCAAACAAAGTTATACGCTACTTGTATAACCATCACTCGCTATAAATTAAGTATTTCAAATAAAACGGGAGACTATTTAACACATAACATAAAGTGGAGTTAAAATGTAAAAAAAATACCTCGGGACATGCGACCTTTATAAGAGTATCAAAGTTGTTTCATTATTTTGAATATATGAGTTACCACATACATATTTGTTTAATACACCTAAATTTGAGTTGTTTTGTGTTTAAATTGGTCCAGTTCCACAGAAAAAAGTCGCAATTATTCATAATTAACTCGATAAGAATATCTTTTTCATACCGACGAAATTACTTTCAAATTTCATTACACATGATAATACTTGCACAAATATGTCATGTAATTTAGCATTCCACTCAAGCTCCAAGAACAGATCTGGTCACTTGATTCTTTGTTGAAACCACTTTTTTGCTTTTATATTTAAAGCAAAAATTTATTAGAATATCTGGTAAATCAGATAATGGTAAGTGCTACAATTTAAAAAATGTTTTAAGAATTAAATGGGGAAATTTTCAGAAAATTGTAATATTTTTACTATTTTTAAAGTCGGTCTTGTTCAAATCACATCAAATTTGCAAAAGTTGATTGTTTAACATACTCTAACTGAAAAGCACCAAGTCTCAAGTTTTAGATGTTTTGCTTTTTGTATAAATAGTAGTAACACCTGAAATTATGAGACTAAAACGACTATCCTGTGAGTACATTGTTTATTTTTAATATTTGTTCTTGTTATTTTTTCAAAAAAGGACTAAGATTGTTAACCATAAATTGTAAGATACACAAAAAAGTGCAAGTGATTTCATGCCATTTAAAAAAGCTTTGAGAGTTTTAATTTGGTTATAACTGGGAAAACAAAGTAGATAAGTGGTTGAATTAACGTCGTACTGAAGCAACATAACAGGCTATTGACGACTGTTCGAGATCTTTCTCGAAGGGAAAGATCCGAGGACAACACCTCGTTATTTTGAACCACGGTCAGATGACGAGGTCACACCTGAGCTGCCACCCTCATTCTTCAAACTTCGACACCAAGCCAAAAGGAAAGAAAGTAGGATAGGCGTTCAAAGTTTACTTATCGTATATAAAATACTATCTGTAACAACAGCTCTAAAAATATCTATGCATTACTTTTATCTATACAAATAATTAAAAGTATTTATTTGAATTTTCGTGCACAATAATATTCTCCCTAATGTGTTTTTGTGTCGTTTTGCTTGAGCAAATTTTATCAGTTTTTCATCATGTTAAAATTTAAAAATTGAGCATGATTTACGAAAACGTCTTTCCTGAGTATGCGAATTTAGATCAACTTGATTTAAATCAGTGATTTTTATTTAAAAAAATCATGTTTAAATATATTTTCAATTTTCCATTTTTTCTTAGGAACTATTTAATAATAATATTGAAAAAGAACAATCTGGAACAGAGTGCGTGTTATTGTATACAAAATTTTTCACGTCACTGCACACCTACAAGCATAAATAACTTCAAGACGCACTATGAAGGAACATTTTTCTATTAACATGATTAATTTGTTCTATTTCATAGTAGGGATTCAATTAGTAAGATCCTTCTTTCAAATATTTTTGCATTATAAAACATAAACATTCCAATTAGACATTCGTTTCAGATAAGTCTTCTTATGCAGTCATAAGCAAGGAAAAAACAAAACAAATGGAATGAAAATACCTCATCCATACATCCTCAGTGATTGATATTTGACATAGTTTTTATATCGCATCCATGCAGAGACGTAACTAGAGGGGGCAGACGGGGCATTTGCCCCGGGCGCCGGATTAGGGGGGGGGCGCTAAATTGGCCGAGTATTTTTTTTTACTATAGATATTTACGTATGATAAAAAATGAAGAGGAAAAACTTATTGGTAGACTACAAGAACTATAAAAGGAATGTGTGAAATAGCAGGAAAACTTAACCTCGATCCTCTTTTTAAAGAAGTACGGAGGGGGAAGAAGCGGAGGTTTGATGAGAAGGACGAAGTTGAAAGCTATGAATTCTCAGAAGAAAAAATATCAGATATTGATTAGACAAATAATAGATCGGATTCTGAATGAACTGAGGCAAAGGTTTCAAGTCATTCAAAACATGAATAGTTTATTTGGTTTCCTCAATGGAGCTCGGTTTGAAACAATGAATGGAGAAGAATTGAAGAACCAGGCACTTGTTAGCTACCGCATATAAAGAAGACTTAGACAAGGACTAGCTGCCGATAGAAGTGGAGAGTTTTAAGTATCATGCCTTGGATTTAAGCCCTAATATGAAAACGGCTACACCATCAGGTCTTCTGACGCTAATTTACAAGAACGGACTTGAAGACGCGTCCACCAACATAACGACAGCGTTGAGAATTTTCCTCACAATACCAGTCTCAGTCGCCTCAAATGAAAGAAGTTTTAGCAAACTAAAGATCATAAAAAATTACCTCAGAAACTTAACAGGACAACGACTAACCAACCTGACCATCATATCTATAGAGCACAAGTTAGCTTCAAAGCTATCTTTTGAGGACATTTTAAAAATGTTTGCAGCCGAAAAAGCCCGTAAAGTTAGGTTTTAGTCCAAACTTTCTATGTTTAAATTTTTTTTTTCACATTTTGTCAATAGATTAACAGATTGTAAAAAATGTCTAAGTATAATACTTAGGATAATAACTTAAGTAAAATCTGTTATTAATTCTTGTTCCACAGTTTTCCAAAATCCTTGAATGGTTTTCGGTCGACGTTTCGATAATTCTCTTTTTAAAAGTACAAAAGCACAAAAGTCCATGGGTGAGACATCTGGAGATTTAGCAGGAATATCAGTAAAGGGTATTTATTGACTTGATACCAGTTTCTTGTTCCATTTTTTCCACGAATTTAATAGTGGACTTAGATGTGTGGCTGCTTGCTTTATCCTGATGCAGTTCTACTGACTGTTGGCACTTTGGGTAAAGATTTGGTATTTCTTTTTTGCATATTGGGGATAAAATAGGGTCTTGATAATATGTGGGAGTTGATTTTTACATTTCCCCCTCCTTTTTACTTTTAATTTTTCATTATATGCAAAACCGGCAACAATCATAAATCTCTTAGAGAAAGTTCTTACGTTAAAGTTACAAAGTTGAACCACGTTTTAAGATTTTTCTCCTCTTTTATGATAATAAATTGTTCTTTTTTATTGCAATCTTTTAAATACACCCACGCCTCGTCTATTGTCACAACATTTTTCCATCTTTCTCCAGCTAAATGCTTCTCATACAGAATTCTACAGCGAGTTCTGCTTTCTGCAATATGTCGTGGAGATAGACGATGAACATTGTAATTTTTGGCCTTTTTAAGATTCAGATCACTGTTAATTATTTTATTTACAGTTCAAACTGAACTTTTAATGACTTTGTAATAGTCCTTTGATTGGCAGATTCTCTTTTAAAATTAAAGATCTTACCTTACAAATATACTCTTTTCTTTTTGGATACGTATTTGGAAATATTTTTTCACTTTTACGTTTTTTTCCTTTCTCATTAATAATATCGTACCTTTAGATATCGAAAAACTGATTTTTACAGCGTTTTTGAATAATTCAATAAGCATAATTCTCTTCGGAAAGAGCAGAAACAGCCTTCCAACCATTGATTATTTAAAAGCGCCATTTTGAAGTAAACTCTGAGTTAGCAGGCGATAAGTTATATTTTAACTATTTAACTGCTGCGAAAATAAAATTATTTCGTAGCATACAATTTTTTAAAGCTCATCAAAATCATTCAAAAAATGTCCGAACAGCCTCTGTATTTATAATAATTAAATATCCTATTCTAAAGCAACAATCTGCTGATTTTGATGCAGCCCACACATACAGTGGCTCCCAAAAGTGTTCGTACACTTTAAAAATTTGTAGAAAAAGCGCTGTAGCCTGGAATTGAATTCGAATATAAAGTCCAATATTTTTTCATATCATCTCCATGTGATTCTGAATAAAAACTAATATTCTTTAAAAAAATATTGACTCATTTTCTTTTTATAAAAATGAAAATGCAAGGAGGCAGAGAAAGAACACGCCAC